>JAYESA010000008.1:60709576-61365685 GCA_036927795.1 Iris macrosiphon
ACTAAAGTATAATAAAAATTAGGAACTATATACATATATACTAATACCATATATATACATATATATATCTATTATAATTAAATACATAATATATATATATAATCGAGAAGAACCGTCGCTAAAGGCCACTGCTGCCCGTCGCTGAAGATGCTGATACGCTGCTGATACCGCTGCTGTTACTGCTGCTGTCGCGACGATTTCCTCCTGCTATTGCTAATGCTGCTGTTGCTGCTATCGCGGAAGCTGCTACCGTCTCTGTTTGCTGCTGCTGTCGTTGCTATTTACTGCTGCTGCTTCTGTTGCTATTTATTACTGCTGTTGCTAACGCTGCTGTTAATGCTGCTGCAGTCGCCAATTGTTGTAACTAAAGCTGCTGCTACTTCTCCCTCTCTCTTATATATAACACATAATTATATATATACTTTTATATATATATATATATACTTATATACTTATATATATACTTATATATATAATATATATATATATATATATATATATATATATATATATATATATATATAACTACCACTATATAAATATATGTACACTCCTCTAAATACATATATATATGTAACCACAATAATACATATAACATAACATACACATATATAGTAATATATATATATATATATATATATATATAATATATATATATATATATATATATATATGTATATAACTACAACTTATACGTAAAAGTATATATATATATATATATATATATATATATATTATATAACTACAACTTATACGTAAAAGTATATATATATATATTATATATATATATATATATATATATATATATATATATATATATATATATATACCATATAATATACATACCAATATATATACATACAACATATAAGTATATATATAACAACATATATATATATATATATATAATATATATATCTTTACACATAACATATACATACATATATATATATATATATATATATATATATATATATATATATATATATATATATATATATATATATTTATATATATATATATATATATATATTTATATATATATATATACTACAATAATTAATAGCTATTACATATGTTGAAGTATAGGCTACATATATACATAACACATAGATACATAGATATATGAAACACTAACACATAAATATATATATACACACATATAATTACATATCGCAATGACCAAGAACAATTTAGAAATAGATCTAAAATTAAATTGCACAAACAAATGGAGCGTATCACATCCGTATCCCCACTAGATCTAGGATACGCTTGCGACACGAGTCCACCACACATCAAACGTACCTCGAAGGACACGAACAAGTCTAATATATTATTTATGAACAATACGAAGAGTCAAACACAAGTCTACGTGTCCATGCCAAATATGACATGCACAAAGTCCCGTGTTAGAGGAAATATCCCCCAAATTAACACGTATCACCAAATTGTTGGGATACGACCTACACGTACCCAATTATGGACACGACACTAGCCCCAAACACACAAGCACATGCCAAATTGATCTATAGGACCAATTGACACACAACAATTGTCAATATCGGAATTCCCCTAAAATTGACACAAAAAGCACCATAACTTTCTCAATAGGCCTCCTATGAACACAAAACAAATCCTATGGGTAGCCTATGCATATGGGTTGATTTCTAATGGTTAAATCTCAGATTTAGAACCTAAATTAAGAGAAGAAACTAAATTGTACCTATTGGGAGATGGATTCCCAATGAAACCTCCAAATATGATAAAATTGGCCTCCAACTTGTAGATCCTTGCTCCTCTTTGCAGATCCTTGCTTCCTCCTTCTAGATCCTTGCTCTACTAGTCTCTAAAAAAGATTTGGGAAAGAATTGGGATAAAATTTGGTTGGAAAATGATATAGAATGAAGGAATTTGGTTAAGAAAAATTCTAGATCTAGTTTTCAAATAAAAAGAGGAGAGAAAAACTTTTTCCCTCTTCTTTAATAGGTCGGCCCCACTCTACCCCTTCCTTAAGCCATTATGTAATATATCCATTATACCCCTTGGGGCCTCTCATGAAGAAATAATTAAGGAGGGGAGCTTCTAGTCTAATGGTTCAATTAATTTAATCCTCCTCCTAATCAATGGGCTTTCTAATTGGGCTCAATTCTAACAATTTATACATGTTGGTCCAAGAGTCTAAACTAAACTAGTTAGGTCCACTAACTCAAGTCCAAAACAAAATAACTACCATCTAACAATAATTAAATAATACAACAAATAAATTATTTAACATGAATAATATTTAATTAATTATGAAATTACTAAAATACCCTTTCTAGAAAATATGGTAGTGACAAGTCTACCCTCCTTAAAATAATTTTGTCTTTGAAATTCAAAGACGAAAAACTACCCCAAAAAAAATAACAGAACATAGAAAAAGAACAGAACTAAAGAACATAACTAATTATGAAAGAACATACCTCAAGGCACAAATAAATATGGATAACGCTCTCGCATTTCATCCTCTCTCTCCCAGGTAGACTCCCCCGGAGAGTGATGCCTCCATGCGACGTGTATCAAAGGAATAGTCTGGTTCCTCAGCACCTTCTCTCTCCGATCCATAATCTCAACTGGCTGCTCTGGATAGCTAAGAGTAGGGCCCACCTCTATCTCTGAGTGATCCAATACATGATTAGGATCTGCCACGTATCATGTCAACTGTGACACGTGAAAAATGTTGTGCACTCCCTCCAATGCAGGTGGCAAGTCTAGTCTATACGCAACTGCACCGACCCTCTAGAATAGTGAAAGGTCCGATGAATCGCGGACTAAGCTTTCTGCCTCCACCAAAGCGAATCGTGCCTCATGTCGGAGAAATCCTCAAAAACACCAAACCATCCACCTAGAACAAAGCACAATCTTAAGAACTTAATCTATAATAAACAACCAATAACAAGCACAAAAAAAAATCTAAAACTATACCTCGAGCTCCAAAGGTCTCCGGTGGCTATCGGCCCAATGCTGCTGTTTGTCCTGCACAACTCGAAGTTTGTCTCTGATCAACTGAACCTTCTTCGCTGCATCCACAACCATCTCTGGCCCAAGCAAAACTCTCTCTCCAACATCGTCCCATGATAAGGGAGTACGACATCTCCGACCGTACAGAGCTTCAAAAGGTGACATTTTTATACTAGCCTGGTAGCTGTTGTTGTAACAAACTCTACCAAATAGAGATGGTCCTCCCAAGAACCCCCAAAATTTAGTACACAAGTAGACAACATATCCTCATGAGTCTGAATAGTCCTCTTCGACTGTCCATCTGTCTGGGGATGATATGCAGAACTGAACTTGCGCTGAGTACCCAAACTCTCCTGCAAACTCCTCTAGAAATGAGAAGTGAAACGACTATCCCGATCTGAGACTATTCTGATGGAAACTCCATGTATCCTGACGATCTACCTCACATATATCTCTGCCAGCTTCTCCGTAGATAAATCCACCTTGAGAGGCAAAAAGTGGGCCGACTTGGTCAACGTATCAACGATGACCCAAATTGCGTCTTTCCCTCCTGGAGATCGTGAAAGTCCGGACACAAAATCTATAGTAATGTGCTCCCACTTCCACTCTGGAATGGGTAATGGCTAAAGTAAACCTCCTGGCCTCTGCCTCTCGGCTTTTACTTGCTGCCACACTAAGCATCTGGATACAAACTATGCTACTTCCCTCTTCATGCCATACCACCACACACTCTCTCGCATATCCCGATACATCTTGTTGGCACCTGGATATATGGAATACTGAGAGCGATGCGCTTCCTGTAACACCTCCTCACACAGCTCCCTACTAGGCATACATAATCTAACTCCATGCCGCAAAGAACCATCCTCGGCAATGGTGAAATCATCCTCCAATCCTGCTCTCACCTGAGCTCTGATGTTCCTCAGAGATACATCCTCATACTGTGCTGCCTTGATCTTGTCCATCAATTCTGAATGTATCTGCAATCCCCATATCTGCATAGCCAAACCAGGAACTATTACATCAATGCCCAAGCTCTCAAAGTCTTCCAACAAATAATGATCATGCGTCAAGAACATAGCTACCGGATACCTACTCAAAGCATCGACAACTACATTAGCTTTCCCAGGATGATACTGCAAAGAGATATCAAAATTATTCATCAGTTCCAACCACCGACGTTGCCTCATGTTCAACTCCTCTCTGCGTGAAGACGTACTTCAAGCTTTTGTGGTCTGTAAAGATCTCCACACACTCTCCATACAAATAGTGTTACCACAAATTCAGGGCGAAGATGACTGTTGCCAACTCTAAATCATGGGTAGGATAGTTCTTCTCATGAGGACGCAATTGCCTGGATGCATAGGTAATCACTTTCCCATTCTGCTGAAGAACACAACCCAAAAGTTTTCCCTATGTATCACTATAAATAGTGAAACCTCCAGACCCTGAAAGCAACGTCAAAATAGGAGCAGACGTCAACTTCTTCTTAATTCCTCAAAAGGAGCCTCGCAATCCTCCGTCCAAACAAACTCTACATCCTTCCTGGTGAGTCTGGTCATCGGCTCGGTAATCCTTGAAAAATCTTGCACAAACTTCCTATAGTAGCCTGCCAATCCCAAGAAACTCTTGATCTCTGCTACCGAACTAGGGGTCTTTCAAGACTCCACTGCTGCGATCTTCTTTGGATCCACTAAAATTCCATCACCAGTCACAACATGCCCCAAGAACTCTACCTTGTCCAGGAAGAACTCACACTTGGACAGCTTCCCATACAGCTTCTCCTTCCTCAGCACCTCCAACACAATCTGCAAATGCTCCTCATGCTCCTCCGGTGTCTCCTCCGGTGTCTTTGAGTATATGAGTATATCGTCGATGAACACCACCACAAACTTGTCAAGGTACTGATAGAACACCATGTTCATCAAGTTCATAAGTACCGCCGGTGCATTAGTCAACCTAAACGACATCACCATAAACTCGTACTGACCATATCGAGTTTTAAAAGCAGTCTGCGGTATGTCCTCCGGCTTTACTTTTACCTGGTGGTAGCCTTATTTCAAGTCTATCTTAGAAAATACCTTGGCACCACTCAACTGATCGAACATATCAACAATCCGTGGAAAAGGGTACTTGTTCTTGATAGTTAGATTATTCAATGCCCTGTAATCAATGCACATGCGTACTGATCTATCCTTCTTCGGTACAAACAATACCAGGGCACCCCATGGTGAAGAACTCGATCTGATAAACCCCTTATCCTGTAATTCGTCCACCCGCTTCTTCAGCTCGACCAGCTCGCTATTGTTTACTCTATAGACATATTACAAAATTGGTTCTGCACCTGGCACCAAGTCTATAGAGAATTCAATATCTCGATCTAGCGGCAATCCTGGCAATTTCTCAAGAAAAATATCCAAGAACTCTGCTATCAACAAATGCGGCAACTCCTTGTCTTCCACCATAGCTCCATAAATAATGCCTTCTCTCTGCTTTGCAGCTCCTCTAGCAAACTCAAACTCTGGCTCTCTCGGTGGACCAAACAAAACTCTACCTCCTCTACAATCTATACTAGCACAGTGCCTACTCAACCAATCCATCCAGAGTATAAAGTCATAGTTCGGAAGTGGCATTACAAGTAGACATACACTCAACTCCCGGCCTCCTAGAGTAACTCTTCGATCCTTGCAAATATCATTAACCAGGATAATGCCTCCCCTCAGCTACCAAACCATACTTCAGAACAAAAGAAACAGATACAAAACTATGGAAAGTACCACTATAAAACAAAGCTAAAGCTAAAATGGAATCAATAAGAATAGAACCTGCGATAACATCTCCAGTGGGCTCGTCCTCCTCGACGATCATAGCAAACACTCGTCCCTGACGTGCACCTCCCTGCTGCTGCTGCTGCTGGGTCAGAAGCGGTCCCCTCGGCTGTACTGCAGGTGGTCTCGTCTATGCCCTCAGAGTTGAAGCTGCTCCCTGAACTAGACGACGAGGATTGGAAGGACACTCCCTCTGCTGATGCCCTTCGGTACCACAATATAAACAAACTGCCAACCTCCTCCTACAAACTTCCCAGATATGATCGAGCTTCTTGCAGTAGTGGCAGGAAGCTTGCTCTAACTGTCTCTATTGCTGTGGTGCCTGGTGAACCGGTTCCCTAACTGGAGTCTGGTGCTGTTGTGGCTGCTGGAAAGGCCTGGACTGGAAATAAGGACGTTTGGCAGATACTGCACTGCTGTTGGCCCCCAGAAAAGAATTACGGTCTCTCTTGGGCTTCAAACCCAACTCCCGCTCAACCTTGCGTACCTCCGCAAGTATCTCCGAGTATGTTTCATAAAAAGACGGAATGAGGATCTTCACTTCCCAGTTTAGACCCTCACAAAAATGAATAGCCCGAACCTCCGGTTCTCTCACCAAATACTCTACAAATCCCTCAGCCTTCCAAACTCCGCAACGTACTCCTCCACAGACATACTCCCCTGAATGAGGTTCTCAAACTGCCTCCCCAAGTCTGCCCGAGCGAAGAACTTCTTCTTGAAGAGGTCCTTGAATACCTCCCAAGACTGTCCTGCATCAACAAGAATTGGCTCATTCCTGAACCAAGTATGGGCAACGTCGAACAGTTGAAGTCCTACCGCCTCAACCTTCAGATCCTCAGAAAGACAGGACACCCTCATAAGACGCTCAATGTCCTCGAGCCAATCATCAGCATAGATGATGCCCTCCGTCCCCTTGAAGACCCTAGGCTCCATCTTTTTGAAGTCTTGAATATTGCTTGGCCGAAGCTGAGCAACATAAGGAGCAACCTGCTGCTGGATCGAAACTCCTCTCTCAACTACGACACAAGCAAGCTGATGAGCACTCTCGATGTCCTGCCGTAAAATGTTGCTCTGCCTCTGATATGCTTCTGACTGAGCCCTCTGTGCCTCGAGCATCTCACAAAACAGTATAAACATCTGCGTCACCTTTGCTGGCACGGAAGGTGAAGGTGAAAGCCCCTCAGATACAGCTGGCACAGTCGTCTGAGTTGGTGGTGGACCTCCGAAAGCAGCTGACACTCCAATCACCGAAGAAGTGACTGGTGCAGGCCCTCGGAACATTGCAGGCCTCTCAGAAGCTGCTCTCCCCTGCTGTATTCTAGTCTTAGACGGCATCTTGAGATAAAGCAAAAGAAAGAATCAATATGGCACATGATGTAAGACACTAAAGTAAAGGACAGTTTAAGAGATCAAGTATTAATATCAAAGGAGAATAGTTGAATGAATCAAAAGAATTTTTTTCTAGATGTGATTGAGTATTCTCAGCCTATAGCCTATATCCCATATCTTGACACAGGCTCGTAATAGTACTCAATTCAGAGCACAACTATGAATCGCACTAATTGCGACCTCGAAGAGAGAAGGACCTACGTGGGCCACCACTAAAAATGTGTCACGATCCGCACCCGATGTAGGGATGTAAGTCGAGAACAACACCCAGCCTACGCCACAAAATCGACGGTAGAACGCTGTCTGGGTAATCTATCTAACAATATAATAAACCACCAACAATAACAATATACTCAATCACAGATCTAAAATAGAAACGAGCATGAATATAATAAGGAATAGAATAGTCACATACAACTCATGCGTCTAAAGTAATAACATCAATGAGTCTGAAAGAATATTAACAAAATAAGCTGGAGACAAATCCAGTACAAAAGAATTCTAAGAAGCTACTAATCCCGGGTCATCTATCTCAGTTGGGATACGTCTCTCCTGAGCCAAGGTCTCTGACTCTAAGCCCACAACATCCTGAGGTCCATAATGTGTAGGGTACTACTCCTCAGTGTCATCTGGGAAAAATATATCCAGTCAGGAAAGGAGCAGAGTATATCTCTAACAACAGTTCTAATCAATGATAAAAACTATGTAACAGTAAATAGATGTGAATATACAAGATGCACAATAAATACAGGAGATATACAATAAGGAAATACTAGAATAAATATAATAATGAATAATATGACAATAAATAAGAATACTAATGTCTAAGTGTATGGGTAATAACTTTAACATATGATCGGCTTGGGAACATGATACAAGATTTATGGCCGGACTAATCATACGTGCGGTGTATGATTAACACTATTCAAGAGAAAGACTTAATACAAGGAGGGTATGATTACATATCTATACTAAAATACTCTCCACCCTTGACTGGTATAATAGATCCTACCATGGTATGCTATGACACGAGATTCCCCAAGAAGATAGCTAGTCTTCCCGAGAATCAGTGTTTGTACATGTACAAGATAATCAATGAAACATGGCTTGCATAAGATAGACCATATACCAAGGAATAACATCTCATGACGAGATCCGGATATACCAATCCGTGTAACTATCGTGTCAACAGAACAAGGATATCTACACTAGATACAACGAACATAAAGGATATCATAAATGAGAAACTATCAGAGAATGTACTCACCTGAAGTCCAATGAATAGTCTCACAGATGTCTGATACGGTGCCTCAAAGACCTTGATATGAAATATAACATCAATACAAGGTTTCAGAAATAAAATAAGTTAAACTAGTCAATAACTAGGTCAATAAGTCAATTCTAAGTCAAAAGTCAAACTAGGTCAACTCTAAGTCAAACCGGTCAAACTATGGTCAAACTACCTATTTTTAGGTTGCATGAGTCTATCTTAATGCTATTGGGTTCAAACATTAAGAGTCTAGGTCATACTAGCTAATCTTAGGATACTAGGATACCGTATCTTATGATACATAAAACAAGGGATAAAACATCATATATACATCAAACAATATTAAATATATAAAATTCTAATTATAAATGCTAAACGGATACCTTGGTTTCGAACCAACTTGGTATCGCAACACTACACCTCAATCTTGATACCCAAACCCAACACCTTAGGTATCCCCAAATACCTTGATACTTACCTTGGTATCTCAAGATAAAAACCACAACTTTATATATATACTAACTACCCATAATAACTATATGTTAACAACCCACTACTAAAAGTATAGTATTTTAAAGTATAATAACAATTAGGGACTATATACATATATACTAATACCATATATATATATATATTATAATTAAATACATAATATATATATAAAATTGCAGAACCGTCGCTAAATGCCACTGCTGCCCGTCGCTGAAGATGCTGATACGCTGCTGATACTGCTGCTATTATTGCTGCTATCGCGACGGTTTCCTGCTGCTATTGCTAATGCTGCTGTTGCTGCTGTCGCGGAAGCTGCTGCCGTCGCTGTTTGCAGCTACTGCCGTTGCTATTTGCTGCTGCTGTTGCTATTTGTTACTGCTGTTGCTAACGCTGCTGTTAATGCTGCTGCTGTCGCCAATTGTTGTCAATAAAGGTGCTGTTACTTCTCCCTCTCTCTTATATATAACACATAATTATATATATACTTATATATATATATAACTACCACTATATAAATATATGTACACTCCTCTAAATACATATATATGTATCCACAATAATACATATAACGTAACATACACATATATAGTAACATATATATATATATAACTACAACTTATACGTGTGTATATATATATATATATATATATATATATATATATATATATATATATATATATATATATATACATATATATATATATATATATATATATATATATATATATATATATATACACACACTACAATATTTATATATATACTACAATAATTAATAGCTATTACATATGTAGAAGTATAGCTACATATATACATAACACATAGATACATAGATATATGACACACTAACACATAAATATATATATGCACACACATATAATTACATATCACAATGACCAAGAACAATTTAGAAATAGATCTAAAATTAAATTGCAAAAACACATGGAGCGTATCACACCCGTATCCCATTAGATCTATGTCACGCCCCGATCTCCTGTCGGAATCGGCCGTCCCCACTAGGCGCGAATCACCGCGCCAGCGCTCCCGCGGGACGTACGTTTCCATCGGGATGCGATGCCGCGCGAGCCTGGGATTGCGCCCGTGCGAGGCAAATACCGAAACGACCATTGATAACTAGTTCACAGAGTCGTCATAGCGGAAACAAAATATGAACACAAGTATTGAATCCAAATCAAGCTCTTTATTGATATGAAGTAAAGATTACAAGCGGCGCTAGGCCGAGATTATAAATTGTTCATGCTCTCTCTTTCTCTTACAATGAGTATGCCCTTAGGCTTAGAACCAATACAAATAATCTGGATGATGATGTTCCCATACATTATGTCTCATATATGTGAGCTCCAGGTCCGTGCGCCAAGCTCCAAGACGCCAAGTGCGGTCCGGCGCCTCTTTGCGATAAGCGATCTTCGAATCCGTACGAGTTCCCCCTGCACCCTGCATGCAGACTGGATGGGTGTCAGTACAATGAATGCACTGGTGGGGAGGCCTCTCGCCCACGCCATAAAACACACACGTTCATTAGTTATGTGCACCGACTAGTTTTGTTGTCTTTCTATTCTTTTGCCTTAGGATCAGTTACATGGCAATATAAAGAAAGTAATCTCCGTGTCAACTCAAGGGTGTCATAATAATGAACAATTGAGTTCACCTTACCATTTCTTACCATTTGGCCTTCCCTGTCATATGCAGCAATATAAACAATGATCTACGAAATAACAAGGAGCAACTATGAAACCCAAGTGTTATGCCGTACCTCTGCCTCACAAGATCCATTTTATTAGAACTATGTGAGATACCATGCATCCATTCTAATTATGCATAATGTCGTACAAACGCACTCCTTCTCGTTTCACCTTTTCTCAATACGGATAGCCGCTATGCAAACATGACTTATTTATATGAAGGTCATTGGCTCTGCTGGCCATATTGGACATAATCTGCGATGGATGGTTTGTCTTCCCAGCTCGGTTGCTAGCTTTGCTGTGCCTCCCAACCATCTAACGAGTCGGCGCCCATCCAGTTCGGTAGCAAGCCTTGCTATATGTCCCGCTCTCGCCCGCTAGTCATCAGCTGGCGTATCGCCAGGACTATACTGGCACTATCCTCCCGGGCCACACGATTCAGATGCCTCAGCAATCGTGTCAAGGACTCTCTCTACCTGGTGTGCAACCAGTTGTCCGTGACCATGCAACTACTCCCCCACTTCCAATCCTAGCCGAGGACAACTCTCGGATCAGTCTTTGCCGAGGAATATACTCGGATCTTTCTTCTTTACGCAGCTCCCTGATTAGAGACTACCTCGGTGATCTGTATATCCCGAGCACCTTCCTTTCCTTCCATCTCCTGACTCGGAACAACTACTTGATAGCCTTCCTCATTTATGCATGCAACATAATTTTACTCTATCCCGTGTCATATTCTGTGCTGTGTAACACCTCAGTATGAACTCACACTACTTTATGGCATATATGAAGGAAATTACTACATTCCAACTCAACAATCCCGACTACGCAAATAGCAAGTAAGAACTCCAAGTTCTATACAATGATAAGGCGGGGTTATCCCCTTAACTATGTGCGTTCATCTCTTTTATTAGCATGCAAAGGTTATTGCCTGTAAACTAGCATGTAACATTCATTTTCTTAGTGTGCAGCTAAGTAGAGACAGGTTCACCGGGGCTACCCACCTTAGCGATGTATCGCATCGGTTGAGCGAGACTCCGGACGCGCCTCTGATAGCCTAAGTCTGACTCCAATTAAGATCCCAGCATTAATGCCTTTGCATCGAACGAGCCATCTCGCTGAGCAAGGCGGGTTAAATAACTACACTTGTGCCATTTGAATCGGCCCTCCGGGTTGAGCAGAGCGGGTCGTTACATCATACACCACTCAGAATAAGTCTCGTCCTCGAGACTTCCTGAGTGCAACTCATACTATCACACAACTTCTAAACCAAACTCTATAAATCTTGTCTAACTTCCAAGGACTGTCTTAGTACCACAATCATTTATTTTCTCACCATGCGTTACGCCAATGTTTAGCCAACTCTCATCGAACAACTCTACCGTTCAATGCTATCGAACTATACTCAACTCAATCGTTGTGCTCTCGACTCAAAATCTACTGCACCTGGCGCAGGGCTGTAATGCCCAAGCATATGGTATTCTATAACATCAATGGGCACTTACAACTCATAATTGAGAGTCTTGCCCAACTAGTTATGTTATCTCCATAGGAACCCAACACATTTGAGCCTATTACTTGACGTCGCCTATCAAAACCCATCGTTACGCCTAAACCCAAAAGTTTGAATCTCGACAAATTTTCTAATCTCATTTTGCATCAAATCTCTCTGAGTCACCGTCCAATCTCGCTAAATAAATTCGCACCCAATCACCAACGTTTTCTGACTCAGTTTATATTGCGCCTTAGCGCAGAGCTAAATTGCCCACCTGGGTACGCTCTAATCCTTCTCGTCTTTTGGTGTAATCGAACTTAACTTCCTATTCGTTTTACTCGTTTCGTTCGCATAAGTGCTTAATCATTTTATCCGAATGATCCCTTCGTACAACTATTGCATTCCCAAATTCAGTTTCGTACTGTGCCTTAGTGCAGAACAATCTCGGTAGCACGGGGAACGTTACAATCTTTCCCTTATGAAAATTTAGGTTGAGGCTAACCTATTTCAGTTGCCATACTCATCCATGCGAATCCGAACATTTTTCTTTGCAGCTGCATCCGAGTTATGCATATCGCTAAGTCTGGATCGTACCCATATTCAAGGCGTCCCCCAAATATGTGTATTTTAACCAAGCTTAGTGACAGCTAAGTCTGACAAGCTACTCATGAAAATCTTTCGAAACACGGATCATTCTGTTATATGAATGACCGAACTCTGGTTCGATTCAGTTATCGTCTACTCCAATCTCACCCAAATTCAAGTTTAGCATTACTAGTAGCAACGTATATCTTCCAAGCAATGATCCAACTCATCACGCCAACTTATCTTCAATATCACCAATTCAATCGTGAGAGTCCCGTCCAACAATTCTCCAATACCGTCTTATCCTTTACCGTCGCGTAACCTATCCAACCAAATCAATTATTACCCGAGTCCTATCTCGTGTTGCGTTTGTTTCAACGCGAATGTTGCTAGTGTATATTCCCAATTCCAAATCCTAACTCTAAGTCTCGTTGCCCCAGTTACATCATTCTTCCCGAATGATACTCTGAAGTCAGTCACTCCAGTTTAACTCAAGGCATAGGGTCATCTGCCTAGCCACTAGGTCAGCTCACAAGGTCGTAGGTACAGTTCAAGTTTGCGACTCATCGTGCAACCGCATTGCACAATTCTCGCCCCAAACACCCTAAGGTTAAACCATTGTTCCTTTACACGGGTATTCTACCCAAGCTCATTTTACTCAGATTTCTAAACATCGAGCACAGATCATCCTATCACACCAACACGTTCGTTCAACTGAACCCATGATACGCCCACGTTGCAGGTCTAACTCATCGATTCGCACACACTATCTCTTTCATCACGTTTAGAATTCACCAATCCATCATTTTCTACGCCTGTATCACTAAGCCACAATTCCATTATAAATCATCGATGTATATCATAAACTCTAAGTCGTCCAACTCGATCTGCGTATTCCGTTTATGAAACCATCCCGCATATCTCATTTCATATTCAAGACTAACTCCTCACCAAAAATCCTTAGATTTATTTGTATCCTAAAACTTGTCTTATCGTATCGAACCACAAGTCAAAATGATCCTTTAATTGTCATGTTTCGGTCTCCCGCAAGTTCGATCATCCCCGTCAAACGTAATATCACCACGCCAACGCTCCCGTGGAATGATCGTTCTCGCTGGGATAGATTTTGAATGTTATCTTTCTGAACTTGATTTCAAGATCGTTCTTTCAAACTCCAAGCCAAATCTGTTACCGCTTAACTCGATCCATCAAAATCATAATTTTACTAACTTGCATCAATCCATACTATCTTCCAACCATGCTATCAATTCCAATTGCCCTGAATTCCTATTCGATGTATGCCTTATCCCTTATTCAACTCATTGTAACTCGTTCGAACCAAATATTGCATGCTTCCTTCGAGTTCGCTTACTTGCTAGGCATTATTTATTTATACTAAGGCTTTACCCAATCTCGTCGTTTGTCGCTAGACTCGCTTAATACTCCGAAATCCCTGATTTGTTCGAACACTTGTAAGCCGACCCATACACCACTCAGGGTTCGAGTTATACTCCATGAATCTATGCAACTCATCATATCCATAATTCGCATAATCGAACAGGGGACTTATCGCATATACCACTCAGAAATCGAGTTATCCTAATAACTCCTGAATCGCGTTCGCATCCTTCACTCATATTCTCAATTCGTTCCTTAGAACTCCAACACAATCTCTATTTGTCGCCTTAACGATCTTAGACTCGTATACACCTCTATTCATAGTCCTCCATACAGACTATGCTTAAAATCATAACTTATCGCTATGAACAACCGTCCAAACTATATCTGAAAATCCATACACGATTCCTATTACTCACCTTAGCGGCACTCCGATAATGTCTCTATCGATTTTCCTCCTAAGTCAAACTTTATTCTTATCCGAACAATACCCAAATCTCGCTGCAACTCACTAGCACCAAGGGTCTTGGTACACGATACTCAACACAATTTGGCCAAAGGCCATGTGCATAGACCACTGTCTGAACGATATTCTTATCTCGTACTCTACTCGCTTGGTATTTTTATATAGACATACAACTTGCCGATTATAACACGAGTCTACTCTCATAATGTCTTTCACAGGTTGGGACAAAAGCTCTCGCATCATAATCTCGTTCAAGCAATCATATAATTCAAACACACTTTTCGAAAATATTCAGACTTATTGTATGGAACATCCATCGAAGCATCGAGAGAGAGCATCTACCACTTCTTTCAATACACAAGTTCAAAACTGAGAGAATCGAAATGAATTCCAAGAACGTAAAGCCGTACTTTGATACCAATATGTCACGCCCCGATCTCCTGCCGGAATCGGCCGTCCCCGCTAGCCGCGAATCACCGCACCAGCGCTCCCGCGGGACGTATGTTTCCATCGGGATAAGATGTCGCGCGAGCCTGGGGTTGCGCCCGTGCGAGGCAAATACCGAAACGGCCGTTGATAACTAGTTCACAGAGTCGTCATAGCGAAAACATAATTAACACAAGTATTAAATCCAAATCAAGCTCTTTATTGATATGAAGCTCTCTTATAATGAGTATGCCCTTAGGCTTAGAACCAATACAAACGATCTGGATGATGATGTTCCCATACATTATGTCTTATATATGTGAGCTCCAGGTCCGTGCGCCACGCTCCAAGATGCCAAGTACGGTCCGGCGCCTCTTTGCGTTAAGCGATCTTCGAATCCGTACGAGTTCCTCCCTGCACCCTGCATGCAGACTGAATGGGTGTCAGTACATTGAATGCACTGGTGGGGAGGCCTCTCGCCTACGCCACAAAACATGTACGTTCATTAGTTATGTGCACCGACTGGTTTCATTATCTTTCTATTCTTTTGCCTTAGGATTAGTTATATGGCAATATAAAGAAAGTAATCTCCGTGTCAACTCAAGGGTGTCATAATAATGAACAATTGAGTTCATCTTACCATTTCTTACCATTTGGCCTTCCCTGTCATATGCAACAATATAAACAATGATCTACGGAATAACAAGGAACAACTATGAAACCCAAGTGTTATGTCGTGCCTCTGCCTCATAAGACCAATTTTACTAGAACTATGTGTGATACCATGCATCCATTCTAATTATGCACAATATCGTGCAAACACACTCCTTCCCGTTTCTCCTTTTCTCAATGCGGATTGCTATGCAAACATGACTTATCTATATGAAGTTCACTGGCTCTGCTAGCCATATTGGACATAATCTCCGATGGAGGGTTTATCTTCCCAGCTCGGTTGCTAGCCTTGTTGGGCCTCCCAACCGTCTAACGATTTGACGCCCATCCAGGTCGGTAGCAAGCCTTGCTGGATGTCCCGCTCTCGCTCACTAGTCATCAGCTTGCGTATCGCCAGGACTACACTGGCACTGTCCTCCCGGGCCGATACGATTCGGATGCCTCAACAATCATGTCGAGGACTCTCTCTACCTGGTACGCAATCAGTTATCCGTGACCATACAACTACTCCCCCACTTCCAATCCTAGCCGAGGACAACTCTCGGATCAGTCTTTGCCGAGGACTACACTCGGGTCTTTCTTCTTTACGCAGCTCCCTGATTAGAGACTGCCTCGGTGATCTGCATATCCCGAGCACCTTCCTTTTCTTCCATCTCCTGACTCGGAACGACTACTTGATAGCCTTCCTCATCTATGCATGCAACATAATTTTACTCCATCCCGTGTCATGTTCCGTGCTGTGCAACGCCTCAGTATGAACTCACACTACTTTATGGCATATATGAAGGAAATTACTACATTCTAACTCAACAATTCCGACTATGCAAATAGCAAGTAAGACCTCCAAGTTCTATACAATGATAAGGTGGGGTTATCCCCTTAGCTATGTGCGTTCATCTTTTTTATTAGCAGTCAAAGGTTATTGTAAACTAGCATGTAACATTCATTTTCTTAGTGTGCAGCTAAGTAGAGACAGGTTCACCGAGGCCACCCACCTTAGCGATGTATTACATCGGTCGACCGAGACTCCGTATGCGCCTTTAATAGCCTAAGTCTGACTCCAATTAAGATCCCAGCATTAATGCCTTTGCATCGAACGAGCCATCTCGCTGAGCAAGGCGGGTTGAATAGCTACACTTGTGCCGTTTGAATCGGCCCTCCGGGTTGAGCGGAGCGGATCGTTACAATCTAGGATATGCTTGCGACACGAGTCCACCACACATCCAAACGTACCTCGAAGGACACGAACAAGTCTAATATATTATTTATGAACAATAACACAAATCTACGTATCCGTGTCAAAATGTGACATGCACAAAGTCCCGTGTCCGAGGGAAAACCCCCAAATCAACACGTATCACCAAATTATTAGGGTCACATACCTAATTGTGGACACAACACTAGCCCCAAACACACAAGCACATGCCAAATTGATCTATAGGACCAATTGATATGTACAACAATTGTCAATCTCGGAATTCCCCTAAAATTGACACAAAAAGCACCATAACTTTCTCAATAGGCCTCCTATGAACACAAAACTAAATTCTATGGGTAGCCTATGCATATGGGTTGATTTCTCATGGTTAAATCTCAGATTTAGAACCTAAATTAAGGAGAAAACTGAATTGTACCTATTGGAAGATGGATTCCCAATAAAATCTCCAAATATGATAAAATTGGCCTCCAACTTGTAGATCCTTGCTCCTCTTTATAGATCCTTACTTCCTCCTTCTAGATCCTTACTCCACTAGTCTCCAATGGTGATTTGGGAAAGAATTGGAATAAAATTTGGTAGAGAAAATGATGTAAAATGAAGGAATTTGGTTGAGAAAAATTTTAGATCTAGTTTTCAAATGAAAAGAGGAGAGAAACTTTTCCCCTCTTCTTTAATAGGCCGGCCCCCTCTATCACTTCCTCAAGCCACTATATAATATCTATTATACCCCTTGGGGCCTCTCATAAAGAAATAATTAAGGAGGGAAGCTTCTAGTCTAATGGTTCAATTAATTTAATCATCCTCCTAATCAATGGGCTTTCTAATTGGGCTCAATTCTAACAATTAATATATGTTGGTCCAAGCGTCTAAAGTAAACTAGTTAGGACTACTAACTCAAGTCCAAAATAAATAACTACCATTTAACAATAATTAAATAATACAACAAATAATTATTTAACATGCATAATATTTAATTAATTATAAAATTACTAAAATACCCTTTCCTAGAAAATATTGTAGTGACAGCAACTAAGTCCTCCTGGTCTATAGGAGTATCCTCTAGAGGTACGCCATCCTGCGGCCCGTAGAATGTGGGACACTGCTCTAAAAGCCAGTCATCTGGAAAAATATATTCAGTCAGGATTGGAGCGAAGTACATACCTTTAAAAGCAGTTTCAATAGCATAATCGAGCATATAAACAGATACAGAAATAAAATACAAGATCACTAAACATATGAATGAATGAACAATGGATATACAGGTAATATACGAGAAAATAGATCAATAATATGAATATCACGATATGATAAAATAACTGCAATCTAAACTAAACTAATGTGCCTCAGAATACAAGTTCATGATGTGATCGGATGGGGTAAACATGATCAGGTAAGACGATTATAAGTGAGGTATGTAACCAGAATATACACGATGTAACAATAGGCTTTGATCACATAATCAACTCCTACTCTCCCACCCCCAACTAATACCGATGGATCCAATCATGACACGCTACGAACACGAAATATAACCACTGAACACGAGCAGTGGGTGTACACGAATATCATAACCATCGAACACGAGCGATTGGTGTACACGAATAAGCACACTGAACACGAGCAGTGTGTGAACATGAAATGCAATCAATACCTAATATACACGATGAGATATAATGTACACGAGCACCCGCTGAACACGGTAGGGAATAACATCTCATGACGAGATCCATATAGTATCCGTCCGTGAAATCACTGTGTCAGGATCAAGTATACAATTCTAGAACATGCATATATACAATATTATGAATTAAAAACTATCAGATAATTATACTCACCTGAAGTCCTGAGCAAGGTGTGTCTCTCGATGCCCAAGCTGGTGTCACACAACCTATATATGGTATGTTGTATCAATACAAGGTTCAAGAATGAAATAAGTAAAGTTGATGCAATTCTAGGTCGATACACCATTTCTAAGTCAAACCAATAAAATATAGGTTGTAAGAGTCTAATGCTAAGTCACTAAGTCGATACACTATGAAGCTATGCTATAATAGCTAAGCTAAGAAACAACAAGGCACTCACAGAGCCGTATCCTAAGATACGCAAGTTTTCGAATATGAAAATAGTATTTTATATATGTTTTCAAATCAAATGTTATAATACTATAACAAATCAATAGAAATATGATACCTTGGCCTTGCACCAATGGGTATCACACCTATCTCGATACCCAAACTCAATACCATGGGTATCGGCCTAATACCTTGGTAATACCTCGGTATCCCGAGGTAACCCAAAACTCTAACATAATAGCTAACACATATATGATACCCCAAGCTAATATACCAGCTATAAACTAACATATACTAGCTACTATAATATATCTCAATACTATTAGAGGACTAACTATGCTACCAACATACCTTGCTAAACCAATTACCCAAAACATATGCTAACCCAAATACCTCACCTAAATACTGAAAACTGATACTGCATAATAAAGATATGCTCCCTGCAGAAACTGTGTACGAGCCTGAACTCCCTATTGCTTCTGCACTGGCCTCCAGTTTGCTGAATTGCCTACTGCTGGTACCTCCCCACTGCTGCAGATCCTGTGTAGTTGCATTGCATGAGCTGATACTTGTTGTGATGCATATGGCCGTGTGCTCTTTTAATTTGCTATTACTGCTCATGCAGTTAGCTACGACTTCTCCTTCGTTTGTTGAACTGCCTGTAGGTGGCTGCACTGCACACTGCAGTGTGCAACTCCTTCTTGCTATATGTTGCCCAGTGCACGAGTCCCCTGCTATTGGTATCTGCCCGACCACCAGCTGACTGAATTGTACGAGGATGCAGTGAACTACAGTCTCCCAATTTGCCACCTCTATGTGTACGAGTCTGCACAGTTCTCACTGATACTGCATATCCTAACTGTAATGAATGCTCCAAAGTGTACTGCTCCCCACCTTGCACGAGCATGCTGACCCGTCTACACGAGCTGCTCACTTCACTGACACACCCAAACACACATACATATATACAAAGCTCACTCTCACAGACTCAACCACAAATAATACACACAAAAACCAATACATATATACCCTCACACACACACACACACACACACATATATATATATATATATATATATATATATATATATATATATATATATATATAAGGGAGGTGAGATGGCACCTCACTCTCAAAACAAGGGTGACGGTGATGTGGCACAATCCCAGCCACACATGTCATAATTGGCAAATTGCACTTAACCCCCTCCCCTCGTTTGTGTGGTTGGGATTGTGCCACATCACCGCCACCCTTGTTTTGAGAGTGAGGTGCCACCTCACCTCCCTTATTCTCTCTCTCTCTCTCTCTCTCTCTCTCTCTCTCTCTATCTCTATATATATATATATATATATGCTATCAAGGTATCACAACTACTTATGTATATAGATACATACATATAAATACACTTACCCATAAATACAAACACACACACACACACACACACACACACACACACACACACACACACATATATATATATATATATATATATATATATATATATATTATCCAGATATATAAATACACATGTACGTATAACAATAAGAGAAAAAACCAAACACGTGGAGTGCATCGCACCCGTATCACACTTTCTTTATGATACGCTTGCGATATGGCTCCAACACACAACCAAACATATCTCGGAGGACGCAAACAAGTCTAAAACACTAACTATGAATAATATGTATAGTAATTAGAGTATCTACGTGTCCGTGTTATAATGTGATATGCACAAAGCCTCGTGTCGGAGAAAACCCCTCCAAATTAATCTGTTTCGTCAAATTGACGAGGGTACGACCTACACGTATCCAATTGTGGATACGACACTAGTCACAAACAGGCAATCAAATGTTAATTAGATCTATTAGACCCAATGACAACCACTACATATGCCAATCTCGGAATTTCCCTAAAATTGGTACCAAATTGGACATAACTTCCACCGTAGGTCTCCGATGAACCTAAAATATTTCTATGGGTAGCCTATGCATGTTGGCTGGTTTCTCATGGTTAAATATCAGATCTAGAGTCTATTAGAAGGGGGAAACTGAAATATACCTATTGGGAGATAAATTCCTAATAAAAAGTCCCCAAATGCCAAGTAGCTCATCTCCTTGTAGATCTTGGCCTCCTCCTCCTTGCTTCCTTCTTGTAGATCCTTGATGTAGAAGCCTCAATAAAGAATTTGAAAAGAGATTGGTCAAGAATTGGTGGAGAATTGATGAGGGAATGGAGGGAATTGGAAGAAGAAAATTGTAGATCTAAGAATTTGAGAATTGGTGAAATAAAATGGTCTCTCTCCTCATGAAGGGACCGGCCATATAATACCCCTCTATGCAATGTAAAATGTCACAAATACCCCTTGGGGCCTCTCATGAAGAAATTTAATTAAGGAGGGAAGGTTCTAGTTAATGGTTTCACTAATTAATCTATCCTCCTAATGCATGGGCCTAATTTAATGGGCTCAATCTAAACTAATCTAAATATTGGGTCCATGAAACTAATAATTGGGTTAGGTCCACTACACAAGTCTAAAACAAGTCTACAACTAGCAATAAATAAATAAATTATGCATGCACAATATTAAATACAAATAATTCCTAAATAAATATTACCTATAGTCAATTACCAAACTACCCTTGAATGAAAATATGAGGGTGACAGTAGGACACCTCTACAACCAAACAAGGACAAGGGGTGCCGTATTACTCTGAGACAGGGTACGACTCACCAATTATGAAGACGACGAAGATGTCTGTATCGTATCTTTGTCCATAGACTATCGTAGCGCAATAGTTTAACCCTACAACCAAACAAGAACAAGGGTTGAACCACTTTACCATGATAGTCCATGTCCTCAGGCTACTAACAGATGGCACAAATCACAATTAGGAACAAAAATATTCAAGCCATAATGTAAGCTAAGATACATATACATATAGTATGTAGCTTCGGTCCATGGCCTATTGTGACACATAGGCACAACCCTACAACCAAACAAGGACAAGGGTTGAACCGTCGCCCACAATAGTTTATGTCCCTAGTCTACCAGCACATATTCTTTTAGATCGTCCAATCAAACCTATGGCTTGTTATGTGGAGTCTGAGTTATCTCAGAAGAATAATGCAATGTTGGAATCCTCAGATCATACTGATGGTGAGGCGGGCTGGCCGAGCCAATAAGCACATAACACATAGTATATAAGCACCAGTCCCTTGTAAGGCCACCTCACAAGTAATCATATAATAATATATGTAATAAAGTCGGATACTATACTCTACTACTATAGATGATATACGATATCCGTTGGGGACCAACATGATGCCCTAGGACAAATGTCCTGACGGTAGCTACCACGCATGATCTCGAGATTCTATTCCCTCCCAATACTCTACAAGTTCAATTTCTTAATTAGCCCTATAGTTATTAGAACATCGTGTCATGGTTTCACGATCATCCTCCTTAGATGACGTACCGTGGTACGTATACGCTAGGTACGAATCCACATTGTTGCTCGAGAGCTAGATCTTGATTCCTCCAACCTTAATACAACAAATCAATCAAACAAACATCCTAACCACGTTATGGTTGTTGACCCACATACCATGCCATGCTGGAAAAATAATATAATAATATCACATATCACATAGTATATGAGGCATTCTCAATATACAACCCAAAATATGTAATCTCGTAGCATGTAGCAAGTTATGTCGTACCTCCGTGCACATTATAATACATGTACACGTAGCACGCAGTAATTATATCGACACAGATACAATAAATTGGGTCAAATCACCGAACTTATAATTGGTCATATGAGTCTTATAACATGGGGACACTTGGTCAAACTATAATCTCCTCAAATCAGGTACACAGACTATCAATCAATAGAAAGCCTAAATTAATGATGTGAACTCCTCGAATTAATAATTTTGCCGTCGAACGTGAGTAAGGAAAAAGATTGAACTACTTTGGAGCAGATCCACAATCACTAAACCAAACAAGGACCGGGATCACAGATTGTCTCCCGAGCAGAACTACGCCCCTCACTCTATTCAACTGTCAAAGAAAAAGGTAACCAATCTACTAATCATCCTCAAATTAAAAATTATGCAATATCGCCAGACGAGAGAAAATTTTTTTTGTACGAACCACTCTAAAGTAGATTGACGACCCTTAAATCAAACAAGGACCGTGGTCGCAGACCGTCTTTCGAGTAGAACTACATCCCTCACCCTATCAAATAGGAAAAGTAAGACATAAACAACAGATCCGAGTCCACTTAGCAGGTACTGATTCAGTATGACACTCATATCTAGTGGAGTCAACTTAATGTTACGTTATGCACATAGCCAATTCCAGTGCAGAAGTCTGGTTTACTAAGTCCACTCTTCCTAAGGATCAATCACATAGAACAAAGAAATATTCAAAATAAAATAATTAAACCCAAGAAATTCTGAAATGTGTACATAGATTACTAGGGTCGCATAGGATCACATGCGCGCATGAGAAGTGCACGCATAAATATGCCGTATGGGTCAGGCTGTATGCACTGATCAGGCGCATGAGCACTGGCCGCATGGACGAGTTGGCCACATATGTCTCCAGGCCAGGCCGCATGGACTGCTTGCCGCATGAGGCAGGTGCCGCATGTCACTACCACATTCTAAAAATAGGGGTGTTTTTGACTTTTTATATATTATTAATATTATGTGTATTTAATTTAAATAATTGCATGAGATGTGTATATATATATATATTATATATATATATATACAGTGTTCTTAATGTTTGAGCTAGTAGACTTGACCTAGAAGCCCACTAGATGGACCCCTGACCGAATTATAGGGTTATGAATTTAAATTGTATTATTTAGGATTTAATTATTTGAGGTTGTAATTACCGTGATTTTATTTAATTGTTATATCCTACTGTTGTTGCAATATTCGGAGCCCAACATTAGCCCATAATTTTCAACAAGTTGTTGCATTCTAGACTTGACACGCCAACTTAGGCGCTGGACTTTTTCGTCACTCAAAATCATAATCCTTGGTTCTCTAATTTAATTCCATAATTTCCCGTATCCGAAATCTATTATTTAATCCTGTGTCGCGCGCCTGTGTTGTTGCCATCAATTTTGAGACACCAACTCAACCCGTTTAGCCGGACCAATTAAATGATCTAAGACTGACATCAGGCCTACACCTTTCATGATCTTTGTATAACTCATAATTATGCTCTCTTGTGCTTCATTTTAGCCGCACAATATTTGTCACGGACGTTTATTTTAATTTTAAATAAAATCCAACTTTGTATCGTTGTGCGTTCCAATTGAAATTGGAGACATAATCCCGATCTATTTCGTGCAACCCAAATTAGGGTAATATTATGTTCTGAGTCTTCTTCACTAATGATACTTGTGTCCCAACCTAATTTTAGTCCCATGTACCTTGAATTAATTTTAAAACATCGCTTGTATTTATTTCTAATTAAATTATGGATACTGACTTTGACTAATCCCATTTTAACCCAATTTAATCCAAATACCCTATTAATTAAGCCCATACAAAATACACGATACCCCCTCACCCTACAAAACACCAAACACCAATTCTCCTACCAATTTTTGTATTATTTCATGTGTCTGTGCAAATACCCAAATTTAAGGGGGCTTATTTGCAAATGTTGCATTAGGTGTCAACACCCCATTGGTTCAAACCAAATGGAGAAGCCCTAATTCTTGACTAGTCAACCAACCCCTCTCCTTGTATGAATAATTTCTCCATGATCAATCCTGGCCATTCATTCAAAAAGGGAGCATCATCACCACACACCTCCCATCACATCCCCTATTTAATGTCTCCTCACACCCTTTCCCAAGCATGCCCTAATCCCCAAACCTTAGAAAACCCCCTCCTCTCTATCTCCTCCCTCCTCACAAACCCAACCGTAGCCTATAGCATTTTTTTCTTTCTCTTCTTCTTCTTCTTCTTCTTCTTTTTCTCCTCCTTCTTTTAAAAGAAAAAAAAGAATGGAAAACCAACTTCACCACCATCACTCTTCTCCAGTCCCTAGCTCCAGTCACCTCCTCGACCTAGCTCCCTCCCACGGCGGCTACTGCTGCTTCCATACCCGAGCTCTCCCTCTGCCTCACCCGTTCGAGCCCGACCCCGGAGACTAAACCTCTCCACGCCTCCCTGTTCCGGCCAAGACTTACCCCGGTCGCCAGCATCTCCTCCAGTCTCCATCAACCCGCTGTACACCTGCCGGCCTTCTCCCCTTGAACCGGTCGAGCTCCCCACCGACCTCTTCTCCGGCAGACAACCCCGGCAGACAACCCCGGCCACTCTCCTCTTCTCTTCCGGCTACGAGCACCACCACCACCATCATCATCAGAACCAGCACCACTATCATCATCAGAATCCCTCCACCACCATTACTACCACCCGTTCACCTCGACGTCGACCCACCGGATGACCACCCCTCATCTTTCTCGACAGCAGCAACTACCACCCCGCTTTCCTGCACCTCCGACCGAGCCTCCCCCTCAGCCGACAACCCCTCGACCTTGCCTGAATTTCCTCCACCAATCTCCACCACCGTTCACCACCAGTACAACCACCCCACACTACCAGGACCACCACTCGACACCTTCGTTATCATCGTCTTCGTCGTCGTCGTCATCTTCGTCATCGTCATCGTCATCGACACCATCGTCGTCGTCGTCATCGTCACCTTCGTCTTCTTCGTCTTCGTCGTCGTCATGGACACCGTCGTCATCCCCATCGTCATCGTGCATGCACACATGTTCAGTTTTCTTCCCTCGCGTACACGTAAGTGTGTACATATTTGGTATATGGGTGTATGCATGTATGTATTAGTATACATATTAGCATTGGTTATTATGTGTATATTGGTATATATATATTCATAATGTATATGAACCTATTAGTATATACGAATGGTACATGTATTAGTATAGGTTAAATGTATTTTGGTATATGTATATATAGTATAATTCTAAATTAGCATATATTCATATGTATATGTATTGTATAAAGTATTTCCTAGTATATATTTATATTTGTACATATAGTATTAATTTTATTAGTATATATACATATATATACATATTGTATATATCTCTCCATAATATATGTTTATATATATACAAATTATTAATTTTATTTAAAGTATATA
The DNA here is from genome assembly GCA_036927795.1 of Iris macrosiphon. NCBI lineage: Eukaryota > Viridiplantae > Streptophyta > Magnoliopsida > Asparagales > Iridaceae > Iris > Iris macrosiphon. Next base: position 60,735,797 of record JAYESA010000008.1, read on the forward strand.
TATATACATATATCTATTATTTGTACCAAATGGATATTAATGTATATGTTAGTTAATGATATGTATAATGTATCTATGTACTAGATGACCCAAGTGTAACCAACAGATACCCCGTAGTTACATTGACCTGTGACCATGTAAATATTAGTTGACTGCCATATGTACACTTACGTACTGGCAAGCCCCGTATCATTTTGACTGTCTATTTTGTACAGCAATTTCAGACGCGACACCGTGAAATCAGACGCACACTTGACTATAGTTGACCAGTGTCATACCTAGCGTAGCCCTGAGTTCATTGTGTTTTGATCGTGTGTGTTAGTGTAATGTCTGATGCAATATTGTATTATATTATATGTATATAGAACTATTGGATCGTCCTGCAAGACTTCAGGAGCAGGACATTGGTATTGACAGCTAAGGACCCCAGGCGAGTACATTATCTGATAGTTTCTTATTTATTATATCCCCTATTTTCATTGTATCTAGTGTAAATATCCATATTCTTGACACGATGGTTACACGGATTAGTATATCCGGATCTGGTCATGAGATGTTATTCCTTGTTCATGGTGTATCTTGTACAAGTCTTGTTTCATTGTTTATCTTGTGCATGTACAGACACTGATTTCCGGGGAGACTTGCTACCTTCCTAGGGAATTCTGTGCCATAGCGTACCATGGTTGGATCTACTATACCAGTCGGGGGTGGAGAGTATTTTAGTGTAGATATGTTATCGTACCCTTCATGTACAAGTCTTGTTCACATGTTAGTGTTGGTCATACACTGCACGTATGACTAGCCAGGCCATTATTCCTGTACAAGTTCCCAAGCCGATCATATGTTAAAGCTAGTACTCACACACTTAGTCATAGTATTCTTGCCCATTGACATATTGTTCCTTCCCGCATTTATTTACAGTATTTTCAGTATTTCCTTTATTGTATATCTCTCGTACATGTATATGCATCTTGTATATTTCTATCTATATACTGATACATAGTTTATATCATTGATATAGAACTACTGTTAGAGATGTACTTTGCTCCATCCTGACTGGAAATATTTTTCCAGACTGTGCCTTAGAGGACCGGTGTCCAACATTTTATGGACCACAGGGAGAGTAGCTGCAGACTTGGATCTGGTAGTTCAGTTGTGATTCCGGGAGGTCTAGCCAGAATCACTAGTTATCTAGTTAGTTTTCTTTAGCAGTTTATGGTACCAGATTTGTCTCCGGCATACTTTGTTGAGATTTGGATATTATTGTTGAGTTAGATTATTTCTATTTAGACTTATGTTGCATTTTATTTATTTCTTTGATATCTTATCGTGCTGTAGTTATGTGATTAAGTATGTTGTTCATATTATATTGTGTTATCCGTGTCTCTTTATGGAGTTGGATGCTCGTGTGAGATTGTTTAGATAGTATCATAACCTAGATAGCGTTCTACCATCGATGCTGCGGCGTAGGCTGGATGTACCCACGTACTCGTGCCCCAATTTCGGGTGTGGGTCGTGACACATTTTTAGTGGCGGCCCATGCAGGTCAGACTTCATAATTAGAGCGATATCATGGTAGTGTGACATCTTAGTTGTACTACTGCGTGCCTGCGATAGGATCTAGGATATAACATACTAGGATGAGAGCGAATACTCAATCACAACTAGGAATATATCCAATCTATTTATCTTGTTATCCTTAATTCTTTCTGAATATTGCTTCTTTAGAACTTTACTGTCCTTCCTTGATGATATCATATTTATTGCCTTAATTAATTCTTTTGGATCTGTCTTCAGGATGCCGCCGAAGACAAGATCTATGAGAGTGGGAGCATCAGCTTTAGAGGGGTCTGCCACCTCTCCACCTGATGGACAGACATTCGTGGTTCCTTCTACATCTGTGCATGTAGGAGTATCTGCACTTTTCGGGGGTCCTCCTCCCCCACCTGTTCAGAGGATTGCCGCAGCTATAACGGACAACCTTCCACCTCCACCGACTCCAATTTTCGGAGGTGTGCCCATTGATGGGACACATGTATTTACTTTGATCCAGGGCATGATAGACGCTCAGCGAGTTCAAGCTGAGGCTCAGAGGGTGCAAGCAGAAGCGTACCAGGCACAAACAGAGCTGATGAGAGAGAGCATGGAGAATGCTTATCAGGTGGCTCTCTAAGCTGTGGAGAGAGTAGCACAACACCAGCAGTTTCTTGGCCAGCAGCAATAGCAGAGATCAGGCACTATAGTGGACTTCAAGAGGATGATGCCTCGAGAGTTCAAAGGCACCGAAGGGATACTCTACGCAGACGACTGGCTAGAGGATATAGAGAGGAACCTGTGATTGGCCCAGATTTCGGAGAGCTTGCAGATAGAGGCCGCTGGCAGTCAGATGTTCGATATTGCACTCACGTGGTATCGCACGGAGCTGAGACTCACTGACGAAGGACTTACTTGGGAGATCTTCAAAGAGCTTTTCAAGGAGAAGTTCTTTCCCGACGTGGCCTTAGGAACTTTGGAAAGTCAGTTTCATGACTTGGTCCAAGGGAACATGTCGGTCGACGAGTACGCCACAGAATTATGTCGATTGAGCCATTTTGCATCGTCTATGATTCGAGACCCAGGAGATCGAGCCCAAAAGTTTATAAAGAGGCTGACGAGAGAGATTAGGTCGCGCACTTCTGGTCATCGTACCGCTACCTTTGAGGATATCTTGATGGATGCCCAGATTATAGAAGGGGATCTGGGTCTCAGGCCTAAGAGGAGTCACAATATTTTTGGAGATACGAATGGTAGCGCCGGACCGGCTAAGCGTCCCTATATTCTGTAACAGCCGAGGACGTTTCAGTATCAACAGCAGTACCAGGCACCGATTCGTGTTCAGCAGGATCAACAGACTTGTCATTTCTATAAGAAGCCAGGTCACCTTTGGGAGAGCTGTAGATTGAGGATAGGACTTTGTTTGCGCTGTGGTGATGCAGGATACCGAATGAGGGATTGCCCTCTAGCTCAGCACCCGCGAAGGGAGCCACCCAGCAGGGCAGAGCATTTATGATAACGGTCGAGGAGACCGATACTGCAGGTGACGTGTTGGCATGTTTTGTTCTTTTCTTTCCTTCTGTCCTTTCTATTTGATTGATTGATTGATTCCTTAGTACCGTAGCTTATATTCATGATTTTCTTGCTACAAAATAGTTAGTAAGTACACCCTGACAGAGACTGCAATACCATGACAAAAGACACCATAACCATACATATTTTCCTTAGATTGCATATTGAATGACTGTAGGTAGAATTTTCTTAGACTGTGATTATTGGGGGTTTGACCGTAGTAAAGTTAATGAAGAGGTTAGGATTTGACAGAGAGAGACAAGATGCTTAAAATTCGAGGATAAACATTAATTTAAATAAAGAGTTAAGAATTTAATATGGAATAATTTATGATTTATTGATTATGGTATAATTAAATTTATCATTAAAACTTAAGGAATTAAGAAGATTATCAGTATATTTATTTGGCTAGAAGATATAAATTTAAGACTTATATTCTAAATGTCGTATTTGAAGACTTCGTAACTATTACATTGATTGAGTATTATGAGAAAAAAAAAATCGAGGAATAAGATCATTAATGGATTAGTGTTAAAGTCAAAATTTTGGGATAAGGATTTAAATTTATGAATACGCATCGATTGGACTCAAATTAGAGGAGTAAGATGATTAATAGATTAGTATTTTTAGATGAGATTTCTTAATTTCATAAATGCGCATTGATTGGAATTAAATTAGAGGATTAGATATTAAATTTTTGAGTATTTAATTATTAACTTAAAATTTTGGAGTAAATTGTGATAAAAATGGAATTTGATTTTTATTTCGAGGATTTTCAGGAATACAATAATTACAAAATTTTAAAAAAAAAGAAAAAAATATGAAATTACAATGCGGATTATTTCGTGATTATGTGGGATGATGATTTTAAATTTTGATGGAAAATAATATATATAATGAGTAATACTACTATTGAGGATTTTAAATTTTGAGGACGAAATTCTTTTAAGGAGGGTAGACTTGTCACTACCACATTCTAAAAATAGGGATATTTTTGACTTTTTATATATTCTTAATATTGTGTGTATTTAATTTAAATAATTGCATGAGATGTGTATTTATATATATATTTTATATATATACAGTGTTCTTAATGTTTGAGCTAGTAGACTTGACCTAGAAGCCCACTAGACGGACCCCTGACCAAATTATAGGATTATGAATTTAAATTATACTATTTAGGATTTAATTATTTGAGGTTGTAATTAATTATCGTGATTTTATTAAATTGTTACATCCTACCATTATTGCAATATTCGGAGCCCAACATTAGCCCATAATTTCCAACAAGTTGTTGTATTCTAGACTTGACACGCCAACTTAGGCGCTGGACTTTTTCTTCACTCAAAATCATAATCCTTGGTGCTCTAATTTAATTGCACAATTTACCGTATCTGAAATCTATTATTTAATCCTGTATCGCGCGCCTGTATCGTTGCCATCAATTTTGAGACACCAACTCAACCCGTTTTGCCGGACCAATTAAAGGGTCCAAGACTGACATCAGGCCTACACCTTTCATGAACTTTGTGTAACTCATAATTATGCTCTCTTGTGCTTCATTTTAGCCGCACTATATTCGTCGTGGACGTTTATTTTTATTCTAAATAAAATCCAACTTTGTATCGTTGTGCGTTCCAATCGAAATCAGAGACACAATCCTGATCTATTTCGTGCAACCCAAATTAGGGTAATATTCATGATACTTGTGTCCCAACCTAATTTTAGTCCCATGTACCTTGAATTAATTTTAGAACACCGCTTGTATTTATTTATTGGGGATACTGACTCTGACTAATCCCATTTTAACCTAATTTAATCCAAATACCCTATTAATTAAGCCCATACAAAACACACGACACCCCCTCACCCTACAAAACACCAAATATCAATTCCCCCACCAATTTTTTCATCATTTCATGTGTCTGTGCAAATACTCAAATTTAATGGGGCTTATTTGCAAATATTACATTAGGTGTCAACACCCCATTGGTTCAAACCAAATGGAGAAGCCCTAATTCTTGACTAGTCAACCAACCCCTCTCCTTGTATGAATAATTTCTCCATTATCAATCCTGGCCATTCATTCAAAAAGGGAGCATCATCACTACACACCTCCTATCACATCCCCTATTTAATGTCTCCTCACACCCTTTCCCAAGCATGCCCTAATCCCCAAACCTTGGAAAACCCCCATCTCTCTCTCTTCTCCCTCCTCACAAACCCAACCGTAGCCTATATCATTTTCCCTTTCTCTTTTTCTTCCTTTCTTCTTCTTCTTCTTCTTCTTTTAAAAGAAAAAAAGAAAGGAAAACCAACTTCACCACCATCACTCTTCTCCGGCCCCTAGCTCCGGTCACCACCCCGGCCGAGCTCCCTCCCACGGCGTCTACTGCTGCTTTGATACGCGAGCTCTCCCTCTGCCTCACCCGTTCGAGCCCGACCCCGGCGGCCAAACCTCTCCACGCCTCCCTGTTCCGGCCAAGACTTCCCCCGGCCGACAGCATCTCCTCCAGTCTCCATCAACCCGCTGTACACCCGCTGGCCTTCTCCCTTGAACCGGTCGAGCTCCCTACCGGCCTCTACTCCCGCAGACAACCAAGCCCGTAGCCTTCTTCCCCGGCTGCTGCTGCCATTGCCAACCTCCTTCCCCGGCCACTCCCCTCTTCCCCTCCGGCCACGAGCACCACCACCACCATCATCATCAGAACCAACACCACCATCATCATCAGAATCCCTCCACCACCATTACTACCACCCGTTCACCTCGCCGTCGACCCACCGGACGGCCACCCCTCATCTTCCTTGACAGCAGCAACTACCACCCCACTTTCCTGCACCTCCGGCCGAGCCTCCTCCTCAACCGACAACCCCTCGACCTCGCCTGAATTTCCTCCACCAATCTCTACCACTGTTCACCACCAGTATAACCACCCTACACCACCAGGACCACCACTCGACATCTTCGTCATCATCGTCTTCGTCATCGTCGTCATCTTCGTCATCGCCATCAACACCATCGTCGTCGTCATCATCGTCACCTTCGTCTTCTTCGTCTTCGACGTCGTCGTGGACACCGTCATCATCCCCGTCGTCGTCATGCATGCACATAGGTTCGGTTTTCTTCCCTCGCGTACACGTACGCGTGTACGTATTTGGTATATGGGTGTATGCATGTATGTATTAGTATATATATTAGCATTGGTTATTATGTGTATATTGGTATATATATATATATATTCATAATGTATATGAACCTATTAGTATATACGAATGGTACATGTATTAGTATAGGTTAAATGTATTTTGGTATATGTATATATAGTATAATTCTAAATTAGCATATATTCATATGTATATGTATTGTATAAAGTATTTCCTAGTATATATTTATATTTGTACATATAGTATTAATTCTATTAGTATATATACATATATATATACGTATTGTATATATCTCTCCATAATATATGTTTATATATATACAAAGTATTAATTTTATTTAAAGTATATATATACATATATCTATTATTTGTACCAAATGGATATTAATGTATATGTTAGTTAATGATATGTATAATGTGTCTATGTACTAGATGACCCAAGTGTAACCAACGGATATCCCGTAGTTACATTGACCTGTGACCATGTAAATGTTAGTTGACTGCCATATGTACACTGACATACTGGCAAGCCCCGTATCATTTTGACTGTCTTTTTTGCACAGCAATTTCAGACGCGACACCATAAAATCAGACGCACACTTGACCCTAGTTGACCAGTGTCATACCTAGCGTAGCCATGAGTTCATTGTGTTTTGATCGTGTGTGTTAGTGTAATGTCTGATGCAATATTGCATTATATTATATGTGTATAGGACTATTGGATCGTCCTGCGAAGCTTCAGGAGCAGGACATTGGTATTGACAACTAAGGACCCCAGGCGAGTACATTCTCTGATAGTTTCTTATTTATGATATCCCCTATGTTCATTGTATCTAGTGTAAATATCCATATTCTTGACACGATGGTTACACGGATTGGTATATCCGGATCTGGTCATGAGATGTTATTCCTTGTTCATGGTGTATCTTGTACAAGTCTTGTTTTATTGTTTATCTTGTGCATATACAGACACTGATTTCCGGGAAGACTTGCTACCTTCCTAGGGAATCCCGTGCCATAGCGTACCATGGTTGGATCTACTATACCAGTCGGGGTGGGGAGTATTTTAGTGTAGATATGTGATCATACCTTTCATATACAAGTCTTGTTCACATGTTAGTGTTGGTCATACACCGCACGTATGACTAGCCAGGCCATTATTCCTGTACAAGTTCCCAAGCCGATCACATGTTAAAGCTAGTACTCACACACTTAGTCATAGTATTCTTGTCTATTGACATATTGTTCCTTCCCGCATTTATTTACAGTATTTCTAGTATTTTCTTTATTGTATATCTCTCGTACATGTATATGCATCTTGTATATTTCCATCTATTTACTGCTACATAGTTTATATCATTGATATAGAACTGCTGTTAGAGATGTACTTTGCTCCATCCTGACTGAAAATATTTTTCTAGACTGTGCCTTAGAGGACCGGTGTCCAACACTTTATGGACCACAGGGAGAGTAGCTGTAGACTTGGATCTGGTAGTTCAGTTGTGATTCCGGGAGGTCTAGCCGGAATCACTAGTTATCTAGTTAGTTTTCTTTAGCAGTTTATGGTACCGGATTTGTCTCCGGCATACTTTGTTGAGACTTGGATATTATTGTTGAGTTAGATTATTTCTATTTAGACTTATGTTGCATTTTATTTATTTCTTCGATATCTTATCGTGCTTTCGTTATGTGATTGAGTATGTTGTTCATATTATATTGTGTTATCCGTGTCTCTTTATGGAGTTGGATGCTCGTGTGAGATTGTTTAGATAGTATCATGACCTAGACAACGTTCTACCGCCGATGCTGGACGTACCCACGTACTCGTACCCCAATTCCGGGTACGGGTCGTGACACCGCATAGGGGTCGGTGCCGCATAGCGTCAAGAAAATGTCCACTCCTTGGAACAAGTGTCGAAGTGACGTTCTTTAAATGCTTGTCAGTAAAGTGACATAAAGGGTGATGTGACATAAAGTGTGTAAGGAAGAAAAGATAAAACTATAGAAAGATGGGCCAAGGATGCGCCAAAGATGCGCCAAAGTTCAGAGTCATGTTGTCACGACCCGCACCCGGTGTAAGGGTACTAGTCGGAAACAACGCCCAGCCTACGCCGCAGAATCGACGGTAGAACGCTGTCTAGATAATCTATCTAACAATTTAATGAACCCCCAATAATGATAGTATACTCAATCACAGAACTAAGAGAGAAATGAGCACGAATTAGATAAGAATAGAATAGTCATAATACAACTCATGAGTCTAAAATAATACATCAATGAGTCTGAAGAAATACAAAAATAAGCTGGAGACAAATCCAGTACAAAAGAATACTACGAGGCAACAACTCCAGGGTCAACTGTCTCAGTTGGGATAAGTCCCTCTTGAGCCAGGGTCTCAGAATCTAAACCCACAACATCCTGGGGTCCATAAAAGGTAGGGTACCACTCCTCAGTATCATCTGGAAAAATATATCCAGTCAGGAAAGGAGCAGAGTACATCTCTAACAGCAGTTCTAATTAATGATAAAAACTATATAATAGTAAATAGCTGTGGATAAACAAGATGCACAATAGATACAAGAGATATATGTACAATAAGGAAATACTAGAAATAAATACAATAATGAACAATATGCAAATGGAACAATAATACTAATGACTAAGTGTGTGAGTACTAGCTTAACATGTGATCGGCTTGGGTAAGATGCAATGCGGCCTGGCTAATCATATGTGCGGTGCATGATCAACACAATTCTGTAATCCGTACTTTATTCAGTAGGGATATTGATCACATATCTATACTAATACTCTCCACCCCCGACTGGTATAATAGATCCAACCACGGTATGCTATGGCACTATATTCCCCAAGAAGAGAGCGACTCCACCCGAAAATCGGTGTCTGTACATGTACAAGATAACCAATAAAACAATACTTGCACCATATACACCATATACCAAGGAATAACATCTCATGACGAGATCCGGATATACCAATCCGTGTAACCATAGTGTCAAGAGAACATGGATATCTACACTAGATACAGTGAACATAGAGGATATCATAAATGAGAAACTATCAGAGAATGTACTCGCCTGAAGTCCAATAAACAGTCTCACAGATGTCTGACTCGGTGCCTCGAAGACCTAGATATGAAATACAACATCAATACAAGGTCTCAAAAAGAGAATAAGTTAAACTAGTCAACTTCTAGGTCAATAAGTTAATTCTAAATCAAAAGTCAACTATGGTCAACTCTAAAGTCAACTAAAGTCAACTATGGTCAACTATGGTCAAACCAAGGTCAACTATCTATTTCTAGGTTGCACAAATCTAGTACCAAAATCTTGGATCAAAAATACTACAATCTAAGTCCTAGGAACCACAATCTAAAATATTAGGATACCGTATCTTCGGATACGTGAATCCAAGGTAAACAATATAATACGTATATATCAAACAATTATGTATAATGATATAGAATATTAATTACAAACAAATAGGAACCATGGTTTTGAACCAACTTGGTATCCCCACAAAGTCACAAACTTGATACCCAAACCCCGTATCTTGAGTATCCCACTTACCTTGGTTTCCATAAGGTAATGCTCAAGATATCTTGATATAGTATTTACCCTTATACATAATATAATATATATATACTAATATTATACAATTAAGAAACATAACAATACTACTATTATATCTTACAATTAATACATATATATATAAACATATATATATATATATAAGTATAATATATAAACTATATACTAAAACTGCCTAACTGTCACTGAAAACAGTGTGGAAAAACACTGATTTTTTAGTAAACAGACCTTCAGTGACAGTTCAAACTGTCACTGAAACGCCGTCGCCATTACTGCTGTGTAAATGCACTGCTGCCACCCTATTGGTGACAGTTCTCAACTGTCACTAAATCGACTGTCGCCGCTGCTGCTTAATAATTCCCGCCCGCCGCTGCTGTGTAATTAATGACAGAAACTGTCATTAAATCTGCCATTAATGCTACAGCGGCTGCTGCTGCTGCTGGAATTTTAATGACAGAATCCGTCATTAAATGCCGCTGTCGCCAAAAGAATAATAATATATATAACCTATATATATATCAATATATATATATATATATATATATATATATATATATATATATATATATATATATAAATCAATTAAATAAATATATACTTCTATATATATATAATCCAACACATATATATTATATACATCTATATAAATAAATACTAATAGCTATAATACACATCCTATGTACTAATGTACATATTACAACATGGTAAAAAGTACACATACATAAATATGTTTAATAAAAATACATCCATTCATATATATATGAATAATCATATAATAATTATAAATAATATAATTACTTAATTAAACACATATATATTTTATAAAACATTTTCATATAATTTATATTACTAACATAATTTGTAACATATATAAATGCATGTAAAAGAAAGCTATATATATTTATACATTATATTAGTACACATAAAAAAATACATAGATCTATGCTACAATAAATATCATAATAATTATACTAAAATAAATATATAACATCTATATATATTTACTAATTATAATTCAAGAATTAAAGCCTAAATAATTAGATCTATACACAAACACACACACAAATGGAGAGTATCACACCGTATCCCACTAGATCTAGGATACGCATGCGACACGAGTCCAACACACAACCAAGTGCACCCCGAAGGACACAAACAAGTCACAAATATTATTTATGAATAAATCAAAGTGTCAAATGTAGATCTATGTGTCCGTGTCAAAATACGACATGTACAAAGTCCCGTGTCGGAGGGAAAACTCCCAAAATAATACGTATCACCAAATTTGTTGGGATACGACCTACACGTACCCAATTGTGGACACGACACTAGCACCAAACACATAAGCACATGCCCAATTGATCTATAGGATCAATTGACACACACAACAAAAAGTAAATTCGGAATTCCCACAAAATTGACACAAAAAGCACCATAACTTTCTCCATGGGTCTCCTATGAACACAAAACCAAGTCCTATGGATAGTACATACATATGGGTTAATTTTAAATAATTAAATATCATATTTAAAAGCTATTTTAAGGGGAAAAACTGAATTATACCTATTAGGAGATGGATTCTCAATGAAACCTCCAATTGAGATAAAATTGCTTCCAAATTATAGATCATTGCTCCTCTTTGTAGATCCTTGCTTCCTCCTTCTAGATCCTTGCTTCTCAACTTTCCAATAGTGAATTGGAAAGAATTTGAAATTAATTTGGTAGAAAAATAGAATGGGAATGAAAGGAATTTGGTAGTGAAAAATTCTAGATCTAGATTTGGAATAAAAATGAGAGAAGAGAGAAATTTCCCCCCTCTTTTAATAGGCCGGCCCCTACCCCTTCCTCAAGCAATTATGAAATATCCAATGTACCCCTTGGGGCCTCTCATGAAGAAATAATTAAGGAAGGAAGCTTCTAGTCTAATAATTTAATTAATTTAATCCATCTCCTTAACAATGGGCTTTCTAAATGGGCCAAGTCTAACTAATTAATTCATGTTGGTCCATGGGTCCAAACTAAACTAGTTGGGTCCACTAATACAAGTCCAAAATAATTAAATAACATCTAATAATAATTAAATAATACAACAAATAATTATTTACCATGCACAATATTTAATTAAATAAGAAAAGACTAAAATACCCTTTCCTAGAAAATATGGTAGTGACAAGTCTACCCTCCTTAAAATAATTTTGTCCTCGAAATTCAAAGATAAAAACTACCGCCAAAAAATCACAAACAGAACTAAAGAATCATAACTAACTTATGAAAGAACATAACTAAAAAATAACATACCTCAAGGTACAAACAAATATGGATAACGCTCTCGCATTTCATCATCTCTCTCCCAGGTAGACTCCCCCGGAGAGTGATACCTCCATGCGACGCATACCAAAGGAATAGTCTGGTTCCTCAGCACCTTCTCTCTTCGATCCAGAATCTCAACTGGCTGCTCTGGATAGCTAAGAGTAGGGCCCACCTCTATCTCCGAGTGATCCAATACATGACTAGGATCTGCCACGTATCGTCTCAACTGCGACACATGAAACATATTGTGCACTCCCTCCAATGCAGGTGGCAAGTCCAGTCTATAAGCAACTGCACCGACTCTCTCTAGAATAGTGAAAGGTCCTATGAATCGCGGACTAAGCTTTCTGCCTCCACCGAAGCGAATCGTGCCTCGTGTCGAAGAAATCCTCAGAAACACCAAACTACCCACCTATAACAAAATACCATCTTAAGAACTTAATCTATAATAAACAAGAACAAGCACAAACAAAATCTAAACTATACCTCGAACTCCAAAGGTCTCCGATGGCTATTGGCCCAATGCCGATGTTTGTCCTGCGCCACTCGAAGTCCGTCTCTGATCAACTGAACCTTCTCTGCTGCATCCACAACCATCTCTGGCCCAAGCAAAACTCTCTCTCCAACATCGTCCCAAGACAAAGGAGTACGACACCTCCGACCATATAGAGCTTCAAAAGGTGACATCTCTATACTGGCCTAGTAACTGTTGTTGTAAGCAAACTCTACCAAATAGAGATGGTCCTCCCAAGAACCCCCGAAATCTAGTACACAAGTGCGCAACATATCCTCGAGAGTCTGGATAGTCCTCTCAGACTGCCCATCTGTCTGGGGATGATATGTAGTACTGAATTTGAGCTGAGTGCCCAAACTCTCCTGCAAACTCCTCCAGAAATGAGAAGTAAAACGACTATCTCGATCTGAGACTATGCTGACGGGAACTCCATGTATCCTAACGATCTGTCTCACATACATCTCTGTCAGCTTCTCCGTAGACAAACCTACCTTGAAAGGCAAGATATGGGCCGACTTGGTCAACCTATCAACAATGACCCAAATCGCGTCTTTCCCTCCTAGAGATCGTGGAAGTCCGGACACAAAATCTATAGTAATGTGTTCCCACTTCCACTCTGGAATGGGTAATGGCTGAAGTAAACCTCCTGGCCTCTACCTCTCGAATTTTACCTGTTGGCACACTAAGCATCTAGATACAAACTGTGCGACTTCCCTCTTCATGCTATACCACCACACACTCTCTCGCATATCCCGATACATCTTGTTAGCACCTGGATGTATAGAATACTGAAAGCGATGCACTTCCTGCAATACCTCCTCACGTAACTCCCCACTAGGCACACACAATCTAACTCCATGCCTCAAAGATCCATCCTCTGCAATAGTGAAATCATCCTCCAATCCTGCTCTCACCTGAGCTCTGATACTCCTCAGAGATACATCCTCATACTGTACTTCCTTGATCCTGTCCATCAAATCTGAGTGTATCTGCAGTCCCCACATCTGCATAGCACACCCAGGAACAATCACCTCAATGCCCAAGCTCTCCAAGTCCTCTAACAAATATTGATCCTGCGTTAAGAACATAGCTACCGGATACCTGCTCAAAGCATCGGCAACTACATTGGCTTTCCCAGGATGATATTGCAAAGAGATATCAAAATCCTTCATTAGTTCCAACCACCGACGCTGCCTCATGTTCAACTCATTCTGCGTGAAAACGTACTTCAAGCTTTTGTGGTCTGTGAAGATCTCCACACGCTCTCCGTACAAATAATGTTTCCACAACTTCAGGGGTAGGATAGTTTTTTTCATGAGGACGTAATTGCCTGGATGCATAGGCAATCACTTTCCCATGCTACTGAAGAACACAACCCAAACCCTTCCCCGATGCATCACTATAAATAGTGAAACCTCCGGATCCTGATGGCAACGTCAAAATAGGAGCAAACGTCAACCTTTTCTTTAACTCCTCAAAAGCAACCTGGCAATCCTCTGTCCAAACAAACTCTACATCCTTTCTTGTGAGTCTGGTCATCGGCTCGATAATCCTCAAAAAATCTTGCACAAACTTTCTGTAGTAGCCTGCCAATCCCAAGAAACTCCTGATCTCTGCTACCGAACTCGGAGTCTTCCAAGATTCCACTACTGAAATCTTCTTTGGATCTACTGAAATACCATCACCAGTCACAACATGCCCCAAGAACTCCACCTTGTCCAAGAAAAACTCACACTTGGACAACTTCCCATACAGCTTCTCCTTCCTCAGCACATCCAACACAATCCTCAAATGCTCCTCATGCTCCTCCGGTGTCCTCTAGTATATGAGTATGTCGTCAATAAACACCACCACGAACTTGTCAAGGTACTGGTGGAGCACCTTGTTCATTAAGTTCATAAATACCGCCGGTGCATTAGTCAAACCAAACGGCATCACCATAAACTCGTACTGACCATACCGAGTTCTAAAAGCAGTCTTCGGTATGTCCTCCGGCTTTACCTTCACCTGATGGTAGCCTGATCTCAAATCTATCTTAGAAAATACCTTGGCACCACCCAATTGATCAAACAGATCATCAATCCGTGGCAAAGGATACTTATTCTTGATAGTGAGATTATTCAAAGCCCTGTAATCAATGCACATGCGCACTGATCCATCCTTCTTCGGTACAAACAATACCGGGGCTCCCCATGGTGAAGAACTCGATCTGATAAACCCCTTATCCTGCAATTCATCCACCTGCTTCTTCAACTCGACCAGCTCGCTGTTGTTTACTCTATAGACATGCTGCGAAATTGGTTCTGCACCTGGCACCAAGTCTATAGAAAATTCAATATCTCGATCTGGCGGCAATCCTGGCAATTCCTCAGGAAACACATCTAAGAACTCTGCTATCAACGGATGTGGCAACTCCTTATCTTCCACCATAGCTCCACAAATAATGCCTTCTCCCTGCTCTGCAGCTCCTCTAGCAAACTCGAACTCTGGCTCTCCTGGCGGACCAAACAAAACTCTACCTCCTCTACAATCTATGCTAGCACGGTGCCTACTCAACCAATCCATCCCGAGTAGAATGTCGCAGCTCAGAAGTGGCATTACAAGTAGACACGCACTCAACTTCCGGCCTCCCAGAGTAACTCTCCAATCCTTGCAAATATCATTAACCAGGATAATGCCTCCCCCGGTCATGATCTTGCAAGTCCTAAGCAAAGACTCAGCTATCAAACCATGCTTTAGAGCAAAAGAAACAGATACAAAACTATGGGAAGCACCACTATCAAACAAAGCTAAAGCTGGAATGGAATCAAGAAGAATAGAACCTGCGATGACATCTCTGATGGGTTCCTCCTCTTCGACGGTCATAGCAAACGTCCGTCCTTGCCGAGCACCTCCCTGCTGCTGATGCTGGATAAAACGCTGCGGCTGTGTCAGAAGCGGTCCCCTCGGCGGTGCTGCAGGTGGTCTCGTCTGTACCCTCGGAGCTGGAGCTGCTCCCTGAACTGCACGATGAGGACACTCCCTCGATTGATGCCCTTCAGTACCACAATACAAATAAACTCCTAGCCTCCTCCTGTAAACTTCCCAGATGTGGCTGGGCTTCTTGCAGTAGTTGCATGGAGCTTGCTGTAACTGTCTCTGCTGCTGAGGTGCCTGGTGAAAAGGCGCTTTAGCTGGAGTCTGGTTCTGTTGTGGCTGCTGCTGGAAAGGTCTGGACTGGAAATGAGGACGTTTGGCAGATACTGCACTGCCGTTGGCCCCCAGAAAAGAATCACGGTCTCTCTTGGTCTTCAAACCCAAATCCCGCTCAACCTTGCGTGCCTCCGCAAGTATCTCCGAGTATGTCTCATAAAAAGACGGAATGAGAATCAATATGGCACAAGATGTAAGACATCAAGGAAAGGACAAGTTTAAGGGATCAAGTATCAATATCAAAGGAGAACAGTTGAATCAAAAGAATTTTCCTAGATGTGATTGAGTATCTCAGCCTATTCCCTATATCCTATTGCAGGCTCACAGTAGTACAACTAAGTTGTCGTACTACCACGATATCACATACTTGTGAAGCTAGGACCTGCATGGGCCACCACCAAAAACATGTCACGACCCGCACCCGTTGTAAGGGTACTAGTCGGAAACAATGCCCAGCCTACGCCGCAGAATCGACGGTAGAACACTGTCTAGATAATCTATCTAACAATTTAATGAACCACCAATAATGATAGTATACTCAATCACAGAACTAAGAGAGAAATGAGCACGAATCAGATAAGAATAGAATAATCATAATACAACTCATGAGTCTAAAATAATACATCAATGAGTCTGAAGAAATACAGAAATAAGCTGGAGACAAATCTAGTACAAAAGAATATTACGAGGCTACAACTCCAGGGTCAACTGTCTCAGTTGGGATAAGTCCCTCTTGAGCCAGGGTCTCAGAATCTAAACCCACAACATCCTGGAGTCCATAAAAGGTAGGGTACCACTCCTCAGTGTCATCTGGAAAAATATATCCAGTCAAAAAAGAAGCAGAGTACATCTCTAACAGCAGTTCTAATTAATGATAAAAACTATATAATAGTTAATAGCTGTGGATAAACAAGATGCACAATAGATATAAGAGATATATGTACAATAAAGAAATACTGGAAATAAATACAATAATGAACAATATGCCAATGGAACAATAATACGAATGACTAAGTGTGTGAGTACTAGTTTAACATGTGATCGGCTTGGGCAAGATGCAATGCGGCCTGGCTAATCATATGTGCGGTGCATGATCAACACTATTTTGTAATCTGTACTTTATTTAGTAGGGATATTGATCACATATCTATACTAATACTCCCTACCCCCGACTGGTATAATAGATCCAACCACGGTATGCTATGGCACTAGATTCCCCAAGAAGAGAGCGACTCCTCCCGAAAATCGGTATTTGTACATGTACAAGATAACCAATAAAACAATACTTGCACCATATACACCATATACCAATGAATAACATCTTATGACGAGATCCGGATATACCAATCCGTGTAACCATAGTGTCAAGAGAACATGGATATCTACACTAGATACAGTGAACATAGAGGATATCATAAATAAGAAACTATCAGAGAATGTACTCGCCTGAAGTCCAATGAACAGTCTCACAGATGTCTGACTCGGTGCCTCGAAGACCTAGATATGAAATACAACATCAATACAAGGTCTCGAAAAGAGAATAAGTTAAACTAGTCAACTTCTAGGTCAATAAGTCAATTCTAAATCAAAAGTCAACTATGGTCAACTCTAAAGTCAACTAAAGTCAACTATGGTCAACTATGGTCAAACCAAGGTCAACTATCTATTTCTAGGTTGCACAAATCTAGTACCAAAATCTTGGATCAAAAATACTACAATCTAAGTCCTAGGAACCACAATCTAAAATATTAGGATACCGTATCTTCGGATACGTGAATCCAAGGTAAACAATATAATACGTATATATCAAACAATTATGTATAATAATATAGAATATTAATTATAAACAAATAGGAACCATGGTTTTGAACTAACTTGGTATCCCCACAAAGTCACAAACTTGATACCCAAACCCCGTATCTTGAGTATCCCACTTACCTTGGTTTCCATAAGGTAATGCTCAAGATATCTTGATATAGTATTTACCCTTATACATAATATAATACATATATACTAATATTATACAATTAAGAAACATAACAATACTAGTATTATATCTCACAATTAATACATATATATATATATATAAGTATAATATATAAACTATATACTAAAACTGCCTAACTGTCACTGAAAACAGTATGGAAAAATACTGATTTTTCAGTAAACAGACCTTCAGTGACAGTTCAAACTGTCACTGAAACGCCGTCGCCATTGCTGCTGTGTAAATGCACTGCTGCCACCCTATTGGTGACAGTTCTCAACTGTCACTAAACCGACTGTCGCCGCTGCTGCTTAATAATTCTCGCCCGCCGCTGCTGTGTAATTAATGACAGAAACTGTCATTAAATCTGCCATTAATGCTACAGCGGCTGCTGCTGCTGCTAAAATTTTAATGACAGAATCCGTCATTAAATGCCGCTGTCGCCAAAAGAATAATAATATATATAACCTATATATATATCAATATATATATATATATATATATATATATATATATATATATATATATATATATATATATATATACATATATATATATATATATAAATCAATTAAATAAATATATACTTATATATATATATAATCCAACACATATATATTATATACATCTATATAAATAAATACTAATAGCTATAATACACATCCTATGTACTAATGTACATATTACAACATGGTTAAAAGTACACATACATAAATATGTTTAATAAAAATACATCCATTCATATATATATAAATAATTATATAATAATTATAAATAATATAATTACTTAATTAAATATATATATATTTTATAAAATATTTTCATATAATTTATATTACTAACATAATTTGTAACATATATAAATGCATGTAAAAGAATGCTACATATATTTATACATTATATTAGTACACATAAAAAAATACATAGATCTATGCTACAATAAATATCATAATAATTATACTAAATTAAATATATAACATCTATATATATTTACTAATTATAATTCAAGAATTAAAGCATAAATAGTTAGATCTATACACAAACACACACACAAATGGAGAGTATCACACCGTATCCCACTAGATCTAGGATACGCATGCGACACGAGTCCAACACACAACCAATTGCACCCCGAAGGACACAAATAAGTCACAAATATTATTTATGAACAAATTAAAGTGTCAAATATAGATCTATGTGTCCGTGTCAAAATATGACATGTACAAAGTCCCGTGTCGGAGGGAAAATCCCCAAAATAATACGTATCACCAAATTTGTTGGGATACGACCTACACGTACCCAATTGTGGACACAACACTAGCCCCAAACACATAAGCACATGCCCAATTGATCTATAGGATCAATTGACACACACAACAAAAAGTAAATTCGGAATTCCCACAAAATTGACACAAAAAGTACCATAACTTTCTCCATGGGTCTCCTATGAACACAAAACCAAGTCCTATGGATAGTACATACATATAGGTTGATTTTACATGATTAAATATCAGATTTAAAAGCTATCTTAAGGAGAAAAACTGAATTATACCTATTGGGAGATGGATTCCCAATGAAACCTCCAATTGAGATGAAATTGCTTCCAAATTGTAGATCCTTGCTCCTCTTTGTAGATCCTTGCTTCCTCCTTCTAGATCCTTGGAAAGAATTTGGAATAAATTTGGTAGAAAAATGGAATGGGAATGAAAGAAATTTGGTAGTAAAAAATTCTAGATCTAGATTTGGAATAAAAATGAGAGGAGAGAGAAATTTCCCCCCTCTTTTAATAGGCCGGCCCCTACCCCTTCCTCAAGCAATTATGAAATGTCCAATGTACCCCTTGGGGCCTCTCATGAAGAAATAATTAAGGAAGGAAGCTTCTAGTCTAATGATTTAATTAATTTAATCCATCTCCTTAACAATGGGCTTTCTAAATGGGCTAAGTCTAACTAATTAATTCATGTTGGTCCATGGGTCCAAACTAAACTAGTTGGGTCCACTAATATAAGTCCAAAATAATTAAATAACATCTAACAATAATTAAATAATACAAGAAATAATTATTTACCATGCACAATATTTAATTAAATAAGAAAAGACTAAAATACCCTTTCCTAGAAAATGTGGTAGTGACACATGCGTCCAAGAGAAGGCGGCTGCATGCTCTGCTTACCGCATAAGTTTGATGTCGCATGGAGTTCGATGCCGCACGGAGTTCCTTTTTGGACTTAGCGAGTTTCTTATTGGTTCAGCGAGTGAATGCACAAAGTGTCCAAGGACACTTGTGTAGATCAGCAGTTATGCGTCCAACAAGTTGGACACATGCTGGTTGGCTATGTGGCAAAGAGTCCAACTGCATAAGGCTCATGCCGTATGGAAGTCTCAGTCGCATATTGTGCTGGCCGCATGAGAACTTCGTCTTCTCCAGACAACAAGTTCAGCCATGGCAAAAAAACTCAAAAAATCCAAAAATTGTTTTCTTCATAATTTTTTTATTTAAAGTCCAAATCAAGTGAAACAAAAGCCAAAATGCTCAAAATAAAATGCTCTAACATAAGGAACAATAGTTTTCAAAAATACTACGTTTTAGTAGATCAAAACTAAGAAAAAGTCATAAAATACATAAAAACTCAAATCTTAAAACTCAGATATACAAGAATCTATACATCAAAATGCAAAACTCCAAGAAATAAATATAATCAGCAATCCAAGGAGAACATTTTCCATCAACCGCATATATAAAACAACATATATTTAAAAATCCAAAAATCTATGGCTTTACCACTTTGAGCAAGATGTACTTTCCTTGGTGGACTAACAAACTTCTTCCTAAAACCAAGTCTAGGTCTAGGGCTAGGGCTAGGGCTAGGGCTAGGGCTAGTTCTTCGTCCAAGGGGAGCTCTTGAGTGAAGGAGGAAGAAGAAAGAAAGTGGAAATGAGAAAGAATGAGAGAGGAGAGAGAAAACCACATATATATACCAAGTGGAGAAATGAGTTTAGCCCTAGGATTAAGTCATGACACTCTCCAACCAAATCTCAACCATCCAAAAATAGTCTTAGTGATTCCAAGAGTGAACCAGGCCTGGTATCCATCCTATATACGGGTCCTAGCACGGGTCTATGATAATTGCCAAGATGTTCACTACTGGTCTCGGACAGTCTCCCACAATAAACATGAATATAATTAAATAGATACAACATAATTAACAGGAACCAACAACATAAAAATACAGCTACAGAGGAAATTTTAAATATCACAAATTTAAAAAATATCAAATCTGGTAACGAATGTGACAATATGAGAGGAGCTTGCTAGGAGATTGTGTCCGACTCATCTTTTTCGTGTCCAAATTCAAAATTCTCCAAAGGGGCTTCCAAAATACTAGATAATTCTCTCAATTTTATCAAATTCATGGTTAGGAACACCCCTTGGTCATGTAGGAGCCTTTTCCTGGTTAGATTTGACTTTCCAATGGTAGATCTAGGTACTATAAGCCCTCAATTTGGTAGATCTAAGTTTGTATTATGATTTTGGGACTCAATTTGGGGAAAACCCAAAATATGTCTATTGAGTGTATGTATTGTGTCATAATGAGGACTATTGATATTTATTTGATGGTGTGAAGGTAATCTTGTATCCAAAATTGGATACGTAGAGTCCGTATCATGATATGCCATGATATGTATAGGTGAATTTGGTAAATTGGGTGTATGCATATGTTCTTTTGTCAAAAAATCCTAAATTCGACATAGTACTCAGCCTCGTTTTTAGCAATCATAACAACTTAGAAATGCCAGAACTCCTAACTTAGGACTCCAATTAATCTTCTATTTTTTAAAGAACCGTATTGAAGTTAGATTTTCAAATATAAAAATTAATAGGCCAAATTTATTCTATAACTTTATGTAAAACTATTTTTGTGTCAACTGTCCGAAAAATGAATACATTTTGGTGTTTTTACTATTTTTGGAGCTCCCGAACACGAAATGCGATCCGTTTGAAGTTTTGAAAAGCTGATACGAAGGGTATAACATTCTTTAACCCTAAAATTTATTGAATATGTCTAATAGGTGTAGTTTTGGTTACAAGTAAAGAACTGACTATACGACATAGACATTTTGTGTATCCTATGAGCCTGGGTAGTATGGATAACGAGTGTAGGTATCATAGGTTGTCAATTATATATTTACGAGTGTAGGTATCATAGGTTGTCAAGTATATATATATATATATATATATATATATATATATATATATATATATATATATATATATATATATATATATATATATATATATATATATATAGGTGTTAGGTAATAGATGGTACTTAATAGATATAGGTTTTAGGTAATAGATGTTCGTTAGTGTGTGTGTGTTAGTGTTGATAAGTGGTTATCAAGTGAGCCAAGTATATGTAAGTTATGTGTCAAGGTATTAGAGTTTGGGATAAGGTACTAGTGTGATACTTGGGTACCATGAGGATATTGGTATTATGACACTCAAGTATCATGACTGAGGGTAAGTGAGTATTGGGGCTTGAGTAAAGTATCTTATTTGGTATCAAGTATTAGTATTATAGTTAGTTGGGTAAGTATCTAGGAGGATAAGGTATTGGTCAATATACTAATATATTGGGTATTTGAACTAGGTAATAGGTAATATCAATATGTCAAGTGCCAAGAGTAGGGTGAGTATCGTGGATGTAAGGTAAGTGTAGGTTTTTGTTATGGGTTAGTATCTTGGGGTTGGTATCATATGATACTTAATGTGGTACCATAGTATCATATACAAGCAAGTGGGATATGTGTGGGATAAATTAGAGTGTGGTATCCTAAGATGTATCAAGATATTTAAAATACCAAGATACCAAAATATTAGAATTAGTATGAGGTAATACTAGGATACTAAGGTAAGGTTATGTTATTAGGTATTGGATTATGATACCATGGTAAGGGTAGCGTCTAGCTTGGGTAATAGGTTAGGTACCAAGGTATCTTATTGGGTATTGGTCAAGGTAATGGTATTAGCTAAGGTATTAGTCTAGAATGTATGATACAGGGTAATATATTAAGGTATTGGTAAGGTAATGAGGTATACTAAGGTAATAGCTAGGTAATGAGGTAATACTAAGGTATTGACTAGGTATTAAGTGTTAGACTAAGTTATTGTATATATTAGTATATCTATATAGTATATATGATATTATGCTATCATAGCTTACTGGTATGACTTTAAAACCTAGTATTTGCAAGGTATTATAGTTAAGGTATTTGAGATAAAGGCTGAGGTATTAGGTAAATGTGTGATAAGAGTTAAGATACCGTAATACAGGGTAAGGTAAATAGCTATAGGCCAATGTATTGACCCTAGAACTAAGATTTTGACTAATAGTTAAGGTATTTGACATACGGGCTAAGGTATTTGGCAAATGTGTGATACAGGTTAAGATACCATGATACAGGATGAGGTAAATAGCTATAGGCCAAGGTATTGCTAGAAATTATAGGTAGAAATATATATTAGGGTAATATATGCTAGAAACTTATTAGTATAGCCTAGAAACCTAGTATTGGTCTAGTAGTACCTAGTATTGACTAGTTTGACCTAGTTAGCACCTAAAATCCAAATAGTGACTTGTTAAGACCTACTATAACTTTAGAAACCTTATAAATATGTAAAATCTACCTATAAACTAGGAAATAACCTTGTTTGACTGTGTTAACATAGATTTGAACTAGTTTGACCAAATTTGACCTAGTTTGACCTAGTTTGACTTAGTTGGACCTAGTGTTGACTTAGAGAACTATTTTTAAGCTAGTATAGCATGTTTATGATTTCAAAACACTATTTTGACTTTATATTTCATATTTAGGTTTTTGAGACACCGATACAGATACGGTTTGACATTCATTATTCTGGACCACAGACAAGTACATTCTCTGATAGTTTTTTTCTTTGATAGTTTCTATGTTACATGTATTTAGTATTGAGATATTTGATTCTTGACATATTGATTATACGGATTTGTATACTTGAATTTTTGTCATGAGATATTATTATTCATAATTACTCAGTGATTACTGTGTGTTCTTCGTGTTTACTCAGTGATTACCTTGATATCTTCATAATTTTATAGACTATGATCAACGTGCATGATATTATAGACCGTGCATCATGATTTATGTGTTATAACATATCGTGATTTGGATCCGTGTAATAGTCGGAGGCAGAAAAAGTATTAGTGAATATATGAACATACCTTTTAGCCCATGCAGTAGTATAGCCCGTGATAACTAGCCAATCATGGATTACACTTATGGTTGAGCTAGTTCCCTTTATTTATAGATCGTGCTAGGCCCAAGCCGATCACATGTATTACTAATATTTTAAGGCACTTATTGTTTATGGTTTCTTTTACTTCTAGTTCTTTATAGTGATGACTCTTATCATATTGCTCTTAGTTATTTTAATTACTTGTCGTGATATTCCCTTGTCATGATGTTTACTATCTCAATGACTCTCCATCATTTATTTTTATTGCTATTACCGTTTTATAGCTTCTGTCATTTATTGTAACTACTATTGGGTTGTACTTCGCTCCAATCCTATGTGGATATATTTTTCAGATAATTATTTAGAGGACTAGTATCCTACACATTATGGTCCATAGGAAGGTGAGCCAGCTGAGATATCATCCTTATTACAAGAGGATCTAGTACTAGCCGTTGAGGAGGCTCAGCTAGTATTAGCAGACACTTAGCTACTTTACCTTATTGTATTGGATATATCTCCAGCTTAGACATTTGGCATATTATTTATATTTGAGACTATTTGTGTTTTGTTGATAGACTATTAGACATGGATAATGGTTATAGTTTGTGACTCTTATGATTTCCATTCTTCTATTTGATATCGTGCCATTATCTTTCTCTAGTTATTATGATTTAGTATTGATTATTATATTATATTATCATCTTGTCTTTCGTATGGAATTGAGATGTTATTGAAAGGTTTTATGTATTATTGTGTTAGATGATTAGATATAATTGTTGACCTAGACAACGTTCTATCGCCGATGTTATGACATAAGCTGGACGTACCTACGTACTCGTGCCCTCACCCCGAGTGCAGGTCATGACATATTTTTGTGGTGGCCCATGCAGGTCATGCTTTGCAGTTATTACGATATTATGGTAGTGCAACGACTTAGTTGTAAACTACGAGCCTGCGATAGGATACATGATGTAGGATGGGAGAATACTCAATCACAAACTATAATTTTTTAGAGATTCCTGGGATGACCCATGAGAATCTTACTATAAACTCTAATTCAAAATATGTTTCCACTATTGTTGAATTTGATTCTTGATGTTCGTTGTTGGCTTAGATTCTTGTATCAAGATAAATTTTATGGAATGAATTAAGATAAATTTTGATGATATATTTTGATGAGGACAGTGAGAAAGAAACTGTCTGCCTTGGTTATGAAGCCTAGAGTTTATCGCAGCCATACTAGCTGGCGTAGCAAAAGCGTAGAGACATGATTTTGCATGTACATATCTTAGTTATAGAATTTAGAGTTTATCGCAGCTATACTAGTCGGCACAACGAGGATTCTAGATAATATAATTAAAGAGATACTTTCCTTATTTATGGACTATATTATTTATCGTAGCTATCCTTACTAGCGTGGTGAGGATTCTGAGTAACATAATTTCGGATAGATATGTATGATTATCATATTGTATCTTCAATTGATTCTAAATATACCATCTCTATCATTTAACCCTGTTATTTTTGTTTTTTATTTCATCATCCTACTAGCTCAGGATAGAGATATCTTTAGTTTCTCTAGTTAGTTTTTATAGAGCTTCACCTTCATTAGTTCCTGAGGCAGCTTTCTTGGATAGTGTAGTAGTTTAGTAACTTGCAGATATGTTGTGTCAAGTTGAGTATTAGTATTAGTTGTATGAAGTATAGTTTGTGAGTTTGAGAGTGGTTCTTTATTGTGTATATGAGCATCATGTATCAGTGTATAAGTCTAGAAGTAACTCATAGTATTTTATCATTTGAAATAATAGATCTAAGGTTGGTGTCATAGTATAGTTAGTGATTGTTACCGTGTATTATAAATAATAGTTGTAAGAAAGAATAGCATACCCAATAGTGATTCTAAGTATTGGTATCATGTCATCATATATGTTTTAAATGATTATAGGTTCATATAGTTGAGGGATCCAAGTAGCAATTGAATATCATAAAATTGTTTTGAGTATTATTGGAGCCTCAATATTCTATTGGTGCTTGACATTTGGTTATGTGGAGAATATGTATTCATGATATGTATTAGTGAGTGTGCCATGATAAAGTGATATCCATAAGTGTATAGGTGAGTGTGAAAGTATTAGAATGTATTGTGCTAGGTAATATGACTTATGCTATATGTTGGGAATTGTGCGTTAAGTGAGGGTAGATGTGAGTGCACAGGTATGTGTCTAGTATGGATGTATCACCTTGTACATGGGGGTATATATGTGTTAATGAGTGATGTGATATGAGTGAGAGCATGGGTGGTGAAGCGAAGTACAAGTGTAGATGTTTCATGAGTATCATGTAACGGGAGTTTAGTATCGTAAGTATTAATAGTGTGCCAGTGGGTAGGTTAGTGTTAAGCAGGTATTATAGAGTATCAAGTCCATGAATCGAGGACAGTTATACAGTTAGTGAGAGTGCCTAGAGAGTGCAAGAGTCCAGGGTGCATCATGTTTAAGATGAGTATTATGTGGTATGTATAGTGTATCAGCTTAGTATCACTGAATATCTCGAGAGTGATAGTATCAGTTACTGTACTAATGTAATACTAATGTAGAGTATGTTTTGGAACAGGAGTGCAGGTGTTCATGGTAGGGAGAATAGGAGGAGTAACCTATGTAAGAGTAAGTTCAGTGGGTAGAAGTACATATATATATTTATATTGATACAAAGGTACAGGTGATTGTACTAGAGAAATTGTTAAGTGTCAGTGTATTGGTTAGTATTAGGATACGAAGATATAAGGAGTATTTATATCTAGATGCAGAGTATCTCAAGTATCAGAAGCATTCAAGATATGGATAACCTAGTAGTTAGTGTAATAGATATAGAAGAGATCCTTGAGTACCTTAGTAGGAGAGTATCCCATGAGTGTTATGTATAGGAGTTAGTGTCATGTGATAGAAAGTGTCAAAAATTTGAATATGTATCCTATAAATTGTAACTTAAAAGTCTTAGCATAGTATCCTAAGTGGTACGAGCCAGTGAGTTAAGTGTGTCAATGGCCTAGAACCATAGTATATTATTAGTATTAGAAATGGTAACCTTTGATATTAAGTATTTTGGCTAGATTGATGTTTACTGAATAACTTGAGTTAGTATCAGAGACAAGAAAAGAGTCTAGCTAAGCCACCTTTGGCACCGCAAATACCCCGTATCAGCAGAGGGAGACACCCAGCATGGGGTTTTCACGATGATGGTCGAGGGACCGATGTTACAGGTGATGGGTTAGCAAGTTCTGTTCTCTCTTCCTGTCCTTTTTCTATCTATTGATTTGATTGATTTCTTAGTACCTTATAGTTGCTTTAGTAATTTTTTTCTATATAGTTAGTATAGTGAGCAGTATACCCTTTATGGAGACTGTAATATCAAGACTAATAGTATTATAACTGTATTTGTTTGATAAACCATCAATATTTTCTTTTTAATAAAATTATATGTTGTATGAGTCAGATAGGACTTTCTTGGACCATTGTTAGATGAGGGTTTGACTATAGCCAGGATTATGATGAATAGATTATAACCAGTTAGAAGAAAGGAGACGAGATTATCTTCTGGACCATGAGTTATCCTTTCAGTTCATGTCTACTTTCATCCTTAAATTTTGAGGACATAATTTTTTAGGGGGGTAGGATTGTGACTACCACTTTCCACCATAGAGATATTTTGGTAATTTTATATATTGTTAAATTTTTATATATTATTTTATATTAGTGATTGCCTAGAATTATATTAGTGTTCGTTAATGGCTAGCCAAATTAGAATTTGCAAGTGTTAGTTAGTGCTAATTATTGTTAGTCATGACTTTCGTAATTAGAATTAATTAAGTTTAGTTGTCATGAAGAGAATATTCCTCTTAGTTATAGAGATTTTTTCCTTTAGTTAATTAGATTCTATTTATGACAAATGGAGAGGGGTAAACTTGATATTTTGGCATAACCAAACTTTACTATAAGAGATAAGTTTAATTTAGGGCTCATCCATTCATTTTATTTTACTTATTTGTCTCATTTTTTCCAAAGCTTATTCCTTCCCAAGCAAACTAATTTCTTACCAATTTTACTCAATCCACTTCCAATTCCACTCATTCTCACTATCATGAAGGCCTAGAGCATTGGAGAGCACAAGAAGATCCATAGGAGAGGATATTGCTAGAAGATTGTGTCTAACTCAAATTCAAAATTCTCCAAAGAGGCAACCAAAACACTAAATAATTCTTTCAATTTTATTAAATTCATGGTTAGGAACACCCCTTGGTTATGTATGAACCTTTCCATAGTTAGATTTGACTTCAAAATGGTAGATCTAGGCACTAGGAGCCCTCATTTTGGTAGATCTAATTTGGTGTCATGATTTTGTGGCACAATCTGGAAAAGCCCCAATTGTGTCCATTGAGTGAGTATTGTGTCCTAATAAAGATTATTGATGTTTATTTGATAGTGTGAAGGTGTTATTGTATCCAAAATTGGATACATAGAGTTCGTATCATGATACGCCATTATACATATATGTAAATTTGGTAAATTGGGTGTATACATGTGTTCTTTGTCCAAAATGGCCCAAATTTGTTATAGTATTTAGTCTCATTTTTAGTAGTCATAGCAACTTAGAAAAACTATTACTCCTAACTCAGGACTCCGATTAATCTTAATTTTTTTTAAAAGAACCATATCGAAGTAATATTTCCAAATATAAAATTAATAGGCCAAACTAATTCTAGAACCTTCTATAAAATTATTTTTGTGTCAGGTGTCCGTAAAATAAACGTATTTTGGTATTTTTACGATTTCGGGTGCTTCCTGACACGAAAATACGATCCGTTTGAAGTTTCAAAAACTGATACGAAGGGCTATGATATACTTTAATACTAGAATTTATTGAATATGTCTAATAGGTGCAGTATTGGTTAAAAGTAGAGAACTGACTATACGATATATGTATTTTGTTTATCTTATGAACCTAGGTAGTATGGATATCAAGTGAGTGCAGGTATCATAGGTTATCAAGTATATATATATATATATATATATATATATATATATATATAGACACATACACACACACACACACACACACACACACACACATATATGTGTGTGTGTGTGTGTGTGTGTGTGTGTGTGTGTGTGTTATATAATAGGTGTTAGTCAGTGTTGATACAAGTAGTTATCAAGTGAGCCAAGTATAGGTATGTTATGTGTCAAGGAATTAGAGTTTGGGATAAGGTACTAGTGTGATACTTGGATACCATGAGGATATTGGTATCATGAAACTCAAGTATCATGAGTGAAGGTAAGAGAGTATTGGGGCTTGAGTAAGATATCGTATTTGGTATCAAAGTATTAGTCATAGAGTTAGTTGGGTAACTATCTAGGAGGATAAGGTATTGGTCAAAATACCAAGATATTAGGTATTAGAACTAGGTAATGGATAATATCAAGATATCAAGTGCCAAGAGTAGGGTGAGTATCTTAGATGTAAGGTAAGTGTAGTTTATGGTCATAGGTTAGTATCTTAGGGTTTGATATCATATGATACTTAATGTGGTACCATGGTACCATATACAAATAAGTGGAATATGTGTGGGATAAATTAGAGTGTGGTATCCTAAGATGTATCAAGGTATTTAGAATACCAAGATACCAAAATATTAGAACTAGTATGAGGTAATACTACGATACTAAGATAAGGTTATGATATTAGGTATTGGATTAAGATACCATGGTAAGGGTAGCGTCTAGCTTGGGTAATAGGTTAGGTACCAAGGTATGAGTTAAGGCATTGGGTATTGGTCAAGGTAATGGTATTAGCTAAGATATTAGTCTAAAAAGTATGATACATGGTAATATGTTAGGGTATTGGTAAGTTAATAAGGTAATACTAAGATAATAGCTAGGTAATGAGGTAATACTAAGGTATTGGCTAGGTATTAAGTGTTAGACTAAGTTATTGTATATATTAGTATATCTACATAGTATATATGATATTATTATATCATAGCAAACTAGTATGACTTTAAAACCTAATATTAGAAGGTATTGACCCATATTTAAGGTATTTGAGATACAGGCTAAGGTATTAGGTAAATGTGTGATACAGGTTAAGATACTGTGATACGTAGTAAGATAAATAGCTATATGCCAAGGTATTGACCCTAGAAGTAAGATTTTGACTAATAGTTAAGGTATTTGAGATAAGGGCTAAGGTACTAGGCAAATTTGCGATAAGGGTTAAGATACCGTGATACGAGGTAAGGTATATAGCTATAGGCCAAGGTATTGCTAGAAATTATAGTTAAAAGTATATATTAGGGTAATATATGCTAGGAACTTATTAGTATAGCCTAGAAACCTAGTATTGGTCTAGTATTAACTAATATTCACTAGTTTGATCTAGTTAGTACCTAAAAACCAAATAGTGACTTGTTAAGACCTAGTATAACATTTTAAACCTTGTAAATAGGTAAAATTAACCTAAAAACTAATAAATGACCTAGTTTGACTGTGTTGACATAGATTTGACCTAGTTTGACCTAGTTTGACTTAGTTGTACCTAGTGTTGACTTAGAGACCTAGTTTTAAGCTAGTATAATATGTTTAGGATTCCAAAACACCGTTTTGACTTCATATTTAGGTCTTTGAGGTACCGATACAGACAGGTTTGACATTCATTGTTCTTGACCACAGACGAGTACATTCTCTGATAGTTTTCTTATTTGATAGTCTCTATGTTACATGTATTTAGTATTGAGATATTTGATTCTTAACACATTGATTAAATGGATTGGTATACTTGGATTCCCGTCATGTGATATTATTATTCGTGATTACTTAGTTATTATCATGATATCTTCGTGATTATATAGAACGTGATCATTGTGTATGATATTATAGATCGTGCATCATGATTTATGTGTTATAACTTGTCGTGATTTGGATCCGTGTACTAGTCGGGGGCATGAGATATATTAGTGAATATGTGATCATACCTTATAGCCCGTACACTAGTGTAGCCCATGACAACTAGCCAATCATGTATTACACATATGCTTGAGCTAGTTCCCTTTATTTATAAACCGTGCTAGGCCCAAGCCGATGACATATCTAACTAATATTTTAAGGCACTTATTATTATAGTTTCTTTTACTTTCAGTTCTTTACAGTGATGATTCTTTTCATATTGCTATTGGTTAATTCCATTACTTGTTTTGATAGTCCCTTGTCGTGATGTTTACTATCTCAGTGACTCTCCATCATTTATTTTTATTGCTATTACCGTTACATAGCTTCTGTCATTTATTGGAACTACTATTCGGTTCTACTTTGCTCCAATTCGGAATGTATATATTTTTCAGATGATTATTTAGAGGACTGGTATCTTACACATTATGGCCTACATGACGATGAGCCAGCTGAGATAGCACCCATATTATAGGAGAATCTAGTACCAGTCGTTGAGGAGGCTCAGATAGTATTAGCAGACACTTAGCTAGTTTTCCTTATTGTACTAGATATATCTCTAGTTTAGACATTTGGTATGTTATTTATATTTGAGACTATTTGTATTTTTTTGATAGACTATTAGGCATGGATATTGGTTGTAGTTTATGACTCTTATGATTTTTATTCTTCTAGTTGATATCTTGCCATTATCTTCCTCTAGTTATTATGATTGAGTATTGATTATCATATTATATTGTCCCCTTGTCCTCCGTATGGAGTTGAGATATCATTGACATATTTTATATATTATTGTGTAAGATAATTAGATAGTATTGTTGACCTAGACAACGTTCTACCGTCGCTGCTGCGGTATAGACTGGACGTACCCACATACTCGTGCCCTCACACCGGGTGCAGGTCATGACAAGAATCTTGGCCTGCAGGAGATCAGGTAGGAGCATGCAAGTGTAGGCTTGAGAAGTCTGTAGTACACATTTTGTGCTGCAGGTAAGCTTGGACAAGCCGCATCTAATGCTCTACAATATGTTGTAGGGTACAAGTTTATCAGGGCGGCTTTGTGCAACAACTACATGCCATAATTGAGGTACCTACAAGCAGTGCAATAGCAGTACAAGTCTGTGTAGGTTCAGTTGGAGTTTGCTGCAGGTAGGAAGAAGAATGGGAGTTGAGTGTAGGTCAGTGAGCTCGTTGTTTTGTGTGGATGTAAGGTTTGTGGCTTAGTGTAGTGAGTTGAGTGAGGTATGTGTTTACCTAGATTGGGTCTAGTGTAGTATTATGTGTAGGTTAGAGTAAATTGAGGAATGAGTGTAGTATTATATAATTTGTGAGTGTAACCACCTAGATTTGGGAGAGGAGTATTTTTGTCATTTTATTATTGCTGATATTATATTGATATTGTATAGTTATAATAATAATATTGTTAGTTAGTATGCTAGCTAACTAAATAAAAAATTAATTAATTGTTAGTTAGTGCTAATTAGTGTTTGTCATGACTTTAGTCAATTAGAGTTAATTAGTTAGTGTATGGATAGAATATTTCTTCCATTGATTAGTTAGATGCTTTTATTAACTAATTAAGATGATACCCTAACCAAATAGATTCCATTCATGAACCTTCTAAAAATAACTAGAGGGTAAAGAGGAATAATTTGGACAAACCATCTCCACCCAACCCTAAGGAAGTGGCAGCCCTAATTTATAGGAATTAGCCTCCATTAAATACTACACTACATCATTCACTCATCCCAAATCCCTTCTTCCCAAATCCAATCCAGATATCTACCAATTCCTATTTCAATCCACTCATTTCTTACTCATTATTATTCCCATGGAGACCATGAAGTTTGAATTACAAAGAGGACCATTGGAGAGGAGCTAGCTAGAAGTTTGTGTCCATTCTTGCCTTTGTGTCCATTTGGAGGAGTCTCATTGTGATCCAACTCTCATTAGGTAAAACTCTATGCTCATATCAATTCCTATGTTAGAATACTCATTTAAGCCTCTAGGAATCCACCCATGGCTAAGTATAACCTAATAGTTGATGTATTAGGTAGTAGAGACTCTTATTTCGATAGTTCTAGGTATTTTTTGTGGCCAAATTGGGAGAACTCTGAATTGGGTTCAACCCATGTTTGAGTTGTGTCCTCAATAAGAAATTAGTGTCTAATTGGTCATTTAATAGTGCCCTTGTATCCACAAGTGGATACGTAGATCCTGAATCATGATACGTCATGATACGTATAGGTGGTTTTGATATTTTAGGGATTTTGGACCAATTAGTGTTAATTCTTCTTTAATTGTATTATAATTAACTATTATAGTTATATTATGTTAGATTTGATGGATATATATTATGTTTCACATAATTTTGGATTTATTGTGTTGGTATCATGGGGTATTGGTGGTGTATCATAGAGTATTTTGATACATAGTGTGGTGATACTAGTGTGCACATTAAGTGTTTGATATTTGGTTATGTTAGTGAGTATGTGTTTGAGAAGGAGGAGTTTGAGTATGTGTGTATGGCTTTAGTGTCCATTTATGAGTTGCTCTATGTATCATATTTAGGGGTGTCATAGAGGAAGAGTTGGTGGGTGTTTGTAGTGTAGGCAAGGCACTGATAGTGATGTGGCGTTTGTCAGGGTGCAGGCAGTATATGCTGTGAGGTACGAATTAGAGCTGCACTTGGTGCAACTGAAGGAAAGTGGTTGCAGACTTAAGGAGAGGTGTTCAGTTGAGTGTGTATATGGGAGTATGAGGGAGAAGGCTAGTAGTAGACTCTGCTGCAACTGCAATAAGCACGGGTTTATGATCTGAGAATGTAGGAAGGCCTTGTAGCAAAAAGTGGATTAAGTAGCAAGAAACTGCTGTAATGGGGAGCAGTTAGAGGGGAGAATAAGTCTATGTTGTGCCCTGCAGATTGGGAATAATCTCCAGGATTGCAGAATATTCAGTGGCAGCACCACTACTTGATGCAAATGCACCTGTAAAGTTTTACAGTGTATCTGCAGTCAAGTGAAAGTTGGAGGAAGTGCTTGGGTTAGAGCCTGCAATATCGAGTCGAGCAAAACTTCAGGTAGGGAGTGGCAGCATGTATCAGCTACAAGAAGTATGGATGCAGGAATGAGCTTGTGTGCATGAAGGCAGTGCCTTGCTTAGGCCAGGCAAGGGGTTCTTGTTGTAGTGGACATAGTAAGCAGTCTTGCCTGTGTCGAGTCAGTAAGGTTGGAAGGATGTATGCAGTGCACAGTTTGGAGAAAATATGTAGGTGAGTTTTTGGTGTTCCAGTAGTGTAAAGTGCAGGAGGAGAGTTGGTGTGTTGGATGTGGATATTTCAGGATGTATCCAGAAGTATTATACACTAGGTAGGAATCATAAGGTATCAGGTAAAGTGTGTATTAGATAAGTGTCGGGTGTCCTAGTGTTGGATAGTACCTAGAGAGTGTTAAGATTAGATGCTTGAGATTGTGTCAAGGTATATAAGGTAATAGGTTAGAACTAGGTATTGGATATTGGTATGTTAAGATAATGGGTATTAACTAAGGTATTATAAGGTATGGGTGTATAGGCTAAGGTATATATATATATATATATATATATATATATATATATATATAAGGTATGACCTAGTATTAGCTAGCATGAGTACCTAGACCAACTAGATCGATATTCGGGAACCCGAATTCGGGTATTGACCTTGTTTTACCCGTTTGACCTAGAAATATAATATAGGTCACTTGGACTCCAGTTCAGTTACTGATTTATGTTCATTGCTCAGGACCACAGGCGAGTATATTCTCTTATAGTTTTCTTTACTTGATGATTACTATGATATATATTCTTAGTGATGTTATACTTGATCCTGACATGATGTTACACGTATTAGTACTATATGGATCTTAATCAGGAGATATTACTTTTCATGTTATTATATAGACTGTGTGATCATCGTACTCCTGATTAGACCATTTACTATGATCTTCGTGTCGTGTCGTATCATGATTCAAATCCATGAGTAATAGTCGGGGGCGGAGAAGTATTAGTTGGTTATGTGATCATACCCCTAAATACTTGTGCATAGCTAACCATACATTTCACGTATGGTTCAGCCTGATCTTATACTTGTGCATAGCTCCCCATATATGGTTGTGCCTAACCCTATTATATACTTGTGCATAGTGAATCATATATGGTTGAGCCTGATCTATATTCCTAAGTCGATCACATAACGAACTAGTATTTCAAAACACTTAGATAGTTACAGTTATTCCCTATTTTAGTTCATAATTGATGATATATACCATGTTGTTCCTGTCTACTTTGTTCACTACTTGCTATGCCATGACTACAGTTTACTTGTTTATCCTACTTGCCTCGTCATAATTTTCTAGTTTTACTGTTCATCATGTATTACAATTACTGTTACTATTACTGATTTATAGTCTTTAACATTTAATTGGAACTGCCGTTAGAGTTGTACTCGTTCCATCCTGACTAGATAACATTTTTAGGTATTGATTTAGAGGAGTGGTGTCCTACTTATTAAGGACCCCAGGAGGGTATAGCAGGTGATTTGGATCTTATAGCTCAGGAGTAGCTTGGAGTGACTGCCGGGAGGGCTAGTTGGAATATTTAGATATCTTAGTTCCTTTACTAGTACTTTGTTACCAGTTTTGTCTCCGGGTATTATTGAGACTTGGATGTTATATTGACTCTTAGACTTATGGTTGTTGTTTAGATTTGTTATCACTTATGACTTGGATTTTTCTTTCTCTTATATCACATCGTGCCTTTTTTCCTTAGCATGTGATTTGAGTATATTTTATTGTTATATCATTGTCTCCGTATAGAGTTGAATATTATTGTGTGAGATTGATAATTAGATATTGATGACCTAGACAACGTTTTATCGCCGATGTTGCGGCATAGGCTGGATGTACTCACGTATTTGTGCCCTGATAATCCGGGTGCTGGTCGTGACAATGAGTGTTATGGGCACTAGATATTTATGGGGTTTGGTTTATGATACTCAAATATCATTGATAAGGTAAGTTGAGTGTGGAGTGAAAGTATCCAATTGATACCAAGTATTAGCTAGTATTGGGTATTAGTGAGATACTAGGATACCAAGGCAAGAGTTGTGTCTAGCTAAGGTAAAGGGTAAGATATCGAATATGGGTTAAGGTATTTAAGGTATAGCTAAGATAATAGGGGATACTAATATATATGAGTTATATATATATATATATATATATATAAGGTATGACCTAGTATTAGCTAGTATTGCCTAGTATGACCTAGAAAACCAAAAAATAGACTTGGTATGGACTAGTATGACAACATAGACCAACTAGATAGGTATTCGGGAGCCCAAATTTGGGTATTGATCTAGTTTTATCCGAATAAACTAGAATTGACTTAGAAACCTAATATTAGAGTTAATTAAACATGTTTATTATTCTAAAATGCTTGTTTGACATAAAAATTCATATAAAGGTCACTTGGGCTCCATTTCAGATACTAACTTGTGTTCATTGCTCAGGACCATAAGCGAGTACATTCTCTGATAGTTTTCTTTACTTGATGATTACTATGATAAATATTCTTGGTGATATTATACTTGATTCTAGACACGATGGTACATGGATTAGTATATATGGATCCCAGTCAGGAGACATCATGATTTGAATCCATTGTATTAATTAGGGGTGGAGAGGTATTAGTTGGTTATGTGACCATACCCCATATTCGTGTGCATATCTAACCATACACACCATGTATGGTTCAGCCTGATCTTATTCGTGTAGATAGCTTCCCACATATAGTTTTTTTCTGATCCTATTATATATCATGTGCATATCCAATCATATATGATTGAGCCTGATTTGTGTCCTAAGCCGATCACATAACGAACTAGTATTTCAAAATACTTAGGCAATTATTCCTCTGTTTTAGTTCATACTTGATGATATATGCCATGTTATTCCTGTCTACTTACTATTTCATTACTTGTCATTGATATGATACCAGTCTTACTTTTTATCAAGATACTAGTTTTACTTTTTATCATGATATCAGTCGTATTTCTCTTTCATGTATTATATTTACTATTATTATTTTATAGTCTTTATCATGTAATTAGAACTGCTGCTAGAGGTGTAGTTCGCTCAAATCCTGACTAGATAATATTTTTAGGGATCGATTTGGAGGACTGGTATCCTACCTATTATGGACCCCAGGAGGGTGAGATTGTTGATAATGTCCCAGTTGCTCAGAAGAAGTAGGTTCCAGATGATGAAGAGGCTTAGTTAGAGACGGCCACTACCATATTTCTAGGAAATGATAATTTGGTAATTTAATAATTATTTAAATATTGTGCATGTTGCATAATTATTTATTGTATTATTTATTTATTGTTAGATGTTAGTTTATTATTTTGGACTTGTGTTAGTGGACCTAACTAGTTTAGTTTAGACTCATGGACCAACATTTATTATTAGTTATAATTAAGCCCAATTAGAAGCCCATTCATTAGGAGGATGATCAATTTAATTAAACCATTAGACTAGAACCTTTCCTTCTTAATTATTTCTTAATAAGAGGCCCCAAGGGGTATAATGGATATTACATAGTAGCTTGAGGGAGGGGCCAAGGGGGGCCAGCCATATAAAAGAGGGGGAGAAATTTCTCTCTCCTCTTTTTATTTCAAAACTGGATCTAAAATTTCCCTCAACCAAATTCCTTCATTTCCACATCAATTTTCTACCAATTTTCTTACCAATTCCTTCCCAAATCACCATTGGAGGCTAGTAGAGTAAGGATCTAGAAGGAGGAATCAAGGATCTACAAAAAGGAGCAAGGATCTACAAGTTAAAGGCCAATTTTACCAATTTTGGAGGTTGCATTGGGAATCCATCTCCTAATAGGTATAATTCAGTTTTTTCCTTTAATTAGATTCTAAATCTGAGATTTAACTATGAGAAACCACCCCATATGCATAGGCTACCCATAAAAATTGTAATTAGGTTCATAGGAGGCCTATGAAGAAAGTTATGGTATATTTTATGTTAATTTTGGGGGAATTCCGAGATTGACACATGTTGTGGTTGTCAATTGATCAATTAGACTAAATTGACATGTGTTTAGTTGTTTGTGGCTAGTGTGGTATTCATAATTGAATATGTGTAGGTCCAAGAGTCTAAACCAAACTAGTTAGGTCCACTAACTCAAGTCTAAAACAAATAACTACCATCTAACAATAATTAAATAATACAACAAATAATTATTTGACATGAACAATATTTATTTAATTATAAAATTACTAAAATACCCTTTCCTAGAAAATATGATAGTGACAAGTCTACCCTCCTTAAAATAATTTTTTTCATTAAATTCAAAGACGAAAAACTACCCCCAGAAAATAACAGAACTAAAGAACAGAACTAATTATGAAAGAACATACTTCAAGGCACAAACAAATATGGATAACGCTCTCGCATTTCATCCTCTCTCTCCCACGTAGACTCCCCCGGAGAGTGATGCCTCCATGAGACGCGTACCAAAGGAATAGTCTGGTTCCTTAGCACCTTCTCTCTCCGATCCAGAATCTCAACTAGCTGCTCTGGATAGCTAAGAGTAGGGCCCACCTCTATCTCTGAGTGATCCAATACATGACTAGGATCTGCCATGTACCGTCTCAACTGTGACACATGAAATACGTTATACACTCCCTCCAATGAAGGTGGCAAGTCAAGTCTATGCGCAACTGCACCGACCCTCTCTAGAATAGTAAAAGGTCCGATGAATCGCGAACTAAGCTTCCCGCATCCACCGAAGCGAATCGTGCCTCGTGTCGGAGAAATCCTCAGAAACACCAAACCATCCACCTAGAACAAAGCACAATCTTAAGAACTTAATCTATAACAAACAACCAATAACAAGCACACAAAAAAAAAATCTAAAACTATACCTCGAACTCCAAAGGTCTCCGGTGGCTATCGGCCCAAAGTCGCTGTCTGTCCTGCGCAACTCGAAGTTTGTCTCTGATCAACTGAACCTTCTTCGCTGCATCCACAACCATCTCTGGCCCAAGCAAAATTCTCTCTCCAACATCGTCCCATGACAAGGGAGTACGACATCTTCGACCGTACAGAGCTTCAAAAGGTGACATCTCTATACTAGCCTGGTAGCTGTTGTTGTAAGCAAACTCTACCAAATAGAGATGGTCCTCCCAAGAATCCCCGAAATTTAGTACACAAGTACGCAACATATCCTCAAGAGTCTGAATAGTCCTCTTCGACTGTCCATCTGTCTGGGGATGATATGCAGTACTGAACTTGAGCTGAGTGCCCAAACTCTCCAGCAAACTCCTCCATAAATGAGAAGTGAAACGACTATCCCGATCTGAAACTATACTGATGGGAACTCCATGTATCCTGATGATCTGCCTCATATATATCTCTGTCAGCTTCTCCGTAGACAAATCCACCTTGAGAGACAAAAAATGGGCTGACTTGGTCAACGTATCAACGATGACCCAAATTGTGTCTTTCCCTCCTGGAGATCGTGAAAGTCCGGACACAAAATCCATAGTAATGTTCTCCCTCTTCCACTCTGGAATGGGTAATGGCTAAAGTATGCTACTTCCCTCTTCATGCCATACCACCACACACTCTCTCGCATATCCCGATACATCTTGTTGGCACCTGGATATATAGAATACTAAGAGCGATGCGCTTCATGCAATACCTCCTCATGCAGCTCCCCACTAGGCACACACAATCTAACTCCATGCCGCAAAGAACCATCCTCGGCAATGGTGAAATCATCCTCCAATCCTGCTCTCACCTGAGCTCTGATATTCCTTAGAGATACATCCTCATATTGTGCTGCCTTGATCTTGTCCATCAATTCTGAATGTATCTGCAATCCCCATATCTGCATAGCCAAACCAGGAACTATTACCTCAATGCCCAAGCTCTCTAAGTCTTCTAACAAATATCGATCCTACGTCAAGAACATAGCTACCGGATACCTACTCAAAGCATCGGCAACTACATTAGCTTTCCCAGGATGATACTGCAAAGATATATCAAAATTATTTATCAGTTCCAACCAACGACGCTTCCTCATGTTCAACTCCTTCTGCGTAAAGACGTACTTCAAGTTTTTGTGGTCTGTGAAGATCTCCACACACTCTCCATACAAATAGTGTTACCACAACTTCAGGGCGAAGATGACTGCTGCCAACTACAAATCATGGGTAGGATAGTTCTTCTCATGAGAACGCAATTTCTTGGATGCACAGATAATCACTTTCCCATTCTGCTGAAGAACATAACCCAGACTTTTCCCCTATGCATCACTATAAATAGTGAAACCTCCAGACCCAGATAGCAACGTTAAAATAGGAGCAGACGTCAACCTCTTCTTCAATTCCTTAAAAGGAGCATGGCAATCCTCCATCCAAACAAACTCTACATCCTTCCTGGTGAGTTTTGTCATCGGCTCGACAATCCTCGAAAAATCTTGCATAAACTTCCTGTAGTAGCCTGCCAATCCTAAGAAACTCCTGATCTCTGCTACCGAACTAGGGGTCTTACATGACTCCACTGCTACGATCTTCTTCGGATCCACTGAAATTCCATCACCAGTCACAACATGCCCCAAGAACTCCACCTTGTCTAGGAAGAACTCACACTGGGACAGCTGTCTCAGTTGGGATAAGTCCAGTACAAAGAATACTACGAATCTACAACTCCAGGGTCAACTGTCTCAGTTGGGATAAGTCCCTCTTGAGCCAGGGTCTCAGAATCTAAACCCACAACATCCTGGGGTCCATAAAAGGTAGGGTACCACTCCTCAGTGTCATCTGAAAAAATATATCCAGTTAGGAAAGGAGCATAGTACATCTCTAATAGCAGTTCTTATTAATGATAAAAACTATGTACCAGTAAATAGTTGTGGATAAATAAGATGCACGATAGATACAAGAGATATATATACAATAAGGAAATACTGGAAATAAATACAATAATGAACAATATGCCAATGAAACAATAATACTAATGACTAAGTGTGTGAGTACTAGCTTAACATGTGATCGGCTTGGGCAAGATGCAATGCGGCCTGGCTAATCATTCGTGCTGTGTATGATCAACACTATTCAGTAAATAGTACTTTATTCAATAGGGATATTGATCACATATCTATACTAATACTCCCCACCCCCGACTGGTATAATAGATCCAACCACGGTATGTTATGGCACGAGATTCCCCAAGAAGATAGCTAGTCTTCCCGAGAATCGGTGTCTGTACATGTACAAGATAACCAATGAAACAATACTTGCACCATATACACCATATACCAAGGAATAACATCTCATGACGAGATCCGGATATATCAATCCGTGTAACCATAGTGTCAAGAGAACATGGATATCTACACTAGATACAATAAACATAGAGGATATCATAAATGAGAAACTATCAGAGAATGTACTCGCCTGAAGTCCAATGAATAGTCTCACAGATGTCTGACTCGGTGCCTCGAAGACCTAGATATGGAATACAACATCAATACAAGGTCCCGAAAAGAGAATAAGTTAAACTAGTCAACTTCTAGGTCAATAAGTCAACTATGGTCAACTCTAAGTCAACTATGGTCAACTATGGTCAAACCAAGGTCAACTATCTATTTCTAAGTTGTACAAGTCTAACACCAAAATCTTGGGTCAAAATACTAAAATCTAAGTCATAGGAACCACATCCTAAAATATTAGGATACCGTATCTTCAGATACGTGAATCCAAGGTAAACCTCACAATACATATATATCAACAATAATGTATAATAATATAGAATATTAATTACAAACAATTAGGAATCATGGTTTTGAACCAACTTGGTATCCCCACAAAGTCACAAACTCGATACCCAAACCCCGTATCTTGAGTATCCCACTTACCTTAGTTTCCACAAGGTAATGCTCAAGATACCTTGATATAGTATTTACCCTCATACATAATATAATATATATATACTAATATTATACAATTAAGAAATATAACAATACTAGTATTATATCTTACAATTATTACATATATATACATATATATATATATATAAATATAATATATAAACTATATACTAAAACTGCCTAACTGTCACTGAAAGCAGTGTTCAAAAACACTGATTTTTTAGTAAACAGACCTTCAGTGACAGTTCAAACTGTCACTGAAACTTTGTCGCTACTGTTGCTGTGTAATTGCACTGCTGCCACCCTTTTGGTGACAGTTCTCAACTGTCACTAAATTCTCCGTCGCTGCTGCTGCTTATATTTTTGCCCGTTGCTGCATTTATTAATGACAGGATCTGTCATTAATAGCTACAGCGGCTGCTGCTGCTCACGATTATTAATGACAGAATCTGTCATTAATAGCTGCTGTTGCTATAAAGGATAATATATATATATATATATATATATATATATATATATATATATATATATATATATATATATATATAAATCAAATTAAATAATTATTTATATCTACATATATAATCCCAATACATATCTAATATATATATCTATATAATTAAATTCCAAATTGCTATAATACACATCCTATGTACTAATGTACATAATACAACATGGTTAAAATACACATACATAATATAAAAATACATCCATTCATATATATAAATAATCATATAATAATTATAAATAATATAATACTTATTTAAACACATATATATATTTTATAAAATATTTTCTTATATTTTATATTACTAACATAATTTGTAACATATAAAAATGCATGTAAAAGAAAGCTACATATATATTTATACATTCTATAGTACATATATAATACATAGATCTATGCTACAATAAATACCATAATAGGTACACTATAACAAATATATAACATATATATATATATATATATATATATATATATATATATATATATATATATATACTTAATTATAATTCAAGAATTAAAGCACAAATAATTAGATCTACACATAAACATACCACAAATGGAGAGTATCACACCGTATCCCACTAGATCTAGGATACGCATGCGACACGATTCCAACACACAACCAATTGCACTCCGAAGGACACAAGCAAGTCACATATATTATTTATGAACAAAATAAAGTGTCAAATATAGATCTACGTGTCCGTGTTAAAATACGATATGTACAAAGTTCCGTGTCGGAGGGAAAACCCCCAAAACAATACGTATCACCAAATTATTGGGATACGACCTACACGTACCCAATTGTGGACACGACACTAGCCCCAAACACATAAACATACGTCCAATTGATCTATAGGATCAATTGACACACACAACAAAATGTCAATTCGGAATTCTCCCAAAATTGACACAAAAAGCACCATAACTTTCTCCATGGGTCTCCTATGAACACGAAACCAAGTCCTATGGGTAGTACATACATATGGGCTAATTTTCCATGATTAAATCTCAGATTTAGAAGCTATTTTAAGGGAAAAAACTGAATTATATCTATTGGGCGATGGATTTCCAATAAAACCTCCAATTGAGATGAAATTGCCTCCAAATTGTATATCCTTGCTCCTATTTGTAGATCCTTGCTTCCTCCTTCTAGATCCTTGCTTCTTAACTCTCTAATAGTGATTTGGAAAGGAATTAGAATAAATTTGGTAGGAAAATGAAATGGGAATGAAGGAAATTTGGTAGTGGAAAATTGTAGATCTAGATTTGGAATGAAAATAAGAGGAGAGAGAATTTTCTCCCTCTTTTAATAGGCCGGCCCCTACCCCTTCCTCAAGCAATTATGAAATGTCCAATATACCCCTTGGGGCCTCTCATGAAAAAATAATTAAGGAAGGAAGCTTCTAGTCTAATAATTTAATTAATTTAATCCATCTCCTTAACAATGGGTTTTCTAAATGGGCCAAGTCTAACTAATTAATTCATGGTCCATGGGTCCAAACTAAACTAGTTAGGTCCACTAATACAAGTCCAAATTAAATAAATAATATCTAACAATAATTAAATAATACAACAATAATTATTTACCATGCACAATATTTAATTAAATAGGAAAAGACTAAAATACCCTTTCCTAGAAAATATGGTAGTGACACCGCCGGTGCATTAGTCAACCTAAACGGCATCACCATAAACTCTTACTGACCATACCGAGTTCTAAAAGCAGTCTTCGATATATCCTCCGACTTCACTTTCACCTGGTGGTAGCCTTATCTCAAGTCTATCTTAGAAAATACCTTGGCACCACTCAACTGATCGAACAGATCAACAATCCGTGGAAAAGGGTACTTGTTCTTGATAATGAGATTATTCAATGCCCTGTAATCAATGCACATGCGCACTGATCCATCCTTCTTCGGTGCAAACAATACCGGGGCTCCCCATAGTGAAGAACTCAATCTGATAAACCCCTTATCCTGCAATTCGTCCACCTGCTTCTTCAGCTCGACCAGCTCGCTGTTGTTTACTCTATAGACATATTACGAAATTGGTTTTATCACTGGTACCA
Organism: Iris macrosiphon; assembly: GCA_036927795.1. Taxonomy (NCBI): domain Eukaryota; kingdom Viridiplantae; phylum Streptophyta; class Magnoliopsida; order Asparagales; family Iridaceae; genus Iris; species Iris macrosiphon. The sequence goes on from JAYESA010000008.1 coordinate 60,780,511, forward strand.
AGTCTATAGAGAATTCAATATCTCGATATGTCGGAAATCCTGGCAATTTCTAAGGAAAAATATCCAAGAACTCTGCTATCAACGAATGCGGCAACTCCTTATCTTCCACCATAGCTCCAAATAATGCCTTCTCTCTGCTCTGCAGCTCCTCTAGCAAACTCGAACTCTAGCTCTCCCGGTGGACCAAACAAAACTCTACCTCCTCTACAATCTATACTAGCATGGTGCCTACTCAACCAATCCATCCTGAGTACAATATCGTAGCTCAGAAGTGGCATTACAAGTAGACACACACTCAACTCCCGGCCTCCTAGAGTAACTCTCCGATCCTTGCAAATATTATTAATCAGGATAATGCCTCCCCTAGTCATGATCTTGCAAGTCCTAAGCAAAGACTCAGCTACCAAACCATGCTTCAGAGCAAAAAAAAAAAGATACAAAACTATGGGAAGCACCACTATCAAACAAAGCTAAAGCTAGAATAGAATCAAGAAGAATAGAACCTGCGATGACATCTCCGGTGGGCTCGTCCTCCTCGATGGTCAAAGCAAACGATCGTCCCTGACGTGCACCTCCCTGCTGCTGATACTGGACATAATATTGCTGTTGGGTCAGAAGCGGTCCCCTCGGCTGTACTGCAGGTGGTCTCGTCTGTGCCCTCAGAGCTGAAGCTGCTTCCTGAACTACACGACAAGGATTGGAAGGACACTCCCTCAGCTGATGCCCTTTAGTACCACAATATAAACAAACTCCCAACCTTCCATTACAAACTTCCCAGATATGACTGGGCTTCTTGCAGTAGTGGCAGGAAGCTTCCTGTAACTATCTCTGCTACTGTGGTGCCTAGTGAACCGGTGCCCTAGCTGGAGTCTGGTGTTGCTGTGGCTGCTGGAAAGGCCTGGACTGGAAATGAGGACGTTTGGCAGATACGACACTGCTGTTGGCCCCCAGAAAAGAATTACGGTCTCTCTTGGGCTTCAAACCTAACTCCTGCTCAACCTTGCGTACCTTCACAAGTATCTCCGAGTATGTCTCATAAAAAGACGGAATGAAGATCTTTACTTCCTAGTTTAGACCCTCACGAAAATGAATAGCCCGAACCTTCAGTTCTCTCACCAAATACTCTGTAAATCGCTCAGCCTGCCAAACTCCGTAACGTACTCCTCCACAGACATACTCCCCTGAATGAGGTTCTCAAACTGTCTCCTCAAGTCTAGCCTATTTGCCCGAGTGAAAAACTTCTTCTTGAAGAGGTCCTTGAATACCTCCCAAGACTGTCCCGCGTCAACAAGAATCGGCTCATTCCTGAACCAAGTACGGGCAAAGTCGAACAGTTGAAGTCCTACCGCCTCAACCTTCAGATCCTCAGAAAGACAGGACACCCTCATAAGACGCTCAATGTCCTCGAGCCAATCATCAGCATAGACGATGCCCTCCGTGTCACGCCCCGATCTCCCGCGGGCAATCGGCCGTTCCCGCTAGGCGAGAATCACCCTCGCTAGTGCTCCCGCGGAACGATCGCTTAACCCATCCGAGCGTGATACCGCACGAGCGTGAGCCACGCCCGTGCAAGGCCATGGTTCATTGGCTGGAGGCAAGAGTTCTAAGCCACAAAGTCGCACAGATTGTCCGAGTGCAGCGGAGTCATGAACGCATAGGCGATCGGTAACAGGTTTACTGAGTCGACAATATAGCGGAAGCATTGAAACACAAGTTGAAGTAAAGCAAGCTCTTTTATTGATATAAACTTGTGTTACAGGCGGCGTATAGCCGAGATTACAAGTCGCTCAAGCCTCTCTCTCTGAAACAGTAAAAGCGTGCCAAATGGCTACAACTGTGGAATGATTGTACAGGCGATGTTCAGGCGATGCTCCAACATTATGTCTTGTATATGTGCTTCAGTCCCGGACGCACCGTTGCAAGGCTTCAGAGGGAACTCCTGGCCTTAGCACGCACGTTGGAGGCATCCGCACCGAACGAGGTTCTCCCGCACCCTGCATACAAGCTGGTGGATTATCAGTACATTGAATGCACTGGTGGGGAAGCTACTCGCCCGCTCGACAAATCCAAACACGTAATACAGGTTCCATGCACAACTATTAAGTTGTCTTTCTAGTTGCCTTAGGATCAGTTTCATGCAGATATTGAATAGCCTAACGTGTCGGGCAGTGCGCCGTACAACATGAGAGGAAACACGGCGAGACTTACCAACTTACCATCTCCTTTCCTGTCCAAGGCAAACATTGAGGCAACAGTATAAATTCGAGCAGAGGCATGTATAAACATTCAGGAGGCAAGCATATGCATACACGAGGGTCGTTTATAACATGATCGTTCAGGTGTTTTGTTATTCATTGATGCGATGCAGTGACTCGCACGCGGATAGCCGCTAAGCGAGGATGACTTATCTATATGAACACGGTCGCTGGCAAAGCCATTATGGACGTAGCCGGGGACAAGGATAGCTTGCTACAAGAGTACACGATGAGCTGCAAGCTACCCAGTCCCGAACACGAAGACTACATACGAGCTCCATCCAGACCGGATCGGCCCCGGTGCCCCGGTGACCGTCCGTGGAACTAGTCCACGACATGCATAATTTGGGTCTTCCAATTATCACGAGATATACGAGAACACGAGAATATGCGTGCACTAGAACAAGAGAACACGAGAACACGAGTGCACGGGAACACGAGTACACAGTATACTTGAATCATGATTCACTTAGCTATTGGATATGCAGTCTCCTAGGCTGATGTAAACCCGCACACGAGGGAGACTTGCAGGGAGATCCAAATACCTGAATGAGTCTTTGACATGATGCAGTCCCCTGGTTCGGGGCTGCCTGGTGACCTAACGGTCCCGGATACTTGTAGGGTCAAACATGCACGGAATGACTACTTAGTAGTCTCCCGGAGTTGGATGAAAACAAGGCAACATTACAAGCAGACAAGCATGCGTTTCTAAGGGACATAAGCAGGTACGTTGCTCGGACCCGAAGGTAAGCCGAGAGATGAAACCGTTAGGGACTTAGCATACGAGGGTCTGACACATATAAGCAGTATTTCATTTTCCATGTTCTAGCAAGCAATACAAGTTAGGATTATTCCCTTAGCTAGGTGCGTTGGATTTATTAGCATGCAGGGGGTTATTCACCTAGCGACTAGCATAAAAATTCTAGATTTTATGTGTGCTGGCTAAGCAAAGACAAGTTCACCGTAGCCACCCACCTTAGCGATGATTCGCCTTGGTAGAGCGATACGTCTGAGCGAGCCTCTGAAAGTCCAAGCCGGATTCCTGTAGGGACAAGTCTGGATATCCTTTGCTTCTTGATCGAGGCAAAGCGGGTCGGGACAGTTGCACTTTTGCCGTTTGAGACGACAGTCCGCTAGAACAGAACGGAGTGTTACACTCCGTCCCCTTGAAGACCCTAGGCTCCATCTTCTTGAAGTCCTGAATGTTGCTTGGCCGAAGCTGAGCAACCCGAGGAGCAACCTGCTGCTGTACCGGAACTCCTCTCTCGACTACGGCACAAGCAAGCTGATGAGCACTCTCGATGTCCTGCTGTAAAACGTTGGTCTGCCTCTGATGTGCCTCTGACTGAGCCCTCTGTGCCTTGATTATCTCACAAAATAGTATAAACATCTACGTCACCTCTACTGGTACGAAAGGTGGAGGTGGAAGCCCCTCAGATACAGCTGACACAGTCCGCTGAGTAGGTGGTGGACCTCCGTAAGCAACTGACACTCCAATCACCGGAGAAGTGACTGGTGCAGGCCCTCGGGACGTCGCAGGCCTCTCAGAAGCTGCTCTCCCCTGCTGCAATCTAGTCTTAGGCGGTATCCTGAGATAAAGCGAAAGAAAGAATCAATATGGCACATGATGTAAGACACTCAAGGAAAGGACAGTTTAAGAGATCAAGTATTAATATCAAAGGAGAATAGTTGAATGAATCAAAAGAATTTTTTCCTAGATGTGATTGAGTATTCTCAGCCTATAGCCTATATCCCATATCCTGACACAGGCTCGTAATATCACTCAATTCAGAGCACCACTACGAATTGCACTAATTGCGACCTCGAAGAGAGAAGGACCTGCATGGGCCACCACTAAAAATGTGTCACGACCCGTACCCTGTCACGACCCACACCCGATGCAAGGGTACTAGTCGGAAACAACGCCCAGCCTACGTCGCAGAATCGACGATAGAACACTGTCTAGATAATCTATCTAACAATATACTGAACCACCAATAATGATAGTATACTCAATCACAGAACTAAGATGGAAAGCACGAATCAGATAAAGAATAGAATAGTCACAATACAACTCATGAGTCTAAAATAATACATCAATGAGTTTGAAAGAAATAACAAAAATAATCTGGAGACAAATCCAGTACAAAATAATACTATGAAGCTATAACTCCAGGGTCAACTGTCTCAGTTGGGATGAGTCCCTCCTGAACCAGGGTCTCAGAATCTAAACCCACAACATCCTGGGGTCCATAATAGGTAGGGTACTGTAACCTCCGATTTCCAATTTCCAAAATAATTAGATTTTAATTTATTTTAAAATATCAAGTTTTATAAAATATTTCTCCTTGAAAATTTTTATTTGATTTTGAACGATGTCTGATTTTAGAAGGTAATTTAAAAATCTTTATAAAAATCATTTTTCCTAGATGACGATGTATTACAAAATAAATAAATAAATAATAATATATATTTCTAGTTTCAAATATTTATTGGCTTGAGTCATAAAATTATTGTTTTAACTAAATAGTTATTTAAAAGACTAGTTGATAAAATAAAATAGATTTTTATTTATTGGGCTAGTAAATAAATAAATGTCATACTTTCTAAGATTTTGCAAAATGTATTAATTGAAAATTTGCTAGCTTTCCTAAAAACATTTTCTGAAATTATAATCTTTATTTTTATTTTTTACAAATTGCCATTTCCTATTAACTAGCCTTCACACCCTCATTTTTCCCACATGAGAAACCCTTTTTATTTTTTAATTCTGGGCCATTCATTATTGAGCCAACCCGCAACCCTTTATCCCTCACCATCTCTCCCTATTTAAGTTCTCATTCTCACAATTCCCAAGAAACCCTAATCTCCTAATTATTAGCTAGCCTCTACAATTTCCCACAAGCCATCATCACAATTTTTGTGCTCGTGACCGTGTGTCCAGCATCACCGTGTCAGCCGTGATGGCCTCGGGTCCGACCCCGGGTGTCCCACCGTATCCATTCATTTCCTGTGTCCAGATTTACAGTTTACAACCAGCTTTCCGTGTCCGACACACCCGGACACCACCTCCACATCCACCACTGTACACACCCACCCCGTGTCCAACACCCGGACACGCCCACAGAGCATCATCCCCGTGTCCGGCAGACCCGGACACGACCCCCTGACACACAGCACCCTAACCCTAACCCTAGATCTGAACTGCCACCGCCGGCGGCCAAGATCTCCTTCCGCCGCATCGAGCCAGACCCGCCGGTGGCCATGCCTCACCGCGTCGAGCACCGCCGCCGAGGAGAACGACGACCTCGAGCCGAGTTCGAAGCCGCCGCCGCCGCTGGAAGTCGAGCACCGCCACCGCCTCGCAGAGTCGAAGCCGTCGCCTCGGTGCGAGCAGACCGACCGCCTCGAACAGAGGAACCGCCGAGCCCGCCTCCTCGACCAGACGCCGCCGTCGTCGAGATCCCGCGCCGACGTCTCCTCGAAGCCGCTGCCCTCGAGCGCCGAGCCGCCCCCTCGAGCGCCGAGCCCGCTGCCCTCGAGCTCCACGCCGTCCACCGCGCCGTCCACCGCTGACCACCGAAGCCGACGCCGGAGTGAAGTCCGGTGAGCCTCTCTTCTTCCCTCTTTCCCCTTTTCCTTTCTTTCAGTTCTGTGTAAATAGAATTTAGGGATTTGATTAAGGTAATAAGTATGTCATTAGTTAAGTAATCTTTAATTAGTTTAGTTAAGTCATTTAATTAGTTTAGTATGATTAATTAGTTAATTAATTAATTATAGTTAGTTTAAGTTAATGATTTGATTAGCTAATTCTTAATAAACAGTAATTTGTTATTAATCAGGAATTTATTTATTAACCAGTTAGTAAATATCAATTAATTAGTTTAGTATTTTCTTATAATTAGTTTAGTTAATTTGTAATTAATGTAGTAGATAAATGTAATTAGTTTAGTATATGTAATTAGCTGATTTTATGTAATTAGTTTATTTAGTTATATTTAAAAGGGTTTTGATTATGCAAACATATAATAATTTTGGGGTTTTTATAATTAATTAAAAATATAGTTTTAATAATAAAAAAATAAGATAAATTGGTTATTTGGACTGGTAACTGAAATAACTAGAGATATATAAATATGATGGCTTTTGCATAAATTCTAGTTTTTTATAAATAAACTTTTATTTCAAATTATTGTTCAAAATAATTTTGAAACGATTTATATACGTAAATACGCATTCCAGTGTATGTAATTGATTTGGTATATATGTATATATATTTTTAGTATATGTATATAATTATTTTGGTATATATATATATATGTATATATGTATATTTTGGTATAATGATACATATATTTAATCGGTATAATTTCATGTAGTATAAGTGTAATAAAACGTATTTTTATATATGAATTAATTGGCATATGTACATATATATATAGTATAAATTTGAATTGGTAAATTAATATTAGTATATTCTAAAATGATGTTAACAAAATATATGTACATTTAAACAGTGTTTTTGCATATATATGAGTATACGTATGGTTCAACTAGTATAAATCAGATATGTATTTAAAGGGCATATATATGTATATTGTAAATACATTAAATTGGTGCATGTATAAATATTGTAAGTATAATAAGTGTAATGTGTATTATATACGTAGCCCTACTAGATGACCCTAGTTGACTAGAGCCACGTCTGGCAGAGCCCCTGAGTTCATGTATTTGTGATGTGTTAGTGTAGCATCTGATGCAAATGTGGTTTTGCTTGTGATATGTTTATAGGACTGTTGGGTTACCCAGGGTACACTCTGGAACAGGACCTCGGTATTCACCAGCTAAGGACCCAAGGCGAGTACATTCTCTGATTAGTTTCTAATTTATGATATTTCCTATGTTCACTGTATCTAGTGTAAATATCCATTGCTCTTGACACGCTGGTTACACGGATTGGTATACACGGATCTCGTCATGAGATGTTATTCCTTATTCATGGTGTAGCTTGTACAAGACTTGTTTTCCTTGTTATCTTGTGCATGTACAGACACTGATTCCCGGGGAGATTTGCTACCTTCTTAGGGAATCCCGTGCCATAGCGTACCATGATTGGATCTACTATACCAGTCGGGGGGTTTGGGGAGTACTTTAGTGTAGATATGTGATCATACCCAACTTTATATGCACCATAGCTCACCCCACATCTCACGTCGGGTGCGGCCTGACCATTTACATGTCTCCTCACTGTTACATCGGTTAGCCCTACTAACCCATGTAATGAGTTTACATGCCTCCTCACTGTTACATCGGTTAGCCCTACTAACCCATGTAATGAGTTTACTAGTCCCAAGCCGATCACATGTTAAAGCTAGTACTCACACACTTAGTCATAGAATTCTTGCTCATGGACATATTGTTTCTTTTCCTGTATTTACTTACAGTATTTCCAGTACTTCTCTCATTGTACATTTCTCGTACTTATACATGCATCTGGTATGTTTTCATCTAGAACTGCTACATAGTTTATGTTATTTATATAGAACTGCTATTTAGAGATGTACTTTGCTCCTTCCTGACTGGAAAATATTTTTCCAGACTGTGACCTTAGTAGACTGGTTCCGACACACTTGGGGATTGGAAGTTAATGATTGCAGGTATGATTATTGTGTCATTAGACTTGTGTTGTATTCTTTTATTTCTTCATTTCCTATCGTGCTGTAGTTGTGATTGAGTATTTCTAGATTTATTTTATGATATCCACGTCTCCTTATGGAGTTGGATACTAGCGTGAGATTGTTTAGATAGCACTTGACCTAGACAGCGTTCTACCGCCGATGCTGCGGCGTAGGCTGGACGTACCCACGCTCTCGTACCCCTAAACCGGGTGCGGGTCGTGACACGTTTTTAGTGGTGGCCCATGTAGGTCAGACTTCGCGAGCTGTGCGATGTCGTGGTAGTGCGACGTCTTAGTTGTACCACTGCGTACCTGCTATAGAATATAGGACATAGGATACTAGGATGAGAGAGGATACTCAATCACAAACTCTTGAGAGATTCCTGGGACGACCCCTTGAGAATCTTGTTAAAATTTCTAATTTAACTTTTCCTTGTTTCCGCCCGCTCTCGCTTGTTGTTACTGAACTTGATTCTTGTTGAGCAGTTTTTAAATTAAAATCTTGGTATCATTGTTGAGTTTGATTCTTGTTGACCAGTTGTTGACTTTAATTCCTGGTATCGTTGTTGAGTTGATTTCAAATTGAGATAAATTTTTACGGACAAGGATTTATGGTATCATCTGATGACATATATTGATGAGGACAGTGAGGAAGGTAAAACGTCTACTTTGGTTATGGAACCTAGAATTTATCGCAGCCATATTAGCTGTGGTGACGAGAACGTAGGAACCTGACTTGGATGTACATACTATAGTTATGAAGCTTAGAGTCTTTCGCAGCCATACCGGTTGGCGTGGTGAAGATTCTAGACGACATGATTATGGAGTGCATACCTTAGTTACGAAACCTATCGTTTATCGCATCTATGCTTACTGGCGTGGCGAGGATTCTGAGTGTCATGATTTCAGACAGACGTGTATGATTATCAGGTTGTATCCTAAATTGGTTCTTAAAATATCATCCCAAGACTTATCTATTTCTGTTATTCCAGGACTTTGTTCCACCGCTTCTTTCTTTACTAGCAGTAAAGATACCTTCTGCCCTCAATTCAGTCTTTGAACTCCTATTCCTTGAGGATTTCTTGTTAAGTATGATAATTAGTGGCTTGTAATTTTGTTGTGTCTTGTATTAGTATTGACTGTGTTGCTAGTGAGTTGTAAGTGTTTCTTAGTTGGACATGTGAGCAGTAGGCTTTAATCTAGAGTTAGCCCTTAGTATAGTACCTTGTACCAATGATTCTAGGAGTAGTGTCATTAGAGACTGAGAGTTAAGGAGAGTATAGAGTATCAGTGATAGTTCTCAGAGTTAGTATCAGAGCCAATTACCCGTCCTGGATAATCATGATTATGTAATTGAGTGATCTATGTAAACGATTAAGTATCCGGGAATTGTGTTAAGGATTTATGGAGCATGATGTCCAATTGGATGATTGATATCGGAAATGTTAAAGGTAAAGAAATGTATATGTATAAAGGGTTTAATGAGATGTCATAAGTAGAGAAATATCAGGATTAGTAATGGAAGTTGTGAAGCGTATCACGGATTAGTTTAATAGGCTTTTAAGGATTGAAGGAGATACATATACAACCATCGAGATGAGGAACCATACACATACCCATGAGAGTAAATAAACATGAGTGTTATAGAGGATACAGGTGATCATGAGTCTAATGAGCTTGATAAGATAATCCATTAATGCAGCTAGTGATATAATACCAAGAGTGCTAATGACTCTATATCGAGGATTAGTAAAGGATGACGTTAATAACAGTAAGCACTCTGTGTGTGATAATTAGATGATGTACCAATTGACATAAATTGAAATTATGAAAGAAAACACAGTTGATGATAACTTTGATCATTGGAGGTAATAGTGCAAGTGATTCGGGCAGTACAAATTTAGTACACAGTTCTAGACAATATAGGTATTGAGTGCACCTTGAGAATCAGAGACCGTGAGCACTGATATGTACATTGAGGAGTTATAAATTAAAAGGTGGAAATGAATTTTTAATTTTTAGAATTTTTAAGGAGTTGAGATTTTATGTTGTTAAAATATTGAGGATTTAAATTTGATTCACTAAACATAGTTAAGGCTACAGAGATTTTAGAAGTGATTAAATTTTATTTCGATGTGAAGTATCTAATTATGAGGAGGTATATGCATTTTATTTTAAGTTGATCGGGAAGTTAAACCTTGACGATTATTTTGAGGATTAATTTTGGTAGATGAGAGATATGAATATTAGTATATGATTAGTTGATATGGGTACCAGTGTACATGAATAGGAATTTGTTAGTGTGCTAGAGTTAAGTGTTGTTAGAGATAGTAGACACTACAAGTAATATGTTAACATGATCCTTCTTCCTTCCTAATGTCCCTTTCTTTCGTCTTTCGATTGATTGATTGATTTTCCTAGTACTGTGGTTCACATGCATGATTTCCTTGTTAGAATATAACTAGCAGTACCCCCTAACAGAGACTGAAATACCATGACAAAAGACACATGACCTATATTTTCTTAAATTGCATGGCTGTAGGTAGAGTTTTCTTAAACCATGATCATTGGGTTTTGACCATAGCAAGGATCTATGACAAGGGTATGACTGACGAAAGAAGACAAGAGGATTAAATTTGTGGATGAGCATTAAATTAAATAAAGAATTTAGGGGTTGTTATAACGGAATTGATGGATCATTGATTTTATGAAAATCGAGGTATGATTGAAATTCGAGGACAAACATTTACTTAAAGGGAGAATTAAGAAATTCACAGAGCCAAAAATTTGAGGATTTATTAATTTTAAGGAGGTCTTGATATGATTGAATTGATTATTAAAAATTTGAGAAATCTTAGAGATTATCATTTTATCTATTTGATTGCAAGATAGAAATTTTATTGAAGATACTGGAAGCATCGCATCGTTGAGTATTTGAGGAAAAAGAAAAACAGGAAATAAAATCGTAAATGGAATAGTGTCAAATTAAATTCTTGGGATGAGGAGTTAGATTGGAATAAGCATCAATTGAATTTGAGTTAGATGATTGATGAGTGTTTAAAGTTAAAATTTGGGATGCAGATTTTTAAGTTTTATAAATATGCATTGATTGGGTTTCAATTGAAGGATTGGATAGTAAATTTTGTATTTAGTTATTTACTCAAAATTTGAGGAGATTATGATACGACTGGAATTCAATTAAAATATTGAGGATTTGAGTAGTAAAAATTTTACATTGGGATAATAAATTCAGAGGATGAAAAAAAAAAATATTAGTTCAAATTTCGAAAACATTTTACATACGGATAAAGAAATATGGAATGAAATGAAGCTCATGGTAAAGAATATTATAATATAATTGATTATGGGATCATATAATTGAAGGTCGTAAGGTAAGATCATGGTATATTGAGGTTGTGATTTAAATTAAATCTTGACCATGACAGTAACATTTGAAATCGAAGAAAACAATTGAGGTATAGTTAATGTTAAGATAAACAAACTCGAATTTGATGATAAGGATTTTGGACATGTAATAAATTTTGATTCAGAAATTCTAAGATCAAATCTAATAAAGTTGGTGGAATTTAAAACTTTTATAGATATTAGTTAATGATGAATCACAAGATTGAGAAAAGTAAAATGAACGAGGATAAAAGGAAGGATTATTTTCAGATGGTAGTAAAGACTACTCTTTTTCTAGAAATCAAGAAAGGCGATTAGATGTCTCTTGATTACATTCTGAAGGATGTATTTAAGTTCTTAAATCAAATTGTCGACCGTATCTTTCGAAGTAGCTATAACTTTCATGTCTATATCATTCATTATACTGGGTCTTCCTTGGTTTAGTTACTTTGAAAAGGTAACGTGCATTATTCCAATTATCTGTTTTTGTGATCGTGTCTACTCCCCAAACCTAAACTTTCTAGAGGATTCAAGGCCGAGCCATGATTCCTTCAAGTTATTCCTGTCTTAAAACCATATTTTCTTTTTCTTCATGTTTCCTTCTGTTTGGTAAATATTTTCCTTATAGAAATATTTTCTTCAATGATATATTCATCATTATGAACAACAATTTTTCTATCCTAGTCATCCCTAAAATTTCGAGGACGAAATTTTTCTAAGGTGGATAGACTTGTAACCTCCGATTTCCAATTTCCAAAATAATTAGATTTTAATTTATTTTAAAATATCAAGTTTTATAAAATATTTCTCCTTGAAATTTTTTATTTGATTTTGAACGATGTCTGATTTTAGAAGGTAATTTAAAAATCTTTATAAAAATCATTTTTCCTAGATGACGATGTATTACAAAATAAATAAATAAATAATAATATATATTTCTAGTTTCAAATATTTATTGGCTTGAGTCATAAAATTATTGTTTTAACTAAATAGTTATTTAAAAGACTAGTTGATAAAATAAAATAGATTTTTATTTATTGGGCTAGTAAATAAATAAATGTCATACTTTCTAAGATTTTGCAAAATGTATTAATTGGAAATTTGCTAGCTTTCCTAAAAATATTTTCTGAAATTATAATCTTTATTTTTATTTTTTACAAATTGCCATTTCCTATTAACTAGCCTTCACACCCTCATTTTTCCCACATGAGAAACCCTTTTTATTTTTTAATTCTGGGCCATTCATTATTGAGCCAACCCGCAACCCTTTATCCCTCACCATCTCTTCCTATTTAAGTTCTCATTCTCACAATTCCCAAGAAACCCTAATCTCCTAATTATTAGCTAGCCTCCACAATTTCCCACAAGCCATCATCACAATTTTTGTGCTCGTGACCGTGTGTCCAGCATCACCGTGTCAGCCGTGATGGCCTCGGGTCCGACCCCGGGTGTCCCACCGTATCCATTCATTTCCTGTGTCCAGATTTACAGTTTACAACCAGCTTTCCGTGTCCGACACACCCGGACACCACCTCCACATCCACCACTGTACACACCCACCCCGTGTCCAACACCCGGACACGCCCACAGAGCATCATCCCCGTGTCCGGCAGACCCGGACACGACCCCCTGACACACAGCACCCTAACCCTAACCCTAGATCTGAACTGCCACCGCCGGCGGCCAAGATCTCCTTCCGCCGCATCGAGCCAGACCCGCCGGTGGCCATGCCTCACCGCGTCGAGCACCGCCGCCGAGGAGAACGACGACCTCGAGCCGAGTTCGAAGCCGCCGCCGCCGCTGGAAGTCGAGCACCGCCACCGCCTCGCAGAGTCGAAGCCGTCGCCTCGGTGCGAGCAGACCGACCGCCTCGAACAGAGGAACCGCCGAGCCCGCCTCCTCGACCAGACGCCGCCGTCGTCGAGATCCCGCGCCGACGTCTCCTCGAAGCCGCTGCCCTCGAGCGCCGAGCCGCCCCCTCGAGCGCCGAGCCCGCTGCCCTCGAGCTCCACGCCGTCCACCGCGCCGTCCACCGCTGACCACCGAAGCCGACGCCGGAGTGAAGTCCGGTGAGCCTCTCTTCTTCCCTCTTTCCCCTTTTCCTTTCTTTCAGTTCTGTGTAAATAGAATTTAGGGATTTGATTAAGGTAATAAGTATGTCATTAGTTAAGTAATCTTTAATTAGTTTAGTTAAGTCATTTAATTAGTTTAGTATGATTAATTAGTTAATTAATTAATTATAGTTAGTTTAAGTTAATGATTTGATTAGCTAATTCTTAATAAACAGTAATTTGTTATTAATCAGGAATTTATTTATTAACCAGTTAGTAAATATCAATTAATTAGTTTAGTATTTTCTTATAATTAGTTTAGTTAATTTGTAATTAATGTAGTAGATAAATGTAATTAGTTTAGTATATGTAATTAGCTGATTTTATGTAATTAGTTTATTTAGTTATATTTAAAAGGGTTTTGATTATGCAAACATATAATAATTTTGGGGTTTTTATAATTAATTAAAAATATAGTTTTAATAATAAAAAAATAAGATAAATTGGTTATTTGGACTGGTAACTGAAATAACTAGAGATATATAAATATGATGGCTTTTGCATAAATTCTAGTTTTTTATAAATAAACTTTTATTTCAAATTATTGTTCAAAATAATTTCGAAACGATTTATATACGTAAATACGCATTCCAGTGTATGTAATTGATTTGGTATATATGTATATATATTTTTAGTATATGTATATAATTATTTTGGTATATATATATATATGTATATATGTATATTTTGGTATAATGATACATATATTTAATCGGTATAATTTTATGTAGTGTAAGTGTAATAAAACGTATTTTTATATATGAATTAATTGGCATATGTACATATATATATAGTATAAATTTGAATTGGTAAATTAATATTAGTATATTCTAAAATGATGTTAACAAAATATATGTACATTTAAACAGTGTTTTTGCATATATATGAGTATACGTATGGTTCAACTAGTATAAATCAGATATGTATTTAAAGGGCATATATATGTATATTGTAAATACATTAAATTGGTGCATGTATAAATATTGTAAGTATAATAAGTGTAATGTGTATTATATACGTAGCCCTACTAGATGACCCTAGTTGACTAGAGCCACGTCTGGCAGAGCCCCTGAGTTCATGTATTTGTGATGTGTTAGTGTAGCATCTGATGCAAATGTGGTTTTGCTTGTGATATGTTTATAGGACTGTTGGGTTACCCAGGGTACACTCTGGAACAGGACCTCGGTATTCACCAGCTAAGGACCCAAGGCGAGTACATTCTCTGATTAGTTTCTAATTTATGATATTTCCTATGTTCACTGTATCTAGTGTAAATATCCATTGCTCTTGACACGCTGGTTACACGGATTGGTATACACGGATCTCGTCATGAGATGTTATTCCTTATTCATGGTGTAGCTTGTACAAGACTTGTTTTCCTTGTTATCTTGTGCATGTACAGACACTGATTCCCGGGGAGATTTGCTACCTTCTTAGGGAATCCCGTGCCATAGCGTACCATGATTGGATCTACTATACCAGTCGGGGGGTTTGGGGAGTACTTTAGTGTAGATATGTGATCATACCCAACTTTATATGCACCATAGCTCACCCCACATCTCACGTCGGGTGCGGCCTGACCATTTACATGTCTCCTCACTGTTACATCGGTTAGCCCTACTAACCCATGTAATGAGTTTACATGCCTCCTCACTGTTACATCGGTTAGCCCTACTAACCCATGTAATGAGTTTACTAGTCCCAAGCCGATCACATGTTAAAGCTAGTACTCACACACTTAGTCATAGAATTCTTGCTCATGGATATATTGTTTCTTTTCCTGCATTTACTTACAGTATTTCCAGTACTTCTCTCATTGTACATTTCTCGTACTTATACATGCATCTGGTATGTTTCCATCTAGAACTGCTACATAGTTTATGTCATTTATATAGAACTGCTATTTAGAGATGTACTTTGCTCCTTCTTGACTGGAAAATATTTTTCCAGACTGTGACCTTAGTAGACTGGTTCCGACACACTTGGGGATTGGAAGTTAATGATTGCAGGTATGATTATTGTGTCATTAGACTTGTGTTGTATTCTTTTATTTTTTCATTTCCTATCGTGCTGTAGTTGTGATTGAGTATTTCTAGATTTATTTTATGATATCCACGTCTCCTTATGGAGTTGGATACTAGCGTGAGATTGTTTAGATAGCACTTGACCTAGACAGCGTTCTACCGCCGATGCTGCGGCGTAGGCTGGACGTACCCACGCTCTCGTGCCCCTAAACCGGGTGCGGGTCGTGACAGGTACCACTCCTCAGTGTCATCTGGAAAAATATATCCAGTCAGGAAAGGAGCAGAGTACATCTCTAACAGCAGTTCTAATCAATGATAAAAACTATGTAACAGTAAATAGTTGTGGATAAATAAGATGCACAATAGATACAGGAGATATATATATAATAAAGAAATACTAGAAATAAATACAATAATGAATAATATGCCAAAGAAACAAGAATACTAAATGACTAAGTGTGTGAGTACTAGCTTAACAAGTGATCGGCTTGGGCAAGATGCAATACGGCCTGGCTAATCATACGTGCGGTGTATGATCAACACTATTCGTTAATCAGTACTTGATACAATAGGGATATTGATCACACATCTATACTAATACTCCCCACCCCGACTGGTATAATAGATCCAACCACGGTATGCTATGGCACGAGATTCTCCAAGTAGATAACGACTCTACCCGAGAATCGGTGTCTGTACATGTACAAGGTAACCAATGAAACAATACTTGCACCATATACACCATATACCAAGGAATAACATCTTAAGACGAGATCCGGATATACCAATCCGTGTAACCATAGTGTCAAGAGAATATGGATATCTATACTAGATACAATGAACATAGAGAATATCATAAATGAGAAACTATCAGAGAATGTACTCGCCTGAAGTCCAATGAATAGTCTCACAGATGTCTGACTCGGTGCCTCAAAGACCTAGATATAGAATACAACATCAATACAAGGTCCCGAAAAGAGAACAAGTTAAACTAGTCAACTTCTAGGTCAATAAGTCAATTCTAAGTCAAAAGTCAACTATGGTCAACTCTAAGTCAACTATGGTCAACTATGGTCAAACCAAGGTCAACTATCTATTTCTAGGTTACACAAGTCTAACACAAAAATCTTGGTCAAGATATTAAAATCTAAGTCATAAAAACCATATCTTAAAATATTAGGAAACCGTATCTCCGGATATGTAATTTCCAAGGTAAATATCACAATACATATATATCAAACAAATATGTATAATAATATAGAATATTAATTACACATTAAAATAGGAACCATGGTTTTGAACCAACTTGGTATCTCCACAAAATCACAAACTTGATACTTAAACCCCGTATCTTGAGTATCCCACTTACCTTGGTTTCCACAAGGTAATACTCAATACCTTGATATAGCAATTACCCTCATATATAATATATAATATATAATAATATTATACAATTAAGAAATATAGCAATAATAGTATTATATCTCAATATTAATACATATATATATATATACATATATATAAATATAAGATATAAACACAATATACTAATAATCTGCCTAACTGTCACTGAAAGCAGTGTTAAAAAATACTAATATTCAGATATCAGTCTTTCAGTGACAGTTCTGGCTGTCACTGAACTACCGTCGCTACTGCTGCTGCATTTCTGCACTGTTGCCTCTGCTTTGGTGACGGTTTTCAACCGTCACTATAGCCTCCGTCGCTGCTGTTACAATTCCCGCCGCTGCTACTGCTATTTAATGACAACAGCTCTGTCATTAAATAACGCCACCACTGTTACAGTGGCTGCTGCTGTTATTCCTTGGCTATTAATGACAGCAGCTCTGTCATTAATTTCTACTGTCACTAAAAACAGTAATATATATATATATATATATATATATATATATATATATATATATAACCTAAATATATATATATATATCAATATATATATATATATATAAACCAAATAAATAAATATATATATATCTATATATATATAACTCAAATACATATATAATATATATATCCATATATATAAATACCAAATAGCTATAATACTCCTCCTATATAATAATGTACATATTACAACATAGTCAAATGCATACATACATAAATATGTAATAAATATACATCCATACATATATATATACATAATCATATTCTAATTACTTAATTTAACATACATATCTATTATATAAAACATGTTCATATATTTTATATTATAACATATATTTTAATGCATGTAGAAGAAAACTACATATATATTTATTCTATTGGTACATATATAATACATAGATCTATGCTACAATAAATACCATAATAAATACACTATAGTACATATATAATATCTACATATATATACATAATTATAATTCAAGAATTAAAGCACAATTAATTAGATCTACACATAAACACACAACAAATGGAGAGTATCATAACGTATCCTACTAGATCTAGGATACGCATGCGACACGAGTCCACCACACATCCAATTGCACCCCGAAGGATACAAGCAAGTCACATATAGTATTTATGAACAAAATAAAGTGTCAAAAATAGATCTATGTGTCCGTGTCAAAATACTACATGTACAAAGTTTCGTGTAGGAGGGAAAACGCCCAAAACAACACGTATCACCAAATTATTGGGATACGACCTACACGTACCCAATTGTGGATATGATACTATCCCCAAACACATAAACATATACCAAAGTGATCTATATGATCAATTGACACACACAACAAAAGTCATTTTCGGAATTCCCCCAAAATTGACACAAAAAGTACCATAACTTTCTCCATAGGTCTCCTATGAACAAAAAACCAAATCCTATGGATAGTACAAACATATAGGTTGATTATTCATGATTAAATCTTAGATTTAGAAGCTATTTTAAAGAAAAAAAACTGAATTATACCTATTGGGAGATGAATTCCCAATAAAACCTCCAATTAAGATAAAATTGCCTCCAAATTATAGATCCTTGCTCCTCTTTGTAGATCCTTGCTTCCTCCTTCTAGATCCTTACTTCTCAAGTCTCTAATGGTGATTTAGGAAGAAATTGGAATTAATTTGGTAGGGAAATAAAATGGGAATGAAGAAAATTTGGTAGTAGAAAATTCTAGATCTAGATTTGGAATGAAAATGAGGAGAGGGAATTTTCCCTCTCTTTTTATATAGACCAGCCCTTTCCTCTCCCTCAAGTAATTTTAAAATGTCTATTATACCCCTTGGGGCCTCTAATGAAGAAATAATTAAGGAAGGAAGCTTCTAGTCTAATGATTTAATTAATTTAATCCATCTCCTTAACAATGGGCCTTCTAAATGGGCTAAGTCTAACTAATTAATTCATGTTGGTCCATGGGTCCAAACTAAACTAGTTAGGTCCACTAACACAAGTCCAAATTAAATAAATAACATCTAACAACAATTAAATAATACAATAAATAATTATTTACCATGCACAATATTTAACTAAATAGGAATGACTAAAATAACCTTTCCTAGAAAATGTGGTAGTGACAAGTTTACCCTCCTTAAAATAATTTCGTCCTCGAAATTCAAAGACGAAAACTACCCCAGAAAATAACAGAACAGATTTAAAGAATCATAACTAACTATGGAAGAACATAACAATGAACAGAACATAACTAAAAAATAACATACCTCAAGGCACAAACAAATATGGATAACGCTCTCGCATTTCATCCTCTCTCTCCCAGGTAGACTCCCCCAGAGTGTGATGCCTCCATGCGACACGCACCAAAGGAATAGTCCGGTTGCTCAGCACCTTCTCTCTCCGATCCAGAATCTCAACCGGCTGCTCTGGATAGCTAAGAGTAGGGCCCACCTCTATCTCCGAGTGATCCAATACATGACTAGGATCTGCCACATATCATCTCAACTGTGACACATGAAACACATTATGCACTCCCTCCAATGCAGGTGGCAAGTCTAGTCTATAAGCAACTGTACCGACCCTCTCTAGAATAGTGAAAGGTCCGATGAATCACGGACTAAGCTTTCCGTCTCCACCGAAGCGAATCGTGCCTCGTGTTGGAGAAATCCTTAGAAATATTAAACAACCCACCTAGAACAAAATACCACCTTAAGAACTTAATCTATAATAAACAAGAACAAGCACAAACAAAATCTAAACTATAACTCGAACTCTAAAGGTCTCCGATGGCTATCGGCCCAATACAGCTGTCTGTCTTGTGCCACTCGAAGTCTGTCTCTGATCAACTGAACCTTCTCTGCTGCATCCACAACCATCTCTGGCCCAAGCAAAACTCTCTCTCCAACATCGTCCCAAGATAAAGGAGTACGACACCTCCGACCATACAGATCTTCAAAAGGTGACATCTCTATACTGGCCTGGTAACTGTTGTTGTAAGAAAACTCTACCAAATAGAGATGGTCCTCCCAAGAACCCCCGAAATCTAGTACACAAGTGCGCAACATATCCTTGAGAGTCTGAATAGTCCTCTTTGACTGCCCATCTGTCTGGGGATGATATGCAGTACTGAACTTGAGCTGAGTGCACAAACTCTCCTATAAACTCCTCCAGAAATGAGAAGTGAAACGACTATCCCGATCTGAGACTATGCTGACGGAAACTCCATGTATCCTAACAATCTGCCTCACATACATCTCTGCCAGCTTCTCCGTAGACAAACCTACTTTGAAAGGCAAGAAGTGGGCTGACTTGGTCAACCTATCAACAATGACCCAAATTACGTCTTTCCCTCTTGGAGATCGTGGAAGTTCGTACACAAAATCCATAGTAATGTGTTCCTACTTCCACTCTGGAATAGATAATGGCTGAAGTAGACCTCCTGGCCTCTGCCTCTCGGCTTTTACCTGTTGGCACACTAACCATCTGGATACAAACTGTGCCACTTCCTTCTTCATGCCATACCACCACACACTCTCTTGCATATCCCGATACATCTTGTTAGTGCCTGGATGTATGGAATACTGAGAGCGATGCGCTTCCTGCAATACCTCCTCACGCAGCTGTAAACTCCCCCACCCAAAATAGGTATTTTGTGTATATTTTATCTTATTATATTTATTATAGATGTTGAATTTATTTAGAGTATTCTCTTAGTTAATTAGAAAATAATTTTTTTTAGTATATTTATTTAGAATTATTTTTAGGCTATTTTAGATTATTGAGATTTTTTCATAATTTTTAGTTAATTAAAAACTAGTAACACTAATTTTCTAGGACTTTGAAGAATTTATTTTATGTTTAAACTTAAATAAAAATATTCCAAAATTTTATTTTAGGTTCTAAATAGTCAAATATATTTTCTAGAATTTTCTGAGAATTTTCTGAATACTTTTAGTATTTATTGGGAGTTATTTAGACTAATAACTAATTTTTAGGACTTGTAGAATTTATTGTGCATGCCCAGGAATATAGAATGGACCCACGTTATTTTATAGGGTTTATAATATTATTATATATTTTCTAAAATTATTTCAGAATTTTTGGAATAATGTTAGTATTTATTTTTAGTTAAATGGATAAAACTAATGTTTAGAGCTTCTCCTAATTATAGTAGTAAACTTATGAATATAAAATTGTCTCAAATATTTTTCTAGGGTTTATAGGTTCAAAATATATTTTATGTAATTTTTCCAGATTTTTATGATTATTTTTAATATTTATTTGGAGTTATTTATATTTAAAATGACTTAAATAATATTTTGATAAAGGCAAATCAAAAACAAATAATATAACCAAAACCATCCAATCAAATCATGACATGTGTCACCCTCCTATCAACTTTCACTCAGCCGCTCATCCCTATATATATATATATATATATATATTATTATAACCCTAATTATCCCATTATCTTAGAGAGAGAGATTTTGGAGAATTGCCATCTAGGATTTCTTCATCTTCCACAAGCCATTGCGCATAGCTCCGGACTCCAAACGAGACCTAGTTGCTTGCGTTAGAAAGATATTGAGGTTAGCTTTCTGATTATATAATTTATTTTACAAAATTATGAGTATTAAATTCTAAAAAATTCGTAGAGCACAGCATGTCCGAAAATAGACGTATTTCGATATTTTTGCAATTTCGGGAGAACCCGGAATCAGAATCATGAACCGTTTAAAGTTTTGGAAAGCTAATATCGAGATAATAAATATATATTTTTCCCAGAATTTAATTTGAAGTATTTACATACTATTAATTCTGTAGAACTTCTAGGTTAGAATTTAACCATCGGTGCACAATACAAAATTTGTATGTGCCATAATTCCCAAACGAATTTGAATTCGGATGAGCCATAAATTCCAACATATTTTTGACACTGAAATCTACAGGAAATCATGTATGAAAGTTGAGTTTGTGTCGGTTGACTTTTCGGTCAATAGATCGCCTCGATTTGCGTGCCATGAGTCTTGAGTTGATAAAATTCAATTTCTTTGGACAAAATTTAGAAATTAACATAAAAATCAGAATAATAAGATTAAAATAGTATTTTAGCGTAATTATTCTAGAATTAAATAAATTAAAATAAATTATCTTTTGACATGATAAATTTGTAATACATAGGCTATTTGGACCGTGACTTGGACTTTGATTCATACCAGCAGCAGGAACCCAGGCAAGATACCTTGCCAAATTGTTTACAGTATTTTACATGCTTAGTATATTTCTGTATATTTATTATATTTCTGTTTATTCTTGCATGTGTAGTTTTCTTTCAGTCATTACTATGTATTAGATATGTTGACACACACATGGTACTTAGTATCATAGAGGACAATCATTAGGCGTATGGGCTTTTAACCACTCTGGTAACACCGTAGTCACTAGCACGCACTATGGTGGGTCGTGTCCAATGGTCGCTACCCCCGCGGTATATCGATTGATGGAGTCCGAGGGTCGCTACCCCCGTGGTATGTCGGCTGATGATGTCCACTGACGAGCGTGAGGTTGTGAGGATTAGATCGAGTAGCCTACCCTTGCTCATACGTCGAAAAGTTGTCCTCATTTTCATTCATATAGATTGTCTTGTACAGCGTACTTATCTATTTTCAAACAATATACATGTTTACTGTATTCAAATTGGCTCGTATTTTCTGTATCTTGTTACGTCCCTCTGAGGACCTGGTCCTCCGCCAGGTGTATATGTTCTTGAGTATTTGCAGGAGCGCAGATTAGGATGGTTATATATGTTTCGTGGATGTCCTCTCTCCGAGCCCGTGATTGCTAGCTGGTATTCTTATATGGTATTGTTGTATTGTACTTATTTTGTATTTGCTCTTACATTCGAGTTGGTAGTGGGTTTGTTTCCATCCAACTATCATCCTTAGATACTTATGTTGAGATCTAGTTATATAGATATTGGTTATTCATTTATATTGATTTTCTGTGGATGAGATTTAGATTATACCCTGTGAATTGTGACATATATTTATACCACTTGTGGATTTAATATTCATATTACAGCGTACGTGTGGATTTGGTTTCCAAATATTGGAGTTGCCATATCCATGCGGCTGGCATGCTTACGTGTCCTAGTCCTATGTATTTTTGGGACTGGGGGGTGACATATTTTTGTGGTAGCCCATGCAGGTCGAGAGCATATTGTCTCGGTTACGTTACTGTACCGAACAAGCCTGCACCTAGGACTAGAGTATAGGATCTCATCCACAATTGACTATGACTCATCTTTCTTCTAATCTATTCTATTTGAATAATTGTATCCTGCTTGATTCCTGTACTCCCATAATAGTTCCTTTAGTATAGTCTCTCATAGAATATAGAAGTTCCTGTTGTTAGATGATAAGTAGGGTAATCTTCCTATTAAGAGTACAACTAGAATGCTGACACACCACTAAGTTTAGGATGTCTAGTGAACTCTAGAATTCCTTATCTCTAGAATTGGTTTACCATTACCCCCTGATGTGTTATGAGGACTTGAGAGTAGTATAGACACTACTAGAGTTAGTTAGAAGTTTACCATTATGGTTGCCCTAGCATTGAGAAACCAATAAAAAAAAACCAAAGTGAATATTAGGACTGAACCTAACCCACGCCGTTAGATGAGTATTGGAGAACCATAAATTTAAATTCTTGTCTTGAGATAAGCAGATAGTACCTTAGAAAGCCAAGAGCAATGCATAGAATATTTTTCTAATCATACCTCAAACACAGAGACTAGCATACCCCTTTCCCTTGAAAAACCATGATGCTATCTAGAGCCCCTCTATTTTCATATATTGTTCCCCTGTGACCATAGCGTTCGCTAATTGTGCGACGACCAAAATCACGTTATTCTTTTCTTTATCTTTCAACTCGTGCCATCTGACACTTCTGATAGTAGGCCAAGTAATTTATTTCTTTGTTAAGGACACATAGTTTGCTAGGATTATAGTTGTAATCTTGAATTTTGAAATTGTGTGCTTAGTAGTTAGAACTTGATAGTTAAGTTATTCTTGTAGATTATGACCTGGTGCTTATCCCTTAGTTTTAAATTGCGTAACTTGTACCACACCTCAATACGAGTTATATTCCCTTTCCCTTGAGGCCAGTAACTGTCCCATTCTTACTATTGACAGTTGCACTATGACTAAGAGTTAAGACGACCATGACCTATGTAATATAAGAGGATACCCTAAAAAGTACCAAGACCCCTTCTCGAAGACCTTAACAGGAGCTTCTACGGTACCCTTAAGACTGTCACAGTATTAGTTTATTATTTTAAGTTGGGTAGTATACCTCACAACCTAGTATCACATAGTCTTTTGACCTATTATTGAAGTATGATTGAACAACATTAATTGTATACTAGCATAAGACGACAGTGGTTATTCGGATAATAGAAGTTAGAGGTCCTTGCCCACATTTGGTCGACTAGCGACATAGACAAGGAGATTGTATGATAACTGTAGGGATTGTAGAGTCTTTTATTATTGTTGCTTAGTTGTTTTGTTTTGTGAACTTGAATTAATTTGTACCTCCTTTCATCATCATCTAGCGTACTTATATTTGCTGCACTACCTTGACTTATGCTGCTATTATAGCCTAGTTTTGCAAGCTTACTCTTTTATCGAGCTTGATCATGAGATATGTATTATTGGGGACGCCTACTAATATATTTCAGAATCAGTGTATTAAGGTCTAGCTAACCTTAGTGCGCTTGATTCGCCCTTCATAATACTATTTTACGTTGATTGAGATATGTAGTGATTGGTAGACGAATATACTTGCCCCTAGATATGTCTGAGCGGATCGTATCGGTTACATAACTGTACTAATACGAGCATGCGAACAAAGAATTACCAAAATAGGATTTCAATCCACAACTGCTTTGATAATTCCCATTTGAAATCCTTAAACTCCTTGATCCCGATACTTCTATTTTATTACCTCATCCTTGAACTCTTTATTATTGGTCTCCGTCTTCCCTTATTTCGGAAAGACGAAACCTCGTGCTTGGTATAAGTTTAATACATAGAGAGTACTAGATATACCCCGTAGGCTGATCACATACTTGAGGATTATTCTTTTGTAATTAAGGATATATCATATATGATATAATCGGCGTTGAAGTTTTGAGGATTGAATGACATGAGTAAATAAATTAAGGAATATTTTTCTTAAAGTATATAGCCTTCTGTGATAGATGGGTAAATTCTAAGTTGGGTAGCAGTGCATTGCCAACTTGAGAGGAATTTCTTTTAGATTGTGATCAAGTAAGACTAGATTGGGAGATTCAAGTCATTTTAATTTTGAAATTTTTTAAAAGAAGGATTAAGATAATAAGGATTTAACAAATTTTAAAATCTTGATATTATGGACCAAATATTTATACTTTGAGCACATGATTTAAATTTTGAATATTGAAGGATGAATCATCGATTTAAATTTTGGGGATAAATATAGAATTTTAGACTTGAACAATTGATGAATTAGATTTAAATTTTATAATTTAATGATTTGAATTAAAAGTTCAATTTTGATTGTTGGGTCACCTATTTAAAATATTGAGGATGTAAATTGAGTTTAAATATTTGAAGAGTACAAAATTCTTAATTTGAGAATAGAAATAAGATTTAATTAGAATTGTTTATTGTTCAAAGTCTAGAGAAGGTTATGATAGTTGAAAATGGTGATATAAATTTTGATGTGGGATGTCATATAGACTTGAGTTAGATTTGAATGTTGATTATTTAAAAAAAATCGAGAAGAGATTACGACAGGTTGAATTTTGATTTAAACAGTGGTTATCTTAATTTTGAAGTGATCGCGATAGATTTGAATAGATTTTGTTATTTAAATTTTTTGAAGAGATTGCGATTGACGTACCTTATGTACGAATGTGAAGGATTTAACAAATTATGCCTTATTTTAATTTCGAGGACAAAATTATTTTAAGTTGGGTAGATTGTAAACTCTCCCACCCAAAATAGGTATTTTGTGTATATTTTATATTATTATATTTATTATAGATGTTGAATTTAGTTAGAGTATTCTCTTAGTTAATTAGAAAATAATTTTTTTAGTATATTTACTTATATAAATATTTATTTAGAATTATTTCTAGGCTATTTTAGATTATTGAGATTTTTTCATAATTTTTAGTTAATTAAAAACTAGTAACACTAATTTTCTAGGACTTTAAAGAATTTATTTTATGTTAAAACTTAAATAAAAAAATTCCAAAATTTTATTTTAGGTTCTAAATAGTCAAATATATTTTCTAGAATTTTTTGGGAATTTTCTGAATACTTTTAGTATTTATTGGGAGTTATTTAGACTAATAACTAATTTTTAGGACTTGCAGAATTTATTGTGCATGCCCAGGAATATAGAACGGACCCACGTTATTTTTTAGGATTTATAATATTATTATATATTTTCTGGAATTATTTCAGAATTTTTGGAATAATGTTAGTATTTATTTTTAGTTAAATGGATAAAACTAATGTTTAGAGCTTCTCCTAATTATAGTAGTAAACTTATGACTATAAAATTGTCTCAAATATTTTTCTAGGGTTTATAGGTTCAAAATATATTTTATGTAATTTTTCCAGATTTTTATGATTATTTTTAATATTTATTTGGAGTTATTTATATTTAAAATGACTTAAATAATGTTTTGATAAAGGCAAATAAAAAACAAATAATATAACAAAAACTATCCAATCAAATCATGACATGTGTCACCCTCCTATCAATTTTCACTCAGCCGCTCATCCCTATATATATATATATTATTATAACCCTAATTATCCCATTATCTTAGAGAGAGAGATTTTGGAGAATTGCCATCTAGGATTTCTTCATCTTCCACAAGCCATTGCGCATAGCTCCGGACTCCAAACGAGGCCTAGTTGCTTGCGTTAGAAAGATATTGAGGTTAGCTTTCTGATTATATAATTTATTTTATGAAATTATGAGTATTAAATTCTGAAAAATTCGTAGAGCACAGCATGTCCGAAAATAGACGTATTTCGATATTTTTGCAATTTTGGGAGAACCCGGAATCAGAATCATGAACCGTTTAAAGTTTCAGAAAGCTAATATCGAGATAATCAAATCAACATATATTTTTCCCAGAATTTAATTTGAAGTATTTACATACTGTTAATTCTGTAGAACTTCTAGGTTAGAATTTAACCATCGGTGCACAATACAAAATTTGTATGTGCCATAATTCCCAAACGAATTTGAATTCGGACGAGCCGTAAATTCCAGCATATTTTTGACGCTGAAATCTATAGGAAATCATCCATAAAAGTTGAGTTTGTGTCGGTTGACTTTTTGGTCAATAGATTACCACGATTTGCGTGCCATGAGTCTTGAGTTGATAAAATTCAATTTCTTTGGACAAAATTTAGGAACTAACATAAAAATCAGAATAATAAGATTAAAATAGTATTTTAGAGTAATTATTCCAGAATTAAATAAATTAAAATAAATTATCTTTTGACATGATAAATTTGTAATACATAGGCTATTTGGACTGTGACTTGGACTCTGATTCATACCAGCAGCAGGACCCCAGGCAAGATACCTTGCCAAATTGTTTACAGTATTTTGCATGCTTAGTATATTTCTGTATATTTATTATATTTCTGTTTATTCTTGCATGTATAGTTTTTTTTCAGTCATTACTATGTATTAGATATGTTGACACACACATGGCACTTAGTATCATAGAGGACAATCATTAGGCGTATGGGCTTTTAACCACTCTGGTAATACCGTAGTCACTAGCACGCACTATGGTGGGTCGTGTCCGATGGTCGCTACCCCCGCGGTATGTCGATTGATGGAGTCCGAGGGTCGCTACCCCCGTGGTATGTCGGCTGATGATGTCCACTGACGAGCGTGAGGTTGTGAGGATTAGATCGAGTAGCCTACCCTTGCCCATACATCGAAAAATTATCCTCATTTGCATTCATATAGATTGTCTTGTACAGCGTACTTAACTATTTTCAAACAATATGCATATTTACTGTATTCAAATTGGCTCGTATTTTCTGTATCTTGTGTCACGACCCGCACCCGGTTTAGGGGTACGAGTGCGTGGGTACGTCCAGCCTATGCCGCAGCATCGGCGGTAGAACGCTATCAAGGTCTTGATACTATCTAGCCAATCTCACACAAGCATCCAATCTCCATAGGGAGGCACGGATGACACAATAAAATGAACACATGCTCAATCACAGGATGACAGCACGATAAGATAAAGAACAGAAATTAAATACAACACAAGTCTAAAGTAATAATCAAACTCAACAGTTATCCAAGTCTCAATAAAATGCCGGAGACAAATCCGGTACCAAATAGACTACTGAAAGAACTAACTAAAATATAGAAATTTCCGGCTAGACCTCCCAGAATTACAACTAGACTACCAAGTCTGCAGCTACTCACCATATGGTCCATAAAGAGTCGAACAGCGGTCCTCTAAGGCATAGTCTGGAAAAATATTTCCAGTCAGGAAGGAGCAAAGTACAAATCTCAAATAACAGTTCCATTAAATTGATAAGGTCTATAATACAATAAACATGTCATGCTAGCTACTGAGAAGACAGTGAAATAAATGCAATGGCAATTAAAGAGAGACAGGCAATATAAAGAGACAGGTAATAGGCAATATGATACAGTCAGTGCATGTATGAAAATGAAAAAAACAAGAAACAATATCATATACGGGTGATGTAGTATATGATTTAAATAGGGAACTGTAATCTATTCTAAGTGTTTGAAATAGTAGTTCAAAATGTGATCGGCTTGGGAACATGTACGATAGCTACAGGGCCTGGCTAATCATGGGTGAAGAGCATGATTAACACTTACAATTTTCTATACTACAATAAGAGGTTATGATCACATTTCTTACTAACTACTTCCCCGCCCCCAACTAGTACTGTGGATCCAACCATGACACGTCACGATACACGAGCAAGTCCAATCTATCATGTACGATGTCTAATATACATGTCGTGTACAATGTCAATACGATAATCAATGTAACATCTCATGACTGCAGATCCAAGCTATACTAGTCCGTGTAGCACAGTGTCAAGGATTCAGTTGTAACATTTCAAGATTATTGAATTTATAGAAATTATCAAGAAATTGGAAATTATCAGAGAATGTACTTGCCTTGGGTCCTTAGCTGGTATTTATTGATGTCCTGTTCCAGAGTATCCCCTGGGTAAAGCAACAGTCCTATAACATATCACAAGCAAAACCACATTTGCATCAGATGCTATACTAACACAGTCTAAAAACACTGAGTTCGGGACTTCTCTAGGTATGATACTGGTCACCTAGGATCACCTAGTAGATAGATACATAATTATACACATCTTAATTAACATATGTACTTACAATATATATATATCAAATTAAAGACATATACAAAATATATATGTATATATTATTAAAATATGCTAAGGGTTTATACAAAATATACATACACATACGGATTAACAATTATACATAGACTAATTATATATATATATATATACTCATATATACCAATTAGAAATATTTAGAACATACTAAGTATACAAAATATGCATATATACATATACCAAAATATGTTTTACAAGTACATATATAGCAATACAGTTATATATATATATACTATATATTTTTACATACCAAAAATATGTTTATACATGTATATATATATATAGGTACACATATTTATACCAAAAATATTAATTTAATATATATTTTACCAATATATAATTATACCAAAATACATACATATATATGTTTGTACATATATCAAGATACGCTTTTATATATATACTAATACCAAAATTAATTTTTATATACTATATATACGTACTAAAATACGTACTAGAATATATTAGTTAATACTAGCACATACATAGATATATATCTAACAAAATACGTATTAATACACATACCCAAAAATACGTTTATATATATGTACATATGTACTTACATATATCAATCTAACATATATATATAACTATATATATATACACCAAAAATACATATTAAAAATATATTATTTAATACGTACACATACACATTTACGTATTTATATACATATATATATATATCTACTCATTAAATAATATATACAAATACATGTATATTAACATAGAATACACTAAATATATCTATATACCATACATCTACATGTTAACTAACCCATACGTATACAATGCTAATTAAACTATACATATATATGTTAACTACAGGGAAAGGGAAGGGGAAGGAGGAGCTTACAGGGGATGGCTCGACGGCCACTGGCCGGAGCAGTGGATGACTGAACTGGAATGAAGGGAGAGCAGAGGGAGTCGGGTGGCGAGGCTGAGAAACTCGCCGGAGTGCAGAGAGTTTCAGCGAGCCGGGCTCAACGAAGATGGCCGGACTGCGGCAGTTCCTGCCGGAGGTGAATGAGAATGGCGGTGGAGTTGAATGGCCGCCGGGGGAGCTCGGGACTAGGCTGGAGATGAACCGCCAGAGGTCAGGAGTAGATGATGGTGGTGATGTTAGATGATGGGGGGTGGTGGTGAACTGGTGGATCACAGCGGGAGGAGGAGTCGGCCGCTGGGTTGGCCGCTCGCCGGAGCAGGGAGCAAGGGGGTTGGCCGCCGGGAACAGGGAATGGTCGGGGAGGATCTCGCCAGCGGGATCGGTCGGAGTGAGGGCCGGCTCGGTGATCGTGAGGGGCCGGAGCAGGGAGCAAGGGCCGCCGGACTGATGTGGGGGTGAACAGGAACTGTGGGGGGTGAACAGTGTTCCCCCCTCCCTTATGAATTCAAATTCAAAAAAATAAAAGAAGAGAAGAAGAAAAGAGGAAAAAGAAGAAGAAAAGTGGAGAAGAGAATAGGAAGGAGTTTCCTACGTTGAGGATGGAGGAGGCTTGTGAGGTGGGGAAACCTAGATTTTCTAGGGATTAGGGTTGATGTAGACAAGACATTATATAGGGAGAGAGGGTGTGATGGAGGGTGAGGATTTGACCCCTAGAATGAGGGGTCCAGATTTGTCATGAGAGAAAAATTAATTCATGTAGGAATGAGGGTGAGGGCTAGTTAAATAATATTAGGTTCTCTCATTTTAAACAATTGGGTGTTGACACAAAAATGCAAATTTGCAATTTAGCCCCCTTAAATTTGGGAAATTGCACAAACGCATAAAATGACAAAATTTGGCGGGCGATTCGGTGTTTGGTGTTTTGTAGGGTCAGGGGGCGCTGTAAGTTTGGTGTGGGCTCAATTTACAGTGCACTGGAATTAATATGGAATTTACGGAATCAGATAAAATGGTATCCTCAAATTAAATAGAAATAAATGCAAGTTGTGTTCAACAATTAATTAGGAGTACATGGAGCCAAAATCAGGTCAGGTCATCAATACCAATAATGAAGAAGACTCAGAACAGAATATTATCCTAATTTGGGCCGCACGAAAAATAGGTCAAGATTGCCTCCAATTTCAATTGGAACGCACAACGATACAAAAATAAGAATTTATTAAATAACGTCCGCGATGATTTTTGTGCGGCTAGAAACAATGCACAGGGAGCATAATTATGAGTTGCAAAAA
Source organism: Iris macrosiphon (assembly GCA_036927795.1). Taxonomy (NCBI): domain Eukaryota; kingdom Viridiplantae; phylum Streptophyta; class Magnoliopsida; order Asparagales; family Iridaceae; genus Iris; species Iris macrosiphon. The sequence goes on from JAYESA010000008.1 coordinate 60,812,075, forward strand.
TAGCAGAATGGAAGGCGGGCATGTCTAGGGCAAGATTGTGAATTTTGTTGGAAGACAAAAGCTAGGGTAGCGCTCCAATTATCGAAGCAAAGGCAATGCGCAAAAATATTAAATAAAATACGGTAATTAATTACAATCTCCAATAAATAAATTCTAGATAAAATAATTAAATACATAATTCTATAATTCGGACAGGTGGTCATCTACTGGCTTCTAGGTCTAGTCTGCTAGCTAAAAATAAATGAGCACTGCATCTAATACTATATTTAATTACACATCACACATAATTATTTAAATTAAAAATATTATCATGCAATTATTTAATTGTAAATACCATAATATTAAATATTATAAAAAGTCAAAAATACCTCTGTTTTCGGAACGTGGTAGTGACATCTTGTTACGTCCCTCTGAGGACCTGGTCCTCCGCCAGGTGTATCTGTTCTTGAGTATTTACAGGAGCGCAGATTGGGATGGTTATATATGTTTCGTGGATGTCCTCTCTCCGAGCCCGTGATTGCTAGCTGGTATTCTTATATGGTGTTGTTGTGTTGTACTTATTTTGTATTTGCTCTTACATTCGAGTTGGTAGTGGATTTGTTTCCATCCAACTATCATCCTTAGATACTTATGTTGAGATCTAGTTATATAGATGTTGGTTATTCATTTATATTGATTTTCTGTGGATGAGATTTAGATTGTACCCTGTGAATTATGACATATATTTATACCACTTGTGGATTTAATATTCATATTACAGCGTACGTGTGGATTTGGTTTCCAAATATTGGAGTTGCCATATCCATGCGGCTGGCATGCTTACGTGTCCTAGTCCTATGTATTTTTGGGACTGGGGCGTGACACAGCTCCCCACTAGGCACACACAATCTAACTCTATGCCTCAAAGATCTATCATCTGCAATAGTAAAATCATCCTCCAATCCTGCTCTCACCTGAGCTCTGATACTCCTCAGAGATACATCATCATACTGTGCTGCCTTGATCCTGTCTATCAAATCTGAGTGTATCTGTAATCCCTACATCTGCATAGCACCACCAGGAACAATCACCTTAATGTCCAAGCTCTCCAAGTCCTCCAACAAATATCGATCCTGCGTCAAGAACATAGCTACCGGATACCTGCTCAAAGCATCGACAACTACATTAGCATTCCCAGGATGATATTGCAAAGAGTTATCAAAATCCTTCATCAGTTCCAACCACCGACGCTGCCTCATGTTCAACTTTTTCTGCGTGAAAACGTACTTCAAGCTTTTGTGGTCTGTGAAGATCTCCACACGCTCTCTGTACAAATAATGTTTCCACAACTTCAGAGCGAATATGATTGCTGCCAACTCCAAATCATGGGTAGGATTATTCTTTTCATGAGGACGCAATTGCCTGGATGCATAGGCAATCACTTTCCCATGCTGTTGAAGAACACAACCCAAACCCTTCCCCGATGCATCACTATAAATAGTGAAACCTCCGGACCCTGATGGCAATGTTAAAATAGGAGCAGACGTTAACCTCTTCTTCAACTCCTCAAAAGCAACCTGGCAATCCTCCGTCCAAACAAACTCTACATCCTTTCTTGTGAGTCTGGTCATCGACTCGGCAATCCTCGAAAAATCTTGCACAAACTTCCTGTAGTAGCCTGCCAATCCCAAGAAACTCCTAATCTCTGCTACCGAACTCGGAGTCTTCCAAGATTCTACTGCTGAAATCTTTTTCGGATCCACTGAAATACCATCACCAGTCACAACATGCCCCAAGAACTCCACTTTGTCCAAGAAAACTCATACTTGGACAACTTCCCATGCAACTTCTCCTTCCTGAGCACATCCAACACAATCCTCAAATGCTCATCATGCTCCTCCGGTGTCCTCGAGTATATGAGTATGTTGTCGATGAACACCACCACGAATTTGTCAAGGTACTGGTGGAACACCTTGTTCATCAAGTTCATAAATACCGCCGGTGCATTAGTCAAACCAAACGACATCACCATAAACTCGTACTGACCATACCGAGTTCTAAAAGCAGTCTTCGGTATGTCCTCCGGCTTCACCTTCACCTGATGGTAGCCTGATCTCAAATCTATCTTAGAAAACACCTTGGCTCCACTTAACTGATCAAACAGATCATCAATCCATGGCAAAGGATACTTATTCTTGATAGTGAGATTATTCAAAGCCCTGTAAACAATGCACATGCGCACCGATCCATCCTTCTTCGATACAAACAATACCGGGCTCCCCATGGTGAAAAACTCGATCTGATAAACCCCTTATCCTGTAATTCGTCCACCTGCTTCTTCAACTCTACCAGCTCGCTGTTGTTTACTCTATAGACATGCTGCGAAATTGGTATAATACTCCTCCTACATAATAATGTACATATTACAACATAGTCAAATGCATACATACATAAATATGTAATAAATATACATCCATACATATATATATACATAATCATATTCTAATTACTTAATTTAATATTCATATCTATTATATAAAACATGTTCATATATTTTATATTATAACATATATTTTAATGCATGTAGAAGAAAACTATATATATATATATTCTATTGGTACAATAAACACCTTAATAAATACACTATAGTACATATATAATATTTACATATATATACATAATTATAATTCAAGAATTAAAGCATAATTAATTAGATCTACACATAAACATACAACAAATGGAGAGTATCACACTGTATCCCACTAGATCTAGGATACACATACGACACGAGTCCACCACGCATCCAATTGCACCCCGAAGGACACAAGTAAGTCACATAGTATTTATGAACAAAACAAAGTGTGAAAAATAGATCTGTGTCCGTGTCAAAATACGACATGTACAAAGTCCCGTGTCAGAGGAAAAACCCCCAAAACAATACGTATCACCAAATTGATGGGATACGACCTACACGTATCCAATTGTGGACACGACACTAGCTCCAAACACATAAACATATGCCAAAGTAATCTATAGGATCAATTGACATGCACAACAAAAGTCTGTAAACTCTCTCACCAAAAATAGATATTTTGTGTGTATTTTATATTATTATATTTATTATAGATATTAAATTTCTTTAGAGTATTCTCTTAGTTAATTAGAAAATAATTTTTTTAGTATATTTACTTATGTAAATATTTATTTAGAATCATTTTAGGCTATTTTAGATTTTTGGAGATTTTTCTAGAACTTTTAGCTAATTAAAACATAGGGAACCTAAATTTCTAGGACTTCCATGATTTGCTATGAGACCATACTTTCATATTGTTCCTACCAAATATTTATTTTAGGTTAAAATATTTAATTATATTTTTTTGTAATTTATTTAGAATTTTAAGAAATTTATTTAGATTTTTATTTTGATATATATAGTCTTAATATTAGATAGATGCTAATTTAGTGTTAATAGATATTAATAAGATTTTATAAATTATTTGTATTATCTTTAATTATATTTAAGATTATAAATTATTGAGATAAATTTAAACTCTATTTTAAATTAATTCAAATCCTGAACCTACTAGGAAAGCAACTTCATGCATATCCTATCCTTATTTAAATTCATCATAATCCTATCCAAATTAACCAATCCTAGTCGTATTTAATTAAGTAGTGTCCACCATTATAAATACCTCATCCTTCATATTTTTCTTCTCCAAAATCCTCTCTTTTTCGTCCAAAAAGAGTCAAAATTCGTCATAAATTTAGCCTCATTTTCTAGTAGTTATGACGACTTAAAAAGACGATATCTCCTAGCTCCGGACTCCAAACATGCTCCAGTTTTTTTTTGTTAGAATCATATCAAGGTTAGTTTTCTGAATATATAAATTATTTTAATAATTTCAGAACCTATTTTCCATAAAATTCTAAAAGTGCCAGCTGTTCGAAATCAGACGCGTTTTGGTATTTTCGAGATTTCGGGAGATCCCGAACTCAGAATTATGAACCGTTTGAAATTTTGGAAAGCTGACATGATGAACTTCCAGAAAAGTATTTTTCGAGAATTTAAAATATAAGTTTATTCTACTATAAAATTTGTGCAACGTAGACGTAAATAGAAAACCACCAAAAACTATCATATGTGCGCCCTACTGGACGTAACTCTTTACCGACTTGTGATTTTATAAAACCGTCGAATATGGTGTTCATGTAGCATTGAAATATATAGGATTCCACACACAAATCCAGGATTTGAGTTGGTTGACTTTTTGGTCAACGGATTGCCTCGATTTGCGTGCCACGGATCACAAATCCTTAAAGTTGACTTTCTTTGGACCAAAAATTAGGGTTTAACAAAAAAATCAGATTATAATAAGATTAAAATACTATTTTAGGTTATTTTATTCAGAATTAAAATAGAATTAAAATAGCGAAAACTATTTACCCACTTTTGTAACCTAACTTGTTTAATTTATGTGACGGGTAGATCGGACGACATCTTGAGTTGGGACTTCATCCTTTTCAGACCAGGCAAGATACCTTGCCAAATTGCTTATAGTATTTTGCATGCTTAGTATATTTCTGTATATTTATTGCATTTATGTTTATTCATTGCATGTGTAGTTTTCTTTCAGTCATTACTATATATTAAATATGTTGACACACATTTGACACTTAGTATCATGAGAGGACAATCATTAGGCGTATGGGCTTTTAACCACTCTGGTAAACCATAGTATATAGTTCGCACTATGGGCATGTGTCGCGCTGGTCACTACCCCCACGGTATGTCGATTTCTGGAGTCTCGCTGGTCGCTACCCCCGTGGTATGTTGATTTCTGATGTCCATTGACGTGTGTGTGAGGTATGAGGTAGATCAAGTAGCCTACCCTTGCCCATACGTCAAAAAGTTGGCCTCATTTGCATTCATATAGATTATCTTGTACAGCGTACTTACATATTTTCTACCTATTATGCATGTTTACTGTATTCAAATTGGCTTGCTGTTCTGTATCTTGTTACGTCCCTCTGAAGACCTGGTCCCTTTCCAGGTGTATCTGTTCTTGAGTATTTGCAAGAGCGCAGATTCAGATGGTTACATATGTTTCGAAGATGTCTTCTCTCCGAGCCCCATGATTGTTAGCTGGTATTTCTATATTGTGTTTATTGTGTTGTACCTTTACATTCGAGTTGGTAGTGGATTTGTTTCCATCCATCTATCATCCTTAGATACTTATATTGAGATCTAGTTTCATAGACACTGGTTATTTATTTATATTTGATTTTCGTGGATGAGATTTAGATTATACCCTGTGACTTATGATAGATTTATACCACTTGTGGATTGATATTCATATTACAACGTACGTATGGGTTTGGTTTCCATATATTGGAGTTGTCATATCCATACGGCTGACATGCTTACATGTTCCTAGTCCTACGTATTTTGGGATTGGGACATGACATGTTTTTGTGGTGGCCCATGCAAGTCGAGAGCATATTGTCTCGGTTATGTTACTGTACCGAGCAAGCCTGCCCATAGGATTAGAATATAGGATCTCATCCACTTATTTATCACTTCTTTGATTTTATTTCGCATTCTTATTTGATTGCTTGCATTGCATCTTGCTTGATCCCGTCTCAACGTCAATCTCCTCTCGTGCTTGATAGGGGTTAAGAAGATGACTTGTACTAGGTATATACACTCTAGTATTCAATAACACTATTAGTTAAATTTTTGTAAGTTTGGTAGTATGCCTCATAATCTAGTATCACATAGTCCTTCTGACCAATTAATGAAATATAAATGAATGACACCAACTATAGGTTTGCATAAGAAGATAGTGTTTATCTAGACTATAGAACTTTAGTGTTTATCTATGCTGTAGAACTTAGAGGCTCATACACCCATTTGGTTGACTTTAGACTTAGAAAAGAAATTAGTATGGCAATTGTAGAGGCACAACACCGATCTTCTTGGTGAACTTAGACTATTCAGTACCTTCCTCCATCATAATCAAGCGTACTTATATTTTTACTACCTTGACTTATGCTGCTATTATAGCCTAGTTTTGCAAGCTTATTCTTTTATTAAGCTTGTTCATGACATATGTATTATTGGGGGCCCACACTAATACATTATCTAAATCAGAATCGGTGTATTATGGTCTGATCAACCGTAGTGCACTTGGTTCGCTCTTTGTATCACTACTTGTCACGCCCCAGTCCCAAAATATTATGGAACTAGGCCACGTGGCATTGGCCAGCTGACACGTCTTCGAGGATATCCCAATTTAATGGATCCTGGCGAAGTGTGCTACGCTGTCCTAAATCTAACAAGTCTAATATATCAACAGGCAGTGTCTAATCTCATCCACAAACAACAAGTAAAATACTGAAATGAAAGACTGGAATATAAGGACATAGTCGAATGACATAATACAACTGAAATATGTCTGGTGGGAACAAACCCACTACAAAATGTGCTGATAGTCTGAAATAAAGTACTGATAAGGAAAGTGACTGGAACAACGGCTAACTAGGTAAGGAGCTCCAGTCATAGGCGGAAGGCCTACCAATCTGATCAGGGGTACTCTGATGGAAGTACCTCCAGCTCCTCGTCAAGAGCAAACCTCGTCTCCACACCTGGGCCGTAAACTGTGGGATAATAGGCCTCGTCCAGATCTGGAAGATAACCAGGTCCTCAGAGGGACGTAAAAAGATACAATATGCATGCTGGATATAGTACTGAAATAAAAGTAAAGAGGGGGGTGTGCTAACCATCTACGTGAATGCAATATAAGGACAACCTAGGAACGTATAAGTAGGTGTAGGCATAACGTCCAATGTCCTCTAGAGTGTGGTATCTGCAACGTCCATCATTCCAAAGAATGAGGTATCTGTATATATATAACGTCCACACTCTAAGGGACGTGGTATCTGCAATGTATATACGTCCGTACACTCCGTAGAGCGCGGTGTCTGAATATAGGGAGTCACCGGGTCTATGGTTCCTCTGGATACCACGGAATCCGGTGGGGGTATCCCATACGTTTGTCAGTTGTCCTTCCCGCCCAATGTAGATACGCAAGTCGAATGCACGACTTGAGTGTACCGTATCTCGATGCCAAGTCTCAATTAACTATATTATTCTAGAATACAAGCTAGTCCGTGATGCATGTCGTACGTACCGATAGCGAATCGGGTACGCGGACCCGCATCCCAATATGAGTGTACCATCACGATACGTGTATAGTGCCATGGTCAAGGAAGATATCAAAATATCCTCACAGTGGGTGAGTCAGCTAGCAACTAGGACATGTACACTACTCATCGACGCAATGTCGACCGCACCCGAGTCATTCTCGGACACGCACAGTTCATGTATAATTGAAATATTTAACATTTAAATTTAAAGCAGTAATCCAGCAAGGTATACTTGCCTGCCCCGGGTAGCTGCGAAATCCAAAGCCCTGCTCCTGATGCCTCGGCAGTAGTGTCCAGCAATCCTATACAGGATATAGTAATGTCCAAATTAGTCGCTACAATAGCACGACTAGGACACACTGTCCGTATCTACAACTGACACAGGGTCGGGGCTGTATGTATATATAGCTAACACTATTATTTATATATACACTAAAATATATTTAAATATATTAAATAATATATTTGTTTATTAGTACAAAAATAGTGCTTACGTATTAATTAGTATACACTTATAAAAACTCTGAACATAAATGGGGAAATATCATAAATTCACATATATATATATATACATATATATATTTAGATAGAAAATATATATATATCAATTTATATAAAACATAACCAAAGTATATAAAATATGTATACATACTCTGCAAGAATATATATATACATATATATATTTATAAATATTCATAGGCATATACATACTAGGGGGGGGGTCAATACGTAAGTATTTACTATATAATATACATATAATAATAATACTTGATTTTTCCAGAAATGTATTTAATATTATAAATATTAGATATTTAATATTCTTCGTATTTATTTATAAAAGAAACATACATACATACATACATACATACATACATACATACATACATACATACTTACATACATACATACATACATACATACATTTTATAAATTAAAATGATTATAAATATATATTATGGAATTATACAGGAATATTATAAATATATATACTGTTAAATACATAAAATATATTATATAGTATAGAATACGTATTAAAATACGATATATAAGAGACTCATATATATATTAAACTTGCAACTAAAAATATATGTATAAATATTAATAATTACACATAAAATATTGTACCTAAGTGTTCGACAGGTCGGGGGGTGTCCGGTGGTGGGTCGTCGCCGGCGGGGGTGGCCGGACGGCGCTCCGGCGTCGCGCGGGGAGGAGGTGGGCAGCAGCAGCAGTTTCGTATAGTTCCTTGCTGCGGGTCCGATTACTCCTCGAGGCGGCGGCGGCGTCGGCTGAGACTCGGCGGGGTGGTGGAGGACTGGACGGGGAAGGTCTCGGCCAAGTATGGCGGTCGGAGACGCGGTGGTGGCGGTGCACGAAGCTGGGGGGGTGGTCGGCTATGCTGCGTGGGCTGTGGAAGCTAGGTTGGTGTGGGGCTGTTTGGGGGTGGCTGTCGGCGGCGTCATGGCCTGGTGGCATGGCCGAGGGTAGGGGAGGGTCCGGCGAAGGGGTCGGGTTAGGGTGGCGGCGACTGGTGGTGGCTGGTGGCGGTGGTGGAGCTCGGGGTGGGTAGGTTAGGGTCGGCTGTGGGGAGTGGGAGTTAGGGTTTTAGTATTAGGGTTTGGGTTTTTCTCATTTAATGTGTAAATAAGCATGTATATGTAGGAGAGAGAGTGAGGGGGGCTGCCTAGGGATTAGGGCCGGTTGGACCAATATTTTTGGGGAGTGGGGTTGTTCATCAAGATGAGTGGAGGGCTAGGAATAGGCCATTCAAATTGTAGGGTCATGATGGGTTCCCAAAAAGGTGATGTAAGGACATGAAAATAGGGGGGAATTTAAATGCTCATGATTGGTCATGACCATTACTTTTCTCCATGATGGTTTGGGCCAATGAGAGGGGGGCACCTCATTGCAATTTTGCAATTAGGCCCCTGACAATTTGGTATTTGCACAATTATTTCGTATTTGGGATTTAATGCGACCAAACACCATGTTTGGTGTTCCTCATTGGTCCATGATGGTGTTTGATGTTTTGTATGAGGCTTGTGGGTGTGGGTGTGGGTCTGGGTTAGAATTGGGTCCAATTTATTTTAGGTTAGGTTACCCCATTAATTAATTCGCAATTAATGCACCGGTGTTTCTAATTTAATTTAATTAAAAACTGGGAGTCTAAATTGGGTTGAACAAGGGTCATTGGTGTAGTAGGCTCAGTGTACAATATTATCATGATCTGGGTTGGTCAAAACTGGTTGAGGTTGGGTCTCAATATCAATTGGAACGGGCAGCGAACGTAATTACGCAATTTAATTAATTTGCGCACGGACGTTTGCAACGACTTTTGTGCGACTAAAATCAGGCACAAAAATCGGTATTCGGGGTTTGTTCTAGGTTCAATATGATGGGTTTACATGTCTAGGTCAAATATATGGAATTTGTTTTAGGGCAACAGCTAAGGTAGTATCCTAAAACAATAAATCATTGCACAAGTATTATAATACTATATATTAAATCTTAATTAATTTAGGTTAACCCTAATTAGGCTAATTAAACTAGTAAACCCTAATTTCTGGTCGAGGGGGTTTACAATATACCCTCCTTAGAGCATTTCGTCCTCGAAATAAAAACAAACATATAGAATAACTGTTGAATGAAATAAGTACTATCACATACCTAGGCCTTCGAAGAGATGGGGAAAACGTTGCCGAATATCGTCCTCTCGTTCCCAGGTTGATTCACCTGGTGCATGATGCCTCCATGCGAGACGAACTAGAGGGATAGTCTGGCCTCGCAGTACCTTCTCGCTTCGGTCTAGGATCTCTACCGGCTCCTCTTGGTATGATAAGCTTGGACCAACGGTGATCTCCGAGTGGTCAAGCACATGACTCGGATCCGGTATGTATCTCCTCAGCTGAGATACATGGAAGACGTCGTGAACTCCTTCTAGTGTCTGCGGCAAGGCCAATCTGTAAGCAACTTCTCCGACGCGCTCTAGCACATCGAAGGGTCCGATGTACCTCGGACTCAGCTTCCCTCTGCCTCCAAATCTGATGGTTCCTCTGGTAGGTGAAATCTTCAGGAACACATGCTCTCCCACCTGGAACTCTAAGGGTCGTCGATGCGTGTTAGCCCAATGCTTCTGCCTGTCCTGTGCTGCTCGTAGATGCCCCTGGATCTTCTTCACCTTCTCCACTGTATGGACGATCAACTCTGGCCCTAGAATCTGCCTCTCGCCTACATCGCTCCAGCATACTGGGGAATGACACTTCCTACCATACAATGCCTCATAGGGAGCCATCTGAATGCTCGCCTGATAGCTATTGTTGTAGGAAAATTCGACCAAGTGCAAGTGGTCCTCCCATGAACCGCTGAAGTCAAGCATACATGCCCTCAACATGTCCTCCAGCGTCTGAATGGTGCGTTCGGATTATCCATCTGTCTGCGGGTGGTACAAAGTACTGAACTTAAGGCGGGTACCAAGACTCTCTTGCATACTCCTCCAAAAGTACGATGTAAACCTCGTATCCCGGTCAGACACGATACTGACTGGCACTCCATGCAGTCGTACAATCTCTCTCATGTATATGTCTACCAAGACTTCCGTAGATTGCCCTACTCTGAAAGGTAAGAAGTGGGCAGACTTGGTGAGTCTATCTACGATTACCCATACGGCATTGCGACCACTAGGACTCCTCGGGAAACCCGTGACGAAGTCCATGGTGATGTGCTCCCATTTCCACTCCAGTATCGGGAGCGGTTGAAGTAATCCGGCAGACCTCTGATGCTCAGCCTTGACTTGCTGACACACCATACACTTAGCCACGAAGCGGGCTATCTCTTTCTTCATCCCGTGCCACCAGTAGTACTGCCTCAGGTCTCTGTACATCTTCGTGCCTCCTGGATGTATAGAATAGGTCGAACTGTGTGCCTCCGTCATCAGCTCCTGGCATAGCTCTCCATTCGGAACATAGAGACGATCTCCACATCTCAAAGTCCCGTCCTCGTGTATACGCAGTCCCGTCTGTATCCCAGCCTCTGTCCTCTGTCGAAGCCTCTGAAATCTGGCGTCCGTCGGCAAAGCAGCCTTGATTCTCTCCACCAATGTCGATTGCACCTGGAAACTCGACATCTGGCCGTCTACTCCGGGCATAATGACTTTGATACCCAACTGTTCTAGATCTCTCAACAGATGTTGTTGGGTAGTCAGGAAAAATGCTAAGGGCTTCCTGCTTAAAGCATCGGCTACCACATTAGCCTTTCCCGGATGGTACTGTAGCTCAATCTCGAAGTCTGCCATCACTTTGAGCCAACGTCTCTGCCTCTGGTTCAGATCCTTCTGTGTGTAGACGTACTTCAGGCTCTTGTGATCGGTGAATATCTCCACGCGCTCTCCGTAAAGGTAGTGCCTCCAAAGATTCAAAGCAAAGATCACTGCAGCAAGCTCCAAGTCGTGGGTAGGATAGTTCTTTTCATGGGTCCTCAACTGTCTAGAGGCATAGGCCACAACCTTCCCATGCTGCATCAAAACGCATCCTAATCCTTTCTCGGACGCATCACTATAGATCATGAATCCTCCGGGTCCAGAAGGTATGGTCAAGATGGGTGCTGTAGTCAGACGCTTCTTCAGCTCGTCGAACGCCGTCTGACACTCCTCTGTCCAGGTGAACTCCTGATCCTTGTGGGTCAAGCGGGTTATCGGCTCTGCGATCCTTGCGAAGTTCTCTACGAACCTCCGGTAATATCCGGCAAGTCCTAGGAAACTCCTCACCTCCGTGACGTTGGTAGGGGTCGACCACGTCTCTACAGATGATATATTCGCGGGATCTACTGAAATGCCATCTCCCGAGATAACGTGTCCAAGGAATGCGACACGATCTAGAAGAAACTCGCACTTGCTCAGCTTGGCATAAAGCCTCTCTCGTCTCAGCGTCTCTAGCACTAGCCTCAAATGCTCTCTGTGCTCCTCGTGGCTCTTCGAATACACTAAGATTTCGTCGATGAAGACTACAACGAACTGGTCCAGATACTCGTGGAAGACTCGGTTCATCAGGTTCATAAACACAGCAGGCACATTTGTCAATCCGAAAGGCATCACTAGGAACTCGTAGTGACCATAACGAGTCCTAAATGCTGTCTTTGGAATGTCCTCCCTTCGCACCTTCACCTGATGGTATCCCGATCTCAAGTCGATCTTCGTGAACATCACTGCTCCTGTCAGCTGGTCGAACAGATCGTCGATTCGTGGTAGAGGGTACTTGTTCTTGATAGTCAGAGCATTAAGGGCTCTGTAATCAATGCACATCCGGAATGTCCCGTCCTTCTTTGGTACAAACAGCACTGGTGCTCCCCAGGGTGATGCACTAGGACGAACGAATCCCTTGATCTGCAACTCCTCTAGCTGTAGCTTCAGCTCGTCAAGCTCCTTTTTTGCTAACCGGTACACATTTGATGATACCGGTGCTGCTCCAGGTATTAGCTCGATGGTGAACTCTACCTCTCTATCAGGCGGTAGGCCTGGCAACTCCTCCGGGAAAACATCCTCGAACTCTGCAACAATTTTTGGGGGTGCCGTCTCCATCGCCATGTAAGCTCCAGCTGCATGTCCTACTCCTCGCTCGATGGTGCCTCGTATGAATTCGAACTCCGGTTGTCCTGGCAGTCTAAAAGTAACGCTACCCTTCCGGCAATCTAGCACGGCATTGTACTGGCTTAACCAGTCCATACCCAGAACTACGTCAAAAGCTGGTATTGGGAGTACCAACAATCGCGCTCTCATCTTCCTACCACAAACTACTACTGAGCACGTTCTAATGGTGTTGGTAACCGGTACGATGCCTCCTCCGGTAAGTATTCTCCAACTCTTAGGTAAGGGGGAGGTTGCTACTCTATGCATTGCTACGAATCTACTCGATATAAATGACAGTGTAGCTCTAGAATCAAACAGTGCAGTTGCAGGTAATGATGCAACTAAAATTGTACCTGCTATAGCCTCTCCTTCTAGTTCCTCCTCAATAGATGCTAAAGCAAAGGCTTGCCCGCGCCTCTGCCCTTCTGCCTGCTGGCGGGCCTGGTGGAAGTGTGCCTCCTGTGGAACCAAGGGTGGTCCTCTCTGCTGTCCTCCGGTAGCTGGTGGACGCTGTCCTCCTGCTGGGGGTGGTATCCTCAGTGGTGCTGCTGGTAGCCTCTGTCCAGTCTGGGGTGCTGCGTCTCTGCACTGGGGGCAGTCTCTAGCAAGGTGCTGGCTGGCTCCACAGACCATGCAGAGCCCGAGCTTCTTCTTGCAGTCTCGGATGACGTGTCCCCTCTTGCCACAGAAGTGACAGGTCGGAAGCTCCTTCTGCTGGTATGGCGCTGTCCTCTGCTGCGCCTGTGCTCCTGGATGGCGGATCGGTCCTCCGGCTCCTTGCTGGGTCCTGGCTGGTACGTTCACGCTGGAACGTCTCGCTCCTCCTCCTCCTATAGCCTCCTGGATCCTCGCCTCTGATAGGACCTCTTCATAAGAGATCCTCGCCTGGGTAGTAGTGTACCTCTACAGCTCGTGAGAGAGGCCATGGTGGAATTTCCTGGCTTTCTTCAGGTCATTGGGGATCAGGGCTGCTCTAAATCGGCTGAGTCTGCTGAACTCTCCGTCGTAAGCGTCCACAGTCAGGTTTCCTTGCTCCAGGTGCAGGAACTGAGAGTACAGGGCGTTCTTCACCGTAGCTGGGAAATACTTCGTATTGAAGTCCTCTAGAAATTCCTCCCAAGTCTGCTGTCGGCCAATGCTGCGCTCTATAGAGTCCCACCAGTGATGGGCGTTGCCTATGAGTTGGGCCCTCACCGTGGTCATCCAGAGATCGAGGTGTAGCTGTGAACCCTCTAACAGCATCTCAGTGTTGGAGACCCAGTCTGAGATCTCCTCTGCGTCTCCTTTCCCGAGAAGGTATCCGGGCCCATCATTCTGAAGCCTCGTACAGTGCCTGCTCGCTGGGCAGGTGCTGGTGATGGTGCTGGTTGAGCAGGTGTCCTCTCCAGTACTGCCATCAGACCCTGTCTCAGAGTCTCCGTCTGCTGCCACTGGGCCTGCATCATCATCTGGAAGAACTGCATCATCTGGGGCTGTCCCTCCGCTGGTGGCATCTGAGGTAGAAACGGTGGAGGTGGTGGAAGCGGTACCTCCGGCTGTCTTCTTGGGGTCTCCTCGGGTGTCGGCCTCTCGTACTGCGACATCGGTGTCGCCCTCGAGGTCTGCCCCTCAAAGTACTGCCTCAGAATCGTCTGCGATGCTTGGCCCTCTAGCTGCTGCATCTCCTCGTCGGGAGAGACCTGATGCCAGTGCATCATCGGGACCTGAGGGATCACCTGTGCCTCTGGCTGCTACTGTCTGGGTGGTCCCTGTGTCGTATCCTCCCTCGGTGCTGCAGGTGGTACTATGGCACCGAGTATCTCACGTCGGCTCCGAAGGTTCATCTCGCTGTAAGAGATGGAACTTCATTAGAAAGAGTACGGAATAAATCAAACAGGATGCAAATATATTACAATTCGGAAGAGGTTCAAAGGCGTAATCAAGTGGATGAGACCTAGTAATTTCTATCCTATTGCAGGCTCGCTGGGCAAGTTTCCATACCACAAGCGATAGATATTTTGTGTTTCAGACCTGCATGGGCCACCACTAAAACCATGTCATGCCCCAGTCCCAAAATATTATGGAACTAGGCCACGTGGCATTGGCCAGCTGACACGTCTTCGAGGATATCCCAATTTAATGGATCCTGGCGAAGTGTGCTACGCTGTCCTAAATCTAACAAGTCTAATATATCAACAGGCAGTGTCTAATCTCATCCACAAACAACAAGTAAAATACTGAAATAAAAGACTGGAATATAAGGACATAGTCGAATGACATAATACAACTGAAATATGTCTGGTGGGAACAAACCCACTACAAAATGTGCTGATAGTCTGAAATAAAGTACTGATAAGGAAAGTGACTGGAACGACGGCTAACTAGGTAAGGAGCTCCAATCATAGGCGGAAGGCCTACCAATCTGATCAGGGGTACTCTGATAGAAGTACCTCCAGCTCCTCGTCAAGAGCAAACCTCGTCTCCACACCTGGGCCATAAACTGTGGGATAATAGGCCTCGTCCAGATCTGGAAGATAACCAGGTCCTCAGAGGGACGTAACAAGATACAATATGCATGCTGGATATAGTACTGAAATAAAAGTAAAGAGGGGGGTGTGCTAACCATCTACGTGAATGCAATATAAGGACAACCTAGGAACGTATAAGTAGGTGTAGGCATAACGTCCAACGTCCTCTAGAGTGTGGTATCTGCAACGTCCATCATTCCAAAGAATGAGGTATCTGTATATATATAACGTCCACACTCTAAGGGACGTGGTATCTGCAATGTATATACGTCCGTACACTCCGTAGAGCGCGGTGTCTGAATATAGGGAGTCACCGGGTCTATGGTTCCTCTGGATACAACGGAATCCGGTGGGGGTATCCCATACGTTTGTCAGTTGTCCTTCCCGTCCAATGTAGATACGCAAGTCGAATGCACGACTTGAGTGTACCGTATCTAGATGCCAAGTCTCAATTAACTATATTATTCTAGAATACAAGCTAGTCCGTGATGCATGTCGTACGTACCGATAGCGAATCGGGTACGCGGACCCGCATCCCAATATGAGTGTACCATTACGATACGTGTATAGTGCCATGGTCAAGGAAGATATCAAAATATCCTCACAGTGGGTGAGTCAGCTAGCAACTAGGACATGTACACTACTCATCGACGCAATGTCGACCGCACCCGAGTCATTCTCGGACACGCACAGTTCATGTATGTAGAAGCATGAAAAATACGCTGGCAAAAGCTACGCGGCGTATTGATACAGAGCAGCGCAAACAAAGGCCTTCAGTGCCATCAGGCATAAGAGCTCAAGGGTGCAGCGCGTCCAAAACCGCTTCGGCGTAGACGGGACCCCCCCATCGCCTCCAGGGCGTAAAAACTCAGCCGCTCTCAAAGCAGCGTTAAAATAGCGTACGAGGAACGCTTCGTCTTCCCCGAAATGAACCTGTCAAGTCACGCAGTGAACCTGGCCTCTGACTCCTGACAAAAAGTGCTGCACGGCGACCCAGACGACGGCTGGAAACAGGCACAGACCCCTCGGGACGCACACCACAGTATGATGGCGGATCCCTGTATTTAATGCAGAGGATTGGGTTAAGATACCACCGAACCGTCGTTTACTGACGTCCCCTCAGCATAAACCGCTCTTTTTCGCACAGAGGGATATGCTGCATTTGTTTTACACAGGCAGGCATAAGCCGATTTACGCTCCGCAGTAGACAAACCGCCTGCCACGTCAAAAGCTGCACATCGTACGGGGCTCGAGGCATGTCTCTACGTCTAATTACACGGAGCGGTGACAGGTTCAGTCAAGGCACGTCTCTGCAACGGATGCACAGAAGGGCTGCAGACCTTCGAAAACACGTCTTCGCATTTAATGCACAGGATGATGGCAAATCTCTGTAGAAGATTTGATTACATCTTCGAAAGCCGTGATTCCGGCTAAGACGTCCCCGTCAGCACTCGGGCACGGTACGCAGCGGCTTCTACGCCCATTCAAGACCTGTGCCCCTTCGGCTCTCAACGCCTCTCCGGCTCCTACGCCTATCCGGCTTCAACGCCTCTCCGGCTCCTACGCCTATCCAGCTTCAACGCCTCTCCGGCTCCTACGTCTACCCGGCTTCAACGCCTCTCCGGCTCCTACGCCTACCCGGCTTCAACGCCACTCCGGCTCCTATGCCTATCCGGCTTCAACGCCTATCCGGCTTCTACGCCTATCCGGCTTCCACGCCTATTCGGCTTCTATGCCTATCTGGCCTCTGTGCCAGGGTGACAGTCATTTGGCTTCTACGCCAACCGTTTCTACACACGGGATATCTACCTGCGTAGCTCTTACGCCGTGATCTTCGTAGCAATAGTACGCGTTGTGTTCCCTTAGTTGGACCCGCGTCATACGCTCATTCAAAAGATCATCCATACGCAGGCATTGGTTACTTTAACCGTTGTGTAAAAGGGTATTGTACTTCCCGCTCCTCGGTTTTTACACCGACGGAGTGGTCACTGTCACCAAAACTCTATAAATAGAGACCCCTATCAATGGGGAAAAAGAAAAAAAAAAGAATTATCATCCAGGAGAGAATTATCGTCCAAGGAGAGAGAGAGAGAGAGAGGGAGAGAGCCCGGAGAGCAGGCAAAGAGCAGGGATCGACGACCTTGGCCTCGTGCGTCCAACCTCTTCTGCAACCTTCGAAGCTGCTACCTGTCTTCCACGGCACTTCTTCAACATCGTGTGGTCCAAGGGCTAAAGTGATCGACCGCAGATCAGACACCTATAGCAATTTATACCCAGATTAAATAAATTGTACTCCCACATCCTCGTATAGGATTATATTGTACAAGTTTGTTTGTAAACAAAAGGGCGCGGGTTTCGCATAAATCCCGTCATTGAAATACAATTTCATTCCTTTCGTTTAATACCACAAACAAGATGGCGACTCTGCTGGGGACATCTTTCTCTTCTGACGAGAAAGTAATTGCTCAACACGATACGGTATCCGTGGGAACCGTGAAGAAGACTCTGGTCGTTCATTTTGACCAGTCAGCCTACGAAGACATGCTTCGAGCCGGGGGTAGCTCTCGCCCTCTCTCCGTCCAGGACAACAGGAAGCTGCGCAATGTGTGGATGCCCAAGACATCCTCTACTATTCCTGTGGACTCTCCGATCTCTCCGGACTCTCCGATCTCTCCGATCTCTCCGATCTCTTCGGCCACCGAGGTTGTAGCGACGCTTCCTCCGTGCCCCGCACGTAAAATTTAGTCTCCCGCTACGCGCGGTACAGACAAAACTTCGGGCAAAGCCTTAGCGCTAACCCCAAAGAATCCACTGCGCTTTACGCGTAGGAAACAGTCTCCCGCTACGCGCGGTAAAGACAAAACTTCGGGCGAAGCCTCAGCGCTAACCCAGAAGCCTTCACTGCGCTTTACGCATAGAAATCTGTCTCCCGCTTCGCGCGGTACAGACAGAACTTCCGATGGTGCCTCGACGCCAAGACGGAAGAACAGATCTCGCTCCACGCGCAAGACATCATCTGACCTCTACGATAAACCAGATGAGCGCTGTGATCTCCGCGAAGGAAAGCAAGCGGCAGGCTACTTAACCTCTCGGCCTTCACGCCAGCGAAGGAACAGAATGCCTACCCTCCGGATCACGCGAGAAACCAATGGCCGACTAAGGGCCTCTCCGGCAACTCCTCCTGACCTACGCAAATATCTAGTCCAGAAGCGTAAAGAGAGGGGACCTTCCAACATGTCTATTACGCCTCCTAGCGAGCATCATTGTAATAGCCACAAGGTTGTGATTAATTGCTGCTGTCCCAAAACAAAATGATCAGTCTTCGACCGATTGGGCTACTCTCTGTCTTTCCAGGGAGAGGAACCTGCGCATGCGCCTGTAAACATGGCCTCACACCTGCGTAGAGGAGGGTCGAGTTCAAGACGTCATCCCTCCAAGCCCCCGAGTCGAAGGAGGTTCAGTGACACTGAAGCCGGAGTATTCCAGAACACTCGCGCAAAGTCACGACAGCCGGCTCCATCCTCTTCCGATTCCGACGCTGGGGGTCGCCAGGAATCAGAAGCAGAAAGTGTAGAGTCGACTTCTACAGCGACCTATACTAATCCTTCAATGACGCCCAGGGAGATGAGAGCCTACGCCGTTGAAGATGAACGCGAGGAAGCTTCACCGTCAGGAGACGCGGAACAACGCCTCACCACGCTGGAAACATCTCTGCAACAAATACAATCCATGATGGAAAACATGCACCAGATGATGCTAACTCAGCACGCAGCTACCATGGCTCAAGCGTCGGTCCCGCCAACTCAGATACGTGTGGGGGTGGACTTACCACCATCCCACCCGAGCCAAGAGCCCGCGCTGGATCAAGAGTCAGAAGTTCCTCCGCTTCCTCACTCAGAGAGTGCCTTACCTCCCGCTGGGGTTACGATACAACCAACTCCGCACCACTCCATGGCCCCGCTTCCGACTGAAAATCCGATACAGGCAGTCCGGGAGTTGAAGGCCCAGTTTGACGCCTTGAAACACAAGGATCAGCTCAAGAAACTGGGAATCAACCAGCCCTACCCAGCTATCTGGGAGGAAGTCCCTTTCCCGCCAAGGTACAAACCTCAGACCATGGCCCTGTTCGAGGGAAAAACATCGCCGAGCCAGTACATGAATTATTTCAGCATGATGACGGTGT
The DNA here is from genome assembly GCA_036927795.1 of Iris macrosiphon. Classification (NCBI taxonomy): domain Eukaryota; kingdom Viridiplantae; phylum Streptophyta; class Magnoliopsida; order Asparagales; family Iridaceae; genus Iris; species Iris macrosiphon. The sequence continues at coordinate 60,831,573 of JAYESA010000008.1, forward strand.
TGCTACAAGGGAACGACGCCCTCCTTACTCGGGTGTTCAAAGGTTGCCTCTCAGGAGTAGCCTATCAGTGGTACCGCAGCTTGGCGGATAACTGCATCACTTCCTTCGAAGACTTCAGAACTTTATTCTTCACACGGTTCTACGAGGCAGGAATGGACATGTCTATGTCCTCTCTCATCGAAGTCAAGCAAAAGAAAAAGGAAGACGTTCGCATCTTTATCGAACGTTTTTGTCAGACCACCTTACAAATGCCTCCAGGAGTTCCCGACTCTGCATTGGTGGACATTTGCAGGAAGAACCTCCTTCCCGTGGTCTCGGTGTTCACAGGACCATATCAGTTCCGTGATTGGCCCTCGTTCATCATCTCGGCGGTAGCAGCCGAAGACAATAGTCGCAAGGCGCGCGACAATGGCATCATGATCTCCGCCTCCGACAGAGGCAAGAGGCCATCTCCTAGAAGCGACCACCCTCATGGTCCCAAAGGGAAAGAAGCCCTGGCAATTAATACGGCCAGACCAAAGATTGCGGCAACTGCGCAAGCAAAACCCGGGACTTCCAGACCCGTTGAAGTCTACTCCTTCGACGACGACGATGTCCCGAGCATATTCGAGTGTCTCGTCAAGAGTGGCAAGATCACCCTTCCAGAGCTGAGGCGGCCCCAGGAAGTTGGCAATACTAACGACCCCAAATACTGTGTCTTCCACCGATACGTACATCACCCAACAAAGGCGTGTTACGTACTGAAAAGGAAGATCCAGGGGTTAATCGATGCTAAGGCGATCACCCTGCATAACACCGAGAAGACGGTCACGGCCAACATGATCTCTCTCCAGTTTGGGAGTCTGCCTCCCTGAACGATCCTGGATGGTGTCACGCCTATTTTTCGAGCAACGATGAACATCATCAATCTCCCTCCAGCTCGGGATCAAAATCAAAACCTGGTATCCCTAACTACCCGGCAAGGCGAGATTATGTGGGTTCATCCCGACCTGGTGTCAGAAATCGGGGAAGAGACTGATGCTATCAGAGCTAAGTCTAGAAAGAACTCCAAATGCAAACCATTCCATATGGTTGCAACTCCAGAAGAAGACGAGGTGTTGGCTACAGCAACCCGATCAGGGAAAGCCTACCTCAAGGACTACGGCACGAGCCCGGAAGATGCCCCAGCCACCAAGTGTCACGCCCCAGTCCCAAAATGTCGAGGGACTGGAGAGGCGTGGCAATGGCCAGCAGCACGCACCGATGGACAACCCAATTTAATGGATCCATCAGGGCATGCTTAAGATGTAGTCTAACAGTAAAATGTTACAAGACTCAGGTTATTCTAATCTCATCTACAACAGATAAACACAGATAAAGACAGGGTAATGCAAATAAAATAAGCTGATCTCAATAAATATCTCGGGAAACAATCCGAGAATATGTCTGGTACAACAGATACAAATAGACAGGAAATAAACAACTGGAAATAGAAATAACTGACTACATACGACCAATGCTCAGGAGAAGTCCTCTGGTGCGAGCTCGTCTTCCAGTCCTGGTACAGCTCCTGGAAGTGCTCCTGTACGGTATATCTCTGGATGGATCTCTTCGGCTATACCTGGGGACATAATCCGGATCCAGGTCCTCAAGGGACAGCAAGGTACAGAAAATACAAGCCAAAATAGATGCAGTGCAGCAATAAATAAGCAATAGGGTAAACTAGATAACCAGCTAAGTGATATGCAATATGAGAGCAGTACAAGAACTCAGGCTGAAACTACTACAAGCTCTGTGTCGGGGAGCCGGTAGCAGTGATATCATGTAGTTGTCTAGCTCGTAGTGAGACTTAAGACGTCGGCATAATATAACATCAACCTGTAGCCTGTGTGTCTCTCCCCACCCAATGTAATCACGCATATCATGACCATAACGTCTCATGTCCATGTCAGCGGGATTATAGCTAATGCAGCAAGTCATAATGTCTATAAAATATCTCTGTCAAGTCCTGTATCCTATACAGAATCACCATGAATGTCTCAGGAAGACTCTGTCTCATGAATAGTGTCAAGTGTCCTGGGTTCTGGAGTACTTGAGAAGACAAGTACGAGAATTATCGGGTCTCGAAATCCATCTCTATGTGACGTTACACAACTCCGCGTACGAAGTTGGCACCCGACTGGTAATCGGACGCTAAGTACGCCACTCGGTCCTGGGTTTTAACAGTTAAACAGGTTTATATGCATTTAAACAAGAATTCAGGCAAGTTCTAGAACAGGAATTACTGCTAATGGCAAGCTTTACTTGCCCACTGATGTATAAACAAGTCAATGAAAATAAATAGCAAGCTGCAGGGTTTGGCAAGGTACACTTGCCTGTGGTTCCGGCTCTGATTTCGGCTCTGACTTCAGTTGAAATTGCAGGCAGTACTCCGGTTGCTAAAACAAACATCACCATCAGATCCAGAAAATATCAATCAGCTAGAAACGCCTGTCCTTGAGTCCAATTTGGAGACAAGGACAGAAACGGCAGTTTCGGGTCAAAACGGGGTCCAAATGTGGGCCCGCTTTGCACCGAAAAACGCGTCAGGGTCAAAGGTCTCCAAATTCACCAAACTCAGTGTCAACAGGTCAAAAACGCTGATACTAACCCAACGGAACTTTCAGAATTGAATTCCGATGGGCCGATCACAAAATCGCCCGTCGAGCGGGGCTTGTGGGGCCCACGACACGCGATTTCGTCAACGTTCTCAGAATCGAACCAAACATGACCCACAGGACCAACGTATTGCTACGAGTCCGATGGCGCAAGTTTCGTCTCGATCAGACGTATGTGCACGAAGTTAGGGTGAATTGCAGAAAAGTCGGATACGGGGCGATGTCCGCGGATACGCGTTAATTCCGGTGTGCACGCACATCCGAATCAGCTTCTACGAAATCCCACACGTCCGTATCGACGAGGCGCACGTATCTGTGAAGACCGCACGCGACCAAGTCGTCCCATTTGGCGGGGCGTACTCGGTTCCATGGTAAAATAGGGTCTGGGTTTTTCCTGTTTTTGGATCGCGGTGTGCGATCACCACAGGATGCGATGCCCCGAACGGTTTGTCCGGACACCGAGAGGGTCATACAGGCTTCGCAACGCAATTTGCGGAATCGAAAACGGAGATCTGAGGTGCAAGATACGAGTACCTGAAGGGGACCCGAGGAACCGGGGTTTTTCGTGTCCGAATCATATCCTGGACACGTGTCCACTGCTAGGGCTAGGGTTTGGGGCTGTGTCCGCGTGTCTCCTGTTGGCGGACACGGCAGAGGCGACTCGGGGCGGTGGCTGCGGCCCTCGGCGAGGTCTCGACGGCGTCGAGCGGCGTCGAGCGGCTGAGGGAGGCGGAGATCAGCAGCCGCGGGGAGAGAGAGAGGAGGAGGAGGGGGTTCTGGCCGGCGTCGGTGCGGGCTCACGGCGGAGGAGGTCGACGCAGGGACGGCGGGTGGTCCGGCGGAGGGCAGCAGACAGGGGGTTGCCGGAGCTAAGTCGTCGGACGGGGGTGGTTAGGGTTAGGGTTGTAACCTCCGATTTCCAATTTCCAAAATAATTAGATTTTAAATTATTTTTAAAATATCAAATTTTATAAAAAATATTTCTCCTTGAAATTTTTATTTGGTTTTGAACGATGTTTGATTATAGAAGGTAATTTAAAAATCTTTTATAAAAATTCTTTTTCCTAAATGTCGCTTTCTTATAAAATAAGTAAATAAATAATAATATATATATTTCTAGTTTCGAATATTTATTGGCTTGAATCACAAAATTATTGTTTTAACTAAATAGTTATTTAAAAGACTAGTTCATAAGATAAAATAATTTTATATTTAATGGGATAGTAAATAAATAAATTACATAGCTTTCCTAAAACATTTTCTGAAATTATAGTCTTTATTTTTATTTTTACAAGTTACCATCTTTCATTCACCCTCATTCCCACATGAATTTAGTCATATATGGCCTTGGACCAATTGTTATTTGGGCCTGCCCTCACCCTTTATCCCACACACCCTTCTCCCTATTTAAGTTCTCATTTTCACAATTCCCAAGAAACCCTAAATCTCCAATTTACTAGCTAGCCTCCACAAATTCCCACAAGCCAAAGCCACCACCATTTTTTGTGTGCTCGTGTCCGTGTGTCCAGCATCACCGTGTCAGCCGTGATGGCCTCGGGTCCGACCCCGGGTGTCCCACCGTATCCATTTATTTCTTGTGTCCAGTTACAATATTACAAACAGAACCCGTGTCCAACACCGGACACGTCTACAGTGCACCCCATCGTGTCCAGCCTCGGACACGATCAACCCTGACACACGAAACCCTAAGCCCTAACCTAGGTCAGCCAGCCGCCGCCTCGCCGAGCCGGTGACCGCCGCTGGAACCGAGCACCGCAGCCCTCGAACGCTGCAGATCCAGCCACCGCCGGCGGCCAAGATCTCCTTCCGCCGCCGAACAGATCCGACGACCCGTCGTCGAGCCACGAAGCCGCCGCCGCCGCCGAGTCCAGCAGGCCGCCGCCGAGTCGAACGCCTGTCGTCGAGCTCGCCGTGGCCGACCAGACGCAGCCGTCCTCGAGCCGACCGTCTCCTCGAAGCCGTCGACCCTCGAACAGACCGCCGTCCCCTCGAGCGGAGCGCCCGCCGTCTCAAACAGAGCACCGCCGCTCTCGAGCCCCCTGCCGCTGAAGCCGACGCTGCCGCCGACCAGCCCCGGCGAACCCCGCGCCAACGCCGACGAAATCCCTAGGTGAGCTCTCCCCTTCCTTCTTCCCTCTTTCCTCTTTCTTTCGATTGAGTCTGTGTTTAAACGGTTTAGTTAATTAGTTAGTAAAATTAGTTAATTAGTTTAGTTAATTAGTTGATTAGTTTAAGTTAATTGATTTATAATTAGTTATTTTATATAATTAGTTAATTAATGTAATTTGGATATATTAATATAATTAGTTTATATTAATATGTAATTCGGTTATTTATATAAATTGATTTTTATTAATATGTATTAGTCTAGCAAATTCATAATTAACTTAGTAAATTCATGTAACTGGTTTAGTAAATACCACATAATTAGTTTATTGTTTTCATGTATAAAATTAGTTATTTAGTATGTGTAAATTTAGTTATGTATTATATATAAGGGTTTTTTTTTATTATGAAAATTTGTATATTTATGTAACCGTATTATGGCATAAATATGTATATGTAGATTTATATTTTCGTATTGGTATATATGTATGTATTTAAAATATGAGTAGGTAATTATTTATTTTTTATTAATAAAATTGTATAATTAAATATGTATAACTAATTGTATACGTATATATAGATTGGGTATTTTTATATGGTATAAAATTAATTTGGTGAATTAATATAGGTATGTTAAGAATGATGTTGACAATATGTATATGTATATTCTAAAATGTACTTTTGCACATATATGAGATATACATATTTTAGTAAATAAATTGTAATAGTATACGTAGTATTTTGGTATAAAAATATAAAATGATTAGTATATGTATATATTGTATATATATATATGTACTTAATATATTTTCAAATATGTATAATGAGTATAAATGTATATATATATCTTGTACATACAATTAATGTATTGTATATGTATTTAATGTGATGTACTAGTATTAGTATATATTTTAATAATAACATTGACAATACACATATATATATATATATATTTTAAAAATGTATTTTAGCATAGGTATGAGTATACATATATAATGTTCAACTAGTATAAATCATATATATATATTGTAAATACATTTAAGTTGGTGCATGTATAAATATTATAAGTGTAATGTGTATTATATACGTAGCCCTACTAGATGACCCTAGTTGACTAGAGCCATACCTGGCACGGCCCTGAGTTCGATGTTTTGTGTTGTGTTAGTGTAGCACCTGATGCAAATGTTGTATTTGATATATTTTTAGGACTGTTGGTTCCTCCAGACGGTACTCTGGGACAGGACATTGGTTTTACCAGCTAAGGACCCAAGGCGAGTACATTCTCTGATTAGTTTCTAATTTATGATATCTCCTATGTTCACTGTATCTAGTGTAAATATACATGTTCTTGACACGTTGGTTACACGGATTGGTATACACGGATCTCGTCATGAGATGTTATTCCTTATTCATGGTGTAGCTTGTACAAGACTTGTTTTCCTTGTTATCTTGTGCATGTACAGACACTGATTCCCAGGAAGATTTGCTACCTTCCTAGGGAATCCTGTGCCATAGCGTACCATGATTGGATCTACTATACCAGTCGGGGGTTTGGGGAGTACTTTAGTGTAGATATGTGATCATACCCAACTTTATATGCACCATAGCTCACCCCACATCTCACGTTGGGTGCGGCCTGACCATTTATATGAACCATAGCTGTTACGTGTGATTAGCCTGATCTCTACATGCACCATAGCTAACCAACGGTTAGCCTGACTCTATATGAACCATAGCTAATCACATGTAACCAGCCTGATCAAGTTCCCAAGCCGATCACATGTTAAAGCTAGTACTCACACACTTAGTCATAAAATTTTTGCTCATGGACATATTGTTTCTTTCCTGCATTTACTTACAGTATTTCCAGTATTTCTCTCATTGTACATTTCTCGTACCTATACATGCATCTGGTATGTTTCCATCTAGAACTGCTACATAGTTTATGTCATTTATATAGAACTGCTATTTAGAGATGTACTTTGCTCCTTCCTGACTGGAAAATATTTTTCCAGACTGTGACCTTAGTAGACTGGTTTCTGACACTTGGGGATTAGAAGTTAATGATTGCAGGTATGATTATGTTGTCTTTAGACTTGTGTTGTTTTCTTTTACTTCTTCAAATTCCTATCGTGCTGTAGTTGTGATTGAGTATGTTGTTGATATTTTATAGTATCATTCGAGTCTCCTTATGGAGTTGGATACTAGCGTGAGATTGTTAGATAGTACTCGACCTAGACAGCGTTCTACCGCCGATGCTGCGGCGTAGGCTGGACGTACCCACGCATTCGTGCCCCTAAACCGGGTGCGGGTCATGACAAGGGTTGCGGCGAGTGAGGGCGGAGGAGGTCGGGGTTAGGGGGTTCTTATAGGAGGCTGGTCGGGCGGTCGTGAGGCCGGGGAAGGCGCTGCTGGGGAAGGACGTGGCCGTCGGTTCCGGAGGGGAGGCGGTCGTGGCGGCGCGATTTCCGGCGGGCGGAGCGAGAGACGCGGGCTCGTCCAACGACGTGGGGGAGGGGAAGGAAGAACGGGTCGGGTCGGGCGCTGGTTCGGGTCTGACCGACCCGCTCGACCCGCTAGGCCAAGGGCTGGGCTGGGCTGCTACTGGGCTCGGCCCACTAGGCCGGGCCGGGCCCAAGAAACAAAAATATTAAAAATAAAACAATAAATTTAATAAAAATCATTTAATTAATTAAAATAATTGGAAAAATAGTTTTTAGGCTTTTAAAAATAGGTCCGGGGTCCGATAAATTCCAGAAAAATTGCCTTAAGTCCAGTTTTCCATTTTACACACAAAAATATTATTTCCATAATATTTTAATATCATTTATTATCATTTAAAAATCATTTAAATATTAAAACCCTGTTTTTAAATTACAGAAAATTCCCAGAAAATTCCAGAAAATTGTGAAAAATCCAGTTTTGAAAATTTTGAAAAATCAGGGGGTTTACAATCTACCCCCCTTAAGAGGATTGCGTCCTCGCAATCAAAGAATTACCGGTCAGCAGAGATGACACGGTCGCAGGTATCGTTTGAAAGCACATCACAAGAGACTTCAGGGAAATACCATTTCCCTAAGATTAAAAGTTTACACTTTACAGGAAAATCTAGTTAAAACTATACTTTTATAAAAACCAGGTTGTTATTAACAAGTTGCAAATTACTAGGTTGGGGCTGAGGTCACGAACCAAGAGGCACGAGCTACAACAAGACTAAAAACGGATAACTACGAATCACTTACGCGCATCAGCTACTCCACGAGTCTGCGCGTTCTCCACGGTCATCGTCAGGGCTTGCTCGCGTCCTTGCAGTCGATTCTTCTGCTGTTGAGCCTGTTGGAAGAGTATTTCCTGGGGTATCAAGGGTGGCCTCGACTGATACCCTGCTGGAGCTGGTGGTAGGACTTCTTGAACTTTCGTTTGCGGTGCTTCCAATGCTGGAGAGGTTGGCCTCGCTTGCTGGTTACCCTTTGGTGCTCTGTTTCGACGCTCAGGGCATTCCTTTAATAAATGCTGACTGGATCCACAGACTATGCATAATCTCTTCTTTCGTCTGCACTCGTCTTCAGTATGGCCTCGCTTGCGACAATATGGACAAACAGGTATTGTCTGTGGAGATGCTTCTGGTGGCTGGTGTACGTGAGGTCTTTTTGCAACTTCTTCTTGTTGTGCTGAAGTGAAAGTCCGTTTCAGACTAGTCTCTCTCCTGATGACGCGCTCAATGCGTCGCGCTGCAGCAAGAACGTCCGAGTACGAAGTAGGTGCAACGGATCTAATTAGTTTCTGTAGCTCAATGTTTAGTCCGTCGAAGAATTTCTCAGCCTTCTCTTCTTCTGTCGGGATCAATGTTGGAGCGAAGCGACTTAGACGAATGAACTCAGCGTTGTACTCTTCCACCGTCTTAGTATCCTGAGTAAGGTGATTGAACTTGTCCCGAAGTTCTGATCGAGCGATAGCTGGAATGTACATCTCCTGAAAGAGTCTAGAGAACTCTTCCCAAGTGACTCGGTCTGGTCCGAGTCGTGATTCCTCAGATAGCCACCAGTGATGTGCATTGTCCGTCAACTGCATTCTGACGGCAGTCATCCAACGTTCCTTTGGAAGTTTAGCTGCTTCTAGTTGATGTTGAGTGTTGGTGAGCCACTCATGAACTTCAGTGGGCTCTTCTTTGCCTGAGAATGTACGGGGCTTCAGCTGTCGAAAGTCGGTGATAGAGCCTGTTGTTGGCCGTCGAGCTGGTAGGTTGGCCTGCTCCAGTGCAGTTATTAGGCTGCGACCCAATGCCTCTTGTTGATCTTGCATTATTGCATAGACCATTAAAAACATCTGATGTCCGTCCATGGCCTGCCCTGGTGGAATTATGGGCATTGATGGAGTAACTGGCACCGTTGGTGGAATGTTATCTTGCTGGATTTTGAGGCATGTTGTTGAGCTGACTGTCCTTTATCCACTGGTGTTACTTCATCTTCGTTGGTTACCTCAGCAACTCGTGGTGACGTTATGGGAGTCTCGTCGTTTGCTCGTGAATCCATAACCCTGCAACCAAAATAAACAATAAGAGGCACACAGGAATCAAGGCAGGATGCAAGTCAAGGAATTAAATTCGAAGTCGATATGGATACCAAGAACGTTTCAAGCAAGTGGATGAGATCCTAAAACTTATCCTATCTTTATTGCAGGCCTGTTCGGTCCCTGAGTTAAAACCGAACAATTTAGTCGTAGACCTGCATGGGCCACCACAAAAACCATGTCACGCCCCAGTCCCAAAATGTCGAGGGACTAGAGAGGCGTGGCAATGGCCAGCAGCACGCACCGATGGACAACCCAATTTAATGGATCCATCAGGGCATGCTTAAGCTGTAGTCTAACAGTAAAATGTTACAAGACTCAGGTTATTCTAATCTCATCCACAACAGATAAACACAGATAAAGACAGGGTAATGCAAATAAAATAAGCTGATCTCAATAAATATCTCGGGAAACAATCCGAGAATATGTCTGGTACAACAGATACAAATAGACAGGAAATAAACAACTGGAAATAGAAATAACTGACTACATACGGCCAATGCTCAGGAGAAGTCCTCTGGTGCGAGCTCGTCTTCCGGTCCTGGTACAGCTCCTGGAAGTGCTCCTGTACGGTATATCTCTGGATGGATCTCTTCGGCTATACCTGGGGACATAATCCAGATCCAGGTCCTCAGGGGACAGCAAGGTACAAAAAATACAAGCCAAAATAGATGCAGTGCAGCAATAAATAAGCAATAGGGTAAACTAGATAACCAGCTAAGTGATATGCAACATGAGAGCAGTACAAGAACTCAGGCTGAAACTACTACAAGCTCTGTGTCGGGGAGCCGGTAGCAGTGATATCATGTAGTTGTCTAGCTCGTAGTGAGACTTAAGACGCCGGCATAATATAACATCAACCTGTAGCCTGTGTGTCTCTCCCCACCCAATGTAATCACGCATATCATGACCATAACGTTTCATGTCCATGTCAGCGGGATTATAGCTAATGCAGCAAGTCATAATGTCTATAAAATATCTCTGTCAAGTCCTGTATCCTATACAGAATCACCATGAATGTCTCAGGAAGACTCTGTCTCATGAATAGTGTCAAGTGTCCTGGGTTCTGGAGTACTTGAGAAGACAAGTACGAGAATTATCGGGTCTCGAAATCCATCTCTATGTGACGTTACACAACTCCGCGTACGGAGTTGGCACCCGACTGGTAATCGGACGCTAAGTACGCCACTCGGTCCTGGGTTTTAACAGTTAAACAGGTTTATATGCATTTAAACAAGAATTCAGGCAAGTTCTAGAACAGGAATTACTGCTAATGGCAAGCTTTACTTGCCCACTGATGTATAAACAAGTCAATGAAAATAAATAGCAAGCTGCAGGGTTTGGCAAGGTACACTTGCCTGTGGTTCCGACTCTGATTTCGGCTCTGACTTCAGTTGGAATTGTAGGCGGTACTCCGGTTGCTGAAACAAACATCACCATCAGATCCAGAAAATATCAATCAGCTAGAAACGCCTGTCCTTGAGTCCAATTTGGAGACAAGGGCAGAAACGGCAGTTTCAGGTCAAAACGGGGTCCAAATGTGGGCCCGCTTTGCACCGAAAAACGCGTCAGGGTCAAAGGTCTCCAAATTTACCAAACTCAGTGTCAACAGGTCAGAAACGCTGATACGAACCCAACAGAACTTTCAGAATTGAATTCCGATGAGCCGATCACAAAATCGCCCGTCGAGCGGGGCCTGTGGGGCCCACGACACGCAATTTCGTCAACGTTCTCAGAATCGAACCAAACTTGACCCACAGGACCAGCGTATTGCTACGAGTCCGATGGCGCAAGTTAGGGTGAATTGCAGAAAAGTCGGATATGGGGCGATGTCCGCGGATACGCGTTGATTCCGGTGTGCACGCACACCCGAATCAGCTTCTACGAAATCCCACACGTCCGTATCGACGAGGCGCACGTATCTGTGAAGACCGCACGCGACCAAGTCATCCCGTTTGGCGGGGCGTACTCGGTTCCGGGGTAAAATAGGGTCTGGGTTTTTCCTGTTTTTGGATCGCGGTGTGCGATCACCACAGGACGCGATGCCCCGAACGGTTTGTCCGGACACCGAGAGGGTCATACAGGCTTCGCAACGTAATTTGCGGAATCGAAAACGGAGATCTGAGGTGCAAGATACGAGTACCTGAAGGGGACCCGAGGAACCGGGGTTTTCCGTGTCCGAATCGTGTCCTGGACACGTGTCCACTGCTAGGGCTAGGGTTTGGGGCTGTGTCCGCGTGTCTTCTGTTGGCGGACACGGCGGAGGCGACTCGGGGCGGTGGCTGCGGCCCTCGGCGAGGTCTCGACGGCGTCGAGCGGCGTCGAGCGGCTGAGGGAGGCGGAGATCAGTAGCCGCGGGGAGAGAGAGAGGAGGAGGAGGGGGTTCTGGCCGGCGTCGGTGCGGGCTCACGGCGGAGGAGGTCGACGCAGGGACGGCGGGTGGTCCGGCGGAGGGCAGCAGACAGGGGGTTGCCGGAGCTAGGTCGCCGGACGAGGGTGGTTAGGGTTAGGGTTGCGGCGAGTGAGGGCGGAGGAGGTCGGGGTTAGGGGGTTCTTATAGTTGGCTGGTCGGGCGGTCGTGAGGCCGGGGAAGGCGCTGCTGGGGGAGGACGTGGCCGTCGGTTCCGGAGGGGAGGCGGTCGTGGCGGCGCGATTTCCGGCGGGCGGAGCGAGAGACGCGGGCTCGTCCAGCGACGTGGGGGAGGGGAAGGAAGAACGGGTCGGGTCGGACGCTGGTTCGGGTCTGACCGACCCGCCCGACCCGCTAGGACAAGGGCTGGGCTGGGCTGCTACTGGGCTCGGCCCACTGGGCCGGGCCGGGCGCAAGAAACAAAAATATTAAAAATAAAATAGTAAATTTAATAAAAATTATTTAATTAATTAAAATAATTGGAAAAATAGTTTTTAGGCTTTTAAAAATAGGTCCGGGGTCCGATAAATTCCAAAAAATTGTCCTAAGTCCAGTTTTCCATTTTACACACAAAAATATTATTTTCATAATATTTTAATATCATTTATTATTATTTAAAAATCATTTAAATATTAAAACTCTGTTTTTAAATTACAGAAAATTCCCAGAAAATTCCAGAAAATTGTGAAAAATCCAGTTTTAAAAATTTTGAAAAATCAGGGGGTTTACACCAAGCCTTCGGAACCCGAGCCCGCCACACCAGAGACCGGTCCTTCAAGACCAACTCCAGCGGACAAGGGAAAACAAAAGGAAGTACGCTTCGATGTACCTGTGAAGAACATTCCAAACAAAGGTTTAGAGAAACCGTACAACTTCGACATCCTGGCCCAACTGGCCAATACGCCAGCCAGGTTGTCCATCTTCGAGCTACTCAGGCTCTCCCAAGACACTCGTCTAGCCCTGAGCGAAGCGTTGATGCAAGCGGATGTGTGCCTAACCCAGCTCAAGTCCCCCAACGAGGAACCCGTGGCGTGCCCTCAATGCCACAGTGTGATGGAGGTGGTACCAAACATCACTTTTACCCAAGACGACATGCTGCTGAAACACAACAGGCATGACAGGCCTCTCTATCACACCGGATACATCAGTTCCATGGAAGTCGACCGGATTCACATAGATCTGGGATCGTCAATCAGCATCATTCCTCACAGTCTGCTCAGGCCGTTGAGGATCCCCACCAGCGAACTGGCCTATACCACTACTACAATTGTGGGTTTCAACGCTGGAAAGAGTAAACCATTGGGGAAGATTCGCTTAAGAATCCAGATTGGCAACCTTAGATCAGTGGCTACATGCTACGTCATTGATTCAGAGGTGTCCTACAACATCCTGCTGGGAAGACCGTGGATCCACGACCACAACATTGTCCCTTCAACTCTACATCAATGCTTCAAATATGTAGATGCCAAAAGAGCGGTGCAAACCGAGTTTGCAGACTTAAACCCGTTCAGAGGGGTAAAATCCTACTACTCCGACGCCGTGTTATACTCTCAGAGCTACACAGAAGAGGTAACGGCCCAGACAGAGAAGGAATCCCGTCGGGAGCCAGAAGAACCCTCTGTCAAACAACCTCTGTCGATCAAGGTGAAAGGACGGACTGCTCGTCCAAAGGCCACAGAGCCTATGACCGCCCACCTGAACGATGCTAGGTCAGGAAAGGGGGGTGATCCTTTGGCAATTACCTTAAACAAAAAGCCTCCACCCTTGGTCATCAACCTTCGGCGCGACAAAAAACCAAGGGATGTAAAAACTACTAACGCGGTTGCTAATGACAATAAAAGTCCCCTTTCCCCGTACATTGACGAGATAGAACCAATAGCACAAAAAATTCTTGGGAGCTATAAAGGCCTATCATCCATATGTTTGGGAAGTAGCATCATCATCCAACGTCGTCGCAACGTATGGGCCCCATGAGGATTCTATCTTCATCGTCCTACCTACCTACAGCACTCAGCGTCCGATATTCTTCGGCCGTATGCGCAATCAACCAGCTATCCAAGAAGATGCTTTCGACGACGATACTGGGGAAATACAGGTTCGCCGATACAGCCCACAAGCGCTTAAGATTATGCAGAATATGGGCTACAATCTGAAGCGGAACCAAGGTCTCAATAATGGAAGCGGCAGGCGTACGCCGCTGCTCGACAACTCTTGCTACCGACAAACCCGCTTCGGGTTAGGATATCCGACCTCCCTTGCGGCTTCTGAAGACGCCATTGCCTCTCCTCAAGGCGGCTCAACGTCCTCCGACTCATCCAACGATCTCGGACAAACATTCTCGGTGAATATGGCATCGACAGATCCCTTAGAGGCAAGCGAACAAGAATCTGAGTTGTTCGAAAATGACGCTTGGGCTCAACACATGGATATGCAGTGGGAATTTTGCTTCAAGCAAAGGGAACCTCCCACTAAAGACGAAGTTGTCCAAATCGACATTGGGGGTGAACTCTCACCAAAGCCAATATTTATCAGTAACTATCTTTCCCCAGCTGAAAGGGAAGAAATCATCCAACTGATAAAAGAATACGTCGACGTCTTCGCGTGGAATTATGAGGATATGCCAGGCCTCGATCCAAAGGTGGCTACTCACAAGATCAACATTTTAACCAACTCAAGGCCTGTCAAATAGCACCAACGCCGGTTCCGCCCGGATATGATGGACGCCATTGAAGCTGAAGTCAAGAAGTTGATAGCCTGCGGCTTCATCCGTGAAGAGCAACATCCCGACTGGGTCGCCAATGTTGTCCCAGTCATGAAAAAGAATGGGAAGGTGCGTATCTGCATCGATTACCGGGATCTAAATGTGGCCTGTCCCAAAGATGAATTCCCTCTTCCTATCACCGATATCATGATCGACAACACCTGCGGTTTCGAACGCATGTCTTTCATGGACGGGTTCTCGGGATACAATCAGATCAAGATGCATCCTGAAGACGAGAAGCACTCTGCTTTCCGAACACCACTGGGGGTATATTGCTATACGGTCATGCCCTTCGGATTGAAGAATGCCGGGGCTACATACCAGTGGGCCATGAGTAACATATTCCATGAGCATTTACGCAAAACAGTGGAATGTTACGTAGACGACATAGCCGTCAAGAGCCGCCTCAAAGGTGATCACCTCCAAGACTTGAGGACGGTGTTCGAGCTAATGCGTCGCCATCAACTCAAGATGAACCCTACGAAATTATTTCTGGGTGTATCTAGTGGCAAGTTCCTGGGATTTGTCATCACCACCAAAGGCATCCAGGTGGACCCTGACAAAGTCCAGGCAATCGTAGAAATGCGACCACCCCATAATCTGAGGGAACTCCGGGGATTTCAAGGCCGTCTGGCCTATATCCGGCGATTCATATCCAACCTCTCGGGGAGATGTCAGCCTTTTTCTCACCTCATGAAGAAAGGTGTATCTTTCGTGTGGGACGAAACCTGTCAGCAGGCGTTCGAAGACATCAAATGCTACCTCACCAGTCCGCCAGTTCTGGCACCTCCCGTCATGGGAAAACCATTCTTGCTGTACGTTCGAGCAATGGATCATTCACTAGGAGCTCTTCTTGCACAGAAGAACGACATGGGGCATGAACAAGCTATCTACTACCTCAGCAGGATGATGGTCAGGGCCGAGCACCGGTACAACCCAGTGGAGAAGGAATGCTTGGCTCTGATGTTCGCCGTCCAGAAGACACGACACTATGTCACCGGACAGACCATTCATATCATCTCTAGGATCAACCCTCTGCGGGTACTAATAAGCAAACCGAGTGTTCTTAACTCCCGACTCGCGACTTGGGCGATGCTATTAACGCCATATGACATGGTGTACGTACCGCAGAAGTCCATTAAAGGCCAAGCACTGGCTGACTTCCTAGCTACCCATCCGATCCCGGAGTCCTCCAAGTTATACGAGGATATTCCCGACGAAGTTGCAGAATGTAACTCCGCAATGGAGACCGACGCATGGCAACTCTTCTTCGATGGGGCCTCCAGAACCGGTCCCAAGGGAAACATCGTCTCAGGAGTAGGAGTCGTCCTGGTCACTCCTGATCAGCTCGTCATCTATCGAGCATATTCTCTTAGCGAGCCCTGCTCCAACAATGTGGCAGAATACAACGCTCTGTTAATCGGGCTCCGAGCCGCCAAAGAGCTGGGGGTCGAATCCCTGGAAGCTTTCGGTGACTCTCTGCTTATCGTCAATCAAGTCAGAGGGATATATGAAGTCCGGAATCCAGACCTCATCCCCTACCACCAAGCAACGGTCGAGATAGCCATGACCTTCAAAGGATTCTTCCTGGAGCATGTACCTCGGTCTCAGAATCTGGAAGCCGATGCCCTGGCCAGTCTAGCCGCAGACTTAGCCACTCCTATAAGAAGGCAGGATTTGGTAATCCTTCTTAACAGAGACTTATTCTGTGCGAAGAACAACCTTCACATAGAACGCAGCCATGCTGTGAACACAGATCTCCCCGAAAAAGACTGGAGAAGTCCCTTCATAGATTTCGTCGCATACGGAATCTTGCCGGAGGACCCCAAAGGAGCAGTGTCCATCAAGCGACGATCATTACGCTTCTATTACGATGCATCTGCACAATGCCTATATCGCCAGACCTACGACGGATTACTGTTGAGATGTCTGTCTAACGACGAAGCACAGCAGATTATCCGGGAAGCTCACGACGGCGTATGCGGAGCACACCAACCCGGTCCTAAGCTACAGGATCACATCAGGAGAATGGGCTATTATTGGCCTACTATGATCACAGATGCGATACGGTATGCAAGACAATGCAGAGCCTGTCAGATTCACGCAGACTTCATACACCGACCATCTGAGCATCTGCATCCTACAGTTGCATCCTGGCCTTTCGAAGCATGGGGTATGGACGTCATGGGTCCCATTCACCCGTCTTCTTCCCGAGGTCACCAGTTCATACTGGCCATCACGGACTACTTCTCCAAATGGGCAGAGGCAATCCCTCTTGCTGAGGTAAAGGCGTCTAATGTGATCAGCTTCATCAAGCATCACGTCATTTATCGCTTCGGGGTCCCCCGAAGGATAATCCATGACAACGGGCCCCAGTTCATCAGCCAAGCGTTTCATCGATTTTGCGATAAAAATCGAATACACAATATCGCCTCTACGGCATACTATCCAGCTGCTAATGGTTTGGCGGAAGCTTTCAACAAAACCATTATCAAACTCTTGAAGAAGTTCGTCTCTTCAAACAAAAGAGATTGGAACGAAAAGTTGGGCGAATGTCTCTGGGCATACCGCACAACGGTACGAACGCTGACAGGCTGTACCCCATTCTCACTGGTATATGGGAGCGAGGCAGTTCTCCCCATTGAAATCTAGATCCCGTCGATCAGGATAGCCGTGGCTAACGAGCTGACTCAAGAAAAGAATGACCTGTTAAGGCTTCAGGAGCTAGAAGGATTAGACGAGAAACGCCTCCAAGCTCAACAGCGCATCGCGCTCTACCAAGCATGCATTTCCAGAGCTTTTAATCGTAAAGTAAAGGAAAGGGTGTTCAAAGTCGGCGAGCTAGTTTTAGCCGTAAGAAGGCCGATGATTCTTACTCACAGGAGTAAAGGCAAATTCCAGCCCAAGTGGAAAGGCCCTTATATGATCGAGACAACATTCTCGAACGGAGCCTACAGACTAGCCCAGCCCAATGGAGACCTATTAATGGCTCCTATCAACGGCAAATTCCTGAAGAAGTACTACGCCTAATCTCCTCAACTCAGGAGGAATACGGCGAGATTCTCGTAATCCGACGAAACTACTTCAAAGAAAAAGCAATAGGCCCACAAATCAGTCATGTCCATATCACCTCTGAACTGTATTTCCTTGGAGAATCTGCCATGTCCATATCACCTCTGAACAGGCTTTCCAAGATTCTGACCATCGATTATCACCTCTGATATCGATCGTCACTTCAACTAACACCCGTACTAAATCTAAGTACGCCAGTGGTGTTAGGTCCACAAAATCTGCTACGTCCATATTACCTCTAGCAGGGCTTGTCCTCAAACCTATTTACTTGCACCTAGGTGCGCAAAAAGCAATAGGCCCACAAATCAGTCATGTCCATATCACCTCTGAACTGTATTTCCTTGGAGAATCTGCCATGTCCATATCACCTCTGAACAGGCTTTCCAAGATTCTGACCATCGATTATCACCTCTGATATCGATCGTCACTTCAACTAACACCCGTACTAAATCTAAGTACGCCAGTGGTGTTAGGTCCACAAAATCTGCTACGTCCATATTACCTGTAGCAGGGCTTGTCCTCAAACCTATTTACTTGTACCTAGGTGCGCAACAAGTAATAGGCCCACAAAACAGCTATGTCCATATTACCTCTGAGCTGTAAACTCTAGTAAAGCCTATCACGTCTATCTCACCTCTGATAGTACTTTACCTACAAAAACTTGGCCAAAGCACGTTCTATCATGTCCGTATGACCTCTGGATAGACGTGCCCTGCTGAAGTTTACCGAGAGTTTATCACATCCATACTACCTCTGATACCACTCTCGCCCTAACCTGTCATTTACATTCCGAAATGATGGGTCCAAAGTTAGGAAAAAGTCTCTTTTTATTCCCAAGAAAGAACAAAATTACATCTGGGAAAGCAAAAAAAAAAAAAAAAAAGAGTACATCATTGCGGCGGAGCAGTCATGTCACGGATCTGCCGCGCTAGCACGGCCATCCTCTCGTCCCTAAGGGCCAGAGCATCAGCACGGGCCCGCTCCAGCAGTGCCTCGTTGTCACTCGAATGGGACAGCTCGGCTATCGTCCGACGCACGCCCGCACAGGCACCTTCCGCGCGATCCAGATCCCGCCGCGCTGTGCTCAGTCGACCGGCCACCACATCCAAGCCTGCCAACGACTGGGAAGCCCACTCTTCTGCCTGAGCGAGTTTCTCCCTCAACCTGTGAATCCTCGCTACATTCCCCTCGTGCTCGGATTGGCACGTTGTCTGGAGGGCGAGGATCTCATCCACGGCGGCTTTCCTCTGAATCGCCTCCAGCTGGCGAGTTCGAAGGAGTTCCTTCAGGTCTTCCATCCGTTTGGCAAGATGCGCAGTCATAAGACCGTATCTGGTCTGGGCCTCAGCATCAAGACTGCCCTGAGCCAACCGCAAATACTCGTTAATGGGTTGTTCTAAACCATTAACCATCGCCTCCAGGGCATCGGCTCCCCCGAAATCGCCGAACTCCCTGGCAACCCCGATCGAGAACTGGGCAGTTCTCTTCAGGCGCTCGAAATCTAGACTCTTCGCCAACACCATTGATATCATCGCTCCCAAACCGGTGTAAAAGAGGCTGGTATGTTGCTCAGTCAGCGCAACTAAACCCGACTGAACGCCAGGAGAGATCGCGATATCAGCGAGTCCCCCACCAGAGACGATTGCAGACGAGGTAGCCACAGCTGCCGCCTCGACGGTTGGTGCGACCGAAGGCAAGGTCACGGTGACAGGCTCATCCTCCTCTCGAGGCGACGAAACCACTCCGGGCGAGCTAGCCCCCAAAGGTGTTTCGTCCTCAAGATCAGGTGCCTCCGTATCACCACCAGGGGCCGGAGCAGAGCCGGAAGGCGGCTCAACGCTACACTCCCCGTGGGCTCCATCCCCTGAGAAGAAAGAACCCGAAAGTCGACATCAGTACAACGGTAACCTTTCTAAAAGGAGACATGAAAACGATATTTACCCGGGGCCAATGGTATATATGGCGCATCTGCAGCCGAGGCAGCTAAACCTTGCTCTAAGGACGCAATGCGAACTATCATACCTGGGGAAGGAGGTGGACCAACTGACATCGCCCGAAATTCCTCCAAGTCTCCACCAAGACGCGGTCAAGGTTCGTCAACTGGAATCTCGCTAGGCACAGCAGGAGCTTTATCCGTTGCGGGTCCAGGGAAGGATCCTCCCATCTGCCATGGCCACCTAGGCGATCTCGTTCCACTACCCGGAGCAGTAGCCACAGCAGCGACCCCTAGCAAAGATCCTCCGGTGTCGCCAACCGAAACCATAGAGGGTCTCTCTCTAAAAGGCGAGGAACCTCCAGCCAAAGACTCATCCCCGACATGGGGAGATGTAGGCCCACTCCCGGTAGCTTCAACACCTAGAATGCGGAAAGGACGAGCAACTGTCTCCTTCCTCCTCTTACGAACAGAAGCCTCCTTAGGAGCAGGCGCCCTTCGCTTCTGAGGAACTACCAAAGCCCCCGCAGGCGGAGGCACTTCACACCCCGGCATCGACTCCAGGGGTTCATCCGGGGTATCAAACTCCTCACCCTCATTGGGAGAAACCGAGGGAACTTCAACTCCTCCCCCGGCAATGGGAGAGGACACCCTAAGACTTTCGCGTATGTCGAAATCACGGTGGATGGTGTTGATCGCCACGTAAAACTGGGCGTAAGAATGAAGGATGTGCAGCTCCGTAGAGGGGGTAACATCCGGCACGACGAAGGCTGCTCTAGTGCAACCCGTGGTGAAATACCGCCATCCTCTGGCTCCATCAATGAGCCCGCCTCTGGACCTGAAGCTGGTGACGGCATTGCCCACGTGCAGCTGGCCGTACCCAAATTGCCTGGCGAACCGACTAGGCAAATAAGGCTCGAAGAAGCAATGGTCTTCACTCCTGTACAGGAGATGGGAGGGTCTAATGCAGACCAGCCAATTAAAAGCCTCCGGAGAAAGATTGGTCTTCTCTCTACCCGAGTCCTCAAGCCTCATCCCTAATTGATGGCAATCTACGGGAGGGAGAGTACAGAGGAACTTCCAGCCATGGCTGAGGTTCAATGCCAGCCGACAATCTAGAACGGTGTCCACGTTCCAGGGAGAATCCTTGTAGTTCAATAAGAAATTTCCCCCTGAGCTGCTACCAGAGCCAGGAGACATCACCCGGGGATTGTGGAGAATTAACCAACCCATCAGATACAAGTATGGTAATTCTACCCTGGGAAAACTCTTACGCCGGGCTTCATCAGCAAGCAACCCATCGGTCAGAGCTCTCAAGCCCGCCTGTATACGGCACACCATTGCAGGAAGCAAGCCCAGTCTTGCCTCGAACACCAGGCGCACTGCCGGCCATAAGATGTTCTGGTGAATGCGGTCCGCGGACGCAGTACCAGGCACTACTACTCGACGCAGCCATAACGAGAGGAAACCAGCCAGCTAGGCTTCCTTGGATAGAGACCCGCGACAACGCCTCAGGTAACTACGGGCAGTAGTACCTGCGTGGTACTTTCCTACCCTCTCAACGAGGATCTGGTCCGAAGCTTTGGCCTCCTCCATAAGGCCATCCACGACCTGGGCACTAAGCACGCCCAAACAGTTCACGGGCTCATTCTTGCCCCCCGAAACTTTCTCCAACCTGGCAGCTCTAGCTCGGTGGAAGAAAAGGTAGGACATCCACTTGGTAGTGTGGGCCAAACCAGAGGGCTCGTTGTAAAAAGTGATGCAGGCGAGATATTGGCACATCAGCTCCTGATACACATCCGCCACCCGAGGGTCCGAATCCCCCAACTCCCGGTTGGTGGGAACATACTCTTCATATGGGGTATCCCCCATCGGCAGCCTCGAGACAACCGCCATCTCATGAAGGGCCAATCCTAACTCTCCCAGTGGAGTGGCAAAGGTCCCAGTGAGCGAAACGTATCGCTCCATCAGTGCCAAGAACAAATTAGGGTTGGGAGGTAGCCCGACGCTCGTCGCGCTCACAGCGGCATACAGTCCAATGCCCTCTAGCTCTTGCCGAAAGCGCTTCAAGGCCCAGTTAACTAGGCTGGTCCATCGGAGGTTTGCTGGGGTGACCCACCCATTACACCGAGGATTCTCCTTGGGGTACACCCCACCTCGTCCCATGAAGCTGTTGCAGAAAGTCGACAGTTGGATCGGCTGGATCACAGAGCTGTCTTCGCTCGGGATGCCACCCGGGTACAATCCCCGGAACAACGTCACAGGACCAGAAGGACGACTGACAAACGATCCCTGGTCAGCTCCTTTCTGATAAAAGATCTTCTCCGGCTTGCCATGAAGATCGGGAGTCAACGTCCACGACATCTTTCTGGGATGAGTGGCATGGAAGAAAGCCGAGATGGAATAATTCCTCGGCATCGTCGGCAGGTACAGAACCAAGCTCTCGACAGCAAAGACCCAAGGTTCCCTCTTAGGCTTCGTCTGGGACCGCTTGTCGATCATGTCCCCGAAAAGGAAAGCCGGCTTTACGTACCGCTCTCCGTCTACATACGTCAGGGGCTCCCCATTGATCATACTCAGCAGTGCCCGCTCGCCCTGAGCCGCCAACAAAAATCCCCTTTCCTCAGGATACTGGGATCCGGAGAGGGGAAATGCCACGTGGGACAAGTCCTCCAGGTAGTTCGAGTGCAGCATCCCGGCGGAGGAACCCATCACCTCGGTCAGCGGAGACTCACCCAGGTTAACTACAAAGGTGCAAAGAAAGTATGTCATTACAAAAATCTTGCACAAACATACAAAACCAAAGAAACGACAAACTGTGCTCTACGCCAGGATTGTACGAATTCGGTTATTATACGCCGGGAGTCCACTCCGCAAACGTAAAATGCTTATTTTACGACATACGCCAGTTTTCAGTAGCCAGAGCTTTTACGCTCGGAACTACGAAAATATGGCGCCTTTACGCTAGCACACGAGAAATGTGGGCGTAAAAGATGAAAATGCCTCCGTGCATCATCTTCCTCAGAAGAGGCTATCAGCACAGAAGGCGACCTAGCGCGGTCACGTTCAACGTGTACGAAGGATTTTCGTTATTCTTGTCACCCCAAAGGATCTACCTCTCAGACCGGGTGCGCTGTCCGTTGGCGGGATACTTCCGGAAGGAAGTCCACCTTGCCCGACCGAAGACTCCCTCGCTGGGGCAGTGGGAGAAGAAGAAGAACCTATGCTCTTTCCCTTAGCGGAGGAGGTTTGTTTCGTCGCCATTTCTGAAAGCTCGAAGTGCTCAGAGAAGGAATGAAGGAGAAAAGCTCGAACAATCAAGAACTCTCGTTCGCAGAAGACGGATGAAAAGTTTTCTCTCTCCAAAGCTTGGGATATATATAGAGTCCGGATCGACTCCTCGAATCCTCGGACGGACTCCTCGAGACCCTAACCAAGTCTCGCATTAATAGTCGGATATGATTGGGTGCTACGTCAAAACTACTACCCTCAAAAGACGGACAGTCAGCGAATTCGAAAAATTCTTCGCGCAAGACAGTTCAGCAGTTCTACGCTAAAGGAGCTTTCTACGCTCGACAGCAACAGATCTACGATTTTACGCTCGCAAGCTACAAGTCTATGGTTTTTCTCGCCCGGATGCCTTTGTGCTCGGTAGCTTTTACGCTCGAGAGGCGACAAACCTACGGCTTTACGCTCAGCAGATACCAAATCGATGATCTCACGCTCGGTGGCGCTCAGTTTACGCTCAGAAGCAACAGATTCGCAGAACTTCACGCTCAAAGAAATTCTCTTTTCAGGAGCTACAGATCCACAAGTCCTACGCTAAAGGAGCTTTCTACACTCAACAGCAACGATTCTACGGCTTTACGTTCAAACAGCTATAAGTCTATGGTTTTTCTCGCCCGGATGCCTTTGTGCTCGGTAGCTTTTACGCTCGAGAGGCGACAAACCTACGACTTCACGCTCAGGAACCACAAGTCTACGACTTCGCGCTCAACGGTGTTTTACGCCCAGACGCTACAGGCTGAGAATTTCGCACTCCGCAACTTTCCGCTTATCTAAAACAGTCCCCAACCCGGTCAAGTGCAAAGAGTTCACACAGAAGATACTCGTTCTTGACCCCAAGTACCCGAAATTGAC
The DNA here is from genome assembly GCA_036927795.1 of Iris macrosiphon. Taxonomy (NCBI): domain Eukaryota; kingdom Viridiplantae; phylum Streptophyta; class Magnoliopsida; order Asparagales; family Iridaceae; genus Iris; species Iris macrosiphon. The sequence continues at coordinate 60,855,221 of JAYESA010000008.1, forward strand.
AGAGTACAACCATTAAGAAATTACTCTTTTCGGGTCCCAAAATTGGAGGTTCATCCGGACTCCAGTCTGAACATCTCGTCTGTCAAAGATGACAAAGCTCAGCCAGAATCCTCGACCCTGTTTCAAGGGAGTTCCGAGAGATCATTCTTGAAGACGAAGACTGAACAAAGTTCTGCTCATCAGAAGCAGCAGTTCAGAACTCTACGCGATTCCTTAGCCCTAGCAACTGGACAGTTCTAAGTGTTCAAAATGCTAAAGCAGCGCTCTATGCACTATCCGCTGCACGTAAAGAACATGACAGAACCTAGTACTCTCTATACAGGGTCGCGTAAAGTATCAGACGTGTCAAAGCTGCACACATTCAGACTTCACAGCAACGTATGGCAAGTGATCATATGAAGAAAAGACGACTTTATTGAAGATTAAAATCATGATTACATATGAGGGAAACCCTGTCTACAGGTGTTTTTCTCTACTTTTTATGATTACATATGAGGGAAACTCCGTCTCCAAAAGACTCCCTCGTCGTCTGAAGATTGCACCGAGAGGCTGTTCTGACAGGTTCTCACGTCGGTGAAGGTCTTCCTCTTCTTCTAAAGAAGATGATCACCGACGGACACGACAGAGTTGGGGCTTGCATAGATTTTGCAGATCCCCTACTCCGTGCACCGCTCAAACCGGGACAGCACGAGTCTGTCTGACTCTCGTCACCGAAGGTAAGAGGAGAAGGCGCCAGTTATAGGCAGCACGGTCAAGAACGACCGTTCCTCTCGCCAGACGCAACGCCATACAAAGTTGCTGATTATCCCGAGCAAGGGAGGCTAAGATATCCTTCCATGATCCATCGCTGCAGTGGACATTTGCTCGAAGATGCCGTCTTTTTTGGCTCCCAACATGCTGGAAGAACATGATCTCCTTCTTCCTCAGATCGACCCGACGAACTCCGGCGATCATTTTAGCATGGTGATGGGAATATGGGGAAATAGGTTAACCCCCCGCCTTTTTATAGGCAAAAGAGATCACAGCGGTCCCCAATAAATCTGCCATAAAGGCCGCACCGACCGTTTTAACGCTCCATTCAGAAACGTTTCGAGTCACGAGGGGCCATTCATGCTTCATTCAAAGCGTTTCAAATTCCAAAGGATTTTAAAAGCTTTGAAGGGGGTCTTGTAGAAGCATAAAAAATACGCTGGCAAAAGCTACGCGGCGTATTGATACAGAGCAGCGCAAACAAAGGTCTTCAGTGCCATCAGGCGTAAGAGCTCAAGGGTGCAGCGCGTCTAAAACCGCTTCGGCGTAGACGGGACCCCCCCCATCGCCTCCAGGGCATAAAAACTCAGCCGCTCTCAAAGCAGCGTTAAAATAGCGTACGAGAAACGCTTCGTCTTTCCCGAAATGAATATGTCAAGTCACGCAGTGAACCTAGCCTCTGACTCCTGACAAAAAGTGCTGCACGGCGACCCAGACGACGGCTGGAAATAGGCACAGACCCCTCGGGACGCACACCGCAGTATGATGGCGGATCCCTGTATTTAATGCAGAGGATTGGGTTAAGATACCACCGAACCGTCGTTTACTGACGTCCCCTCAGCATAAACCGCTCTTTTTCGCACAGAGGGATACGCTGCATTTGTTTTACACAGGTAGGCATAAGCCGGTTTACGCTCCGCAGTAGACAAACCGCCTGCCACGTCAAAAGCTGCACATCGTACGGGACTCGAGGCACGTCTCTACGTCTAATTGCACGGAGCGGTGACAGGTTCAGTCAAGGCACGTCTCTGCAACAGATGCACAGAAGGGCTGCAGACCTTCAAAAATACGTCTTCGTATTTAATGCACAGGATGATGGCAAATCTCTGTAGAAGATTTGATTACATCTTCGAAAGCCATAATTCTGGCTAAGACGTCCCCGTCAGCACTCGGGCACGGTACGCAGCGGCTTCTACGCCCATTCAAGACCTGTGCCCCTTCGGCTCTCAACGCCTCTCCGGCTCCTACGCCTATCCGGCTTCAACGCCTCTCCGGCTCCTACGCCTATCCAGCTTCAACGCCTCTCCGGCTCCTACGCCTACCCGGCTTCAACGCCTCTCCGGCTCCTACGCCTACCCGGCTTCAACGCCTCTCCGGCTCCTATGCCTATCCGGCTTCAATGCCTATCCGGCTTCTACGCCTATCCGGCTTCCACGCCTATTCGGCTTCTATGCCTATCTGGCCTCTGTGCCAGGGTGACAGTCATTTGGCTTCTACGCCAACCGTTTCTACACACGGGATACCTACCTGCGTGGCTCTTACGCCGTGATCTTCGTAGCAATAGTACGCGTTGTGTTCCCTTAGTTGGACCCGCGTCATACGCTCATTCAAAAGATCATCCATACGCAGGCATTGGTTACTTTAACCGTTGTGTAAAAGGGTGTTGTACTTCCCGCTCCTCAGTTTTTACACCGACGGAGTGGTCACTGTCACCAAAACTCTATAAATAGAGACCCCTATCAATGGAGAAAAAGAAAAAAAAAAGAATTATCATCCAGGAGAGAATTATCGTCCAAGGAGAGAGAGAGAGAGGGAGAGAGCCCAGAGAGCAGGCAAAGAGCAGGGATCGACGACCTTGGCCTCGTGCGTCCAACCTCTTCTGCAACCTTCGAAGCTGCTACCTGTCTTCCACGGCACTTCTTCAACATTGTGTGGTCCAAGGGCTAAAGTGATCGACCGCAGATCAGACACCTATAGCAATTTATACCCAGATTAAATAAATTATACTCCCACATCCTCGTATAGGATTACATTGTACAAGTTTGTTTGTAAAAAGAAGGGCGCGGGTTTCGCATAAACTCCGTCATTGAAATACAATTTCATTCCTTTCGTTTAATACCACAAACAATGTATAATTAAAATATTTAACATTTAAATTTAAAGCAGTAATCCAGCAAGGTATACTTGCCTGCCCCGGGTAGCTGCGAAATCCAAAGCCCTGCTCCTGATGCCTCGGCAGTAGTGTCCAGCAATCCTATACAGGATATAGTAATGTCCAAATTAGTCGCTACAATAGCACGACTAGGACACACTGTCCGTATCTACAACTGACACATGGTCGGGGCTGTATGTATATATAGCTAACACTATTATTTATATATACACTAAAATATATTTAAATATATTAAATAATATATTTGTTTATTAGTACAAAAATAGTGCTTACGTATTAATTAGTATACACTTATAAAAACTCTAAACATAAATGGGGAAATATCATAAATTCACATATATATATACATATATATATTTAGATAGAAAATATATATATATATCAATTTATATAAAACATAACCAAAGTATATAAAATATGTATACATACTCTGCAAGAATATATATATACATATATATATTTATAAATATTCATAGGCATATACATACTAGGGGGGGTCAATACGTAAGTATTTACTATATAATATACATATAATAATAATACTTGATTTTTCCAGAAATGTATTTAATATTATAAATATTAGATATTTAATATTCTTCGTATTTATTTATAAAAGAAACATACATACATACATACATACATACATACATACATACATACTTACATACATACATACATACATACATACATACATTTTATAAATTAAAATGATTATAAATATATATTATGGAATTATACAGGAATATTATAAACATATATACTGTTAAATACATAAAATACATTATATAGTATAGAATACGTATTAAAATACGATATATAAGAGACTCATATATATATTAAACTTGCAACTAAAAATATACGTATAAATATTAATAATTACACATAAAATATTGTACCTAAGTGTTCGACAGGTCGGGGGGTGTCCGGTGGTGGGTCGTCGCCGGCGGGGGTGGCCGGACGGCGCTCTGGCGTCGCGCGGGGAGGAGGTGGGCAGCAGTAGCAGTTTCGTATAGTTCCTTGCTGCGGGTCCGATTACTCCTCGAGGCGGCGGCGGCGTCGGCTAAGACTCGGCGGGGTGGTGGAGGACTGGACGGGGAAGGTCTCGGCCAAGTATGGCGGTCGGAGACGCGGTGGTGGCGGTGCACGAAGCTGGGGGGGTGGTCGGCTATGCTGTGTGGGCTGTGGAAGCTAGGTTGGTGTGGGGCTGTTTGGGGGTGGCTGCCGGCGGCGTCGTGGCCGGGTGGCGGTGGCCGAGGGTAGAGGAGGGTCCGGCGAAGGGGTCGGGTTAGGGTGGCGGCGACTGGTGGTGGCTGGTGGCGGTGGTGGAGCTCGGGGTGGGTAGGTTAGGGTCGGCTGTGGGGAGTGGGAGTTAGGGTTTTAGTATTAGGGTTTGGGTTTTTCTCATTTAATGTGTAAATAAGCATGTATATGTAGGAGAGAGAGTGAGGGGGGGCTGCCTAGGGATTAGGGCCGGCTGGACCAATATTTTTGGGGAGTGGGATTGTTCATCAAGATGAGTGGAGGGCTAGGAATAGGCCATTCAAATTGTAGGGTCATGATGGGTTCCCAAAAAGGTGATGTAAGGACATAAAAATGGGGGGGAATTTAAATGCTCATGATTGGTCATGACCATTACTTTTCTCCATGATGGTTTGGGGCAATGAGAGGGGGGCACCTCATTACAATTTTACAATTAGGCCCCTGACAATTTGGTATTTGCACAATTATTTCGTATTTGGGATTTAATGCGACCAAACACCATGTTTGGTGTTCCTCATTGGTCCATGATGGTGTTTGGTGTTTTGTATGAGGCTTGTGGGTGTGGGTGTGGGTCTGGGTTGGAATTGGGTCCAATTTATTTTAGGTTAGGTCACCCCATTAATTAATTTGCAATTAATGCACCGGTGTTTCTAATTTAATTTAATTAAAAACCGGGAGTCTAAATTGGGTTGGACAAGGGTCATTGGTGTAGTAGGCTCAGTGTACAATATTATCGTGATCTGGGTTGGTCAAAACTGGTTGAGGTTGGGTCTCAATGTCAATTGGAACGGGCAGCGAACGTAATTACGCAATTTAATTAATTTGCGCACGGACGTTTGCAACGACTTTTGTGCGACTAAAATCAGGCACGAAAATTGGTATCCGGGGTTTGTTCTAGGTTCAATATGATGGGTTTACGTGTCTAGGTCAAATATGTGGAATTCGTTTTAGGGCAACAGCTAAGGTAGTATCCTAAAACAATAAATCATTGCACAAGTATTATAATACTATATATTAAATCTTAATTAATTTAGGTTAACCCTAATTAGGCTAATTAAACTAGTAAACCCTAATTTCTGGTCGAGGGGGTTTACACTACTTTATGTGGATTGAGATATAGTTGACTCAACTTGTTAGACGAATATACTTGCCCTCTAGACTGTTCAGAGCATATCATGTAAGGTACATAACTGTTCTGATATGAACATGCATATAGGAACTTACCAAAATAAGATTTTAATCCACAACTGCCTTGGCAACTCCTTTTTAAAATTCTTTAATCCCTTCGAATCCCGTACTTGTATTATATTACCTCCTCCTTGAACTCTTTATTATTGTTTTCCATCTTCCCTTATTTCGGAAAGATGAACGTTCGTGCTTAGTATAAGTTTGATACACGAATAGTACGAGATATACCCCATAGGCCAAGCACTCATGATGACAAACAAGAGAGCGCAGGCACAGGAAGCCGTAGATACAGGTACGACCTTAGTTATATGTGTCATTGCATACTCATGACCCCCTTTATGACCCGAGATATTAGGTGCATAGTAGACGTAGAATTATATAGGTGTTAGTTTAGCAGTTATGAGGATGTGTTGATATCCTAACTAGATGGCATATCCACGAAGCTAATAGATGACGCGAGGAGAAGTAGTAGTATTCTCCTCCTATCACCATCTCGCCCCTTGGGGTAGCCCATCTTCTCTTCTCTATCCATTCATTATCTCGTGCTTAATTCTCCCTATCGTAGTTACGTCTTTTTCGTGCCAACATGAATTATTGGTCTACTTCGACCCCATCCTTAGTTTTGTTAGTTAAAACGTAAATGGTTTAGTAGATGATTAATAACTAAAAGATGAGTCCTTGATAATAACCCTTATGTATATGACCTATAGCAATATCTGTATCCTCTTATTATTAAAAAAACCATGTATAGCATCCCTTAGGCTAATAGGAATTTGTTAGACTGTTTGAACTAGTTTATACTTTTATAGTTTTATAAGTTAGTCAAGACTTTAACTGTTGTCCAAAAACTTAGACTATGCCTAGAAAAGAATTGAAGGCACTTGTTACGAACTGACAACTATGACAAATCGCTGGCAAAGTAGCGACAGCTGTAGCTAGACCGTTGTAGTAAAGTAGTCGAAGAATTTGCAGACATATTGGTCAGGTGGCATGGCAGTATTAGACTATGAAACTTTACGGTTACAAAGAAAAATTATGGTTGTGAGATTCAAGACAAGTACCCCAAGATTCTCGACGCAATAAATAAATTCGTCTTACAACCTAGACAATAGCCGCAAGATACTTTGACTACTAGTGGAACTTTTGTAAGTTGGGTAGTGTAGACAAGTTAGAGGATAATAGGATAGTGTATGGACAATAAATGAGAAGTGTTAGAATGACAGACCATGACTTTTAGGAAGCACTGCTAGATAGCCATGTAGTGTAATAGCTATAGTGATTATTATGAATATGGGTTAGTGTCAATTTCGAGGACAAAAATTTTGTAAGTTGGGTAGATTGTAAACCCCCTCACCAAAAATAGATATTTTGTGTATATTTTATATTATTATATTTATTATAGATATTAAATTTCTTTAGAGTATTCTCTTAGTTAATTAGAAAATAAATTTTTTAGTATATTTACTTATGTAAATATTTACTTAGAATTATTTTTAGGCTATTTTAGATTTTTGGAGAACTTTCTAGAACTTTTAGCTAATTAAAACATAGGGAACCTAAATTTTTAGGACTTTCATGATTTACTATGAGACCATACTTTCATATTGTTCCTACCAAATATTTATTTTAGGTTAAATATTTAATTATATTTTTGTATAATTTATTTAGAATTTTAAGAAATTTATTTAGATTTTTATTTTGATATATATAGTCTTAATATTAGATAGATGCTAATTTAGTGTTAATAGATATTAATAAGATTTTATAAATTATTTATATTATCTTTGATTATATTTAAGATTATAAATTATTGAGATAAATTCAAACTCTATTTTAAATTAATTCAAATCCTGAACCTACTAGGAAAGCAACTTCATGCATATCCTATCCTTATTTAAATTCATCATAATCCTATCCAAATTAACCAATCCTAGTCGTATTTAATTAAGTAGTGTCCACCATTATAAATACCTCATCCTTCATATTTTTTTCTCCAAAATTCTCTCATTTTCGTCCAAAAGAGTCAAAATTCGTCATAAATTCAGCCTCATTTTCTAGTAGTTATGACGATTTAAAAAGACGATATCTCCTAGCTTCGGACTCCAAACATGCTCCAGTTTTTTTTTGTTAGAATCATATCAAGGTTAGTTTTCTGAATATATAAATTATTTTAATAATTTTAGAACCTATTTTTCCATCAAAATTCTAAAAGTGCCAACTGTTCGAAATCAGATGCGTTTTGGTATTTTCGAGATTTCGGGAGATCCCGAACTCAGAATTATGAACCGTTTGAAGTTTTGGAAAGTTGACATGATGAACTTCTTGAAAAGTATTTTACAAGAATTTAAAATATAAGTTTATTCTACTATAAAATTTGTGCAACGTAGACGTAAATAGAAAACCATCAAAAACTATCATCTGTGCGCCCTAGTGGACATAACTCTTTACCGACTTGTGATTTTATAAAACCGTCGAATATGGTATTCATGTAGCATTGAAATATATAGGATTCCACACACAAATCCAGGATTTGAGTCGGTTGACTTTTTGGTCAACAGATTGCCTCGATTTGTGTGCCACGGATCACAAATCCTTAAAGTTGACTTTCTTTGGACCAAAAATTAGGGTTTAACAAAAAAATTAGATTATAATAAGATTAAAATACTATTTTAGGTTATTTTATTCAGGGTTAAAATAGATTAAAATAGCGAAAACTATTCACCCACTTTTGTAACCTAACTTGTTTAATTTATGTGACGGGTAGATCGGATGACACCTTGAGTTAGGACTTCATCCTTTTCAGACCAGGCAAGATACCTTGCCAAATTGTTTATAGTATTTTGCATGCTTAGTATATTTCTGTATATTTATTGTATTTCTGTTTATTCATTGCATGTGTAGTTTTCTTTCAGTCATTACTATATATTAGATATGTTGACACATACTTGACACTTAGTATCATGAGAGGACAATCATTAGGCGTATGGGCTTTTAACCACTCTGGTAAACCGTAGTATATAGTTCGCACTACGGGCGTGTGTCGCGCTGGTCGCTACCCCCACGGTATGTCAATTTTTGGAGTCTTGCTGGTCGCTACCCCCGCGGTATGTCAATTTCTAATGTCCATTGACGTGTGTGTAAGTTTTGAGGTAGATCAAGTAGCCTACCCTTGCCCATACGTCGAAAAGTTGGCCTCATTTGCATTCATATAGATTATCTTGTACAGCGTACTTATATTTTTTTACCTATTATGCATGTTTACTGTATTCAAATTGGCTTGTTGTTCTGTATCTTGTTACATCCCTCTGAGGACCTGGTCCCCTTCCAGGTGTATCTGTTCTTGAGTATTTGCAGAAGCGCAGATTCTGATGGTTACATAAGTTTCGAGAATGTCTTCTCTCCGAGCCCCATGATTGTTAGCTGGTATTTCTATATTGTATTTATTGTGTTGTACCTTTATATTCGAGTTGGTAGTGGATTTGTTTCCATCCATCTATCATCCTTAGATACTTATATTGAGATCTAGTTTTATAGACACTGGTTATTTATTTATATTTAATTTTCGTGGATGAGACTTAGATTATACCCTGTGACTTGTCACGCCCCAGTCCCAAAATACGTAGGACCAGGAATACGTAATACGCCCAGCCGTATGTATATGAATTCCAGTATATGGAAAACCATATACATACGTATGCTGTAAATGAATATGCAATCCATCAGTGATAATATACTGTCATAACAAGTCACACACCATCTATATCTCATTCACAGCACAAAATACTCAGTGGGAGCAAAACTGACATATAACTGGATATCAAAGTGTATAGAGTCTATAGTCTGGTGGAAACAAATCTACTAAAAACGATTATACTACATTAGACACAAAAATCCCTAAAACAGTGATCATAATCACAGAAACTCTGTTGGTAGGAGCTCCTCAGTCTCGTAAGTAGCATCCGGTCCAGGTCCATACTCTTGTGGAAACTCCTGATCGTCCATATCTGGAAAGGGACCAGGTCCTCAGAGGGACATAACAAGATACATAGAAGCATGCCAATAAGTACTGAAATATAAACATCCATCGGGTCGCCTAACCATCTAAGTGAATGCAGTTTGAGGACAACTTTTAGTGTAAGAGAAAGTGTAGGCTAGACATATGCTGACGTAATTCACCAATCGTGACAACTGGCTAGTATATGCCACATATGCCCCCCATCCCAGGGGCGCACGGTAAACAAGATTAATAACTACATAAGAAAGTGGGTGTCCCGTACACTTATGAGTTGTCCTCCCTGTCCCAATGATCTATGCATGTTGCCTCCACCACATGCTAATACCCTAAATAACTGCCAGGTCTACTAGCATACAAAGTTTCTATCAGCAGTCATTTTTAACGCACGGCCATGCGTACAGGAGGCCATCCCTGTCATGCCGTCCGTGATCTATATGAGATACACACCCGTGTAAACCACTGTATCATGGTTAATGAACCTAATGATGCTTTTTAATACTGGGTGGTCTCATAATTAGGTCATAAATCTACAAAATATACATCTATATAGGCAAAATAAAACATGCATGTACCAATATGAAAGGTAAAATAACAGTATTATGGCAAGGTATACTTGCCAAGTAAAGTGCACGTCCAAAGTTGTTGCTATATAATTAATTATATATAGGAATAGGGGGCGGTGGAATTTACTTAATAGTTAAGAAAAATCTTGCTGTTGTTCTCTTCTTATTGGTTTAGGTGTACGGCTGTAGATATTTTCTAAAGAGTGGTGGAATGAGAAACTTACACGTGTAAAAGAACAAAGCAAAGCAAAGTTGAGTTTTGCTTCTGATACAGATATTTCTTTCTTAATGATTATGGTTGAATTCTACGCAGAGGAAAGAAAAGAAGAGTTTATGCTGGGTAAATAAGCGATGGTTTAGTTACTGTTGCTGCCGCAGTGGTTTATGCTGGGTAGTTTGCTATTGCTTTTGATATTTACGCACAGAGAAAATATACGCGGTATGGTGAGGAGTTTGCTATTTGACTGTTTTACGCGAGGTGAACTGTTGATATTAATTCCTTACTTTACGTGCGGAATTGGTTTTGTGCGTAGAGAAAGGGATTTGGGCAGGTTGGGTTTTTATGCATGAAAGAGTTCTGTAGGGTTTTCGCTAAGTGAGGTTTACGCTGGGATGATTAACGGGTTGCGGTTTTAGTATAATAGGAATTATACTTTAATAAATAGTTTAAATAATTAATTAAATAATAACTAATATGGTTTTCAGGAATGGGGGTTTACATTCTACCCAACTTATAAAAATTTTGTCCTCAAAATTAGAACTAAGCATGGTAGAAAGTCAAGAATGGTACAAGATATAAATTAACAAAGTAATTCATACCTTGGTCTAAAAATAGGTTTGGGAAACGTTCTCGCATGTCATCCTCGCGTTCCCAAGTAGATTCTCCTGGCGAGCCATGTTTCCATGTCACGCGGACTAAGGGAATAGACTGGTTTCTCAATACCTTCTCTCGACGATCAAGGATTCCGACGGGTTGCTCTTGATATATCAAGCTTGGTCCAACAGTGATCTCCGAGTGGTCAAGAATATGACTGCTATCTGCCACATATCGCTTGAGCTGTGATACATGGAATACATTATGTACTCCCTCAAGTGAAGGTGGTAGCGCAAGTCGATATGCCACTTCTCCCACTCTTTCTAGTATATCAAATGGTCCAATATACCTTGGACTCAATTTGCCGCGCCCTCCAAACCGGATGATGCCTCTGGTAGGTGATATCCTTAAGAAGACATGATCGCCCTCTTTAAATTCTAAGGGACGACGATAAAGGTCTGCCCATTGCTTCTGCCTATCTTGCGCTGCTCGCAAGTGTCCTTGTATTTTCTTGACTGTCTCAATAGTATTGACTACTAACTCTGGTCCCAGAAGTTGACGTTCTCCTACGTCACTCCAACATACAGGAGATCTACATTTTCTTCCATACAATGCTTCAAATGGAGCCATCTGGATGCTTGCCTGATAAATATTATTGTAAGAAAATTCCACAAGATATAGGTGGTCCTCCCATGATCCTCCAAAGTCTAACATACAGGCCCTCAACATATCTTCCAATGTCTGAATAGTGCGTTCTGACTACCCATCTGTTTGTGAGTGATAAGACGTACTGAATTTTAGACGAGTTCCAAGACTTTCTTGCATGCTCCTCTAGAAATATGATATAAAATACGAATCCCTGTCGGATACAATGCTGACTGGTACGCCATGCAGTCTCACGATCTGCCTCATGTATAAATCAGCCAAAGCTTCTGTAGTTTGGCCAACTCTAAAAGACAAGAAATGGGCTAACTTGGTGAGTCGGTCCACTATTACCCATACTGCATCTCTTCCACTTGAACTTTTGGGAAAAACCGTGACGAAGTCCATAGTGATATGTTCCCACTTCCACTCTGGAATCGGGAGTGGTTGCAATAAACCTGCTGTCCTCTGGTGCTCTGCCTTTACTTGTTGACATACTAGACATTTAGCTATAAAGCGAGCTATCTCTCTTTTCATTTCATGCCACCAAAAGTGCTGTCGTAAATCACGATACATTTTGGTGCCTCCAGGATGAATAGAATATATCGAACTATGAGCTTCTGTCATCAGCTCCTGTCGAATCTCTCCATTGGGAACATAAAGACGATTACCACATCGTAGTGTCCCGTCATCATGAATGTGCAGTCCGGTCTGTTCTCCGGCCTCTGTCCTTTCCTTTAATCTTCTGAATCTGGCGTCTTTAGGCAAAGCCGCCTTGATCCTCTCTACTAGTGATGATTGTACTTGTAAATTGGCTAGTATCCCATCTGCTCTGGTTATATCACTTTAATGCCAAGATTTTGCAAGTCTTCTAATAATTCTTTCTGCGTTGTTAAGAAGTAAGCTGCTGGCTTCCGGCTTAACGCGTCTGCTACAACGTTAGCCTTGTCTGGATGATAATGTAGCTCTATCTCAAAATCTTTCATCAATTCGAGCCATCTACGTTGCCTCATATTTAACTCTTTTTGTGTGAAGAGATACTTGAGGCTTTTGTGGTCTGTATAGATTTTTACTCGTTCCCCATATAAGTAATGACTCCATAGCTTCAAAGCAAATACAACTGCTGCAAGTTCCAAGTCATGAGTTGGATAATTCTTCTCATGTACTCATAATTGCCAAGATGCATATGCAATTACCTTGCCATGCTGCATCAATACGCATCCCAAAACTTTCTCTGATGCGTCACTGTAGATCATATAGTCTCCTGATCCTGATGGAATAGCCAATATTGGTGCTGAAGTCAGTCGCTTCTTTAACTCCTCAAAAGCGGCTTGACACTCGTTGGTCCATATGAACTCTTGATCTTTGAAAGTCAACCGAGTCATAGGTGTTGCTATCTTTGAGAAATTCTCCACAAACCGTCGATAATATCCCGCAAGTCCAAGGAAACTTCTCACCTCTGCTGCTGATTTAGGAACAGGCCATGTCTCGACTGCCGAGATCTTCCCTGGATCAACAGAAATACCATCTCCCATGATAACATGTCCAAGAAATGAGACTCTTTCCAAAAAGAACTCACATTTACTGAGCTTTGCAAATAATTGCTCTCTTCTTAAAGTCTCTAGAACAATCCGCAGGTATTTCTCGTGCTCCTTGTGGTTCTTCGAATAGATAAGTATATCATCTATGAAGACAACCATGAATTGGTCCAAATACTGGTGGAAGACTCGATGCATTAAGTCCATAAAGATAGTTGGAGCATTAGTCAATCCAAATGGCATGACCAAAAACTCGTAATGCCCGTATCTTGTTCGGAATGCGGTCTTAGGAATGTCCTCCTTCCGTACCTTCGCCTGGTGATATCCTGATCTCAAATCTATCTTTAAGAACATCTTGGCTCCACTAAGCTGATCAAATAGGTCATCAATGCGTGGTAATGGATATTTATTCTTTACTGTTACGGCATTCAAGGCTCTATAGTCAATGCACATACGTACTGACCCATCCTTCTTTGGTACAAACAATACTGGTGCTCCCCAGGGTGATGCACTTGGTCGGATGTAACCTTTCTCTTCTAGTTCCTTCAATTGTGTCTTTAATTCATCTATCTCCTTCTTTGCTAGTCTATAAACATGTGATGCTATAGGTGCTGCTCCTGGTGTTAATTCAATTGAGAATTCTACGTCTCTATCTGGGGGTAGTCCTGGTAATTCCACTGGAAAAATGTCTTGAAATTCTAAAATAATGGAATGATAGACAACGTCATCCATTGCGAGCTACATACCATCAAAGATTTCTGTGGATCCTCATGCAAACTCAAGTTCAGGCTGGCCTGGTACCTTGAAAAGAATGGTTCCTCCAAAGCAATCGAAGAAAGCATGGTACTTGCTCAGCCAGTCCATCCCAAGTACAATATCAAAAGTAGGCATAGGAAGAACTAAGAGTCGGGTATTCATCTCTCTGCCACGTATTGCTATAGGATACGATCTACAAATTCTACTAATAGGTACTACTCCTCCTTCGGTATAACACAACTAGGTAAAGGTGTAGTGGTAATGTTGTGTTTGGTAGTAAAACTAGATGATATGAATGAGTGAGTGGCTCCCGTATCAAATAATGTCACCGCAGGAAAGGTAAAAGCAATAGTGATACCTGCTATAACATCAATTTCCTGATCCATGTCGTCTATTTCCATAGCAAAAGCTTGCCCATTCCTCTGTGGCTGTCCATGATTAGCTCTCAGGTACTGATCTTCCTGGGTAGGTAGCGGTGGCCTTTGCTGAAATCCTCCTGCTGCTAAAGGTCGAGGTGCTCCTGGTCTAGCCATCTGTTGAACTGGTCTTGGTGCAGGAAGTGCTAGCCTCTGTGCTGGTGGTGGAAGTGTTGATGCTTGTTGCATAGGACAATCTTTCAAGATATGCTGTCCAGAACCACATCTCATACACTGTCCGAGGCAAGCTCGACAGTCTCTTCTGATATGTCCATGTTTGCCACAATGATAGCAGAGGGGCTTCTCTGGGATCTGGTATAGTCCCGCTCTTTGCTGGTACTGCTGTTGCTGAGCTAAAGGACGTCTGATAGGTCCTCCTTGTTGTGTCCTGACCGGTCCCTGCTGTATACTTGCTGGTCCTTGTTGTGTTCTCAATTGTCCTCCCTTTCCTCTGCTGATAGTTTCTTGCACTCTGGCTTCGGTTAGTAGTTCAGTGTAAGAGATTCGGGACTGGGAGCTTGTATAGTGTTGGAGCTCCTGAGTCAATCCACGATGAAACCTCTTAGCTTTGGCTAAGTCATCTGGTATCAAAGTAACGCCATATTTGCTAAGGCGGCTAAATTCAGCATCATACTCGTCTACTATTCGGTTTTCCTGCTCTAGATGAAGAAATTTATCGTATAATGCATCTCTGACAGTGTCCGCAAAATACTTTCTTTCAAAGCTTTCCAGGAATTGCTTCCATGTCTGGTATGTACCCAGCTGTCACTCCATGGATTCCCACCAGTGATGGGCATTAGCATCTAGAAGCGTTCTTATACCCGTCATCCACAACTCTGTAGGTAGCTGTGATGCTTCTAATAACTTTCGAGTGTGAGTAATCCAATTGGTAGTTTCTTCTGGACCCTCAGTACCTTTGTACGTCCTTGGACTCATTTGTACAAAGTCCTTTACTGAACCAACTCTAGCTCGAGGTTCTGATGCTAGTGCTTGAGCAGGTACAGCAGCCTGAGCAGCCATCCTTTCAAGTGCTGCCAGAAATTCTTGTCGTTGCTCGGCTGCCTGTTGCCTCTGTTCCTGCATCATCATCTAGAAGAATTGTAACAATTGGGCTTGGCCGTCCTGCGGTATTGATGAGACTGGAAGGGTCCCATTAGGTAGAATAGGAAAGTCAGATGGAGCTGGATTATGAGTCTGTCCATCTGATCCAGAAGGTCTAGGGTTTGTTGAAGTCCCCCCTTGAGTCTGACCATTGACTCCAGGAGCTGTGTCATTATTAGTGATAGTACATTCTTTCTGCATATCCATCTTTCTGCAGTTAATGTATACAATCGTTTAGGCAAAGTATAGGAATCAAACAGGGTATGAGTTTATATTACGCTGGAGAGTTATCTGCGTAAAATGTAACTTCTGAGCTAGCTGCGTAGAGCAGGGCTCCAAGGAAGTTTTTGGCGTAAAGTAAAGATTTTAATTCGCCAGCGTAAAACATAGTTCAAAACTTATCTGTATAAAGGTCTATGCGTAAAATCTGCATATAATATGCGTAAAAGATCTGCGCATAATTCTGAGCTCGAAATATGTCTGCGTAAAGTATATCATACTTGGCAGCGTAAAGTCATATAAAAAAAACTTTTCGTTTTCCTTGGATGGATTTGTCAGAAAACCTAACATCTGACAAAAGTACCGTACGATAATCGAGAGGACGGTTGTGATGATTTGCACAGAAACCTTAGTTTGTTATTTATTGATAGAGTCAGACGCCACGCCAAAGACTGCTAGTACACAGGGCTCGGAGCATATCTCTGTATTTAATGCAAAGATTGATTTCTTAATGGCTAAGATAATGACAAATACGCTTATCCTCCTGATCAACTAGTACGCTGGGTTCAGGGATAATCAGGCTATTTACCTATGTCATGGTATGCGCAGATTTTTAGAAAAACTAAGAGATCGTGGAAAAATAGTTTGTTATAACTGCAGCGTAGAGTGAACCTAACTATGGCGTAAAAATAGGTAATCTCTTGGAGCATAAAATATACGCTAACAAGAGTAATAGGTTGATGGCGTAAAATAAAATATAGGATAGGTGGAAGGATGAATGAGGTTTTAGTCAAGTGTGGATGAGATCCTTAAAATCTTTTCCTATATGCAGGCTTGTTTGGCACAGTTACGTAACCAAGACAATATATTCTGACCTGCATGGGCCACCACCAAAAACGTGTCACGCCCCAGTCCCAAAATACGTAGGACCAGGAATACATAATATGCCCAGCCGTATGTATATGAATTCTAGTATATGGAAAACCATATACATACGTACGCTGTAAATGAATATACAATCCATCAGTGGTAATATACTGTCATAACAAGTCACACACCATCTATATCTCATCCACAGCACAAAATACTCAGTGGGAGCAAAACTGACATATAACTGGATATCAAAGTGTATAGAGTCTATAGTCTGGTGGAAATAAATCCACTACAAAACGACTATACTATAGTAGACACAAAAATCCCTAAAACAGTGATCATAATCACAGAAACTCTGTTGGC
Source organism: Iris macrosiphon (assembly GCA_036927795.1). Classification (NCBI taxonomy): domain Eukaryota; kingdom Viridiplantae; phylum Streptophyta; class Magnoliopsida; order Asparagales; family Iridaceae; genus Iris; species Iris macrosiphon. The sequence continues at coordinate 60,871,892 of JAYESA010000008.1, forward strand.
AGGAGCTCTTCAGTCTCGTAAGTAGCATCCGGTCTAGGTCTAAACTCTTGTGGAAACTCATGATCGTCCATATCTGGAAAGGGACCAGGTCCTCAGAGGGACATAACAAGATACAAAGAAGCATGCCAATAAGTACTGAAATATAAACATCCATCGGGTCGCCTAACCATCTAAGTGATTGCAGTTTGAGGACATCTTTGAGTGTAAGAGAAAGTGTAGGCTAGACATATGCTGACATAATTCACCAATCGTGACAACTGGCTAGTATATGCCACATATGCTCCCCATCCCAGGGGCGCACGGTAAACAAGATTAATAACTACATAAGAAAGTGGGTGTCCCGTACACTTATGAGTTGTCCTCCCTGTCCCAATGATCTATGCATGTTGCCTCCACCACATTCTAATACCCTAAATAACTGCCAGGTCTACTAGCATACAAAGTTTTTATCAGCAGTCATTCTTAACGCACGACCATGTGTACAGGAGGCCATCCCTGTCACGCCGTCCGTGATCTATATGAGACACACACCCGTGTAAACCACTGTGTCATGGTTAATGAACCTAATGATGCTTTTTAATACTGGGTGGTCTCATAATTAGGTCATAAATCTACAAAATATACATCTATATAGGCAGAATAAAACATGCATGTACCAATATAAAAGGTAAAATAACAGTATTATGGCAAGGTATACTTGCCAAGTAAAGTGCACTTCCAAAGTTGCTGTGATCAGAGGAAGGAGTTATTGCTTTGTAATTAATTATATATAGGAATAGGGGGCCGTGGAATTTTACTTAATGGTTAAGAAAACTCTTGCTGTTGTTCTCTTCTTATTGGTTTAGGTGTGCGGCTGTAGATATTTTCTAAAGAGTGGTAGAATGAGAAACTTACACGTGTAAAAGAACAAAGCAAAGCAAAGTTGAGTTTTGCTTCTGATACAGATATTTCTTTCTTAATTATTTGTGGTTGAATTCTACGCAGAGGGAAGAAAATAAGAGTTTACGCTGGGTAAATAAGCGATGGTTTAGTTACTGCTGCTGCGGCAGTGGTTTATGCTGGGTAGTTTGCTATTGCTTTTGATATTTACGCACAGAGAAAATATACGCGGTATGGTGAGGAGTTTGCTATTTGATTATTTTACGCGAGGTGAACTGTTGATGTTAATTCCTTACTTTACGTGCAGAATTGGTTTTGTGCGTAGAGAAAGGGATTTGGGCAGGTTGGGTTTTTATGCATGAAAGAGTTCTGTAGGGTTTTCGCTAAGTGAGGTTTACGCTGGGATGATTAACGGGTTGCGGTTTTAGTATAATAGGAATTATACTTTAATAAATAGTTTAAATAATTAATTAAATAATAACTAATACGGTTTTTAGGAATGGGGGTTTACATGACTTGTGATAGATTTATACCACTTGTGGATTGATATTCATATTACAGCGTACGTATGGGTTTGGTTTCCATATATTGGAGTTGTCATATCCATACGGCTGGCATGCTTACGTGTTCCTAGTCCTACGTATTTTGGGACTGAGGCATGACAAAGTCATTTTTGGAATTCTCCCAAAATTGACACAAAAAGCACCATAACTTTCTCCATAGGTCTCCTATGAACACAAAACCAAATCCTATGGGTAGTACATACATATGGATTGATTATTCATGATTAAATCTCAGATTTAGAAGCTATTTTAAGGGAAAAAATTGAATTATACCTACTGGGAGATAGATTCCCAATGAAACCTCCAATTGAGATAAAATTGCCTCCAAATTGTAGATCCTTACTCCTCTTTGTAGATCATTGCTTCATCCTTCTAGATCCTTGCTTCTTAAGTCTTTAATGGTGATTTGGGAAGGAATTAGAATGAATTTGGTAGGGAAATGAAATAGGAATGAAGGAAATTTGGTAGTAGAAAATTCTAGATCTAGATTTGGAATGAAAATAATGAGAGAGAATTTTCCTCCTCTTTTTATATAGGCCGGCCCTTTCCTCTCCCTCAAGTAATTTTGAAATGTCCATTATACCCCTTGGGGCCTCTCATGAAGAAATAATTGAAGGAAGCTTCTAGTCTAATGATTTAATTAATTTAATCCATCTCCTTAACAATGGGCCTTCTAATTGGGCTAAGTCTAACTAATTAATTCATGTTGGTCCATGAGTCCAAACTAAACTAGTTAGGCCCACTAACACAAGTCCAAATTAAATAAATAACATCTAACAATAATTAAATAATACAACAAATAATTATTTACCATGCACAATATTTAACTAAATAGGAAATGACTAAAATATCCTTTCCTAGAAATTGTGGTAGTGATACACCCGATGTAGGGATGCAAGTCGAGAACAACACCTAGCCTATGCCATAGAATCGATGGTGGAATACTGTCTGGGTAATCTATCTAGCAATATAATAAACCACCAATAATAACAATATACTCAATCACAGATCTAAAATAGAAACGAGCACGAATATGATAAGGAATAAAATAGTCACATACAACTCATGAGTCTAAAGTAATAACATCAATGAGTCTGAAAAATTACTAACAAAATAAGCTGGAGACAAATCCAGTACAAAAGAATACAAAAAGCTATTAATCCCGGGTCATCTGTCTTAGTTGGGATAAGTCCCTCCCGAGTCAGGGTCTCTGACCCTAAGCCCACAACATCCTGAGGTCCATAATGTGTAGGGTACCACACCTCAGTGTCATCTGGGAAAAATATATCCAGTCAGGAAAGGAGCAGAGTACATTTCTAACAATAGTTCTAATCAATGATAAAAACTATGTAACAGTAAATAGATGTGAATATACAAGTTGTACAATAAATACAGGAGATATACAATAAGGAAATATTGGAATAAATATAATAATAAATAATATGACAATAAATAAGAATACTAATGTCTAAGTGTATGGGTAATAACTTTAACATCTGATCGGCTTGGGAATATGATACAAGATTTATGGCCGAGTTAATCATACGTGCGGTGTATGATTAACACTATACAAGAGCAAGACTTAATTGTAAACCCCCATTCCTGAAAACCATATTAGTTATTATTTAATTAATTATTTAAACTATTTATTAAAGTATAATTCCTATTATACTAAAATTGTAACCCGTTAATCATCCCAGCGTAAACCTCACTTAGCGAAAACCCTACAGAACTCTTTCATGCATAAAAACCCAACCTGCCCAAATCCCTTTCTCTACGCACAAAACCAATTCTGCACGTAAAGTAAGGAATTAACATCAACAGTTCACCTCGCGTAAAACAGTCAAATAACAAACTCCTCACCATACCGCGTATATTTTCTCTGTGCGTAAATATCAAAAGCAATAGCAAACTACCCAGCATAAACCACTGCCGCAGCAGCAGTAACTAAACCATCGCTTATTTACCCAGCGTAAACTCTTCTTTTCTTCCCTCTGCGTAGAATTTAACCACAAATCATTAAGAAAGAAATATCTGTATCAGAAGCAAAACTCAACTTTGCTTTGCTTTGTTCTTTTACACGTGTAAGTTTCTCATTCCACCACTCTTTAGAAAATATCTACAGCCGCACACCTAAACCAATAAGAAGAGAACAACAGCAAGAGTTTTCTTAACCATTAAGTAAATTCCACGGCCCCCTATTTCTATATATAATTAATTACAAAGCAATAACTCCTTCCTCTGATCACAGCAACAACTTTGGACGTTCACTTTACTTGGCAAGTATACCTTGCCATAATACTGTTATTTTACCTTTCATATTGGTACATGCATGTTTTATTTTGCCTATATAGATGTATATTTTGTAGATTTATGACCTAATTATGAGACCACCCAGTATTAAAAAGCATCATTAGGTTCATTAACCATGACACAGTGGTTTACACGGGTGTGTGTCTCATATAGATCACGGACGGCATGACAGGGATGGCCTCCTGTACGCATGACCGTGCGTTAAGAATGACTGCTGATAAAAACTTTGTATGCTAGTAGACCTGGCAGTTATTTAGGGTATTAGCATATGGTGGAGGCAACATGCATAGATCATTGGGACAGGGAGGACAACTTATAAGTGTACGGGACACCCACTTTCTTATGTAGTAATTAATCTTGTTTACCGTGCGCCCCTGGGATGGGGGGCATATGTGGCATATACTAGACAGTTGTCACGATTGGTGAATTACGTCAGCATATGTCTAGCCTACACTTTCTCTTACACTCAAAGTTGTCCTCAAACTGCATTCACTTAGATGGTTAGGCGACCCGATGGATGTTTATATTTCAGTACTTATTGGCATGCTTCTATGTATCTTGTTATGTCCCTCTGAGGACCTGGTCCCTTTCCAGATATGGACGATCAGGAGTTTCCACAAGAGTATGGACCTGGACCGGATGCTACTTACGAGACTGAGGAGCTCCTACCAACAGAGTTTCTGTGATTATGATCACTGGTTTAGGGTTTTTTGTGTCTACTGTAGTATAGTCATTTTGTAGTGGATTTGTTTCCACCAGACTATAGACTCTATACACTTTGATATCCAGTTATATGTCAGGTTTGCTCCCACTGAGTATTTTGTGCTGTGGATGAGATATAGATGGTGTGTGACTTGTTATGACAGTATATTACCACTGATGGATTGCATATTCATTTACAACGTATGTATGTATATGGTTTTCCATATACTGGAATTCATATACATACGGCTGGGCGTATTACGTATTCCTGGTCCTACGTATTTTGGGACTGGGGCATGACATTAATACAAGGAGGGTATGATCACATATCTATACTAAAATACTGTCATGCCCTAGTTCCAAAATATCGAGGTACTAGACACGTGGCAATGGCCAGCAGCACACACCGATGGACAAACCCAATTTAATGGATCCATCGGGGCGTACTTAAGCTGTAATACAACAATAATGGTCTAAATATACTAATCACATCCACATAAATGAATACAATAATATCAGAATCATAAAGCAAGATCAATCTCAATATGATATAAACTCGGGGAAATAACCCGATAATGAGTCTGATACATCTGTCAAGATACAAGAATAAAGATAACCACAACAAATACTGAGTATGGGTAAAGCCTGTACCCAGAAGATTCCCTCGGTGATCACTCGTCTACTGGATCTGGTACTGCTCCAGTGCCTGCTCATGCTTCCGCTACTGCTAATGCTCCTGTCCCGCGTAACTCGGGGTCGATCTCGTCTGGTAGTCCTGGGGACAAACTCCGGTATCCAGGTCCTCAGGGGACATAACAAGGTACAGAAATCAACATGCCAAAATGCAGTGTAATAGTAAATGAGATAAATAGGGTAAACTATATAACCATCTATGTAAAAATACAATTTGAGAGCATCACTAAACTCAGGCTGAGACCACTACAAGCTCTGTGTCTGGGAGCCGGTAGCAGTATTTACTATATGTTTTACTATATGTTTACTATAGATTATATATATATATATATATATATATATATATATATAATCAGCCTGTAGCCTGTGTGACTCTCCCCACCCCATGTAATCATACGTCTCATGCCCACAACGTCTCATGTACATGTCACGCAAGATCGAAACTAATGCAGCAAGTCATATAATGTCTATGTCATAAAACCTGAATCCTATACAAAATCACCATGAATATCTCAGGAAGATTCCGTCTCATGAATAGTGTCAAGTGTCCTGGGTTATAGTGTACTTGATAAGACAAGTACGAGAATGTAAAGGGTCACGAATGTCCATCTCTAAGTGACGTTACACAACTCCGCATACGGGTTGGCACCCAACTATTAGTCGGACACTAAGTAAGTCACACGGTCCTAGGTCAAGCATGCACAAATATATATATAGTCAAAGGAATACATAACAAGAACTGCAAGTTTGGCAAGGTACACTTGCCTGGGGTCCTTGCTCCAATTGTAGCTCTGGTCTCAGTGTGATCTGCAGGTACTACTCCGGTTGCTGAAATAAATATCACCATTAGATTCAAAAAATATCAAATAGCTAGAAATGCCTGTCCTTGAGTCCAATTTGGACACAAGGGCAAAAATAACATTTTCGGGTCAAAGCGGGGTCCACATGTGGGCCACTTTGCACCGAAAAGCGTGTCATGGTCAAAGGTCTCCAAATTTGTTAAACTCAGCGTCAACAGGTTAGGAACGGTGTTATAAACCCGACGGAACTTCCAAAATTAGATTTCGATGAGCCGATCACAAAATCGTCCGTCAAGTAGAGCCTGTAGGGCCCATGATACGCGATTTTGTCAACGTTCTCAGAATCGAACCAAACTTGGGTCACAGGACCAGCGTATCACTATAAGTCCGATGGCGCAAGTTTCGTCTCGATCCGACGTATATACACAAAGTTACGACGTCTTCCAGAACCGACGGATACGGGACGTTTGTCGGCGGATACGCGTTGATTCCGGTGTGCACGCACACCCAAATCAACTTCTGTGAAATCTCACACGTCCGTATCAACGGCGCGCACGTATTGGTGAAGACCGCGTGCGACCAAGTCATCCCATTTGGCGGGGCGCACTCAGTTCCGGGGTGAAACGGGGCGTTGGTTTTCCTGTTTTTGGATCGCGATTTGCGATCACCACATGACGCGACGCACTGAGCGAGTTGCACGGGCATTGAGGGGGTCATGCGGTCTATGCGTCACAACTGACGGAACAGAAAATGGGGCAACGAGGAGAGAGGAAATGATACCTGAACAGGGCTCCGAGAAGACTGATTTTCCCGTGTTCGGGTCCTGTGTCCGTGTCCTGTGTCCAGGCTGTGTCCGTCTAGGTTAGGGTTAGTGTTAGGGTTTCTGTCACAAAGCGCCGGGGCTCGCTGGAGTAGGGAGGAGACGTCGGCGGGATCGTGGGGTGACGGGTGGTCGATGGCTGGGGGAGAGTCGGGGCTGTGGGCTCTGTCGATCGGGGAGTTTACGGTGGAGGAGCAGCGTCGGCTCAGGCGGGGCTGAGCGGCTGGAGCGGGGAGTTAGGTCGGGGAAGATGAGGTTGGGTGGAGGAGAGGGTGGTGTCGAGGGGCTACTGCGGGCTGAGGAGGGAGGAGGGTTCTGGGAAGGAGGAAGAAGGCGAGGGGCTCGGCTGAGGCGTGGCGGAGTCGAGCGGCGGTTGGGGAGATTCGACTAGGGCGGGCAGCGGGAAGGTTCTGGGGTCAAGTCGAGCGGGGCGGAGCGGGGCTAGGAGGAGGAGTTGGATGCAGCACCGGAGAGAGGGAGAGCTAGGGTGGCTAGGTCGGCGGCGGCTGGGCGGAGCGGAGCGGGGCCGAGCGGGGGAGTTAGGTCGGTTGTCACGCCCCAGTCCCAAAATATAAGGAACTAGGCTACGTGGCATTAGCCAGCTGACACGTCACTAAGGGTTTAATCTATTTTAATGGACCCAAAGGAACGTGCTACGCTGTCCTAGTATACTATAAGTCTAGTACAGGCAAGTCTATCTCATCCACAGAAAATATCAGAAAATAGTGCTGAATATATATAATGTTGAGTCTGATAATGTCATATTACACATCTTGTGGGAATAACCCACTGTCAAAATATAATAATAATACAGAAAACAAGATAGACTGAACATCGTCTATCTAACAAAATATCTCCATCGCCAAGAGAGCATCTCCTAGAATCAGGTAGATTCTGATGGTGTCTCCTCTAGTTATTCCTCGGTGGCATGCCTAGTCTCCTGTCCTGGACCATACACCGTGGGGTAGTAGGCCTCGTCTAAATCTGGAAGGGTACCAGGTCCTCAGTGGGACATAACAAGATACAGGAAATAACATGCCAGATATGAAAATACTGAATAAATAAATACAGGATGCTAACCATCTAAGTGAAATGCAAGTAAAGACCTTGTAGTACGCATGGGAATGTGTAGGTTAGACATATGCTGACTTAATTCACCAATCGTGGTGACTGACTAGTATATGTGTCATATGCCCCCAGACGCATGGGCACTCTGCAATCGTCCATCTCCGAGGAGTATGGAACGAAGGTAAAACATACAAGGAGGGGGTGTCCCATACGTCTACAGTTATCTTTTCCGCCCAATGTAACTAAATGCCAAGTCATAATTATTTCTGAGTTTTCTTGATTGTGCTAAGCCGTGATACGTGTCACACGTACTGGTAGCTAATCAAATACGCAGCTCGCATCCCAATATGTATGGCAACCATGTTGTGTGTTCCCGTGGTAGGGTCTAGAAGGATATTAAGATACCCTCACAGATATTGGTAGGTCTGAAAAGACTAAGTTAATTATGCTACAAGTCAACGTATCTGTTGACTGTACCTGAAGAAATCTTAGGTATTCAAAGTTATATGGAAATCAGGAAAAACATAGCATATAACAGCATTTGTATTTAGACAGTAGCTTTGGCAAGGTATACTTGTCTACTCCCTGATAGTGTTGGACACCTGATCCCACTGTCAAGACTGGGGGTCCTTGTGACAGGGGGTCACTGACTGTGCTGGAGATGTTTTCTGTTTAAAAAGTACAGGTCTCATAAATATCATGGATAAAATATAAAGTATATTCATATATATACTTATATACATATATGATAATAAATATATAATATAGGATACACATATATATATAGAGTATATATATATAGATATAGTATATAATATATATTATATATGTATATATAGATAAATAAACAGACAGTGCAGAAATGAAAATATATATATATATACTGTACTATCCAGTATAGTATTATATAGTATATATATCATATATATATATATATATATATACATATATACATATATATAATGTAAAGAAAATTACAGTGCTGGAAATATAAATACGTATATTAATACTGTATTATCCAGTATTATATAGTATATAGATAATATATAGATATAGGCATACAATATATATGATAAAAAGGAAATGACAGTGCAGAATAAAATTTATACATATATATACATAAGCTGTATTATCCAGCAATATAATATATAATACATATAGATAATATATATATAGATATATAGTTATATATATATATATTTATAATAAAAGGAAAGACTGTGCAGGAAATGAAATACATATATAATACATATATTTACATATATACATATATATATATATATATATATATATATATATATATATATATATATATATATATATATATAAAAGAAAAGTAAAATGCAGGAATTTAAATACATAATAATAAAATAAAAGCATATATACATATATATATATACATATATATCATATATGTATATATATAATTATACTCTATATATAAATAAGTATATATATATATATAGTGATATATATATAAGAAAGAAAAAAAATAAAAGACATATATATAAATAATAATAATATATATATATATATTGTATATATATATATATTCTGTATTTATTAATAATAGTAATCATAATAATATATTATATATATATATATATACATATAGAATATATATATATAAATATATATACATATGTATATACACTACATATATATATAATAAAAAAACATAAATAAATAAATAAATAAATAAATAAAAACAGAATTTAAAAGGTGCATAAATACATAATATACATATATATACATATATACTGTATTTAATATATATATATAGTAATATATATATAATTATATAATTATATATATATATATACTTAAATATATACATAGATATATATATATGTATATTTAAATAAAAAAAATGCAGAAATGAATACATATGTATATACTGTATATTTACAGTATTTATAATATTAATATTAATATAATATTAATTACATATAATAGTATATATTAATATATATATATATTAATATATATATAAATAAATACATATATATACATAAATATATACATACATATACTTATTTACGTAATTATACGTATATACAAGGGGGGTGTATACCTGTCTAACAGGGGGCCCACTGGGCTTGCCGTCGGTGGGAGCACGGCAGGCTCTCAGCATATCTTCAAGTGTCTGGATGGTGCGTTCTGATTGGCCATCTGTCTACGGATGGTACGAGGTGCTGAACTTAAGGCGGGTACCAAGGCTTTCTTGCATACTTCGCCAAAAGTAAGATGTAAACCTCGTATCTCTGTCAGACACTATGCTGACTGGTACTCCGTGCAGACGCACTATCTCCTTCATGTACATGTCCGCCAAGACTTCGGTAGATTGTCCGACTCTGAAAGGTAGAAAATGAGCAGCCTTTGTGAGTCTATCTACGATCACCCATACAGCATTACGACCACTGGGACTTCTTGGGAAGCCTGTAACAAAGTCCATTGTAATGTGTTCCCATTTCCACTCGGGTATTGGGAGGGGTTGAAGTAGACCTGCTGATCTCTGATGTTCAGCCTTGACTTGCTGACACACCAGGCATTTTGCCACGAAGCGTGCTATCTCTCGCTTCATTCCATGCCACCAGTAGTATTATCGTAGATCTCTGTATATCTTTGTGCCTCCAGGATGTATAGAGTATGTTGAGCTGTGAGCTTCTGACATCAGCTCCTCACGAAGTTCTCCATTTGGAACATAAAGACGTTCTCCACATCTTAGAGTCCCATCTTCGTGTATGCGGCATCCTGTCTGTATTCCAGCCTCTGTTCTTTGGCGAAGCCTTTGAAATCTTGCATCTGCTGGTAGAGCAGCTTTGATTATTTCGACCAATGTTGATTGTAGCTGGTAGTTTGATAATTGGCCGTCAATTCCTGGCATAATGACCGTTATTCCCAATTTGTCTAGATCTCTCAATAGACCTGGTTGGGTGATCATAAAGAATGCCGAGGGTCTTCTGCTTAGTGCATCAGCCACTACATTAACCTTTCCTGGATGGTACTGCAAATCGATCTCGAAATCCGTCATCACTTCGAGCCATCGTCTTTGTCTCAGATTTAGGTCCTTCTGGGTGTAGACGTATTTCAGGCTCTTGTGATCGATAAATATCTCTACTCGTTCACCGTATAGATAATGTCTCCATAGCTTCAGGACGAAGATGACTGCGGCAAGCTCCAGATCATGCGTGGGATAGTTCTTCTCATGAGTCCTCAGTTGTCTTGAGGCATAAGCTACAACCTTCCCATGTTGCATTAAGACACAACCTAATCCTTTTTCGGATGCATCGCTATAGATTACGAAACCTCCGGATCCAGATGGTATAGTCAAGATGGGGGCAGTAGTCAGACGCTTCTTCAACTCATCAAAAGCTGTCTGGCATTCCTCAGACCAGATGAACTCCTGATTCTTGCGGGTAAGACGGGTAATTGGCTCTGCGATTCTAGCAAAGTTTTCTACGAACCTCCGATAATATCCGGCAAGTCCTAGAAAGCTTCTCACCTCTAAGATGTTGGTAGGGGTTGGCCATGTCTCGACAGATGAGATCTTTGCTGGGTCCACCGAGATGCCTTCTCCTGTGATCACGTGTCCCAGAAAAGCGACACGATCAAGGAAGAACTCGCACTTGCTTAGTTTAGCATAAAGGCTCTCTCGTCTCAGCGTCTCTAGCACTAGTCTCAAGTGCTCTTCGTGCTCCTCGTGGCTTTTTGAATATACCAAGATGTCGTCGATGAAGACTACCACGAACTGGTACAGATATTGGTGGAAGACTCTGTTCATCAGGTTCATGATACGGCTGGTGCATTAGTCAGTCCAAACGGCATCACCAGGAACTCGTAGTGACCATAATGAGTCCTGAATGCTGTCTTTGGAATATCTTCTCGTCGTACCTTGACCTGATGATAGCCTGACCTTAGGTCTATCTTTGAGAATACCACAACTCCCGTCAGTTGGTCGAACAGATCATCAATTCGCGGCAAGGGGTACTTGTTTTTGATTGTCAAAGCGTTGAGGGCTCTGTAATCAATACACATTCGATATGTTCCATCCTTCTTGGGTACAAACAATACTGGTGCTCCCCAGGGTGATGCACTAGGATGAACAAATCCCTTGATTTGCAGTTCTTTAAGTTGCAGCTTCAGCTCGTCAAGCTCCTTCTTCGCCAGTCGGTACACATTTGAGGATACTGGTGCAGCTTCGGGTATCAGCTCAATAGTGAACTCTACTTCTCTGTCAGGCGGTAGGCCTGGCAATTCCTCTGGAAATACGTCTTCGAATTCTGCAATGAGTGCTAGGGGTTCTATCTCCATCGCCATATAAGTTCTAGGAGTCTGGCCTACTCCTTGCTCGATGGTACCTCGTACGTATTCGAACTCCGGGTGTCCTGGTGGTCTAAAGGTGATACTACCTTTTTGGTAGTCTAGGATAGCCTTGTTCTAGATTAACCAGTCCATGCCTAAGACGACGTCGAAATTTGGCATTGGAAGTACCAAAAATCGCGCTCTTAGCTCTCTACTACAAACAACTATTGAACATGTTTCAATAATGTTGGTAACTGGAATAATACCTCCTCCAGTAAGAATTTTCTAGCACTTGGGTAGCGGGAAAGTAATTAGTTTGTGCATGGCTACGAAACTACTAGATATGAATGACAGGGTTGCGCCAGAATCAAATAATACGGTTGCAGGTAATGATGCAACTAAAATGGTACCTGCGATGGTTTCTCCTTCAGGTTCTTCGGCAACTGCAGCTAAAGCAAAGGCTTGTCCATGCCTTTGTCCTCCGGATTATTGTCTGGCCTTGAACTGGCTCTCCTGAGTGGCCAGAGGTGGTCCCTTCTGATATCCTCCTGATGTGGAGGGTAGCATCTTTTGTGCAGGTGTTCCTGATTTTTGCCCGTTCTGAGGAACTGCATCTCTGCGTTGCGGGCAGTCCCTAGCCATATGTTGGCTAGCCCCACATACTAGGCAGAGTCCCTTCTTCTTTTTGCAGTCATTGGCAAAATGCCCCTTCTTGCCACAAAAGTGACAAGTCGGGAGCTCCTTCTTCTGGTAGGGTCCCGTCGTCTGATGCGTCTGATTTTGTGGACGACGGATAGGGCCTCCTGCTCCTTGCTGGTTTTTGGCCGGGAAGGTTGGATTTGAGCGTCTCGTTCCTCGGCCAATAGCTTCTTGCACCCTTGCTTCTGCAAGAACCTCCTCGTAGGAGATCCTTGACTGTGATGTCGTATACCTCTGAAGCTCGCAGGTGAGGCCGTGGTAGAATCTTTTGGCCTTCTCCAGCTCATTCGGTATCAAGATGGTACCGAATCGACTTAATCTGCTGAACTCCGCGTTGTAGGCGTCAACAATCATGTTTCCCTGTTCCAAATACAGAAACTGGGAGTATAAGGCATTTTGGACTGTTGCAGGGAAGTACTTGGCATTGAAGTGTTCCAAAAATTGTTCCCAAGTTTGATCCTTGCCGACGCTACGCTCTATGGATTCCCACCAGTGATGGGCATTGGTGGGAATGATGCAACTAAAATGGTACCTGCGATGGTTTCTCCTTCAGGTTCTTCGGCAACTGCAGCTAAAGCAAAGGCTTGTCCATGCCTTTGTCCTCCGGATTATTGTCTGGCCTTGAACTGGCTCTCCTGAGTGGCCAGAGGTGGTCCCTTCTGATATCCTCCTGATGTGGAGGGTAGCATCTTTTGTGCAGGTGTTCCTGATTTTTGCCCGTTCTGAGGAACTGCATCTCTGCGTTGCGGGCAGTCCCTAGCCATATGTTGGCTAGCCCCACATACTAGGCAGAGTCCCTTCTTCTTTTTGCAGTCATTGGCAAAATGCCCCTTCTTGCCACAAAAGTGACAAGTCGGGAGCTCCTTCTTCTGGTAGGGTCCCGTCGTCTGATGCGTCTGATTTTGTGGACGACGGATAGGGCCTCCTGCTCCTTGCTGGTTTTTGGCCGGAAAGGTTGGATTTGAGCGTCTCGTTCCTCGGCCAATAGCTTCTTGCACCCTTGCTTCTGCAAGAACCTCCTCGTAGGAGATCCTTGACTGTGATGTCGTATACCTCTGAAGCTCGCAGGTGAGGCCGTGGTAGAATCTTTTGGCCTTCTCCAGCTCATTCGGTATCAAGATGGTACCGAATCGACTTAATCTGCTGAACTCCGCGTTGTAGGCGTCAACAATCATGTTTCCCTGTTCCAAATGCAGAAACTGGAAGTATAAGGCATTTTGGACTGTTGCAGGGAAGTACTTGGCATTGAAGTGTTCCAAAAATTGTTCCCAAGTTTGATCCTTGCCGACGCTACGCTCTATGGATTCCCACCAGTGATGGGTATTGCCTAAGAGTTGAGCTCTTACGGCGGTCATCCATAGATCGGGGGTAAGTTACGAGACTTCTAGCAGCATTTCTATATTGAAGATCCAATCTGAGATCTCCTCTGGGGATTCGCTACCCTTAAAGGTTTTCGGGTTCATCTGGCGGAAGCCTTTGACTGTGCCCATTGGTTGGACAGGTGCTGGTACTGGTGCTGGGGCAGTCGTTCTTTCCAAGGCCGCCATCAATGTCTGTCTCAAGGCCTCAGTTTGTTGCCACTGAGATTGTCTCAGGGCTTCAGTCTGCTGCCACTGAGTTTGCATCATAGCTTGGAGGAACTGGAACATCTGTGTTTGTCCCTCAAGCTGAGGCATCTGGGTAGGAAAGGCGGGAGGTGGAGGCAGTGGTGTCTCCGCCTGGGAGGTTTGCCCTTCATGCTGGGCTGGTGTTCCTGTCTTGGCAGGATTCTGGGGAAGGTATGGAGTCATTGGGTAGACCAACATCCGTCTCGGGGATGGGTCCCTCGGGGTGGATGGGGTTCCCTGGACATCGGGCGAGGGGTCTATTGCTGGGTTAGTCCCATCTATCGCATATCCTCTGGGTATGTCCATTTTTCTGAAGAAAATAGAATAATTAGAAAAACACAAGGAATTAATAATTTATAATCAAGCAAGATGCAAAATTTTAATGAAGTCAGTGTGGATGAGACATAGTATTTCTATCCTATTGCAGGCTTGCTGGGCATGTCATCATACCACTAGCAATAAACTAGACCTGCATGGGCCACCACTAAAACCATGTCACGCCCCAGTCCCAAAATGTAAGGAACTAGGCTACGTGGCATTAGCCAGCTGACACGTCACTAAGGGTTTAATCCATTTTGATGGACCCAAAGGAACGTGCTACGATGTCCTAGTATACTACAAGTCTAGTACAGGCAAGTCTATCTCATCCACAGAAAATGTCAGAAAATAATGCTGAATATATATAATGCTGAGTTTGATAATGTCATATTACACATCTTGTGGGAACAACCCACTGTCAAAATATAATAATAATACAAAAAATAAGATAGACTGAACATCGTCTATTTAACAAAATATCTCCATCGCCAAGAGAGCATCTCCTAGAATCAGGTAGATTCTAATGGTGTCTCCTCTAGTTCTTCCTCGATGGCATGCCTAGTCTCCTGTCCTGGACCATACACTGTGGGGTAGTAGGCCTCGTCTAAATCTGGAAGGGTACCAGGTCCTCAGTGGGACATAACAAGATACAGGAAATAACATGCCAGATATGAAAATACTGAATAAATAAATACAGGGTGCTAACCATCTAAGTGAAATGCAAGTAAAGACCTTGTAGTACGCATGGGAATGTGTAGGTTAGACATATGCTGACTTAATTCACCAATCGTGGTGACTGGCTAGTATATGTGTCATATGCCCCCAGACGCATGGGCACTCTGCAATCGTCCATCTCCGAGGAGTATGGAACGAAGGTAAAACATACAAGGAGGGGGTGTCCCATACGTCTACAGTTATCTTTCCCGCCCAATGTAACTAAAAGCCAAGTCATAATTATTTTTGAGTTTTCCTGATTGTGCTAAGCCGTGATGCGTGTCACACGTACTGGTAGCTAATCAAATACGCAGCTCGCATCCCAATATGTATGGCAACCATGTTGCGTGTTCCCGTGGTAGGGTCTAGGTGGATATTAAGATACCCTCACAGATATTGGTAGGTCTGAAAAGACTAAGTTAATTATGCTATAAGTCAACGTATCTGTTGACTGTACCTGAGAAAATCTTAGGTATTCACAGTTATATGGAAATCAGGAAAAACATAGCATATAACAGCATTTGTATTTAGACAGTAGCTTTGGCAAGGTATACTTGCCTACTCCCTGATAGTGTTGGACACCTGATCCCACTATCAAGACTGGGGGTCCTTGTGACAGGGGGTCACTGACTATGCTGGAGATGTTTTCTGTTTAAAAAGTACAGGTCTCGTAAATATCATGGGTAAAATATAAAGTATATTCATATATATACTTATATACATATATGATAATATATATATAATATAGGATACACATATATATATAGAGTATATATATATAGATATAGTATATAATATATATTATATATGTATATATAGATAAATAAATAGACAGTGCAAAAATGAAAAAATATATATATATACTGTACTATCCAGTATAGTATTATATAGTATATATATCATATATATATATACATATATACATATATATAATGTAAAGAAAATTACAGTGCTGGAAATATAAATACGTATATTAATACTGTATTATCCAGTATTATATAGTATATAGATAATATATAGATATAGGCATACAATATATATGATAAAAAGGAAATGACAGTGCAGAATGAAATTTATACATATATATACATAAGCTGTATTATCCAGCAATATAATATATAATACATATAGATAATATATATATAGATATATAGTTATATATATATATATATTTATAATAAAAGGAAAGACTGTGCATTTATATATATATATATATATATATATATATATATATATATATATATATATATATAAAAGAAAAGTAAAATACAGAAATTTAAATACATAATAATAAAATAAAAGCATATATACATATATATATATACATATATATCATATATGTATATATATATATAATTATACTCTATATATAAATAAGTATATATATATATATATATATATATATATATATATATATATATATAGTGATATATATATAAGAAAAAAATAAAATAAAAGAAATATATAAAAATAATAATATATATATATATATATACTGTATATATATATATTCTGTATTTATTAATAATAGTAATCATAATAATATATATTATATATATATATATACATATAGAATATATATATACATAAATATATATACATATGTATATACACTACATATATATATAATAATATATATAATAAAAAAATAGAAATAAATAAATAAATAAATAAATAAACAGAATTTAAAAGGTGCATAAATACATAATATACATATATATACATATATACTGTATTTAATATATATATAGTAATATATATATAATTATATATATATATACTTAAATATATACATAGATATATATATGTATATTTAAATAAAAAAATGCAGAAATGAATACATATGTATATACTGTATATTTACAGTATTTATAATATTAATATTAATATAATATTAATTACATATAATAATATATATTAATATATATATATATATATTAATATATATAAATAAATACATATATATACATAAATATATACATATATACATACATATACTTATTTATGTAATTATACGTATATACAAGGGGGGGTGCATACCTGTCTGACAGGGGGCCCACTGGGCTTGCCGCCGGTGGGAGCACGGCGGCGGAGGAGGCGACGGCTGGCCGTGGCAGTGGCTGCAACAGCAGTGGCTGCCAGCAACAGCAGCAGCAGCAGCAGCTTGTGGAAGCTACGGCGGTGGCTGCGGCGGCGGAGGCGGCGGTGCAGGGTGGGGGTTCGGTGGAGGGGACGTCGGTGAGTACTCCGGTGGGGGTGGCGGAGGTCAGAGGCGGTGGTGGCGGTAGTTTGAAGAGGTCGGGGGGGTTCTTGGTGCTGTGGTCGGGGGTCGGAGAGGTTGCTGTGGCGGAGCTAGCGGCGGAGGGGGTGG
The DNA here is from genome assembly GCA_036927795.1 of Iris macrosiphon. Classification (NCBI taxonomy): domain Eukaryota; kingdom Viridiplantae; phylum Streptophyta; class Magnoliopsida; order Asparagales; family Iridaceae; genus Iris; species Iris macrosiphon. The sequence goes on from JAYESA010000008.1 coordinate 60,889,744, forward strand.
TCGTGGGGCGGTCGGGATGGTGGAGGAGGTGGTGGCGAGTCGGGTGGTGGCGGTGGTTCACGGTGGCGGAGGGTGGCGCTGGGGGTGGTCGGGTGGTGAAGTCGGTTGTGGGGGTGGTGGTCGGGATGATGTTGTGGGGGCTCTGGACGGCGGAGACGGTGGCCGGAGGGGGGGTGGCGGTGGTCGGAGGGAAGGCAGGGGAGTGGCGACGGGTTCGGCGGTGGTCCGGTGGGCGGAGGATGGCCGTAGTGGTGGTGGTGTGAGTTTGCATGGGGGGTGCTCGGGTATTTATAGGGTTAGGGTTGAGTGGCATAGGGTGTAATTAGGGGGAAGTCTAGGGGTATTTAGGTTATTTTGGGTTTTTAGGATATTTATGCAGCCATTTGTGGGTCCCACATGACACGTGTGCGGTCCACATTCACCAGCCAATGAGGTGATGCCACCTCATACTTGAAATTTGCATAAAAACCCCTGAAATTTCCTAAATTGCAAATAGGTCCCAAAATTGGTATTTTGCGTAATTATACAATTTGTCTGATAAATTACCCTGTTCCCAGAAAATACTAAAATGCTCAGAATTTAGAGGGAAAAGCTGTGGGAGGGTCCTGAGGGGTGGGGGTGAGTCTGGGCAGTGGCAGGGCCTGGTTTCTGGGTGATACGGGTCATCGTATTTATTATTTAATAAATACTGCGCACGGTGCTCTCTAATTATTTAGAGGTAGGTAGGGCCATAGTTTTACTACGGTGTCAATATACTAATTGTAGTATATTCAAAGTAGAATATTATCGTATTTATGTCTGGGTAAAACAGGTGCCTGTTGGTCCTCAATCTCTAGGGGTACAGAGATGGGCAAAGAGCAAGAAATAAAATAGGAATTAAATACAGACTTTTGTAACGATAATTGTGCGTCTTAAACGAGGCTCAAAATAAGCAATCTGAGAGTTGCACAAAATTCAAAAAAATAGTTTAACAAGTCTAGGGCAGGTATATGAATTTTGTTTGGGAATTACAGCTAGTGTAATGTCCTAAATAATTGTGTGAAGTACATGTGTACAATCAATAGGATATGTAAACAAAATAAATTTTTTAAAAAGTTACAGAAATTCTAATTAGCTAAAATTTTATCCTAAATTACTGAAATCTGGTCGAGGGAGTTTACATCGGTGGTCGGGTCGAGCGGGGCTGAGGAAGGAGGTGGTGCTGGGCTGGAGGCGGTCGAGGAAAGGGGTGCTCGGGCGTCGGCGGGTAGGAGGTAGGCGGAGGGAGGAGAGAGAGAGGGACGGTGGAGAAGGGAGGGCGGAGCTAGGGTTCCGGCAACGGCTGTGGGGGATCGAGGGGATTAAAAGGAGGGCCAGAATAGTATTATCGGTTGAATCTGACTAGGTTTCCGATTAGCATTTGGGTGACGGGTTTGGGTTTCGGGTCCGCTGGTCGGGTTCATAAGAATCCGGCCGACCCATTATTGTTTAAATGCGGGTTCGGGTCTGCGGGTTGCGGGTCGGGTTTAGATCCGACCCGACCCGACCCAATAAGGCTGGGTTCGGTTCAACTGAACCGGGTCTGGGTTGGTTTGGTTTATTTTGGAAATAAACCCAGTTTATTTCAGAATTTAATTAGGGTTTATTTACATTGGTTTTTAGGGCTTTAAAAATGCTTCCGGAGTCCAATAAATTCACAGAAAATTACCCTATGTCCAGTTTTCCATTTTACACCATAAAATATTATTTTCATAATATTTTAATATTAATTAACATCATTTAAAAATCCTTTAATCATAAAATACCTAGGTTTTTAAATACAGAAAATCCCATAAAATTACAGAAAATTATGAATAATCCAAATTAAAAATTTTTAAAAAATCAGGGGGCTTACAATCTACCCAACTTATAAAAATTTCGTCCTCAAAATTAAACTAGGGTAGGGTCTAAAGAATTCCTCTCAAGTAAAAATTGCGGTCTCTACCCAACTTAGAATTTACCCATGTATCATCTAAGGCTATCTAAGAAAGTTATGGCCCAAATCATGTTATTGAATCCTCAAAGTTTTTAACACTATCCACGTCATCTATGATATGCCCTTAATCATTTATAAAAGACAGTCACCTAACAATGCGATTGGCTTGCGGGGTATATCTAGTACTATATATATATCAAACTTATACCAAGCACGAGGTTTCGTCTTTCCGAAATAAGGGAAGACGGAGATCAATAATAAAGAGTTCAAGGGAGAGGTAATAGAATAGAAGTATCAGGATCATAGCGTTTAAAGAGTTCAAATGGGAATTGTTAAGCAGTTGTGGATTGAAATCCTATTTTGGGAAATTCCTATTACCTGCTCGCATCGGTATAGTTATATAACGGATACGGTAGGCTCAGACATATCTAGAGGTCAAGTACATTCGTCTACTAATTACTATATATCTCAATCCACGTAAAGTAGTATTACGAGGGGCGAATCGAGCGCACTAAGGTTAGCTAGACCTTGATACACTGATTCTGAAATGTATTAGTGTACATGTCCACTAATACATATGTCATGAACAAGCTCGATAAAGAATAAGCTTGCAAAACTAGGCTATAGAATAGCAGCGTAAGTCAAGTACAGCAAATTTAAGTACGCTAGATGATGATGAAAGGAGGTACAAATTAATCAAGTTCACAAAACAAAAACAAACAAACAACCATAATAATAACAGACTCTACAATCTCTACAGTTATCATACAACCTCCTTGTCTAAGTCGCTAGTCGACCAAATAGGCGCAAGGACCTCTAAATTCTATTGTCTGAATAACCACTATCTTCTTATACAAGTCTATAGTTGTGTCATCCTAGTTTACTTTATTAATGGGTCAATAGGTCTAGGTGGTACTATATTGTGAGGCGTACTACCCAACTTAAAATATTAACTAATACTGAATTCGTCTTAAGGATACCGTGGAAACTCTTGTTAAAGTCTACGAGAAGGGGTCTTGGTACCTATTAGGGTATCCTCTTATATTACATAGGTCATGGTCGTCTTAAGTCTCAGTCGTAGTGCTTATAGAACAAGTGTCGATAGTGAGGATAGAAGAGTTACTGGCTGTCAAGGGTAAGGGATCTAACTTGTATCGAGGTGGGGGTACTAATTACGCGACTTAAGGCTAAGGGGTAATCATTAGGTCATAATCTACTATAGTAACTTAAACTGTCAAGTTCTAATTACCAATCACCTAGAAAAATAAAAAATTTTAGAGTAACGACCAACATAAACAATAAGAAGCACGCAGGAATCAAGGCAGGATGCAAGTCAAAAAATTAATTCGAATCAGATATAGCTATCAAGAACGATTCAAGCAAGTGGATGAGATTCAAAAACTTATCCTATTTTTATTGCAGGCTTGCTCGGTCCCTATGTTGAAATCGAACAATTTAGTCGTTGACCTGCATGGGCCACCACAAAAACCATGTCACGCCCCAGTCCTAAAATATCGAGGGACTAGACACGTGGCAATGGCCAGCAGCACACACCGATGGACAAACCCAATTTAATAGATACATCGGGACGTACTTAAGCTGTAATACAACAATAATGGTCTAAATATACTAATCTCATCCACAAAAATGAATACAATAATATCAGAATCATAAAGCAAGATCAATCTCAATATGATATAAACTCGGGGAAATAACCCGATAATGAGTCTGATACATCTGTCAAGATACAAGAATAAAGATAACCACAACAAATACTGAGTATGGGTAAAGCCTATACCCAGAAGATTCCCTCGGTGATCACTCGTCTACTGGATCTGGTACTGCTCCAGTGCCTGCTCCTGCTTCAGCTACTGCTAATGCTCCTGTCCCGCGTAACTCGGGGTCGATCTCGTCTGCTAGTCCTGGGGACAAAGTCCGGTATCCAGGTCCTCAGGGGACATAACAAGGTACAAAAATCAACATGCCAAAATGCAGTGTAATAGTAAATGAGATAAATAGGGTAAACTATATAACCATCTATGTGAAAATGCAATTTGAGAGCATCACTAAACTCAGGCTGAGACCACTACAAGCTCTGTGTCTGGGAGCCGGTAGCAGTGTTTACTATGTGTTTTACTATATGTTTACTATGGATTATATATATATATATATATATATATATATATATATATATATATATATATATATATATATATAATCAGCCTGTAGCCTGTGTGACTCTCTCCACCCCATGTAATCATACGTCTTATGCCCACAACGTCTCATGTACATGTCACGCAAGATCGAAACTAATGCAGCAAGTCATATAATATCTAGGAATATAATGTCTATGTCATAAAACCTGAATCCTATACAGAATCACCATGAATATCTCAGGAAGATTCCGTCTCATGAATAGTGTCAAGTGTCCTGGGTTATAGTGTACTTGATAAGACAAGTACGAGAATGTAAAGGGTCACGAATGTCCATCTCTAAGTGACGTTACACAACTCCGCGTACGGGTTGGCACCCGACTATTAGTCGGACACTAAGTAAGTCACACGATCCTAGGTCAAGCATGCACAAATATATATATAGTCAAAGGGATACATAACAAGAAATACAAGTTTGGCAAGGTACACTTGCCTGGGGTCCTGGCTCCAATTGTAGCTCTGGTCTCAGTATGATCTGCAGGTACTACTCCGGTTCCTGAAATAAATATCACCATTAGATTCAGAAAATATCAAATAGCTAAAAACGCCTGTCCTTGAGTCCAATTTGGACACAAGGGCAAAAATGACATTTTCGGGTCAAAGCGGGGTCCACATGTGGGCCACTTTGCACCGAAAAGTGTGTCAGGGTCAAAGGTCTCCAAATTCGTCAAACTCAGTGTCAACAGGTCAGGAACGGTGATACAAACTCGACGGAACTTTCAGAATTAGATTCCGATGAGCCGATCACAAAATCGCCCGTCAAGTGGAGCCTATGGGGCCCACGATACGCGATTTCGTCAACGTTCTCAGAATCGAACCAAACTTGGGTCACAGGACCAGCGTATCGCTACGTGTCCGATGGCGCAAGTTTCGTCTCGATCCGACGTGTATACACAAAGTTACGACGTGTTCCAGAACCGACGGATACGGGACGTTTGTCGGCGGATACACGTTGATTCCGGTGTGCACGCACACCCAAATCAACTTCTGTGAAATCTCACACATCCGTATCAATGGCGCGCGTTCGTATCGGTAAAGACCGCGTGCGACCAAGTTGTCCCGTTTGGCGGGGCACACTCAGTTCCAGGGTGAAAAGGGGCGTTGGTTTTCCTGTTTTTGGATCACGGTTTGCGATCACCACAGGACGCGATGCACCGAGCGAGTTGCACGGGCATCGAGGGGGTCATGCGTTCTACGCGTCACAACTGATGGAACAAAAAATGGGACAACGAGGAGAGAGAAAATGCTACCTGAACAGGGCTCCGAGAATACTAATTTTCCCGTGTCCGGGTCTTGTGTCCGTATCCTGTGTCCAGGCTGTGTTCGTCTAGGTTAGGGTTAGGGTTTCTGTCACAAGGCATCGGGGCTCGCCGGAGTAGGGCAGAGACGTCGGCAGGATCGTGGGGTGACGGGTGGTCGATGGCTGGGGGAGAGTCGGGGCTGTGGGCTCTGTCGATCGGGGAGTTCACGGTGGAGGAGCAGCGTCGGCTCAGGCGGGGCTGAGCGGCTGGAGCGGGGAGTTAGGTCGGGGAAGATGAGGTCGGGCAGAGGAGAGGGTGGTGTCGAGGGGCTACTGCGGGCTGAGGAGGGAGGAGGGTTCTGGGAAGGAGGAAGAAGGCGAGGGGCTCGGCTGAGGCATGGCGGAGTCGAGCAGCGGCTGGGGAGATTCGACTAGGGCGGGCATCGGGGAGGTTCTGGGGTCGAGTCGAGCGGGACAGAGCGGGGCTAGGCGGAGGAGTTGGATGTAGCGCCGGAGAGAGGGAGAGCTAGGGTGGCTAGGTCGGCGGCGGCTGGGAGGAGCTGAGCGGGGCCGAGCGGGGGAGTTAGGTCGGTGGTCAGGTTGAGCGGGGCTGAGGAAGGAGGTGGTGCTGGGCTGGAGGCGGTCGAGGAGAGGGGTGCTCGGGCGTCGGCGGATAGGAGGTAGGCGGAGGGAGGAGAGAGAGAGGGACGGTGGAGAAGGAAGGGCGGAGCTAGGGTTCCGGCAGCGGCTGTGGGGGATCGAGGGGATTAAAAGGAGGGCCGGAACAGTGTTATCGGTTGAATCCGACTAGGTTTTCGATTAGCATTTGGGTGACAGGTTTGGGTTTCGGGTCCGCGGGTCAGGTTCATATGAATCCGGCCCGACCCATTATTGTTTAAATGCGGGTTCGGGTCTGCGGGTTGCGGGTCGGGTTTAGATCCGATCCGACCCAATAAGGCTGGGTTCGGTTCAACTGAACCAGGTCTGGGTTGGTTTGGTTTATTTTGGAAATAAACCCGGTTTATTTCAGGGTTTAATTAGGGTTTATTTACATTAGTTTTTAGGGCTTTAAAAATGCTTCCGGAGTCCAATAAATTCACAGAAAATTACCCTATATCCAGTTTTCCATTTTACACCATAAAATATTATTTCTATAATATTTTAATATTAACTAACATCATTTAAAAATCCTTTAATCATAAAATACCTAGGTTTTTAATTACAGAAAATCCCAGAAAATTACAGAAAATTATGAAAAATCCAAATTAAAATTTTCTGAAAAATTAGGGGGCTTACAAATACTCCCCACCCTTGACTGGTATAATAGATCCAACCATGGTATGCTATGACACGAGATTCCCCAAGAAGATAGCTAGTCTTTTCGAGAATCAGTGTCCATACATGTACAAGATAATTAATGAAACAAGGCTTGCACAAGATACACCATATACCAAGGAATAACATCTCATGACGAGATCCGGATATATTAATTCTGTGTAACAATCGTGTCAAGAGAACAAGGATATCTACACTAGATAAAATAAACATAGAGGATATCATAAATGAGAAACTATTAGAGAATATACTCGCCTGAAGTCCAATAAATAGTCTCACAGATGTCTGATACGGTGCCTCAAAGACCTAGATATGGAATATAACATCAATACAAGGTTTCGAAAAGAAAATAAGTTAAACTAGTCAACAACTAGGTCAACAAGTCAATTCTAAATCAAAAGTCAAACTAGGTCAACTCTAAGTCAAACAGGTCAAACTACCTATTTTTAGGTTGCATGAGTCTATCTTAATGCTATTGGGTTCAAACACTAAGAGTCTTGGTCATACTAGCTAATCTTAGGATACTAGGATACCATATCTCATGATACGTAAAACAAAGGATAAAACATCACATATACATCAAATAATATTAAATATATAAAATCTTAATTACAAATGCTAAACGGATACCTTGGTTTCGAACCAACTTAGTATCGCAACACTACACCTCAATCTTGATACCCAAACCCAATACGTTAGGTATCCCCAAATACCTTGATACTTACCTTGGTATCTCAAGGTAAAACCACAACTTCATATATATACTAACTACCCATAATAACTATATGTTAACAACCCATTACTAAAAGTATAGTATACTAAAGTATAATAACAATTAGGGACTATATACATATATACTAATACCATATATATATATATATATTATAATTAAATACATAATATATATATATAATTGCAGAACCGTCGCTAAAGGCCACTGCTGCCCATCGCTGAAGATGTTGATTTTCTGCTGATACCGCTGCTATTACTGCTGCTATCGCGATATATATATATATATATATATATATATATATATATTATAATTAAATACATAATATAAAATGGCAGAACCGTCGCTAAAGGCCACTGCTGCCCATCGCTGAAGATGTTGATTTTCTGCTGATACCGCTGCTATTCCTGCTGCTATCGCGACGATTTCCTGTTGCTATTGCTAATGCTGTTGTTGCTGCTGCCGCGAAAGCTGCTGCCGTCGCTGTTTGCTGCTGCTGCCGTTGCTATTAGCTGTTGATGTTGCTATTTGTTACTACTGTTGCTAACGCTGCTGTTAATGCTGTTGCTGTCGCCAATTATTATTAATAAAGCTGCTGCTACTTCTCCCTCTCTCTTATATATAACACATAATTATATATATACTTATATATATATATAACTACCACTATATAAATTTATATACACTCCTCTAAATACATATATATGTATCCACAATAATACATATAACGTAACATACACATATATAGTAACATATATATATAACTATAACTTATACGTACACGTATATATATATATATATATATATATATATATATAATCATACCAATATATATACATACAACATATAAGTATATATATAACAAAAAATATATATATATCTACACATAACATATACACACACACACACACACACACACACACACACACACACATATATATATATATATATATATATATATATATATATACACACACACACTACAATATTACATATGTAGAAGTATAGCTACATATATACATAACACATAGATACATAGATATATGACACACTAACACATAAATATATATATACACACATATAATTATATATCACAATGACCAAGAACAATTTAGAAATAGATCTAAAATTAAATTGCACAAACACATGGAGCGAATGACACCCGTATCCCATTAGATCTAGGATACGCTTGCAACACGAGTCCACCACACATCCAAACGTACCCCGAAGGACACGAACAAGTCTAATATATTATTTATGAACAATAACACAAATCTACGTATCCGTGTCAAAATATGACATGCACAAAGTCCCGTGCCCGAGAAAAAATCCCCAAATCAACATGTATCACCAAATTGTTGGGGTCACATACCTAATTGTGGACACAATACTAGCCTTAAACACACAAGCACATGCCAAATTGATCTATAGGACCAATTGACACAAACAATAATTGTCAATCTCGAAATTTCTCCAAAATTGACACAAAAAGCACCATAACTTTTCCAATAGGCCTCATATGAACACAAAACCAAATCCTATGGATAGCCTATGCATATGGGTTGATTTCTCATAGTTAAATCTCATATTTAGAACCTAAATTAAGGGAAAAACTGAATTGTACCTATTGGGAGATGGATTCCCAATGAAACCTCCAAATGTGATAAAATTGGCCTCCAATTTATAGATCCTTGCTCTTCTTTGTAGATTCTTGCTTCCTCCTTCTAGATCCTTGCTCCACTAGTCTTTAATGGTGATTTGGGAAGTAATTGGGATGAAATTTGGTAGAGAAAATGATGTGGAATGAAGGAATTTGGTTGAGGAAAATTTTAGATCTAGTTTTCAAATGAAAAAAGGAGAGAGAAACTTTCCCCCTCTTCTTTAATAGGCCGGCCCCCTCTACCACTTCCTTAAGCCACTATGTAATATCTATTATACCCCTTGGGGCCTCTCATGAAGAAATAATTAAGGAGAGAAGCTTCTAGTCTAATGATTCAATTAATTTAATCATCCTCCTAATCAATTGGCTTTCTAATTGGGCTCAATTCTAACAATTAATACATGTTGGTCCAAGCGTCTAAACTAAACTAGTTAGGTCCACTAACTCAAGTCCAAAATAAATAACTACCATCTAACAATAATTAAATAATACAACAAATAATTATTTAACATGCATAATATTTAATTAATTATAAAATTACTAAAATATCCTTTCCTAGAAAATATGGTAGTGACAGCAACTAAGTCCTCCTGGTCTATAGGAGTATCCTCTAGAGGTACGCCGTTCTATGGCCCGTAGAATGTGGGACACTGCTCTAAAAGCCAGTCATCTGGAAAAATATATTCAGTCAGGATTGGAGCGAAGTACATACCTCTGAAAGCAGTTTTAATAGCATAATCGAGCATATAAACAGATATAGAAATAAAATACAAGATCACTAAACATATGAATGAATAAACAATGGATATACATGTAATGTACGAGAAAATATATCAATAATATAAATACCACAATATGATAAAATAACTGCAATCTAAACTAAACTAATGTGCCTCAGAATACAAGTTCATTATGTGATCGGGTTGGGTGAACATGATCAGGTTAGACGATTATAAGTGAGGTATGTAACCAGAATATACACGATGTAACAATAGGCTTTGATCACATAATCAACTCCTACTCTTCCATCCCCAACTAATATCGATGGATCCAATCACGATACGCTACGAACACGAAATATAACAACTGAACACGAGCAGTGGGTGTACACGAATATCATAACCACCGAACACGAGCGATGGGTGTACACGAATAAGCATATTGAACATGAGTAGTATGTGAACACGAAATGTAATCAATACCCAATATATAAGATGAGATACAATGTACACGAGTACCCGCTGAACACGGTAGGAGATAACATCTCATGACGAGATCCATATAGTACCCGTCCGTAAAATCACTGTGTCGGGATCAAGTATACAATTCTAGAACATGCATATATACAATATTATAAATTGAAAACTATCAGAGAAATGTACTCACCTGAAGTCCTGAGCAAGGTGTGTCTCTCGATGCCCAAGCTGGTGTCACACAACCTATATATGGTATATTGTATCAATACAAGGTTCAAGAATGAAATAAGTAAATTTGATGCAATTCTAGGTCGATACGCCATTTCTAAGTCAAACCAATGAAATATAGGTTACAAGATTCTAATGCTATGTCACTAAGTCGATACACTATGAAGCTATGCTATAATAGCTAAGCTAAGAAACAACAAGCCACTCACAGAGCCGTATCCTAAGATACGCAAGTTTTCGAATATAAAAATAGTATTTTATATATGTTTTTAAATTAAATTTTATAATACTATAACAAATCAATAGAAATATGATACCTTGGCCTTGCACCAATGCGTATCACACCTATCTCGATACCCAAACTCAATACCATGGGTATCGGCCCAATACCTTGGTAATACCTCGGTATCCCTAGGTAACCCAAAACTCTAACATAATAGCTAACACATATATGATACCCTAAGCTAATATACCAGCTATAAACTAATATATACTAGCTACTATAATATATCTCAATATCATTAGAGGACTAACTATACTACCAACATACCTTGCTAAACCAATTACCCAAAACACATGCTAACCCAAATTCCTCACCTGAATACTAAAAACTGATACTACACAGTGAAGATGTGCTCCCTGCAGAAACTGTGTACGAGCCTGAACTCCCCATTGCTACTGCATTGGCCTCTAGTTTACTGAATTGCCTACTGCTGGTACATCCCCACTGCTGCAGATCCTGTGTAGTTGCATTGCATGAGCTGATACTTGCTGTGATGCACATGGCCGTATGCTCTTTCAATTTGCTATTACTGCTCATGCAGTTAGCTACTGCTTGACTTCTCCTTCGTTTGTTGAACTGCCTGTAGGTGGCTGCACTGCACACTGCAGTATGCAACTCCTTCTTGCTGTCTGATGCCCAGTGCACGAGTCCCCTGCTGTTGGTATCTGCCCGACCACCAGCTGACTGAATTGTACGAGGATGCAGTAAACTGTAGTCTCCCAATTTGCCACCTCTATGTGCACGAGTCTGTACAGTTCTCACTGATACTGCACATCCTAACTGTAGTGAATGCTCCAATGTGTACTGCACCCCACCTTGCACGAGCATGCTGGTCCCTCTGCACGAGCTGCTCACTTCACTGACACACCCAAACACACATACATATATACAAAGCTCACTCTCACAGACACAACCACAAATACTACACACAAACACCAATACATATATACCCTCACACATATATATATATACCTATACACCTCTATGTATTTACATATACACATACATACCTATGTATATAAACATACACACTTACACTTATATATATATATATATATATATATATATATATATATATATATATATATATATATATATATATATAAAATATATATATATATATAACCCAACACATATATATACATATATATATAGATATATAGATATATGCTATCAAGGTATCACAACTACTTATGTATATAGATACATATATATATATATACACTTACCCATAAATACAAACACACACATACATATATATACAAGTATATATATATATATATATATATATATATATATATATATATATATATATATAGATATAGATATAGATATAGATATATAAGTAGATCTATATATATTCTAATGTATACACATATAGACACACACATATACACTAATCATAAATACACCAATATATATATATATATATATAAAATTATTATCTAGATATATAAATACACATGTACGTATAACAATAAGAGAAAAACACCAAACACGTGGTGTGCACCGCACCCATATCACACATTCTCTATGATACGCTTGCGATATGGCTCCAACACACAACCAAACACATCCCGGAGGACACGAACAAGTCTAAAACACTAATTATGAATAATATGTATAGTAATTAGAGTATCTACGTGTCTGTGTCATAATGTGATATGCACAAAGCCCCGTGTCGGAGAAAAACCCCCAAAATTAATCCGTTTCATCAAATTGACGAGGTTACGGCCTATACGTATCCAATTGTGGACACGACACTAGTCACAAACAGGTAATCAAATGTTAATTAGATCTATTAGACCCAATGACAACCACTACATGTGCCAATCTCGAAATTACCCTAAAATTGGCACCAAATTGGACATAACTTCCACCGTAGGTCTCCGATGAACCTAAAACAGTTCTATGGGTAGCCTATGCATGTGGGCTGGTTTCTTATGATTAAATCTCAGATCTAGAGTCTATTAGAAGGGGGAAACTGAAATATACCTATTGGGAGATGAATTCCTAATAAAAAGTCCCCAAATGCCAAGTAGCTCATCTTCTTGTAGATCTTGGCCTCCTCTTCCTTGCTCCTTGCTTCCTTCTTGTAGATCCTTGATGTAGAAGCCTCAATACAGAATTTGAAAAGAGATTGGTAAAGAATTGGTGGAGAATTGATGAGGGAATGGAGGGAATTGGAAGAGAAAAATTGTAGATCTAAGAATTTGAGAATTAGTGAAATAAAATGGTTTCTCTCTCCTCATGAAGGGACCGACCATATAATCCCCTCCATACAATGTAAAATGTCATAAATACCCCTTGGGGCCTCTCATGAAAAAATTTAATTAAGGAGGGAAGGTTCTAGTTAATGGTTTCACTAATTAATCCATCCTCCTAATCCATGGGCCTAATTTAATGGGCTCAATCTAAACTAATCTAAATGTTAGGTCCATGCAACTAATAATTGGGTTAGGTCCACTACACAAGTCTAAAATAAATCTACAACTAGCAATAAATAAATAATATAATAAATAAATAAATAATTCATGCACAATATTAAATACAAATAATTTCTAAATAAATATTACCCATTGTCAATTACCAAACTACCCTTGAATGAAAATATGAGGGTGACAGTAGGACACCTCTATAACCAAACAAGGGCAAGGGGTGCTGCATTACTCTGAGACAGGGTACGACTCACCAATTATGAACACGATGAAGATGTCTGTATCGTATCTTTGGTCCATAGCCTATCGTAGCACAATAGTTTAACCCTACAACCAAACAAGGACAAGGGTTGAACCACTTTACCATGATAGTCCATGTCCTCAGGCTACTAACAGATGGCACAAATCACAATTAGGAACAAAAATATATAAGCCAAAATGTAAGCTAAGATATAGATACATATAGTATATAGGTTCGGTCCATGGCCTATTGTGACACATAGGCACAACCCTACAACCAAACAAGGACAAAGTTTGAACGTTGCCCCATAATAGTTTATGTCCCTAGACAACCAGCACATATTCTTTTAAATTGGCCAATCAAACCTACGACTTGTTATGTGGAGTCTGAGTTATCTCAGAAGAATAATGCAATATTGGAATCCTCAGATCATACTGATGGTGAGGCGGGCTGGCCGAGTTAATAAGCACATAACACATAGTATATAAGCACCAGTCCCTCGTAAGGCTACCTCACAAGTAATCATATAATAATATATATAATATAGCCGGATATTGTACTCTACTACTGTAGATGATATACGATATCCGTTGGGGACCAACATGATGCCCTAGGACAAATGTCCTAACGGTAGCTACCATGCATGATCTCGAGATTCTATTCCCTCCCAATGCTCTGCAAGTTCAATTTCTTAATTATCCCTATAGTTATTAGAACATCGTGTCATGGTTTCACGATCTTCCTCCTTAGATGACGCACCGTGGTACGTATACGCTAGGTACGAATCCATATTGTTGCTCGAGAGCTAGATCTGGATTCCTCCAAGCGTAATGCAACAAATCAATCAAACAAACATCCTAACCACGTTATGGTTGTTGACCCACATACCATGCCATGCTGGAAAAATAATATAATAATATCATATATCACGTAGTATATGAGGCATTCTCGATGTATAACCCAAAATATATAATCTCGAAGCATGTAGCAAGTTATATCGTACCTCTATGCACATTATAATACATGTATACGTAGCACGCAGTAATTATATCGGCACAGATACAAAAAATTGGGTCAAATCACCGAACTTACAATTGGTCAAACTATAATCTCCTCAAATCAGGTACACAGACTATCAATCAATATGAAGCCTAAATTTATGATGTGAACTCCTCGAATTAATAATTTTGTCGCCGAACGTGAGTAAGGAAAAAGTTTGAACTACTTTGGAGCAGATCCACAATCACTAAACCAAACAAGGATCGGGATCACATATTGTCTCCCGAGCAGAACTACGCCCCTCACTCTATTCAACGGTCAAAGGAAAAGTTAACCAATCTACTAATCATCCTCAAATTAAAAATTATGCAAGGTCTCCAGACGAGAGAAAAAAAATTGTACGAACCACTCTGAAATAGATTGACGACCCTTAAATCAAACTAGGACCGTGGTCGCAGACCGTCTTTCGAGTAGAACTACATCCCTCACCCTATCAACTAGGAAAAGTAAGATATAAACAACAGATCCGAGTCCACTTAGCAGGTACTGATTCAGTATGACACTCACATCTAGTAGGGTCAACTTAATGTTACGTTATGCACATAGCCAATTCTAGTGCATAAGTCTGGTTTACTAAGTCCACTCTTCCTAAGGATCAATCACAAGAAATTGTCAAGACCAACTACATAGAATAAATAAACATTCAAAATAAAATAATTAAACCCAAGAAATCATGAAACGTGTACATAGATTACTAGGGTCGCATAGGATCACATGCTCGCATGAGAAGTGCACACATAAATTTGCCGTATGGGTCAGGCTGTATGCACTGATCAGGTGCATGAGCACTGGCCGCATGGACGAGTTGGCCGCATATGTCTCCAGGCCGCATGGACTGCTTGCCGCATGAGGCAGGTGCCGCATAGGGGTCAGTGCCGCATAGCGTCAAGAAAAAGTCTACTCCTTGGAACAAGTGCCGATGTGATGTGCATTAAATGCTTGTCAGTGAAGTGACATAAAGGGTGATGTGACATAAAGTGTGTAAGGAAGAAAAGATAAAACTATAGAAAGACGGGCCAAGGATGCGCCAAAGATGCGCCAAAGTTCAGAGTCATGCGTCCAAGAGAAGGTGGCTGCATGCTCTGCTTACCGCATAAGTTTGATGTCGCATGGAGTTCGATGCCGCACGGAGTTCCTTTTTGGACTTAGCGAATTTCTTATTTGTTCAGCGAGTGAATACACAAAGTGTCCAAGGACACTTGTGTAGATCAGCAGTTATACGTCCAACAAGATGGACACATGCTGGTTGGCTATGTGGCAAAGAGTCCAGCTGCATAAGGATCATGCCGTATGGAAGTCTCGGTCGCATATTGTGCTGGCCGCATGAGAACTTCGTCTTCTCCAGACAGCAAGTTTAGCCATGGCAAAAAAATCCAAAAATCCAAAAATTGTTTTCTTCATAATTTTTTTATTTAAAGTCCAAATCAAGTGAAACAAAAGCCAAAATGTTCAAAATTAAATGCTCCAACATAAGGAATAATAGTTTTCGAAAATACTACGTTTTAGTAGATCAAAAATAAGAAAAAGTCATAAAATACATAAAAACTCAAATCTTAAAACTCAGATCTACAAGAATCTATACATCAAAATGCAAAACTCCAAGAAATAAATATAATCAGCAACCCAAGGAGAACATTTTCCATCAACCATATATATAAAACAACATATATTTAAAAATCCAAAAATCTATGGCTTTACCACTTTGAGCATGATGTACTTGCCTTAGTGGACTAACAAACTTCTTCCTAGAACCAAGTCTAGGTCTAGGGATAGGGCTAGTTCTTCGGCCATGGGGAGCTCTTGAGGGAAGGAGGAAGAAGAAAGAAGAAAGAAAGTAGAAATGAGAAAGAATGAGAGAGGAGAGAGAAAACCACATATATATACCAAGTGGAGAAATGAGTTTAGCCCTATGATTAAGTCATGACACTCTCCAACCAAATCTCAACCATCCAAAAATAGGCTTAGTGATTCCAAGAGTGAACCAGGTCTGGTATCCATCCTATATACGGGTCCTAGCACGGGTCTATGACAATTGCCAAGATGTTCACTACTGGTCTTGGACAGTCTCCCACAATGAATATGAATATAATTAAATAGATACAACATAATTAACAGGAACCAACAACATAAATACAGCTACAGAGAAAATTTTAAATATCATAAATTTAAGAAATATTAAATCTGGGAATGGATGTGACAATATGAGAGGAGCTTGCTAGGAGATTGTGTCCGACTCATCTTTTTTGTGTCCAAATTCGAAATTCTCCAAAGAAGCTTCCAAAACACTAGATAATTCTCTCAATTTTATTTAATTCATGGTTAGGAACACCCCTTGGTTATGTAGGAGCTTTTCCATGGTTAGATTTGACTTTCCAATGGTAGATCTAGGTACTATGAGCCCTCAATTTGGTAGATCTAAGTTTGTGTCATGATTTTGGGACTCAATTTGGGAAAAACCCAAAATGTGTCCATTGAGTGTGTGTATTGTGTCATAATGAGGACTATTGATATTTATTTGATGGTGTGAACATAATCTTGTATCCAAAATTGGATACGTAGAGTCCGTATCATGATATGCCATGATACGTATAGGTGAATTTGGTAAATTGGGTGTAAACATATGTTCTTTTGTCAAAAAAGCCTAAATTCAACATAGTACTAAACCTCGTTTCTAGCAATCATAACAACTTAGAAATGGCAGAACTCCTAACTCAGGACTCCAATTAATCTTCTATTTTTTAAAGAACCGTATTGAAGTTAGATTTTCAAATATAAAAATTAATAGGCCAAATTTATTCTATAACTTTCTGTAAAACTGTTTTAGTGTCAACTGTCCGAAAAATGAATGTGTTTTGGTGTTTTCACGATTTTGGAGCTCCCGAACACGAAAATATGATCCGTTGGAAGTTTCGAAAAGCTGATACGAAGGGCTATGGCATTCTTTAACCCTAAAAATTATTGAATATGTCTAATAGGTGCATTTTTGGTTAAAAGTAAAGAACTGACTATACGACATAGGCATTTTGTGTATCCTATGAGCCTGGGTAGTATAGATAACGAGTGTAGGTATCATAGGTTGTCAATTATATATTTACGAGTGTAGGTATCATAGGTTGTCAAGTATATATATATATATTGGTGTTAGGTAATAGATGATACTTAATAGATATAGGTTTTAGGTAATAGATGTTCGTTAGTGTTAGTGTTAGTGTTGATACAAGTGGTTATCAAGTGAGCCAAGTATATGTAAGTTATGTGTGAAGGTATTAGAGTTTGGGATAAGGTACTAGTATGATACTTGGGCACCATAAGGATATTGGTATTATGACACTCAAGTATCATGAGTGAGGGTAAGTGAGTATTGGGGCTTGAGTAAGGTATCTTATTTGGTATCAAGTATTAGTATTATAGTTAGTTGGGTAAGTATCTAGGAGGATAAGGTATTGGTCAAGATACTAATATATTGGGTATTTGAACTAGGTAATAGGTAATATCAATATGTCAAGTGCCAAGAGTAAGGTGAGTATCTTGGATGTAAGGTAAGTGTAGGTTTTTGTCATGGGTTAGTATCTTGGGGTTGGTATCATATGATACTTAATGTGGTACCATAGTATCATATACAAGCAAGTGGGATATATGTAGGATAAATTAGAGTATGTTATCCTAAGATGTATCAAGATATTTAAAATACCTAGATACCAAAATATTAGAACTAGAATGAGGTAATACTAGGATACTAAGGTAAGGTTATGTTATTAGGTATTGGATTAAGATACCATGGTAAGGGTAGCGTCTAGCTTGGGTAATAGGTTAGGTACCAAGGTATATTATTGGGTATTGGTCAAGGTAGTGGTATTAGCTAAGGTATTAGTCTAGAATGTACGATACAGGGTAATATGTTAAGGTATTGGTAAGGTAATGAGGTATACTATGGTAATAGCCAGGTAATGAGGTAATACTAAGGTATTGACTAGGTATTAAGTGTTAGACTAAGTTATTGTATATATTAGTATATCTATATAGTATATATGATATTATTATATCATAGCTTACTGGTATGACTTTAAAACCTAGTATTAGTAAGGTATTGTAGTTAAAGTATTCGAGATAAAAGCTGAGGTATTAGATAAATGTGTGATATGGGTTAAGATACCATAATACAGGGTAAGGTAAATAGCTATAGGCCAATGTATTGACCCTAGAACTAAAGTTTTGACTAATAGTTAAGATATTTGACATACGAGCTAAGGTATTAGGCAAATATGTGATACGGGTTAAGATACCATGATATGGGATGAGGTAAATAGCTATAAGCTAAGGTATTGCTAGAAATTATAGGTAGAAATATATATTAGGGTAATATATGCGAGAAACTTATTAGTATAGCCTAGAAACCTAGTATTGGTCTAGTATTACCTAGTATGACTAGTTTGACCTAGTTAGCACCTAAAATCCAAATAGTGACTTGTTAAGACCTAGTATAACTTTAGAAACCTTATAAATAGGTAAAATCTACCTAGAAACTTGGAAATGACCTTTTTGACTGTGTTAACCTAGATTTGAACTAGTTTAACCAAATTTGACCTAGTTTGACTTAGTTGGACCTAGTGTTGACTTAGAGAACTATTTTCAAGCTAGTATAGCATGTTTATGATTTCAAAACACTATTTTGACTTGATATTTCATATTTAAATTTTTGAGGCACCGATACGGATACGGTTTGACATTCATTGTTCTGGACCGCAGACAAGTACATTCTCTGATAGTTTTTTTCTTTGATAGTTTCTATGTTACATGTATTTAGTATTGAGATATTTAATTCTTGACATATTGATTATACGGATTGGTATACTTGAATTTCTGTCATAAGATATTATTGTTCATAATTACTCAATGATTACTTTGTGTTTTTCGTGATTACTCAGTGATTACCTTGATATCTTCATAATTTTATAGACTATGATCAACGTGCATGATATTATAGACCGTGCATCATAATTTATGTGTTATAACATATCATGATTTGGATCCGTGTAATTGTCGGAAGCAGAAAAAGTATTAGTGAATATGTGATCATACCTTTTAACCCGTACAATAGTATAGCCCGTGATAACTACCCAATCATGGATTACACTTGTGGTTAAGCTAGTTCCCTTTATTTATAGATCGTGCTAGGCCCAAGCCGATCACATGTATTACTAATATTTTAAGGCACTTATTGTTTATGGTTTCTTTTACTTCTAGTTCTTTATAGTGATGACTATTATCTTGTCGTGATGTTTACTATCTCAATGACTCTCCATCATTTATTTTTATTGCTATTACCGTTTTATAGCTTCTGTTATTTATTATAACTACTATTGGGTTATACTTTGCTCCAATCCTAACTGGTTATATTTTTCAAATAATTATTTAGAGGACTAGTGTCCAATACATTACGGTCCATAGGAAGGTGAGCCATTGAGATTTCACCCTTATTACAAGAGGATCTAGTACTAGCCGTTGAGGAGGCTCAGCTAGTATTAGCAGACACTTAGCTACTTTACCTTATTCTATTGGATATATCTCTAGCTTAGACATTTGGCATGTTATTTATATTTGAGACTATTTATGTTTTGTTGATAGACTATTAGACATGGATAATGGTTGTAGTTTGTGACTCTTGTGATTTCCATTCTTCTATTTGATATCGTGCCATTATCTTCCTCTAGTTATTATAATTTAGTATTAATTATTATATTATCATCTTGTCTTCCGTATGGAATTGAGATATTATTGAAAGGTTTTATGTATTATTGTGTTAGATGATTAGATATAATTGTAGACCTAGACAACGTTCTATCGTCGATGTTGCGACGTAAGCTGGACGTATCTACGTATTCGTACTCTCACCCCGAGTACGGGTCATGACATATTTTTGTGGTAGCCCATGCAGGTCATGCTTTGCAGTTGGTATGATATTGTGGTAGTACAATGACTTAATTGTAAACTACGAGCCTGTGATAGGATACAGGATGTAGGATAGAAGAATACTCAATCACAAACTAGGATTTCTTGAGAGATTTCTGGGATGACCCATAAGAATCTTACTATAAACTCTAATTCAAAATATGTTTCCACTATTATTGAATTTGATTCTTGATATTCGTTGTTGGCTTAGATTCTTGTATCGAGATAAATTTTATGGAATGAATTAAGATAAATTTTGATGACATATTTTGATGAGGACAGTGAGAAACAAACTGTCTACCTTGGTTATGAAGCCTAGAGTTTATCGCAGCGATACTAGCTGGCATAGCAAAAGCGTAGAGACATGATTTTGCATGTACATATCTTAGTTATAGAATTTAGAGTTTATCGCAGCTATACTAGTCGACACAACGAGGATTCTAGATAATATAATTAAAGAGATGCATTCCTTATTTATGGACTATATTATTTATCATAGCTATGCTTACTGGCGTGGCGAGGATTATGAGTAATATAATTTCGGATAGACATGTATGATTATCATATTGTATCTTCAATTGGTTCTAAATATATCATCTCTATCATTTAACCCTGTTATTTTTGAGTTTTATTTCATCATCCTACTAGCTCAGGATAGAGATATCTTTAGTTCCTCTAGTTAGTTTTTATAGAGCTTCACCTTCATTAGTTTCTGAGGCAACTTTCTTGGATAGTGTTGTAGTTTAGTAACTTGCATATATGTTGTGTCAAGTTGAGTATTAGTATTGGTTGTAGGGAGTATAGTTTGTGAGTTTGAGAGTGGTTCTTTATTGTGTATATGAGCATCATGTATCAGTGTATAAGTCTAGAAGTAACTCACAGTATTTTACCATTTGTAATAATAGATCTAAGGTTGGTGTCATAGTATAGTTAGTGATTGTTACCTTGTATTAGAAATAATAGTTGTAAGAAAGAGTAACATACCCAATGGTGATTCTAAGTATTGGTATCATTTCATCATATATGTTTTAAATGAATATAGGTTCATATAGTTGAGGGATCCAAGTAGCAATTGAATATCATAAAATTATTTTGAGTATTAATGGGGCCTCAATATTCTATTAGTGCTTGACATTTGGTTATGTGGAGAATATGTATTCATGATATGTATTAGTGAGTGTGCCATGATAAAGTGATATCCATAAGTGTATAGGTGAGTGTGATAGTATTATAATATATTGTGCTAGGTAATATGACTTATGCTATATGTTGGGAATTGTGCTTTAAGTGAGGGTAGATGTGAGTGCACAGGTACGTGTCTAGTATGGATATATCACCTAGTACATGTGGGTATATATGTGTTAATGAGTGATGTGATATGAGTGAGAGCATGGGTGGTGAAGCGAAGTACAAGTGTAGATGTTTCATGAGTATCATGTAATGGGAGTTTAGTATCAGAAGTATTAATAGTGTGACAGTGGGTAGGTTAGTGTTAAGCAGGTATTATAGAGTATCAAGTCCATGAATCGAGGACAGTTATACAGTTAGTGAGAGTGCCTAGAGAGTGCAAGAGTCCAGGGTGCATTAGGTTTAAGATGAGTATTATGTGGTATGTGTAGTGTATCCGCTTAGTATCAGTGAATATCTTGAGAGTGATAGTATCAGTTACTGTACCAATGTAATACTAATGTAGAGTATGTTTTGGAACAGGAGTGCAGGTGTTCATGGTAGGGAGAATAGGAGGAGTAACCTATGTAAGAGTAAGTTCAGTGGGTAGAAGTACCTATATATATTTATATTGATACAAAGGTACAGGTGATTGTACTAGAGAAATTGTTAAGTGTCAGTGTATTGGTTAGTATTAGGATATGAAGATATAAGGAGTATTTATGTCTAGATGCAGAGTATCTCAAGTATCAAAAGCATTCAAGATATGGATAACCTAGTAGTTAGTGTAATAGATATAGAAGAGATCCTTGAGTACCTTAGTAGGAGAGTATCCCATGAGTGTTATGTATAGGAGTTAGTGCCATGTGATAGAAAGTGTCAGAAATTTGAATATGTATCCTATAAATAGTAACTTAGAAGTCTTAGCATAGTATCCTAAGTGGTACGAGCCAGTGAGTTAAGTGTGTCAATGGCCTAGAACCATAGTATATCATTAGTATTAGAAATGGTAACCCTTGATATTAAGTATTTTGGCTAGATTGATGTTTACTGAATAACTGGAGTTAGTATCAGAGACAAGAAAAGAGTCTAGCTAAGCCACCTATGGTACCGCAAATACCCCGTATCAGCAGAGGGAGACACCCCAGTAGCATGGGGCTTTCGCGATGATGGTCGAGGGACCGACATTACAGGTGATGGGTTAGCAAGTTCTGTTCTCTCTTCCTGTCCTTTTTCTATCTATTAATTTGATTGATTTCTTAGTACCTTATAGTTGCTTTAGTAAAAATTTTTTATATAGTTAGTATAGTAAGTAGTATACCCTTTATGGAGACTGCAATATCAAGACTAATAGTATTATAACTGTATCTATTTGATAAATCGTGAATATTTTTTTTTAATAAAATTATATGTTGTATGAGTCGGATAGGACTTTCTTGGACCATTGTTAGATGAGGGTTTGACAATAGCCAGGATTACGATGAATAGATTATAACCAGTTAGAAGAAAGGAGACAAGATTATCTTCTGGACCATGAGTTATCCTTTCAGTTCATGTCTACTTCCATCCTTAAATTTTGAGGACAAAATTTTCTAAAGGGGGTAGGTTTGTGACTACCATTTTCCATCATAGAGATATTTTGGTAATTTTATATATTGTTAAATTTTTATATATTATTTTATATTAGTGATTGCCTAGAATTATATTAGTGTTAGTTAATGGCTAGACAAATTAGAATTTGCAAGTGTTAGTTAGTGCTAATTATTGTTAGTCATGTCTTTCGTAATTAGAATTAATTAAGTTTAGTTGTCATGAAGAGAATATTCCTCTTAGTTATAGAGATTCTTTCCTTTAGTTAATTAGATTCTATTTATGACAAATGGAGAGGGACAAACTTAATTTTTGGCATGACCAAACTTTACTATAAGAGATAAGTTCAATTTAGGGCTCATCCATTCATTTTATTTTATTCATTTGCCTCATTTTTTCCAAAGCTTATTCCTTCCCAAGCAAACCAATTTCCTACCAATTTCCTACCAATTTTACTCAATCCACTTCCAATTCCACTCATTCTCACTATCATGAAGGCCTAGAGCATTGGAGAGCACAAGAAGATCCATAGGAGAGGAGATTGCAAAAAGATTGTGTCTAACTCAAATTCAGAATTTTCCAAAGAGGCAACCAAAACACTAGATAATTCTTTCAATTTCATCAAATTCATGGTTAGGAACACCCCTTGGTCATGTATGAACCTTTCTATGGTTAGATTTGACTTCAAAATGGTAGATCTAGGCACTAGGAGCCCTCAATTTGGTAGATCTAATTTGGTGTCATGATTTTGTGGCAGAATTTGGAAAAACCTAATTGTGTCCATTGAGTGAGTATTGTGTCCTAATAAAGACTATTGATGTTTATTTGATAGTATAAAGGTGTTATTATATCCAAAATTGGATACGTAGAGTTCGTATCATGATACGCCATTATACGTATATGTAGATTTGGTAAATTGGGTGTATACATGTGTTCTTTTGTCCAAAATAGCCCAAATTTATTATAGTATTTAGTCTCATTTTTAGCAGTCATAGCAACTTAGAAATACCATTACTCCTAACTCAGGACGCCGATTAATCTTCCATTTTTTAAAAAGAACCATATCGAAGTAATATTTCCAAATATAAAATTAATAGGCCAAATTAATTATAGAACCTTCTGTAAAACTATTTTTGTGTCAGGTGTCCGAAAAATGAACGTATTTTGGTGTTTTCCCGATTTTGGGAGCTTCCTGACAGGAAAATACGATCCGTTTGAGGTTTCAAAAACTGATATGAAGGGCTATGACATACTTTAATACTAGAATTTATTGAATAGGTCTAATAGGTGCAGTATTGGTTAAAAGTAGAGAACTAACTATACGATATAGGTATTTTGTTTATCTTATGAGCCTAGGTAGTATGGATATCAAGTGAGTACAGGTATCATAGGTTATCAAGTATATATATATATATATACACACACACACACACACACACACACACACACACACACACACACACACATATATATTTATATATATATGTGTGTGTGTGTGTGTGTGTGTGTGTGTTATAATAGGTGTTAGTCAGTGTTGATACAAGTAGTTATCAAGTGAGCCAAGTATAGGTATGTTATGTGTCAAGGAATTAGAGTTTGGGATAAGGTACTAGTGTGATACTTGGATACCATGAGGATATTGGTATCATAAAACTCAAGTATCATGAGTGAAGGTAAGAGAGTATTGGGGCTTGAGTAAGGTATCGTATTTGGTATCGAAGTATTAGTCATAGAGTTAGTTGGATAACTATCTAGGAGGATAAGGTATTGGTTAAAATACCAAGATATTAGGTATTAGAACTAGGTAATGGATAATATCAAGATATCAAGTGCCAAGAGTAGGGTGAGTATCTTAGATGTAAGGTAAGTATTGTTTATGGTCATGGGTTAGTATCTTGGGGTTTGGTATCCTATGATACTTAATGTGGTACCATGGTACCATATACAAATAAGTAGAATATGTGTGGGGTAAATTAGAGTGTGGTATCCTAAGATGTATCAAGGTATTTAGAATACCAAGATACCAAAATATTAGAACTAGTATGAGGTAATACTACGATACTAAGGTAAGGTTATGATATTAGGTATTGGATTAAGATACCATGGTAAGGGTAGCGTCTAGCTTGGGTAATAGGTTAGGTACCAAGGTACGAATTAAGGCATTGGGTATTGGTCAAGGTAATGGTATTAGCTAAGATATTAGTCTAGAAAGTATGATACATGGTAATATGTTAGGGTATTGGTATGTTAATGAGGTAATACTAAGGTAATAGCTAGGTAATGAGGTAATACTAAGGTATTGGCTAGGTATTAAGTGTTAGACTAAGTTATTATATATATTAGTATATCTATATAGTATATATGATATTATTATATCATAGCTAACTAGTATAACTTTAAAATCTAGTATTAGAAGGTATTGACCCATATTTAAGGTATTTGAGATAAATGCTAAGGTATTAGGTAAATATGTGATACGGGTTAAGATACTGTGATACGTAGTAAGGTAAATAGCTATATGCCAAGGTATTGACCCTACAACTAAGATTTTGACTAATAGTTAAGGTATTTGAGATACGGGCTAAGGTAGTAGGCAAATTTGTGATACAGGTTAAGATACCGTGATATGAGGTAAGGTATATAGCTATAGGCCAAGGTATTGCTAGAAATTATAGGTAAAAGTATATATTAGGGTAATATATGCTAGGAACTTATTAGTATAGCATAGAAATCTAGTATTGGTCTAGTATTAACTAATATTCACTAGTTTGACCTAGTTAGTACTTAAAAACCAAATAGTGACTTGTTAAGACCTAGTATAACATTTTAAACCTTGTAAATAGGTAAAATTAACCTAAAAACTAATAAATGACCTAGTTTGACTGAGTTGACATAGATTTGACCTAGTTTGACCAAATTTGACCTAGTTTGACCTAGTTTGACTTAGTTGTACCTAGTGTTGACTTAGAGACCTAGTTTTAAGCTAGTATAATATGTTTAGGATTCCAAAACACCGTTTTGACTTAATATTTCATATTTAGGTCTTTGAGGTACCGATATAGATAGGTTTGACATTCATTGTTCTTGACCACAGACGAGTATATTCTCTAATAGTTTTCTTATTTGATAGTCTTTATGTTACATGTATTTAGTATTGAGATATTTGATTCTTAACACATTGATTAAATGGATTGGTATACTTGGATTCCCTTCATGTGATATTATTATTCGTGATTACTTAGTTATTATCATGATATCTTCGTGATTATATAGAACGTGATCATTGTGTATGATATTATAGACCGTGCATCATGATTTATGTGTTATAACTTCTCGTGATTTGGATCCGTGTACTAGTCGGGGGCATGAGATATATTAGTGAATATGTGATCATACCTTATAGCCCGTACAGTAGTGTAGCCCGTGACAAACTAGCCAATAATGTATTACACATGTGCTTAAGCTAGTTCCCTTTATTTATAGATCGTGATAGGCCCAAGCCGATGACATATCTAACTAATATTTTAAGGCACTTATTATTATAGTTTCTTTTACTTTCAGTTCTTTACAGTGATGATTCTTTTCATATTGCTATTGGTTATTTCCATTACTTGTTTTGATAGTCCTTTGTCGTGATGTTTACTATCTCAGTGACTCTCCATCATTTATTTTTATTGCTATTATCGTTTCATAGCTTCTGTCATTTATTGGAACTACTGTTCGGTTCTACTTTGCTCTAATCTGGAATGTATATATTTTTTAGATGATTATTTAGAGGACTGGTATCTTACACATTATGGCCCACAAGACGATGAGCCAGCTGAGATAGCACCCATATTATAGGAGAATCTAGTACCAGTCGTTGAGGAGGCTCAGATAGTATTAGCAGACACTTAGCTAGTTTTCCTTATTGTACTTGACATATCTCTAGTTTAGACATTTGGTATGTTATTTATATTTGAGACTATTTGTATTTTTTTGATAGACTATTAGACATGGATATTGGTTGTAGTTTATGACTCTTATGATTTTTATTCTTCTATTTGATATCGTGCCATTATCTTCCTCTAGTTATTGTGATTGAGTATTGATTATCATATTATATTGTCACCTTATCCTCCGTATGGAGTTGAGATATTATTGACATATTTTATATATGATTGTGTGAGATAATTAGATAGTATTGTTGACCTAGACAACGTTCTACAATCGATGCTGCAGTATAGACTGGACGTACCCACATACTCGTGCCCTCACACCGGGTGCAGGTTATGACAAGAACCTTGGCCTGCAGAAGATCAGGTAGGAGCATGCAGGTGTAGGCTTGAGAAGTCTGTAGTATACATTTTGTGCTGCAGGTAAGCTTGAACAAGCCACATCTAATGCTCTACAATGTGTTATAGGGTACAAGTTCATCAGGGAGGCTTTGTGCAACAACTTGAGGGTACATGCCATAATTGAGGTACCTACAAGCAGTGCAATAGTAGTACAAGTCTGTGTACGTTCAGTTGGAGTTTGCTGCAGGTAGGAAAGAGAATGGGAGTTGAGTGTAGGTCAGTGAGCTGGGTGTTTTGTGTGGATGTAAGGTTTGTGGCTTAGTGTAGTGAGTTGAGTGAGGTATGTGTTTACCTAGACTGGGTCTAGTGTAGTATTATGTGTAGGTTAGAGTGAATTGAGGAATGAGTATAGTATTATATGATTTGTGAGTATAACCTCCTAGATTTGGGAGAGGAGTATTTTTGTCATTTCATTATTGTTGATATTATATTGATATTGTATAGTTATAATAATAATATTATTAGTTAGTATGCTAGCTAACTAAATAAAAAATTGATTAATTGTTAGTTAGTGCTAATTAGTGCTAGTCTTGACTTTAGTCAATTAGAGTTAATTAGTTAGTGCATGGATAGAATATTTCTTCCATTGATTAGTTAGATGCTTTTATTAACTAATTAAGATGATACCCTAACAAAATAGATTCCATTCATGAACCTTCTAGAAATAACTAGAGGGTAAAAAAGGATAATTTGGACAAACCATCTCCACCCAACCCTAAGGAAGTGGCAGCCCTAATTTATAGGAATTAGCCTCCATTAAATACTATACTACATCATTCACTCATCCCAAATCCCTTCTTCCCAAATCTAATCCAAATATCTACCAATTCCTATTCCAATCCACTCATTTCTTACTCATTATCATTCCCATGGAGACCTTAAAGTTTGAATTAAAAAGAGGACCATTGGAGAGGAGCTAGCTAGAAGTTTGTGTCCATTCTTCCCTTTGTGTCCATTTGGAGGAGTCTCATTGTGATCCAACTCTTAATAGGTAAAACTCTATCCTCATATCAATTCCTACATTAGAATACTCATTTGAGCCTCTAGGAATCCACCCATGGCTAAGTATAACCTAACAGGTGATGTATTAGGTAGTAGAGACTCTTATTTCGATAGTTCTAGGTATTTTTTGTGGCCAAATTAGGAGAACTCCGAATTGGGTTCAACCAGTGTTTGAGTTGTGTCCTCAATAAGAAATTAGTGTCTAATTAGTCATTTAATAGTGCCCTTGTATCCACAAGTGGATACGTAGATCCTGAATCATGATACATATAGGTAGTTTTGATATTTTAGGAATTTTGGACCAATTAGTGTTAATTCTTCTTTAATTGTATTATAATTAACTATTATAGTTATATTATGTTAGATTTGATGGATATATATTATGTTTCACATGATTTTGGATTTATTGTGTTGGTATCATGGGGTATTGGTGGTGTATCATAGAGTATCTTGATACATAGTATGGTGATACTAGTGTGCACATTAAGTGTTTGATATTTGGTTATGTTAGTGAGTATGTGTTTGAGAAGGAGGAGTTTGAGTATGTGTGTATGGCTTTAGTGTCCAGTTATGAGTTGCTCTATGTATCATATTTAGGGGTGTCATAGAGGAAGTGTTGGTGGGTGTTTGTAGTGTAGGCAAGGCACTGATAGTGATGTGGCATTTGTCTGGGTGCAGGCAGTGCACGCTGTGAGCTACGAATTAGAGCTGCACTTGGTGCAACTAAAGGAAAGTAGTTGTAGACTTAAGGAGAGGTGTTCAGTTGAGTGTGTATATGGGAGTATGAGGGAGAAGGCTAGTAGTAGTTGAGTGTGTATATGGGAGTATGAGGGAGAAGGCTAGTAGTAAACTCTGCTGTAACTGCAATAAGCTCGGGTTTATGATCTGAGAATGTAGGAAGGCCTTGTAGCAAAAAGTGGATTAAGTAGCAAGAAACTACTGTAATGGGGAGCAGTTAGAGGAGAGAATAAGTCTATGTTGTGCCCTACAGATTGGGAACAATATCCAGGATTGCAGAATATTCAGTGGCAGCACCACTACATGATGCAAATGCACCTGCAAAGTTTTATAGTGTATCTGCAGTCAAATAAAAGTTGGAGGAAGTGCTTGGGTTAGAGCCTGTAATATCGGGTCGAGCACAACTTCAGGTAGGGAGTGGCAGCATGTATCAGCTACAAGCAGTATGAATACAGGAATGAGCTCGTGTGCATGAAGGCAGTGCCTTGCCTAGGCCAGGCAAGGGGTTCTTGTTGTAGTGGACATAGTAAGTAGTCTTGCCTGTGTTGAGTCAGTAAGGTTGGAAGGATGTACGCAGTGCACAGTTTGGAGAAAATATGTAGGTGAGTTTTTGGTATTCCAGTAGTGTAAAGTACAGGAGGAGAGTTGGTACCAGTATATCCATGAGTGTATAAGGGTGTTGGATGTGGATGTTTCAGGATGTATCCAAAAGTATTATATACTAGGCAGGAATCATAAGGTATCAGGTAAAGTATTTATTAGATAAGTGTCGGGTGTCCTAGTGTTGGATAGTACCTAGAGAGTGTTAAGATTAGATGCTTGAGATTGTGTCAAGGTATATAAGGTAATAGGTTAGAACTAGGTATTGGATATTGGTATGTTAAGGTAATGGGTATTAACTAAGGTATTATAAGGTATGGGTGTATAGGCTAAGGTATATATATACATACATATATATATATATATATATATATATATATATATATATATAAGGTATGATCTAGTATTAGCTAGTATCTAAGAATCCTAATTCTGAAAACCGTATTTCTCTATTATTTTTAATTATGTAATTTATTATTATTAGTAGTTATGAGCTAAATAGAGAGAATAGATTTTATTAGATTTTATTTTGAGATGTTTGAGCATTTAGAGTATTATGGAGCCATTATAAATTATTTTCCTAATTTATTCCATATAGGAGACCCTTTTTATAGTTGCATATGCACCAATATAAATTCTAGAAATTACTAAGTGTATATATATATATATATATATATATATATATATATATATATATATATATATATATATATATAGTTTATTAGAAAGGGAAGTAAAAGAAAATGGGTGGATTCCTATTAGATCTCAACCCGAAAACCATTAACCCAAACCCAATAGAAAAATATCAGCAGCCGCTGTAGCAAAACCGAATTGCTATTCCCAATTCCGCGCATAAACCTTACATTCCACCTAATTCCTTTTTCTACGTGTAAGACAAACCCAAGCGTAAACTCCACCACCGCCTAAATTCTACTCTGCGCGTAAAGTAGAACTCCACTGCTTAAATTCTTACACCGCGCGTAAAACAAATATCACTGCCTCATTTATACCGCATCATTACCTGTTATTACTAAACTCCCCCTCAGCCAAATTCTAAACCAATGAAAAGAAAACAGCAGCAGCAGTAATTCCTTAAACATTAAGTAACTTCCACCGCCACTTATCACTATATATGTGCGTTATTACAACTCTTTCAAACCCTAACCCCACTTCTTCTTATAACGAACTAAAATAATGTGCTGAACGTTGCACTCTACAGAACTTTGCTCTGCAAGTATACCTTGCCATTGTACTGATATTTACATTCCAACCAATACATGCATGTTTAATTCGGCTTATATAAATATTTATTTATATAGATTTTGGACCTATTTTATGAGACCACCCCAGTATTATGGAGCATCATTAGATTTATTGGCTGTGACACAATTTTTATACGAGTTGTGAGTCTCATATAGATCACGGACTGCGTGACAGCTCTGGCCTCCTGTACGTATTAGCCGTACGTTAGGGGTGACTGCTGATAGAAACTTTGTATGCTAGTAGACCTGGCAGTTATTTAGAGATTTTATCGTGTCATGGATGTGGCATGCTTAGAGCATGGGGTAGGAAGAACAACAAGTAAGACGTTTGGGCTCCTTTACACTTTTTCTAGTTCGCACGGATTCTCCGCTAGAGAAACGGGTGGTTGTGATCCTATATATTGCAGGCGGCCTTGCCGTTCAAAAGATGGTACACTTGTAGGCCCCTGATTCTTCGAAAGAATCATGCCAATCCTATTATGGCCAGATAGCCCACGCGTTGGGAAAGTTGTTCTCAAATTGCATTCACTTAGACGGTTAGGCGACCCATTGAATGTTTATATTTTAGTACTTATTGACATATTATTATGTATTTTGTTACGTCCCTCTGAGGACCTGGTCCCTTTCCAGATATGGACGAGCAGGAGTATCCCCTGGAGTACGGACCTGGACCTGACTCTACTTACCAGACTGAGGAGGTCTTACCCTCAGAGTAGCTATGACTTGTTTCCACTGTTTAGAGATTTTTTGTTACTACCTCAGTATAGTCATTTTGTAGTGGATTTGTTTTCACCCGACTATCATACTTGATACTTATCTTGGATATCAGTTATTGTTATTCAGCTCTTTGTTCCTACTTATTATTTATGTTGTGGATGAGATATAGATTGTGTGTGACTTGTTGTGATAATATATTACCACTGGTGGATTGTATATTCATTTACAGCGTACGTGTGTATATGATTTTCATATATTGGAGTTCGTATCCATACGACTGGGCGTGTTTGTTTGTGGTATTAAACGAAAGAATAAAAGTGTATTTCAATGGCAGGGTTTATACGAGACCCGTGTCCTTTGGTTTACAAACAAACTTGTACAATTTGATCCTATACGAGGATGCGGGAGTACAATTTATTTAATCTGGGTATAAATTGCTATAGGTGTCTGATCTGCAGTCGATCACTTTAGCTCTTGGACTACACGATGTTGAAGAAGTGCCATGGAAGACGGGTAGCAGCTTCGAAGGTTGCGAAGGAGGGTAGATGCACGATGCCAAAGCCGTCGACCCCTACTCTTTGCCTGAGCTCCGGACTCTTCTCTCCTTCTCTCTCTCTCTCTCTCTTTACCAATTCTCCGACCTGGTTCGATCTTCCAAATTATCGACCTTGTTCCCCATTGATAGGGGTCTCTATTTATAGAGTTTTGGTGACAGTGACCACTCCGTCGATATAACAACCGAGGAGTGGACAGTACAGCACCCTTTTACACAACGGTTAAAATAACCAATGCCTGCGTATGAATGACCTTTTGAGTGAGCATGTGACGCGTGTCCAACTAAGGGGACAAAATGCGTATATCTGCTGCGAAGATCACGGCGTAGAAGCCACGTAGGTAGGTATCCCTCGTGTAGAAGAGGTTGGCGTAGAAGCCAAATGACTGTCACCCCTGACGTAGAAGCCAAAATAGGCATAGAAGCCGAACAGGCATAGAAGCCGAATGGTCGTAGAGACTGAGTGGGCGTTTGAAGCCGAATGAGCATAGATCCTGAATGGGCGTAGAAGCCGCTGCGTACCGTGCCAGAGTGTTGATGTGGACGTCTTCGCCGGAATTATGGCTTTCGAAGGTGTAATCAAATCTCTTATAGAGATTTGCCACCATCTTGTGCATTAAATGCGGAGACGTGTTTTGAAGGTCTGCAGCCCTTCTGTGCATCCGTCGCAGTGACGTGTCTTGAGGGAAACTGTCACCGCTCTGTGCAATTTAACGTAGAGACGTGCCTCGGGCCCTGTACGAAGTGCAGCTTTCGACGTGGCAGGCGGTTTGTCTACTGCGGAGTATAAAATAGCTCATGTTTGCCTGTGTAAAACAAGGCAGCGTATTCTCTTGTACGCAAAAGAACGGTTTACGCTGGGGGGGCTTTGGTAACCGACGATTTGGTGATATTTTAACCAAATCCTCTGCATTAAATGCCGAGATCCGCCATCATACTGTGGGGTGCATCCCGAGGGGTCTGCCATCGTTTCCAGCCGTCGTCTGGGTAGCCGTACAGCACTTTTTGTCAGGAGTCAGAGGCCAGGTTCACTGCGTGACTTGACAGGTTCATTTCGGGGAAGACGAAGCGTTCCTCGTACGCATTAACGCTGCTTTGAGAGCGGCTGAGTTTTACGCCATGGAGGCTATGAAGAACTCTGTCTTACGCTGGAGCGGCCTGGACGTACTGCACTTACGCAGATGGTCCTTTGAGCTTATACTTCATGCTGTGTTTTAGCCGAAAAAGCTCTGTTGCATGCTTGATGGCTCTGAAGGCCTCTGTTTATGCTGCTCTACATCAAGAGGCTGCGTAGATCCTCCCAGCGTATTTTTCATGCTTCTACAAGCCCCCCTTCAAAGCTTTTAAATTTCTCGGAATTTGAAACGCTTTGAATGAAGCATGAACGGCCCCTCGTAACTCGAAACATTTCTGAATGGAGCATTGAAACGGTCGATGCGGACTTTATGGCAGATTTATTGGGGACCGCTGTGATCTCTTTTGCCTATAAAAAGGCTGGGGGGGTGAACCTGTTCTCACCACATTCCCATCACAATGCAGAGATGATCGCCGGAGTTCGTCGGGTCGACCTGAGGAAGAAGGAGATCATGTTCTTCCAGCATGTAGGGAGCCGAAAAAGACGGCGTCTTCGAGCAAATATCCATTGCAACGATGGATCATGGAAGGATATCTTAGCCTCCCTTGCTCGGGATAATCAGCAACTTTGCATGGTGGTTCTTCCGGGAGAAGGAAAGGATCATATTTCACCATACGGCTGGCAAGCTGCATATTTTCTCCTGAGATCCCCGCGGACGAGATTAGACAAACCGTAATCTATCGTCCTCGATCGAGTTGGGTTAAAGAAACCTCAACTAGATCGGCCATGGCGAATGGAGGATCTTCTTGTTCATGACTGTGGTAGTCGATGAACTGTCTTCGAAGAAGAGGAAGATCTCCACCCATGTGAGAACCTGTCAGAACAGCTTCTGGGCGATCTTCATATGACGATGGGGGACTCCTTTGTCGATGGAGCTTCCCTCATATGTAATCATGAAAAATAGAGAAAAACCCTTGTAGATTGGATTTCCCTCATATGTAATCATGATTTTGATTTTAATAAAATTGTCTTCTTCTTTATATGATCGTCTTGCCATATGTTGCTGTGAAGTCTGAATATGTGTAGCTTTGACACGTCTGAATCTGTACGCTGACTCTGTAGAAAGAGTGCTAGGTCCTGTCCTTTACGTATAGCAAATAGTCCATAGAACGCTGTAGAGCATTTTGAATATTTTAGAACCGTCATGTTGCTAGGACTGAGGAACCGCGTAGAGCTCTGAACTTCTGATAAACAGAATTTTTGTTCAGACTTCGTCTTTAAGAATGACTTCCCAAAAAATCCCTTGGAACAGGGTCGAGAAATGGCTGTCTAACTGAGTTGCCATCTTGATAGACGAGATATTCAGACTGGAGTCTGGATGAACCTCCAATTGACCCGAGAAGAGTAATTTCTCAATGTTTGAACTCTTGTATGCTTCGGGTACTTGGAATATGTTGAGGCCAAGAAGGAGTATTTTCTGTATGAACTCCTATAATTGACCATTTTGGGGACTGTTTTGAATATACGGAAAGTCGTGGAGCGTGAAATCATCAGTCTGTAACCTCTGGGCGTAAAACACCATCAAGCGCGGAATCGTAGACTTGTGGTTCCTGAGCGTGAAGTCGTAGGTTTGTTGCCTCTCGAGCATAAAAGCTACCGAGCACAAAGGCATCCGGACATAAAACTATAGACTTATAGCTGTCGAACGTAAAGTTGTAGATTCGTAGCCGTCGAGCGTAGAAAGCTCCTTTAGCAGAGGACTGGAGATCTGTAGCCTGTGAGCGTAGAACACCATCGAACATGAAATCGTAGACTTGTGGTTTCTGAGCGTGAAGTCGTAGGTTTGTTGCCTCTCGAGCATAAAAGCTACCGAGCACAAAGGCATCCGGGCATAAAACTATAGACTTATAGCTGTCGAACGTAAAGCTGTAGATTCGTAGCCATCGAGCATAGAAAGCTCCTTTAGCGTAGAACTGTTTGATTTGTAGCTCCTGAAAAGAAAATTTCTACGAACGTGAAGTTTGCGGATCTGTTGCCTCTGAGCGTAAACTGAGCGCCACCGAGCGTGAGATCGTCGATTTGGTATCTGCTGAGCGTAAAGTCGTAGGTTTGTGGCCTCTCGAGCATAAAAGCTACCGAGCACAAAGGCATCCGGGCGTAAAACCATAGACTTGTAGCTTGCGAGCGTAAAACCGTAGATCCGTTGCTGTCGAGCGTAGAAAGCTCCTTTAGCGTAGAACCCGCTGAACCGTTTTGCACGAAAAATCTTTTGAATTCGCTGACTGTCCGTCTTCCAAGGGTAGTGGGCTGACGTAGCATCCAATCATAACCAATCTGCGAGATTTGGTTAGGGTCTCGAGGAGTTCGTCCGAGGATTTGAGGAGTCGACCCGGACTATATATACCCCAAGTTTTTGAGAGAAAAACTTTTTATCTGTCTTCTGCGAAAGAGACCTTTCGACTGTTCGAGTTTTTCTTCGTTCCTTCTCCGATCACTTCGAGTCTTCAGAAATGGCGCCAAAATAAACCCCCTCCGCTAAGGGAAAAAGCATAGGTTCTTTATCTCATTCTTCTGCCCCAGCGAGGGAGTCTCTGGTCGGGCAAGGCAAACTTCCTTCGGAGCAAAGTATCCCGCCGACGAGCAGCGCACCCGGCTTTAGAGGTAAAGCCTTTGGGGTGACAAAAATGACAAAAAATCCTTTGCACACGTTGAACGTGACCGCGCTAGGTCGTCTTCTGTGCTGATAGTCTCTTTGGAGGAAGATGATGCACGGAGGCATTTTTATCTTTTACGCCCATATTTCTAATGTGCCAGCGTAAAGACTCCATATTTTTGTAGCCCTGAGCGTAAAAGCTCTGGCTATCGAAAATGGGCGTATATCGTAAAATTTGAGTTTTACGCTTGTGGAGGGGACTTCCGGCGTAAAATAACCAAATGGTTACGATCCTGCGTAGAGCACAGACTGTCGTTTCTTTGGTCTGTACGTTTGTGCAAGATTTGTAATAACATATTTCCCTTACACTTTTGCAGTTGATCTGGGCGAGTCTCCACTGGCCGAGGTGATGGGATCCGCTGCCGGGATGCTGCACTCGAATTATCTGGAGGATCTGTCCCACGTGGCATTTTCCATCTCCGGACCACAGTATCCTGAGGGAAGGGGGTTTCTGATGTCTGCTCAGGGCGAGCAGACGCTGCTGAGCATGATTAATGGCGAGCCCCTAACCTACGTAGACGGAGAGCAGTACATAAAGTCGGCTTTCCTCTTTGGGGACATGATTGACAAACAGTCCCAGACGAGGCCCAAGAGGGAGCCCTGGGTTTTCCCTGCCGTGAATTTGGTTTTGTATTTGCCAACGATGCCGAGGGATTATCCCATCTCGGCCTTCTTCCATGCGACGCATCCCAGGAAGATGTCGTGGATGCTGACTCCTGATCTTCACGGTAAGCCAGGAAAGATCTTTCATCTCAAAGGAGCTGACCGGGGTTCGTTTGTCAGTCGCCCTTCCGGCTTTGTGACGTTGTTTTGGGGACTGTGCCCGGGTAGTGTCCCGAGTGAAGACAGCTCAGTGATCCAACTGGTCCAATTGCCGACCTTCTGCAACGACTTCATAGGACGAGGCGGGGTACATCCCAAAGAGAATCCTCGGTGTAATGGGTGGATCGCCCCAACAAACTCCCGATGGACATGCCTAGTGGGATGGGCCTTGAAGCACTTCCGGAGAGAGCTGGAGGTCATTGGGCTATATGCCACTGTGAGTGCGACGAGCGTTGGGTTGCCTCTGAACCCTAACTTGTTCCTGGCGCTGATGGAGCGGTACATTCCGCTCACTGGGACCTTTGCCACTCCACTGGGGGAGTTGGGATTGGCGCTCCACGAGATGGCAGTTGTCTCGAGACTGCCGATGGGGGATACCCCATATAAAGAGTATGTTCCCACCAACCGGGAGTTAGGGGATTTGGACCCTCGGGTGGCGGAAGTATATCAGGAGCTGATGTGTCAATACTTCGTGTGCACCGCTTTTTATAACGAGCCTTCTGATTTGGCTCATACCACCAAGTGGATGTCCTACCTCTTCTTCCACCGAGCTAGGGCTGCCAAGTCGGAGAAAGCCTCGGGGGGCAAAAATGAGCCCGTGAACTGTTTGGGCGTGCTTAGCGCCCAGGTCGTCGAGGATCTTATGGAGGAGGCCACAGCTCCGGATCAGATTCTCGTCGAGGGGGTAGGAAAGTACCCCGAAGGCACTAAGGCCTGTAGTTACTTGAGGCGCTGTCGCCGGCCTCTGTCTAAGGAAGCCTAGTTGGCTGGTTTCCTCTCCATATGGCTGAGTCGAGTAGTAGTGCCTGGCACAGCGTCCGCGGACCGTATTCACCGGAACATCTTGTGGCCGGCAGTGCGCCTGGTGTTCGGGGCAAGACTGGACTTGCTTCCCGCCATGGTGTGCCGTATACAGGCTGGCCTGAGAGCCATAACTGATGGGTTGCTCGTCGACGAAGCTCGACGTGAGAGTTTTCTCAGGGTGGAATTACCATACCTATACTTGATGGGATGGTTAATTCTCCACAATCTCCGGGTGATGTCTCCTGGCTCCGGTAGCAGCTCGGGGGGTATATTCTTGCTGAATTATAAGGATTCCTCCTAGAATGTGAACACAGTCTTAGACTGTCGGCTGGTGTTGAACCTCAGCCACGGCTGGAAGATCCTCTGTATTGTCCCCTCCGTACATCGCAATCAATCAGGGGTGCGGCTTGAGGATTCAGGTGAAGAGAAGACCGACCTTTCCCCGGAAGCTTTTAACTGGTTGGTCTGTATTAGACCCTCCCATCTGCTGTACAAGAGCGAAGATCACTGCTTCTTCGAGCCCTACTTGCCTAGTCGGTTCGCCAGGCAGTTTGGGTACGACCAGTTGCATGTAGGCAATGCCGTTACCAGCTTTAGGTCCAGGGGCGAACTCATTGATGGAGCTAGAGGGTGGCGATATTTCATCATGGGTTGTACGGGGGCAATCTTTATCGTGTCGGTCGTTATAACTTCCACGGAGCAGCGCATCCTTCATTCCTACGCCCAGTTCTATGTGGCGATTAACACCTTCCATCGCGATTTTGACACGCGTGGAAGCTTCAGGGTGCCTTCTCCCAAGCCTGGGGGAAGAGTTGAAGTTCTCTCGGTTTCTTCTGACGAGGGTGAGGAGTCTGGTACTCCGGATGAGCCTCTGGTGCCGGTGACGAGGTACGAAGTGCCTCCGCCTGCGGGGGCTCTGGTAGTCTCTTCTGGGAAGCGGCGGGCTTCTGCTCTGAAGGAAGCTTCCCTTCGTAGGAGGAGGAAGGAGACGGTTGCTCGTCCCCTCCGCATTTTTGGTGTTGAGGCTCCCGGGGTTGAGCCGCCATCTCCCCATACCAGGGATGATTCTTTGGCCGGAGGTTCCTCGCCTTTTAGAGAGGGACCTTCTTCAGCTCTGGCGGGTGGCGCCGGAGAATCTTCGCTAGAGGTTGCTGTCGCTGCTACTGCTCTAGGTAGCGGAACGAGATTGCCTGTATGGCCGCGATAGATGGGAGAATCTTTCCCGAGGTCAGCAGCGGGTGAAGTTCCTGCTGTGTCAGCGAGCATGCCTGGCGAGGTTCCTGCTGACGAACCTCGATCTCATCTTGGTGAAGGCTTGACAGAACTCTTGGCAATGTCGGTCGGCCCACCTCCTTCTCCAGGTATGACGGTTCTCATTGCGTCATTAAGGCGTGGTTTAGCTACCTCGGGTGCAGATGCGTCGTATATGCCGTTGGCTTCGGGAAAATGTCGTCTTTTGGTCTCCCCTTAGAAAGATTACTATTATATTGATATAAGCTTTCTTGTCCTCTTTTCAGGGGATGACGTCCACGGGGAGCACAGCATTGAAGCGCCTTCTGGCTCTGCTCCGGGTCCTGGTGATGACACGAAGGTACCCGACTTCGAGGAGGAGGTGTCCTCGGGGGCTAGTTCGCCCGGAGTGGTTTCGTCGTCTCCAGAAGAGGACGAACCTGTCATTGTGACCTCGCCTCAAGTGAGTATGCTGACGACTTCGATCGTTGTTGTCGCCGCCTTGTCTGCAATCATTCCTGGAGAGGGACTCGCTAGTATCGCGGCCACTCCTGGCGTTCAGCCGGGTCTAGCTGCATTGACCGAGCAGCATACCAGCTTCTTCTACACCGGTTTAAAAATGATGATATCGATGGTGTTGGCGAAGAATCTGGACTTCGAGCGCCTGAAGAAAACTTCTCAGTTCTCGATCGGGGCTGTCAGGGAGCTTGGTGATCCTGGGGTAGCTGACGCCCTGGAGGCGGTGGTTAATGGGTTAGAGCAACCCATTACCGAATACTTGAAGCTGACTCGGGGCAGCCTCGATGCTGATGTCCAGGCTCGATTCGACCTCATGACTGCGCGGCTTGCTACAAAGCTGGAAAGCCTAGACAACTCCATCCAGACGCATAAGCTGGAGATGGATAGGAGAAAAGCTGTCGTGGAAGAGGCTCTTGCTGTTGAGACGCAGTGTCGCTCCGAGCATGAAGGGAACGCAGCGAGGGTCTCCAAGCTGAGGGAAAAACTCGTTCGGGCAGAGGAGTGGGCTTCTCAGTCGTTGGCTGGTCTAGAGGTAGCGGCTGGTCGTCTGAGCGCAGCGCGACAGAATTTAGACCGTGCAGAAGCTGCTCGTATGGGCTGTCTTCGGGCAAAGGCTGATCTGACCCTTACGAACACTCCCTAGGCACGGCTGGAGCAGGCTCGCGCCGACGCCTTGGCTCTTAGGAATGAGAGGATAGCTGCACTGGAGCGGCTGATTTGCAATCTGACTACTCCGCCATCATGATGTATCCTTTCCCTTTTTGCTTGCCCAGATGTAATTCTGCCTCCCTTTTGGGAATAAATAAAGGCGACTCTTTTCTGACTTTTGTGGACCCATCATTTCGGAATGTAAATGACAGTTTTTAGGCGAGAGTAATATCAGAGATAGTATGGACATGATAGACTCTCGATAAACTTCTTAGCAGGACATATTTATTCAGAGGTCGTACAAACATGATAGGATATGACCCAACTAGTTTTGTTTTGGGAGTAGTTTTGTCAGAATATGAGATCCTTGCTATATTCCACCCGAACAGGGGAGATTAAGCATAGTACCTTTTCAGGAATTTGCCTTTGATATGAGCCATTAACATGTCTCCATTAGGCTGGGCTATCCTGTAGGCGCGGTTCGAGAACGTTGTCTCGATCACATAAGGGCCTTCCCTTTGTCTGCCGGCGTCGGTTTTGAAGGGCTGGCCTCTGGTACGACGGGGCCTAGTCCCGAAGGTTTGGCAGTTGAAGCGTCCGCCGGTGCATCCTCCTGACTTGCTCCGCAGTCGTTGAGGTAGGCTTCCCCTGAACGGGTTGTAGCAAGTACCTCGTCCTCGTCTGATGGCAAAGAAGTTGCGACCATGTGGCATGGTTTGCGCTTGGAGCTTCTTCTAGACGTAGCTTTAGTAGCTTTAGTCTCTTCCTCGAGCTCTGATACCAAATCCGGATGAACCCACATAATCTTGCCCTGCCGGGTGGTCAGGGGTACCAGGTCTTGATTTTGATCTCTAGATGGAGGGAGATTGACGATGTCCATCGTAGCTCGGGAAATGGGCGTGACACCGTTCATGACCTCTTGGGAAGGCAGATCGCCGAACTGTAGAGAGATCATGTTGGCCGTGACCGTCTTCTCGATCTTGTGCAGAGTGATGGCCTTAGCATCGATCAACCCCTGGATCCTCCTCTTCAGTATGTAACACGCCATTGTTGGGTGGTGTACGTATCTGTGGAAGATGTAGTATTTGGGGTCGTCAGTACTGCCGGCTTCTTGGGGCCGCCTTAGCTCCGGAAGGGTGATCTTGCCGCTTTTGACGAGACACTCGAATATACTAGGGATATCATCATCGTCGAAAGAGTAGACTTCGACGGGCCAGGAAGTCCCGGGCTTCGTCTGCGTGGTCGCCGCCATCTTTTGTCTGGACGTATTGACTGTCAGAGCTTCTTTTCCCTTGGAGCTGCGAGGATGGTCGCTGCTGGGAGATGACCTTTTGCCTCTATCGGAGGCGAAGATCATGATGCTATTGTCGCGCGCCTTGCGACTGTTGTCTTCGGCGGCCACTGCCGAGACGATGAACGAAGGCCACTCATGGAACTGATATGGTCCTGTAAACACCGAGACTACGGGAAGGAGGTTCTTCCTGCAAATGTCTACTAACGCCGAGTCCGGAACTTCCGGAGGCATTTGTAAGGTGGCCTGACGAAAACGTTCGACGAAGGTGCGAACGTCCTCCTTTTCCCTTTGTTTGACTTCGATGAGAGAGGACATAGACATGTCCATTCCACCCTCGTAGAATCGCGTGAAGAATAAAGCTTTGAAGTCTTCAAAGGAAGTAATGCAGTTGTCCGCCAAGCTACGGTACCACTGATAGGCTACTCCTGAGAGGCAGCCTTTGAACACCCGAGTGAGGAGGGCGTCGTTCCCTTGTAGCAACACCGTCATCATACTGAAATAGTTCATGTATTGACTTGGCGATGTTTTTCCTTCGAACAGAGCCATAGTTCGAGGCTTGTACTTCGGAGGAAAAGGGACTTCTTCCCAGATAGCTGGGTAAGGCTGGTTGATTCCCAGTTTCTTGAGCTGATCTTTATGCTTCAAGGCGTCAAACTGGGCTTTCAACTCCCGCACTGCCTTTATCGGATTTTCAGTTGGAAGTGGGGCTACGGTGTAGTGTGGAGTTGGTTGTATCGTGACTCCAACGGGAGGTAATATATTCACCGAGTGAGGAAGCGGAGGAACTGCTGACTCTTGATCTAGAGCAGGCTCTTGGCTTGGGTTGGATGGTGGCAAGTCCACCCCCGCACGTATCTGAGTTGGCGGGACCGACGCTTGAGCCATGGCAGTTGCGTGCTGAGTTAGCATCATCTGGTGCATGTTCTCCATTATGGATTGCATTTGTTTCAGAGACGTTTCCAGCATAGTGATGCGTTGTTCCGCGTTTCCTGACGGCGAAGCTTCCTCGCATTCGTCTTCAATGGCGTAGACTCCCATTTCCCTGGGCGTCCTCGAAGGATAAGTATAGGTCGCTGCAGAAGTTGACTCTATACTCTCAGTATCTGATCTGGGATATTGGCGACCCTTAGCGTCAAAATTAGATGAGTACGAAGCCGGTTGCTGTGACCTTGCA
Organism: Iris macrosiphon; assembly: GCA_036927795.1. NCBI lineage: Eukaryota > Viridiplantae > Streptophyta > Magnoliopsida > Asparagales > Iridaceae > Iris > Iris macrosiphon. Next base: position 60,932,515 of record JAYESA010000008.1, read on the forward strand.
CGGGTGTTTTGGAACACCCCAGCTTCAGTGTTCCTGAGGAGGTCTTCGAATCTTCTTCGGCTCGGAGGCCCTGAGGGATGACGTCTTGAGCTCGGTCCTCCTCTAGGTATGTGAGAAGCCATGTTCACGGACGCATACGCAGGCTTTTCTTCCGAGAAAGACTGAGAGTAGCTCAATCGGTCGAAAATTGGCCATTTTGCTTTAGAACAGCAACAGTCAATCACAATTTTATGACTATTACAACATTGCTCGCTAGGGGGCGTAATAGACATGTTGGAAGGTTTCCTCTCCTTACGCTTCTGGATTAGGTATTTGCGCAGGTCAGGGGGAGTAGCAACTTGAGCTTGCTTTACGTCGTTGGACTTTGACTGGCGTAAATTAGAGATTCGCTCAGAGTGGCGTAAGGCTGAAGAGGTCCTCAGTTGGCCATCGGCTTCCCGCATAATCCGGAGGGTAGGCAGATTGCTCCTTCGCTAGCTTAACGGCCGAGGAGTCGAGTATTCCGCTGCCTGCTTCCCTTCGCGGAAATCATGGCACTCATCTGGTTCCTCGTAGAGGTCAGATGTTGTCTTGTGCCTGGAGCGTGATTTGTACTTCTGTCCTGGCGCTGAGGCATTACCAGAAGTTTGGTCTGTACCGCGCGTAGCGGGAGACTGGTTCCTACGCGTAGAGCGCAGTGGATACTTCTGGGTTAGCGCTGAGGCTTTGCCCAAAGTTTTGTCTATACCGCGCGTAGCGGAAGACTGATTTCTGCGCATGAAGTGCAGTGGATACTCCTGGTTTAGCGCTGAGGCTTTGCCCGGAGTTTTGTCTGTACCGCGCATAGCGAGAGACCGATTTCTGTGCGTAAAGCGCAGTAGATACTCCTGGGTTAGCGCTGAGGCTTTGCCCAGAATTTTGTATGTACCATGCGTAGCGGGAGACTGATTTCTGCGCGTAAAGCGCAGTGGATACTCCTGGGTTAGCGCTGAGGCTTTGCCCGAAGTTTTGTCTGTACCGCGCGTAGCGGGAGACTGAATTTTACGTACGGGGCACGGAGGGAGCGATGCTACCACCTCATTGGTCGGAGAGATCGGAGAGTCCACAGGAACGGCGGAGGATGTCTTGGGCATCCATACTTTGCGCAGCTTCCTGTTGTCTTGGACGGAGAGAGAGTGAGAGCTCACCCAGTACGAAGCATGTCTTCGTAGGCAGACTGGTCGAATTGGACGACCAGTGTCTTCTTCACGGATCCCACGGATACCGCATCGTGTTGAGCAATTGCTTCCTTGTCAGAAGAGAAAGATGTCCCCAGCAGAGTCGCCATCTTGTTTGTGGTATTAAACGAAAGAATGAAAGTGTATTTCAATGGCAGGGTTTATACGAGACCCGTGCCCTTTGGTTTACAAACAAACTTGTACAATTTGATCCTATACGAGGATGCGGGAGTACAATTTATTTAATCTGGGTATAAATTGCTATAGGTGTCTGATCTGCAGTCGATCACTTTAGCCCTTGGACTACACGATATTGAAGAAGTACCGTGGAAGGCGGGTAGCAGCTTCGAAGGTTGTGAAGGAGGGTGGATGCACGATGCCAAAGCCGTCGACCCCTACTCTTTGCCTGAATTCGGGACTTTTCTCTCCTTCTCTCTATCTCTCTTTTTACCAATTCTCCGACCTGGTTCGATCTTCCAAATTGTCGACCTTGTTCCCCATTGATAGGGGTCTCTATTTATAAAGTTTTGGTAACAGTGACCACTCCGTCGGTGTAACAACCGAGGAGTGGATAGTACAGCACCCTTTTACACAACGGTTAAAATAACCAATGCCTGCGTATGAATGACCTTTTGAGTGAGCATGTGACGCGTGTCCAACTAAGGGGACAAAATGCGTATATCTGCTGCGAAGATCACGGCGTAGAAGCCACATAGGTAGGTATCCCTCGTGTAGAAGAGGTTGGCGTAGAAGCCAAATGACTGTCACCCCTGGCATAGAAGCCGAACAGGCGTAGAAGCCGAATAGGCATAGAAGCCGAACAGGCATAGAAGCCGAACAGGCATAGAAGCCGAATGGTCGTAGAGACTGAGTGGGCGTTTGAAGCCGAATGAGCACAGATCTTGAATGGGCATAGAAGCCGCTGCGTACCGTGCCAGAGTGTTGATGTGGACATCTTCGCCGGAATTACGGCTTTCGAAGGTGTAATCAAATCTCTTACAGAGATTTGCCACCATCCTGTGCATTAAATACGGAGACGTGTTTTGAAGGTCTGCAGCCCTTCTGTGCATCCGTCGCAGAGACGTGTCTTGAGGGAAACTATCACCGCTCTGTGCAATTTGACATAGAGACGTGCCTCGGGCCCTGTACGAAGTGCAGCTTTTGACGTGGCAGGCGGTTTGTCTACTGCGGAGCATAAAACAGCTCATGTTTGCCTGTGTAAAACAAGGCGGCATATTCCCTTGTACACGAAAGATCGGTTTACGCTGGGGGGGCTTTGGTAACCGACGATTTGGTGATATTTTAACCAAATCCTCTGCATTAAATGCCGAGATCCACCATCATACTGTGGGGCGCGTCCCGAGGGGTCTGCCATCGTTTCCAGCCATCGTCTGGGTAGCCGTACAGCACTTTTTGTCAGGAGTCAGAGGCCAGGTTCACTGCGTGACTTGACAGGTTCATTTCAGGGAAGACGAAGCGTTCCTCGTACGCATTAATGCTGCTTTGAGAGCGGCTGAGTTTTACGCCATGGAGGCGATAAAGAACTCTGTCTTACGCTGGAGCGGCCTGGACGTACTGCACTTACGCGGATGGTCCTTTGAGCTTATACTTCATGCTGTGTTTTAGCGAAAAAAGCTCTGTTGCACGCTTGATGGCTCTGAAGGCCTCTGTTTACGCTGCTCTGCATCAAGAGGCTGCGTAGATCCTCCCAGCGTATTTTTCATGCTTCTACAGTGTTATGTGTTCCTAGTCCTACGTATTTTGGGACTGCGACGTGACATGTTTTTGGTGGTGGCCCATGCAGGTCCTGAATATATTATCTTGGTTACGTAACTGTACCAAGCAAGCCTGCGTATAGGAATAGAGTATAAGGATCTCCTCCATACTTGATTAAAATCTCATTCTTCCTTAAAGTTTTACGCCAGGAACCTTTACGCTGAGACCAGGGACTTCTATTTTATGTAGTGTAAATAATTTGTTGGCATAAAAGCCAAACTATATAGAAGATTGTTTACTTTTCGCTACAGATATGACAAACTGCTAAACTACGTTTCCTTAGACTTCTAAATCCTGCGTATGACACATCATGCAACCCACGTATTTAACTGCCCCTGCGTAAAACTTGATGATTCATGTACAATAGGTAACCAGCGTAGAATAATCTGATTAAACGTAAAATATAAGGATAGGATGTGAGCGTATTTGTCACAAATCTTAGTTTTTCCAGTCATGACTAGTTAGAACCGAATCTCTTGCATTAAATGCAGAGATATGCCTTGAGCCCTGTGCAAGAAACAACTTTTGATGTGGCATCTGATTTTGTCTTATCTTGAGCGTAAGAACTCATTTTCTGTCAATATGACAGAGGCAGCGTATTCAGAAGGCTTCCTTTCTTTCTTTTGGATGCGTAAAAACTGATTTGTAACAAATATGTCACTAAACGACAACCTGGGTCTTTGTGCAATTCATCATCACAGTCGTCCTCTCGATTATCGTGCAGTGCTTTTGTCAGATGTCAGGTTCACTGATTTACTGATTTGACTGAACAACTCATGATGAGTTCCTCGTACAAACCTTACGCCACAACGTACGTTAGATTTTTACACACAGATTTTATGCATCAACTTTTACGCGCCGACCTTTCACGCGAGCCTTACGCAGAAAGTGTAGTAAGACTTTATGCGCAAAATTTACGCACGAAGAACTTTTACATAGGCAGATTTTACGCAACATATCTTTACGCAGCCGATCTTTTACACACCAACTTTACGCACGGAACCCTTTACGCAGACTTTTACTCAGACAATTTTGAAACTCTACTTTAGGCCAAATTACCTCAACTCTCTGCTTTACACGGACAGCTCTGAAGTCTTACTTTATGCTAAATTATCTTGAAGCTATACTTTGCACAGGAAGCTTATCCACCTGTTTTACGCCAACTATCTGAAGCCCTGTTTACGCAGGGAAAGGATTTCATGTATGTTGGGGATTTTGACTACACGAACAATTCCCTAGCGTATTTCATGCCTCTATATTCTATTTTATACTTGCATCCTGTTTAATTCCTGTATTCCTTTTGAACGTTGTGTACATCACCTGCAGAAAGATGGAGATGCAGAAGGGATGTACTGTCACAGATAATGATATAACTCCTGGAGTCAATGGTCAGACTCAAGGAGAGACCTCAACTCCTAGACTTCCGGGATCAGATGGACAGATTCACAATCCAGTTCCATCTGATCTTCCTCTTCCACCTAATGAGAACCTTCCAGTCTCATCAACACCGCAGGATGGACAGGTTCAACTGTTCCAATTCTTCCAGATGATGATACAGGAACAGAGACAACAAGTAGTAGAACAAAGGCAGGAGTTCCTAGCAGCACTTGAAAGGATGGCTGTAAGGACTACTGTACCAGCTCAAGCATTAGCTCCAGTACCTCGAGCTAAAGTTGGTTCAGTAAAAGCCTTTATACAGATGGGTCCGAGGCTGTACAAAGGCATTGAAAGCCCAGAGGAAACTACTAACTGTATCACGCACACACAGAAATTGTTAGAGGCATCGCAGCTACCTGTAGACCTATGGATGACGGGTATAAGGACGCTTCTAGATGGTAATGCTCATCACTTGTGGGAATCCATAGAGCGCCAGCTGGGTACATACCAGACATGGGAGTAGTTTCTGGAGTGCTTTGAAAGAAAGTACTTCCCGGACACCGTCAGAGATGCATTGTACGATCAGTTTCTTCACCTAGAGCAAGGGAACAGAATGGTGGACGAGTATGATGCTGAGTTTAGTCGCCTTAGTAAATATGGCGCTGCCTTGATACCAGATTACTTGGCCAAGGCTAAGAGGTTTCATCGTGGACTAACTCAGGAGCTACAATATTACACTAGCTCCAAGTCCCAAATCTCTTATGCCAAGTTACTGACAGAAGCCAGATTGCAAGAAACCATCAGCAGAGGATAGGGAGGTCAGCTGAGGACACAGCAAGGACCAGCAAGAACATAACAAGGAGGATCTATCAGACATCCTTTAGCTCTACAACAACAGTATCAGCATAAAGCAGGACCATACCAGGTTCCAGATAAGCTCTAATGTAACTATTGTGGGAGACGCGGGAACATCTCAAGAGACTGTCGGGACCGTTTGGGACAGTATATGAGATATGGTTTTGGACAGCACCAGGCAAGAAAATGTCCAAAGCAACAGACACTTCCACCGCCAGTACAAAGACTAGCGCTTCCAGCACCTCAACCTCCAACAGCAGGAGGATTTCAGCGAGGACCACCACTACCTACACAGGAGGATCAATTCGTAAGGGCCAGACAAGGACAACCCCGGAGGAACGAACAAGTTTTTGAAATGGAAGTGGATGACATGGATCAAGAGATTGATGTCATAGCAGGTATCACTCTTGCTTTTACTTTTCCTGCTACGATATTGTTTGATACGGGAGCCATCCACTCATTCATATCATCTAGTTTTATTACCAAACACAACATTGCCTCTACACCTTTATCTAGTTGTATTATAATTCTTACTGGGGGAGGAGTTGTACCTATTAGTAGAATTTGTAGATTATGTCCTATAGTGATACATGACAGAGAGATGAATGTCCAACTCTTAGTCCTTCCTATGCCAACTTTTGATATTGTGCTTGGAATGGACTGGCTAAGCAAGTACCACGCTTTCTTCGATTGTTTTGGAGGAACCATTCTTTTTAAGGTACCCGGCCAGCCTGAACTTGAGTTTACACGAGGATCCACCGAAATCCTTGATGGTATGCAACTCGCAATGGACGATGTCGTTTATCATCCCATTATTTTAGAATTCTAAGACATCTTTCTAGTAGAATTACCAGGCCTACCCCCAGATCGAGACGTATAATTTTTAATTGAATTAACACTAGGAGCAGCACCCATAGCATCACATGTTTATAGACTGGCGAAGAAGGAAATAGATGAACTGAAGACACAATTGAAAGAACTAGAAGAGAAAGGTTTTATTCGACCAAGTGCATCACCCTGGGGAGCACCAGTGTTGTTTGTACCAAAGAAGGATGGGTCAGTGTGTATTTGCATTGACTATAGAGCCTTAAATATAGTGACAGTGAAGAATAAATATCTACTGCCACGCATTGATGACTTATTCGATCAGCTTGGTGGAGCCAAAATGTTCTCAAAGATAGATTAGAGATCGGGATATCATCAGGTGAAGGTACGAAAGAAGGACATCCTAAAAATCGTATTCCGGACAAGATATGGGCACTACGAGTTTCTGGTTATGCCATTTGGATTGACCAATGCTCCAGCTATCTTTATGGATTTAATGAATCGAGTCTTCCATCAGTATTTGGACCAGTTCGTAGTCGTCTTTATAGATGATATACTTGTCTATTCAAAGAGCCACGAGGACCACGAGAAGCACCTACGGACTGTTCTAGAGACCTTGAGGAGAGAGCAGCTATATGCGAAGCTCAATAAATATGAATTCTTCTTAGATAGAGTTTCATTTCTTGGGCATGTCGTTACCGGAGATGGTATTTCTGTTGATCCAGAAAAGATCTCTACAGTCGAGACATGGCCTGTTCCTAAATCAGCAGCGGAGGTGAGAAGTTTTCTTGGACTTGCGGGATATTACTGACGGTTCGTGGAGAACTTCTCAAAGATAGCAACACCTATGACTCAGTTAACTTGCAAAGATCAAGAGTTTATATGGACCAGCGAGTGTCAAACCGCTTTCGAGGAATTGAAGAAGCGACTGACTACAGCACCAGTATTGACTATTCTATCAGGATCAGGAGGATATGTGATATACAGTGACGCACCAGGAAAAGGTTTGGGATGCGTATTGATGCAGCATGGCAAAGTGATTGCATATACATCTAGGCAATTACGAGTACATGAGAAGAGTTACCTAACTCATGACTTGGAACTTGCATCCATTGTATTTGCTCTGAAGCTAAGTAGACATGACTTATATGGGGAACGAGTGGAATTCTATACAGAACACAAAAGCCTCAAGTATGTATTCACACAGAAGGAGTTAAATATGAGGCAACGTCGATGGCTCGAATTGATGAAAGATTTCGAAATAGAGTTACATTATCACCCAAGCAAGGCTAACGTTGTAGCAGACGCGTTAAGCCGGAGCCAGCAGCTTATTTCCTAACAACACAGAAGGAATTATTGAAGGACTTGCAAGGTCTTGGCATTGAAGTATTATTGCCTGGAACAGACGGGACACTAGCCAAGGCAACATTGCCTACAGACGCCAGATTTAGAAGATTAAAGAAAAAGACAGAGGCCGGAGAGCAGACAGGACTGCGCATTCATGATGACGGGACATTACGATGTGGTGATCGTCTGTATGTTCCAAATAGAGAGATTCGACAAGAGCTGATGACAGAAGCTCATAGTTCGATATATTCTATTCATCCTGGGGGCACCAAAATGTATCGTGACTTAAGACAGCATTTTTGGTGGCATGGAATGAAAAGAGAGATAGCTCGATTTGTAGCTAAATGTTTGGTATGTCAGCAAGTAAAGGCAGAGCACCAAAGAACAACAAAATTATTACAACCACTTCCGATTCCAGAGTGGAAGTGGGAGCACATCACTATGGACTTCGTCACAGGTTTCCCTAGGAGTCCAAGTGGTAAAGATGCAGTATGGGTAATAGTGGACTGACTCACCAAGTCAGCCTATTTCTTGCCTTTTAGAGTTGGTCAATCTGCAGATTGGCTGACTTATATATGAGGCAGATCGTGAGATTGCACGGCGTACCCGTTAGCATTGTATCAGACAGGGATTCGCGCTTTACGTCATATTTTTGGAGGAGCATGCAAGAGAGTCTTGGAACTCGTCTAAAATTCAGTACATCTTATCACCCGCAGACAGATGGACAGTCAGAGCATACTATTCAGACATTAGAGGATATGTTGAGGGCTTGGATATTAGACTTTGGAGGATCATGGGAGGACCACCTACATCTTATGGAATTTTCTTACAACAATAGCTATCAGGCGAGCATCCAGATGGCCCCGTTTGAAGCATTGTATAGAAGAAAGTGTAGATCTCCTGTATGTTGGAGTGACGTAGGAGAACGTCAGATTCTGGGACCAGAGTTAGTGGTCAACACCGTAGAGATAGTTAAGAAGATACAAAGACACTTGCGGGCATCGCAAGACAGGCAGAAACAATAGGCAGACCTTCATCGTCGTCCCTTGGAGTTTAAAGAGGATGATCATGTCTTTTTGAGGATATCACCTACCAGAGGCACCATTCGATTCAAAGGGCGCGGCAAGTTGAGTCCAAGGTATATTGGACCATTTGACGTACTAGAGAGAGTAGGAGAAGTGGCATATCGACTTGCGCTACCACCTTCACTAGAGGGAGTACATGACGTATTCCATGTGTCGCAGCTCAGATATTATGTGGCAGACAACAGTCATGTTCTTTACCATTTGGAGATCACCATTGGGCCGAGCTTGTCATATCAAGAGCAACCCGTGGGAATCCTTGATCGTCGAGAGAAAGTATTGAGGAACCAGTCTATTCCTTTGGTCCGCGTGGCATGGAAGCATGGCGTACCAGGAGAATCTACTTGGGAGCGAGAGGACGACATGCGCCAATATTTTCTGAACCTATTCATTGACCAAGGTACGAAATTACTTGGTTAATTTATACCTTATACCATCCTTGACTTTCTACCATGGCTTAGTTTAATTTTGAGGACAAAATTTTTATAAGTTGGGTAGAATGTAAGAACTCTAATTCTCAAAACCATATTTCTCTATAATTATTAATTATGTAATTTATTATTTTTAGTAGTTATGAGCTAAATAGAGAGAATAGATTTTATTAGATTTTACTTTGAGATGTTTGAGCATTTAGAGTATTATGGAGCCATTATAAATTTTTTTCCTAATTTATTCCATATTGGAGACCCTTTTTATAGTTGCATATGCACCAATATAAATTCTAAAAATTACTAAGTGTATATATATATATATATATTTATATTATATATATATTATATATATATATATATATATATATATATATATATATATATATATAGTTTATTAGAAAGGGAAGTAAAAGAAAATGGGTTGGATTCCTATTAGATCTCAATCCGAAAACCATTAACCCAAACCAAATAGGAAAATATCAGCAGCCGCTGTAGCAAAACCGAATTGCTATTCCCAATTCTGCGCATAAACCTCATCTTCCACCTAATTCCTTTCTCTACTCGTAAGACAAACCCAAGCGTAAACTCCACCACCGCCTAAATTCCACTCCGCGCGTAAAGTAGAACTCCACTGCTTAAATTCCTACACTGTACGTAAAACAAACATCACCGCCTCATTTCCACTGCCTCATTACCTGTTATTACTAAACTCTTCCTCAGCCGAATTCTAAACCAATGAATAGAAAATAGCAGCAGCAGTAATTCCTTAAACATTAAGTAACTTCCACCGCCCCTTATCACTATATATGTGTGTTATTACAACTCTTTCAAACCCTAACCCCACTTCTTCTTACAACGAACTAAAACACTGTGTTGAACGTTGCACTCTACAGAACTTTGCTCGGCAAGTATACCTTGCTATTATACTGATATTTACATTCCAACCAATACATGCATATTTAATTCAGCTTATATAAATGTTTATTTATGTAGATTTTGGACCTATTTTATGAGACCACCCTAGTATTATGGAGCATAATTAGATTCATTGGCTGTGACACAGTTGTTACACAAGTTGTGAGTCTCATATAGATCACGGACTGTGTGACAGGTCTGGCCTCCTGTACGTATTGGCCGTACGTTAGGGGTGACTGCTGATAGAAACTTTGTATGCTAGTAGACCAGGCAGTTATTTAGAGGTTTTATCGTGTCATAGATGTGGCATGCTTAGAGCATGGGGTGGAGAGAACAACAAGTAAGGCGTTTGGGCTCCTTTACACTTTTTCTAGTTCGCACGAATTCTCCGCTGGAGAAACGGGTGGTTGTGATTATATATATTGCAGGCAGCCTTGCCGTTCAAAAGACGGTACGCTTGTAGGCCCCTGATTCTCTGAGAGAATCATGCCAATCCCATTATAGCCAGATAGCCCACGCGTTGGGAAAGTTGTTCTCAAATTGCATTCACTTAGACGGTTAGGCGACCCATTGAATGTTTATATTTCAGTACTTATTAGCATGTTATTATGTATCTTGTTACGTCCCTCTGAGGACCTGGTCCCTTTCCAGATATGGACGAGCAGGAGTATCCCCAGGAGTACGGACCTGGACCTGACTCTACTTACCAGACTGAGGAGGTCTTACCCTCAGAGTAGCTATAACTTGTTTCCACTGTTTAGAGATTTTTTGTTACTACCTCAGTATAGTCATTTTGTAGTGGATTTATTTTCACCCGACTATCAGACTTGATACTTATCTTGGATATCCAGTCATTGTTATTCAGCTCTTTGTTCCTACTTATTATTTGTGTTGTGGAAGAGATATAGATTGTGTGTGACTTATTGTGACAATATATTACCACTGGTGGATTTCATATTCATTTACAACGTACGTGTGTATATGATTTCCATATATTGGAGTTCGTATCCATACGGCTGGGCGTGTTACGTATTCCTAGTCCTACGTATTTTGGGATTTGGCGTGACATAGCATGAGTACCTAGACCAACTAGATCGATATTCGGGAACCCGAATTCGGGTATTGACCTTGTTTTACCTGTTTGACCTAGAAATCTAATATATGTCACTTGGACTCCACTTCAGTCACTGATTTATATTTATTGCTCAGGACCACAGGCGAGTATATTCTCTTATAGTTTTCTTTACTTGATGATTACTATGATACATATTCTTAGTGATGTTATACTTGATCCTGACACGATGTTACACATATTAATACTATATGGATCTTAATCAGGAGATATTACTTTTCATGTTATTATATAGACCTTGTGATCATTGTACTCCTGATTAGACCATTTACTATGATCTTCATGTCTTGTCGTATCATGATTCAGATCCATGAGTAATAGTCGGGGGCGGAGAAGTATTAGTTGGTTATGTGATCATACCCCCAAATACTTGTGCATAGCTAACCATACATTTCACGTATGGTTCAGCCAGATCTTATACTTGTGCATATCTCCCCATATATAGTTATGCCTGACCCTATTATATACTTGTGCATAGTGAATCATATATGGTTGAGCCTGATCTATATTCCTAAGCCGATCACATAACGAACTAGTATTTCAAAACACTTAGATAGATACAGTTATTCCCTATTTTAGTTCATAATTGATGATACATACCATGTTATTCCTATCTACTTTGTTCACTACTTGCTATGCCATGACTACAGTTTACTTGTTTATCCTACTTGCCTCGTCATAATTTTCTAGTTTTATTGTTCATCATGTATTACAATTACTGTTACTATTACTGATTTATAGTCTTTAACATTTAATTGGAATTGCCGTTAGAGTTGTACTCGTTCCATCCCGACTAGATAACATTTTTAGGTATTGATTTAGAGGAGTGGTATCCTACTTATTAAGGACCCCAGGAGGGTGTAGCAGGTGATTTGGATCTTATAGCTCATGAGTAGCTTGGAGTGACTGTCGGGAGGGCTAGCTGGAGTATTTAGATATCTTAGTTCCTTTACTAGTACTTTGTTACCAGTTTTGTCTCCGGGTATTATTGAGACTTGGATGTTATATTGACTCTTAGACTTATGGTTGTTGTTTAGATTTGTTATCACTTATGACTTGGATTTTTCTTTCTCTTATATCATATCGTGCCTTTTTTCCTTAGCATGTGATTTGAGTATATTTTATTGTTATATTATTGTCTCCGTATGGAGTTGGATATTATTGTGTGAGATTGATAATTAGATATTGATGACCTAGACAACGTTTTATCGCCGATGTTGCGGCATAGGCTAGATGTACTCACGTATTTGTGCCCTGATAATCCGGGTGTAGGTCGTGACAATGAGTGTTATGGGTACCTAGATATTTATGGGGTTTGGTTCATGATACTCAAATATCATTGATAAGGTAAGTTGAGTGTGGAGTGAAAGTATCCAATTGATACCAAGTGTTAGCTAGTATTGGGTATTGGTGAGATACTAGGATACCAAGTGTCACGCCCCAATCCCAAAATACATAGGACTAGGAGTACGTAACACGCCCAGCCGTATGTATACGAACTCCAATATATGGAAATCATATACACACGTACGCTGTAAATGAATATGCAATCCACCAGTGGTAATATATTGTCACAGCAAGTCATACACAATCTATATCTCATCTATAACACAAATAATAAGTAGGAATAAAGAGCTGGAATATAACTAAATATCAAGATGTGTATCAAGTCTGATAGTCGGGTGGAAACAAATCCACTACAAAATGACTATACTGAAATAGCTACAAAATATTAAAATAGTGGAAATAAATCACAGATACTCTGAGGGTAAGACCTCCTCAGTCAGGTATGTAGTGTCAGGTCCAGGTCCATACTCCTGTGGGTACTCCTGCTCATCCATATCTGGAAAGGGACCAGGTCCTCAGAGGAACGTAACAAGATACATATAACATGCCAATAAAGTACTAAAATATAAACATCCAATGTCGCCTAACCATCTAAGTGAATGCAATTTGAGAACAACTTTCTAACATGTGGACTATCTGGCCATAAATGGAATTGGCATAATTCTCTCGGAGAAGCAGAGGCCTATAAAGCATGTCGTCTTTTGAACGACAGAGGCCGCCAAGTACTATAGGGGCCATCTCGCGTATCTCCGGTGGAGCATACGGGTTACACATAAGGAGAGTGCGAAGAAGCCCAAATGTCTTACTTGTTGTTCTCTCCATCCCATGCTCTAAGCATGCCACATCCATGACATGATAAAACCTCTAAATAACTGTCAGGTCTACTAGCATACAAAGTTTCTATCAGCAGTCATCCCTTAACGCACGGCTCATACGTACAGGAGGCTAGACCTGTCACGCAGCCCGTGATCTATATGAGACTCACAACTCGTGTAACAACTGTGTCATAGCCAATGAATCTAATGATGCTCCATAATACTGGGGTGGTCTCATAAAATAGGTCTAAAATCTATATATATATAGGTGTTGTTTATGTGTGATGAGGAAAGGGATCGGACAGTGAGTATTTGGTACTGTACTGTGCAGTGACCGAGTAGCAGCAACAGCGTTTCAGCATAGCAGCAGCAGCACAACAGTTTCAACCGAGTAGCAGCAGTAGCGCAGCAGTTTCAATGCGATCAACAACAACTAACAGCAAACCCAGCACAGAGTAGCAGCAGCTACGCTAGCACGAGTTGCAACAGCTTCGCATCCTGTGCAATCAGCACAGTGACAGTAAACAAAGGGGGTTTAACTAGTAGTTAGTAGTTTAGCTAGTCTAAATAGTTACCTAGTTTAGTTAGTAACTATATGTATGTACTTGTGATTGATTAGTGAGATAGATCTATATATATACTTATGTTTCACTAGTTTATCTATATGTATGTATATATATGTATCATTGGTATTAATAGTTAGTGATTTATTAGTAATTTAGTATTCATATATATATATATGTGTGTGTGTGTGTGTGTGTTAATCATTAGATTAGGTAGCTACTATATGCTAGAGTGATATTACCTTGAGATACCAAGGTAAGTGTTGAGGTATTGGGTTGATACTCAAGGTATTTAAGTTGGGTATCGAGATAGGTGTTTAGTGGTGCGATACCGAGTTAGTTCAAAGCCAAGGTATCCACTTAACATTTGTAATTAGGATTTGTATATTTAATATTAATTGAAGAATGCATATATGCTATTCCATATCTCTTGTTTGCGTATCTTGTAATACGGTATCTTAGTATCCTAGTTTAGCTTGTATGGCCTAGATTCTTAGTGTATGAACCCAATATACTAGAGATAGACTCATGCAACCTAAAAATAGGTAGTTTGAACCAAGTTTGACCAGTTTAACTTAGAGTTGACCTAGTTTGACCATTTTGACTTAGAAATAACTTTTTGACCTAGATGTTGACTAGTTTAACTTATTTTTATTCTGAAACCTTGTATTGATATTATATTCTCTATCTAGGTCTTCGAGGCACCATACCCGACATCTGTGATACTATTTACCGTACTTCAGGCGAGTACATTCTTTGATAGTTTATTATTTATGATATCCTCTATGTTCCTTGTATTTAGTGTAGATATCCTTGATTTTTTGACACGATGGTTACATAGATTGGTATATTCGGATCTCGTCATGAGATATTATTCCTTGGGATATATGGTGTATCTTGTGCAAGCCTTGTTCCTTGTTTTTCTTGTACATGTACAAACACTGATTCTCGGGGAGACTTGCTACCTTCCTAAAGAATCCCGTGCCATAGCGTACCATGGTTGGATCCACTATACCAGTCGGGGGTGGAGAGTATTTTAGTGTAGATATGTGATCATACCCTCCTTGTGCATGTCTTGTTCCTTGTGAGTGTTGATCATATACTGCACGTATGATTAGATAGGCCCATATCCTTGTGTAAGTTCCTAGTGCAAGTTCCCAAGCCGATCACATGTTAAAGCTAGTACTCACTCACTTAGTCATTAGTATTCTTGTTCATTGCCATATTGTTCATTCTTGTATTTATTCCAGTATTTTCTTTATTGTATATCTCTTGTATCTATTGTTACATCTTGTATATTCACATCTATTTACTGTTACATAATTTATATTATTGATTAGAACTGCTGCTAGAGATGTACTCTGCTCCTTTCCTGACTGGATATATTTTTACCAGATGACACTTAGGAGTGGTACCCTATTTATTATGGGCCTCAGAATATTGTGGGCTTAGAGCCAGAGACCCTGTCTCAGGAGGGACTCGTCCCGACTGAGACAGATGACCCGGGGCTTGTAGCTTCTTAGTTATTCTTTTGTACTGGATTTGTCTCTAGTATAATGTTTAGTATTTCTCTGACTCATCGATATTATTATTTTGACTCATGAGTTGTATTGTGACTATTCTGTTTTTTTATCATATTCGTGCTATTCTCCATCTTAGGTCTGTGATTGAGTATATTAATATTGTTTGTGGCTTATTATATTGTTAGATAGATTACCCAAGCTCTACTACCGATTCTGCGTCGTATGCTGGACGTTGTTCCCGACTTGCATCCACACACCGAGTGCGGGTCGTGACAGAGATAATAGCTAGTCATTTAGTATTTCTTATTTTTTACTATATTTGTCTCCAAAGACTACTTTAGACTATTGGATTGTTCTATTTTGGATTTTAGACTTGTTGATATTGTGATGACTTATCTAGACTTGTGACTTTGGATTTTATCTCTTTATATCATATCGTGCCATTATCTTTCTTTTAGATTCTTGTGATTGAGTATTAACATTATTATAAATTATCATCTTGTCCTTCTTATGGAGTTAAGATATTATTGGCAGGACTGTGATTATATTATTGTGTTAACATAGACAACGTTCTACCGTCGATGTTGTGGCATAGGCCGGACGTATCCACATACTCGTGCCTTGATCATCCGGGTACGGGTCATGACATATTTTTATGGTGGCTCATGCAGGTCTAGCTTCGCAACTAGTATAATATCATAGTAGTACTTAGGCTTAGAGTACTATTGCAAGCCGGCAAATAGAATATAGGATATAGGATAAGGGAATACTCAATCAGAACTAGGAATTTGAACCTGATTAATATTACTAATTCTGTTTATTCTGAATACTTGTTGTCCTTTTTTGATAATTGTTATCATTTTTTGATAATAACTTATCTTGTTCCATATTGACTTCTTATTTTAATCTATCTTTAAGATAGATCCGAATACCATGGCCCATATCTCGGGAGCAGTTGCAGCTTCCGAGAGGTCAGCGACTTCCTGACCTATTACTTGGGGAGTAATTGTCGTTGTTATTTCACCTACAACAGATCAGGGAGTTTCTCCAATTATTTTTGAGATCCTTCCTCCTCCACCACTATCATGCCCTAGTTCAAAAATAAGTAGGACCAGAGTACCTGGAAATAGCCAGCTACGTATCAAGTGGACTCCAGCCAAGATCAAATACATATAAGTTTTCTATACTCAACTATCATATCTAGCAAGGCAAGTCAACTATACCTCAATCTACATAAATAATAAATATAAAAAAAGAACAATATGGTTCATGGTCTGCAGCCCACTAGCATATATGTTCGAATAGACTAAAAAAATAACAATAGTCTACTAAAACTAGGCAATACAGTAGAAAATGTCATTGTATGAAATATAAATACGGAAGATCGATAAGAGTATCACTATTGATACCTAAATCTTGCAAATAAAATCATACCCATCCAAATATCCTTCGTAACGAGCTCACCAATAACCTGGGGACAAAATTCGGATCCGGGTCCTTAGTGGGACATAACAAGATACAATAAAAGTATGCAAATTATATAATGAATATAAACATATGTACTGGGTAAACTAACTAATATACTTGAATCGAATTGAGGATAACCTTGGCATGAATAGGCTGTCTGACTAAAATAGGATCGACATAGCCTCCTCCGAGACTAGAGATCTAAATGTACATAATCTATCCAATTATATACACAGACTGCAAAGCATCCCCTGGATGCCAGAGGCCAACTACTCTCATATAAATCCATGGTCGTCAATCCGCATTTTCCTCAGAGAGTACGGTCATAGAAAAGTATAAAGTATCCCAAACTACTCGTGTATATCCTTCCCACCCAAGCGACTGTCCAGATCATGTCCACGACACATCCAGTTTCTCACCACTAAGTCCAATGAATGTATCATAAAATAATAAATATGAATAGGCCGACACACATCCCTTACGCATCAGAAACGACCCAAATACGAGGATCCGTGCCCTCTCACGCGTATTATACATCCGTATATATAAAAAGTACGTGCCAAGGTCATAGAGATATGATGATACCTCACAAATATAGGATGGTTACATAACTCTAGGTTAATATGCAAAGTTAACAAAATAAAGACGATGTAATTCGCTGTTGCACCTGTCTATCTTGGACGTGCAGTTTTATAAAAAATAACTAAGTAAATAAGTAACATAAATGTAACATGCTGTACAAAATATAAATAAACATTAAGCATGGCAAGGTATACTTGCCTAGTGTTTCACCAATTTGTGGTGAGGTTGAGGATGGCAATGTATGGTCCAAGTCCAGGTATTCGGAGGCCTATGATATAATTTTAGATAAAATATAACCATTAAGTTCTATTAATATAATTTTAGATAAAACTATTTAGCTAGGGTTAAGCTTTGTAATTAAATATATTAGTTTAATATAATTTGTTTTCTAAGTTAGAGATTACTTTAGTGATATGAGTAATAATTAGTTTAAGGAGGGGCTTGTTGAAATTATACCTACTATATAATTGATTATTGGTTGATGCTTCCAAATTATACTAGAATTCCTTCTTTACCACCGTGTCTCCTTCTCTTTAATTTGAAAAGCGTGGGTATAATGTCCCCTCCCTAGCTGAAGACTCCAGGGAGGTAGGAAGGTTTCCTCTATGTTACCCCTCGGGCCTGGGAGCTCTGTGATTAGAGAATTTTATGGCCATGCAAAGAGAAATCGACCGCCCGAGGGGATAAAGCAAGGTAAAGCCACAATGTGCGTCTCTAGCTTCTGGGTTTCTTAGTATCATGACTCGCACCCGGTGTAGGGATGCAAGTCGAGAACAACGCTCAACCTACGCCGCAGAATCGGCGGTAGAACGCTGTTTGGGTAATCTATCTAGCAATATAATAAGTCACCAATAATATCAATATACTCAATCACAGATCTAAGATGGAGAATATCACGAATATGATAAAAGAATAGAATAGTCACAATACAACTCATGTGTCAAAATAATAACATCAATGAGTCAGAGAAAATACTAAACAGTATGCTGGAGACAAATCCAGTACAAAATAAGCTAAACATCTAAGCTATGAGTCATGGGTCGTCTGTCTCAGTCGAGATGAGTTTCTCCTGAGCCAGGGTCTCTGGCTCTAAGCCCTCAACATCCTGAGGCCTGTAATGAGTAGGGTACCACTCCATAGTGTCATCTGGTAAAAATATATCTAGTCAGGAAAGGAGCAGAGTACATCTCTAACAGCAGTTTTTATTAATGATATAAACTATGTAACAGTAAATAGATGTGAATATATAAGATGCAACAACAGATACAAGAGATATACAATAAAGGAAATATTGGAAAAAAAATACAAGAATGAACAATATGGCAATGAACAAGAATACTAATAACTAAGTGAGTGCGTACTAGCTTTAACATGTGATCGGCTTGGGAACTTGCAAAAAGAACTTGCACAAGGATAAAGGCCTGGCTAATCATACGCACGATGTATGATCAACACTCATAAGGAACAAGACATGCACAAGAAGGGTATGATCACATATCTATACTAAAATAGTCTGTACCCCCGACTGGTATAGTAGATCCAACTATGGTACGTTATGCACAGGATTCTCTAGGAAGGTAGCAAGTCTCCCCGAGAATCAGTATTTGTACATGTACAAGAAACAAAGAAATAAGGCTTGCACAATATACACCATATATACCAAGGAATAACATCTCATGACGAGATCCGGATATACCAATCCGTGTAACCATTGTGTCAAAAAATCAAGGATATCTACACTAGATATAATGAACATAGAGTATATCATAAATAAAAAACTATCAGAGAATGTACCCGCTTGAAGTCTGGTGAACAGTATCACAGATGTCTGGTATGGTGCCTCAAAGACCTAGATATAGAATATAATATCAATACAAGGTTTCAGAATAAAAATAAATTAAATTAGTCAACATCTAGGTCAAAGAGCCATTTCTAATTAAAAATAGTTAAACTAGGTCAACTCTAAGTTAAACTAGTCGAACTACCTATTTCTAGGTTGCACGAGTCTAACACTAGGACACTAGGTCGATACACTATGAAACTAAGCTATACTAGCTAATCTACGATACTACGAAACACACAAAATATCGTATCTCAGGATACACAAGTTTTAATATATGAAAATAGTAATTTGTATATATATATATATATACAAGTCAATATATATATAGTACTTTAATTAATCAATGAAATTATGATACCTTAGCCTTGCAACAATGCGTATCACACTACCACACACCTATCTCGATACTCAAACCCAATACCTTGATTATCGACCCATTGCCTTGATATTACCTTGGTATCCTAAGGTAATTCAATCCTAGTGAATATAGCTAATATATATAGCTAACACCCAATACTAACTATAAAATATTAACTACTAACATATATTACCTATACTAATATGCATAGGTACTAACTACAAAATAACTTATCAATACCATTCTTACTAATTACATATAGATACTTACCAACAACTTACATACATAGATATATAATACTCTAACTAGTAGGTATATATATATATCTAACTATTTAAAGAATAATGTAACTATATACATAACTATGATACAAAACTAACTAAGCTACTAATAAATACTAGCTAAGTTAATTTAACTAGCTGAACCTTTACTAAACTCACTGACTACTAACCACTAAACTCACTAGCCAAAACCTTGTTGATACACCTGAATCCATGCTGAAACTGAAAGCTAAATTCACTGATACTGTACGATACTGTATTGTGCACTAATGTACATACTGCCAGTGCTGTGCACTGATGAATTTCTTATCTCATTGTTGATGAACTGATACTGCTACTGTGCTGATACTTTTGCTTGCAGGTTGATGCAGGGTGTTGCTCGAGCTGGAGTGATGTCAGTTGCTGACTTCTGTGCAGTGGCCCGAGCCCCTTGCTGCCACAGCACATCCTTGCTTGTTGCAGTATCCTATAATTACAACAGCTGCCCCTTGCAATGCTTATTTCCTGCTGTGCACTGGCTGCCACACGTTCGACTGCCTCCCTGCTGCTCAATTGATGATGCTGAACCTGCAAGTACTGAACTATGCAGATAGTTTGTATTGCTGCCACTGCATACTCTCCTCATGTGCACAGTACAGTGTCTCCCCCCTCTTGCTGCCACTATGCCCGAGTCCTCACTGACACACACTCATACACAACTCAAATACATACATACATGCCAATATATATATATATATATATATATATATATATATATATATATATATATATATACACAGTCATATATATTCATACACACACACACACACACACACAGATATATATATATATATATATATATATATATATATATATATATATATATATATATATATATATATATATATATATATACACTTATACATATATCAATACATATATAAATATAGATATAATTAGATACATATACATAAACACTTATGCACATAGCTATATGTAATCTCATCTATTCAATAACATATAATACGTACTTATATATATATATATATATATATATATATACACACACACATAGAATTGAGCAATGAAACAAATACATGGAGTGCACGACACCCGTATCACACTAGATCTATGATACGCTTGCGATATAAGTCCAACACACAACTAAACTTATCCCGAAGGACATGAATAAATCTAAATTACTATTTATGAATAATACAAAGAGTCAATTATATATCTACGTGTCTGTGTCAAAATATGACATGCACAAAGTCCCGTGTCGGAGGAAAACCCCTAAATCAACACGTATCACCAAATTGTTAGGATATGGCCTACACGTATCTAATTATGGACACGACACTAGCCACAAAAAATCAAACACATGTCAATTTGGTTTATATGATCAATTGAAAAATACAACAAGTGTCAATCTCAGAATTCTCCTAAAATTGACACAAAACACACCATAACTTTCTCAATAGGCCTCCTATGAACCTAATTCCAATTCCTATGGGTAGCCTATGCATGTGGGGTGTTTTGTCATAGTTAAATGTGAGATTTAGAACCTAATTAAAGGGAAAAACTAAATTATACCTATTGGGAGATGGATTCCCAATGCAATCTCTAAATTTGATAAAATTGGCCTTCAACTTGTAGATCCTTGCTCCTCTTTGTAGATCCTTGCTTCCTCCTTCTAGAACCTTGCTTTACTAGCCTCTAATGGTGATTTGGGAAGAAATTAGAAAGAAATTTGGGAATTGATGTGGGAATAAAAGAATTTGGTTGAGGAAAATTCTAGCTCTAGATTTAAAATAAAAAAGAGAAGAGAGAAATTTCTCCTTCTTTATATGGCCGACCCCCTTTGGCCCCATCCCTAAGTCACTATGTAATGTCTATTATACTCCTTGGGGTCTCTCATAAAAAAATAATTAAGGAAAGAAGATTCTAGTCTAATGGTTTAATTAAATTAATCATCCTCCTAATGAATGGGCTTCTAATTGGGCTCAATTCTAACTAATTGCAAATATTGGTCCATGGATCTAATCTAAATTAGTTAGGTCCACTAACACAAGTCTAAAATAATAAACTAACATCTAACAATAATTAAATAACCCAATAAATAATTATTCAATATGTATAATATTTAATTAATTATGAACACCTCTTAAGACTGTCATGTGTCAACAAGAATTGGCTCATTCTTGAACCAAGTACGGGCGATGTTGAACAACTGAAGTCCTACTACCGCCTCAACCTTCAAGATCCTCAGAAAGACGGGACACCCTCATGAGACGCTCATTGTCCTCGTGCCAATCATCAGCATAGACGATGCCCTCCGTCCCCATTGAAGACCCTAGGCTCCAGCTTCTTGAATTCCTGAATGTTGCTTGGCCGAAGCTGAGCAACCTGAGGAGCAAACTGCTGTTGGACCGAAACTTCTCTCTCTACTACGGTACGAGTAAGCTGATGAGCACTCTCGATGCCTTGCCGTAAGACGTCAGTCTATCTCTGGTGTACCTCAGACTGAGCCCTCTACGCCTCCAATATTTCGCAAAATAGTGTGAATATCTGTGTCGCATCTGCTGGCACGGAAGGTGGAGGTGAAAGTCCCTCAGATACAACTGGCACAGTCCTCTGAGTAGGAGGTGGATCCCCGAATGCAGTTGACACGCCAATCACTGGAGAAGTGACTGGTACATGCCCTCGGAAAGTCGTAGACCTCTTAGAAGCTGCTCTCACATGCTGTGATCTAGTCTTAGGCAGCATCCTGAGATAAAGCGGAAGAAAGAATTAATATGGAACATGATATAAAACATTCAAGAAAAGGACAGTTAAATATCAAATACCAATATCAAGGAAGAATAGTTGAATGAATCAAAAGTGTTTTTCCTATATGCGATTGAGTATTCTTAGCCTATAGCCTATATCCTATATCCTGAAATAGGCTCGTAATAGCACTCAATTCAGAGCACCATTACCAATCACACTAATTATGACCTCGAAGACCTTCATGGGCCACCACTAAAAATGTGTCACGACCTGCACCCGGTATAGGGATGCAAGTCGAGAACAACGTCCAGCCTACGCCACTGAATCGGTGGTAGAATGCTGTTTGGATAATCTATCTAGTATTATAATAAGCCACCAACAATATCAATATACTCAATCACAGATCTAAGATGTAGAATAACACGAATATAATAAAAATAGAATAGTCATAATATAACTCATGAGTCAAAATAATAACATCAATAAGACAAAGAAAATACTATACAGTATGTTGGAGACAAATTCAGTACAAAAGAAGCTAAACATCTAAGCTATGAGTCCCGGGTCGTCTGTCTCAGCCGGAATGAGTCCCTCCCGAGCCAGGGTCTCTGGATCTAAGCCCAAAATATCCTGAGGCCCGCAATAAGTAGGGTACCACTCCTCAGTCATCTGGTAAAAATATATCCAGTCAGTAAAGGAGCAGAGTACATCTCTAACAGCAGTTCTAATCAATGATATAAACTATGTAACAGTAAATAGATATGAATTTACAAGATGCAATAATAGATACAAGAGATATATAATAAAGGAAATATTAGAAATAAATATAAGATTGATAAATATGGCAATGAACAAGAATATTAATGACTAAGTGAGTGAGTACTAGCTTTAACATGTGATCGGCTTGGGGACTTACACAAGGAACTTGCACAAAGATAGGGCCTGGCTAATAATACGCGTGGTGTATGATCAACACTCACAAGGAACAAGATATGCACAAGGAGGGTATGATCACATATCTACACTAAAATACTCTCCATCCCTGACTGGTATAGTGGATCCAACCATGGTACGTTATGGCACGGAATTCTCTAGGAAGGTAGCAAGTCTTCCCGAGAATCATTGTCTGTATATGTACAAGAAATAAGAAAACAAGGCTTACACAAGATACACCATATATACTAAGGAATAATATTTCATGACGAGATCCGAATATACCAATCCGTGTAACCATCGTGTCAAGAAATCAATGATATCTGCAGTAGATACAATAAACATAGAGGATATCATAAATGAGAAACCTTCAGAGAATATACTCGCCTAAAGTCTAGTGAACAGTATCACAGATGTCTGGTACGGTGTCTCGAAGACCTAGATATGGAATATAATATCAATACAAGGTTTCAGAATAAAAATAAGTTAAATTAGTCAACATCTAGGTCAAAGAGCCATTTCTAAGTCAAAACAGTCAAACTAGGTCAACTCTAAGTCAAACCGGTCAAACTACCTATTTCTTGGTTGCATGAGTCTAACACTAGGACACTAGGTCAATACACTATGAAACTAAGCTATACTAGCTAATCTACGATACTACGAAACACACAAAATGCCGTATCTCAGGATACGCAAGTTTTAATATATAAAAATAGTAATTTGTATATATATATATACAAGTCAATATATATAGTACTTTAATTAATCAATGAAATTAGGATACCTTGGCCTTGCACCAATGCGTATCACACTACCACACACCTATCTCGATACTCAAATCCAATACCTTGAGTATCGACCCATTACCTTGATATTACCTTGGTATCCCAAGGTAATTCAATCATAGTGAATATAGCTAATATATATAGCTAACACCCAATACTAACTATAAAATATTAACTACTAACATATATTACCTATACTAATATACATAGGTACTAACTACAAAATAACTTATCAATACCATACTTACTAATTACATATAGGTACTTACCAACAACTTACATACATAGATATATAATAGTCTAACTAGTAGGTATATATATATCTAACTATTAAAGAATAATGTAACTATATACATAACTATTATACAAAACTAACTAAGTTACTAATAACTACTAGCTAAGCTAATTTAACTAGATGAACCTTTACTAAACTCACTGACTACTAACCACTAAACTTACTAGCCAAAACTTTGTTGATACACCTGAATCCATGCTGAAACTGAAAGCTGAATTCATTGATACTGCACGATACTGTGCTGTGCACTGATATGCATACTGCCAGTGCTGTGCACTGATGAATGAATCATCTCCTTACTGATGATCTGATACAGCTACTGTGCTGATACTTTTGCTTGCAGGTTGATGCAGGGTGTGGCTCGAGATGCACTGATGTCAGTTGCTGACTGCTGTGCAGTGGCCCGAACCCCTTGTTACCACTGTACATCCTTGCTTATTACAGTATCCTGTAATTGGAATCGCTCTCCCTTGCAATGCTCATTTCCTGCTGTGCACTATCCGCCACATGTTGGACGGCCTCCCTGCTGCTCAATTGATGATGCTTAACCCGCATGTACTGAATGTGCAGATAGTTTGTATTCCTACCACTGCATACTCTCCTCGTGTGCACTGCACAGTGTCTCCCCCCTTTTGCTGCCACTGTGCCCTAGTCTTCACTGACACACACTCACACACACACAACTCAAACACATACATACATGCCAATATATATATATATATATATACACCCACACACACACACACACACACACACACACATACACACACACACACACACAGTAACATATATTCATATATAGAAAGATATATATATATATATATATATATATATATATACACTCACACATAGATATAGATATAACAATATACACTTATACATATATCAATACATATATATATATATATATATTTATATATATATATATATATTTATATATATATATATATATAGATATAATTAGATACATGTACATAAACACTTAGGTACATAGCTATATGTATACTCATCTATTCAATAACATATAATACGTACTTATACATACACACACACACACACACACACACACACACACATATATATATATATATATACACATAAGTACATAGAATTGAGCAATGAAAGAAACACGTGGAGTGTACCACACCCGTATCACACTAGATCTATGATACACTTGCGATACGAGTCCATCACACAACCAAACGTACCACGAAGGACACAAGCAAGTCTAAATTACTATTTATGAATAATACAAAGAGTCAATTGTATATCTACGTGTCCGTATCAAAATATGACATGCACAAAGCCCGTGTCGGAGAAAAACTTCCAAATCAACTTGTATCACCAAATTATTGTGATACGGCTCTAATTATGGACATGATACTAGCCATAAACAATCAAACACATGTCAATTTAAGTTATATGACCAATTGACAAATACAACAAATGTCAATATCGGAATTCTCCCAAAATTGACACAAAACACACCATAACTTTCTTAATAAGCCTCCTTTGAACCTAATTCAATCCTATAGGTAGCCTATGCATGTGGGTAGTTTCTCATAGTTAAATCTCAAATTTAGAACCTAATTAAAGGGAAAAAAATTAAATTGTACCTATTAAGAGATAGATTTCCAATGTGACCTCCAAATTTAATAAAATTGGTCTTCAACTTGTAGATCCTTACTCCTCTTTGTAGATCCTTGTTCATCCTTCTAGATCCTTGCTCTACTAGCCTCCAATGGTGATTTGGAAAGGAATTGGAAAAAAATTTGGTAGGGAATTAATGTGGGAATGAAGGAATTTGGTTGAGAAAAATTCTAGATCTAGATTTGAAATAAAAAGATGAGAGAGAAATTTTCCCTCTTCTTTATATGGCCGGCCCCCCTTTGTCCCCTCCCCAAGTCACTATGTAATATCCATTATACCCCTTGTAGTCTCTTATGAAAAAATAATTAAGGAGGAAAGGTTCTAGTCTAATGGTTTAATTAAATTAATTATCCTCTTAATGAATGGGCTTCTAATTGGGCTCAATTCTAATTAATTACAAATGTTGGTCCATGGATCTAATCTAAATTAGTTAGGTCTACTAACACATGTCCAAAATAATAAACTAATATCTAATAATAATTAAATAACACAATAAATAATTATTCAATATGTATAATATTTAATTAATTATAAAATTATCAAAATATCCTTTCCTAGAAAATATGGTAGTGACACTTTGTGCTCAGGTTCTGCTCTGATGGTGGTAAGCACTACTATAGGGTGATAATAGTCCTCTACTACATGATGAAGTGGGTGGAAAAGAAGGGTGCAGACAAGGTCGAGAGTTGAGGGGTTCGTCTGCTTGGCGAGGTGGTGGTCATCGCGGCGTTGATGGAAACTAAAGATTGGTATGAAGATGATTTGCCACTACCACTTTTTCGGAGAGGGATATTTTTGTCTTTTTTGAATATTGGTAACATTGCGAATATTGGTATTTTAAAATTTATTGTTTGATTGATATCTTATTTTACTATAACTAGTATGGATAGTTTTAGCTTATATTATTTCAATATTTGATATGGTTGCATATATTTATGTATTTTATTTATTTAATGGTTAGTTGTTAGCCATTAGTTAGATTAGTTGTTAGAAGACCTAATTGGACCAAACTAGACTTGTCATGTACCACATTTAAGTTAGACCCATTGAGCCTAATAATTAGACACCCTTGTTTAGTTAGTGACTTATTTAACCCAACCATTAGGAGTAGAAGCTTCATCCTTAATTAATATTCATCATGACAAGCCCATAAGGACATTTTAGTCTTCATATATTGCTTGAGAGAGTGGCAAGGGGCCGGCCACTACATAGAGGGGGGGTTCTCTCTCTCTCTCCACTTTATTTTATTTCAATTCTAGATCCTCAACTGAGTTTTTTCCCAATTCATTCATCCCTCTATCAATTTTCCTCAAATTCATTCTTAATTCCTTTCCAAATTCGTCAATTAAGAAGCATTAGAGCTTGGATTGCAAGGAGCACTTGAAGAAGGAGGAATTGGCAAGGAAATCGTGTCCTAATTGTGTCTATTGAGCATTTCTTTGGGAATACATCTTCCAATAGGTAAATTTTGAATTCACCCTTAATTAAGACTCTAATTCATGCATTTAACCATTAGGAATCATCCCTTGGCTTAGGGCTACCCATATAATCAAGAATTAGGTTCATATAACTTGTATTATGAAAATTATATGGTGATTTATGTCAAATTAAGGGGAATTATGAGACTGGCACATCAATTATGTGTTATGAGACCAATTAGATCTCATTAGACTTAGATCGAGATTTTGGGACTAGGTACGTGTCCATAAATGGATACGAGCAGGTCGTATCATGATATTTCGGGATACGGTGTGATACGAGACTCATTTTCGGTGATTGTGCAATTTCTCTTCAATTTCTATAGTAAAAAGTTGCAGTAGTTATATTATTGTGTATTTGATGTGTATATGATTAATATGAAGTTTTGGGGGTTTTGATGTTCCCATTTGGTGCATATCATAGAGTATCGTATTTATAGCATGTTAAATATTTGATTTAATGCTAGTGTGTGTGTGTGTGTGTGTGTTATTTGACCTAATTATGTGTATATATCTATATAGTGATGATATGTAATGGAGGAGTTTGGTATCATAATGGTGTTGTTATGGGTAGTGTGTATTATGGCTTAGTATACTCAAAGTATTTTTGTTATGGTTGTATTAATATATTTGTTGTGTATGGTCTATATATATATATGGAGAGTTATATATATTGAGTATTTTATATTTATATGTATATATATATATATATAGGTCGTGTATATGTTAGAGTTGTATGTGAGTGTGTTTGAGAGAGGAGTTGAGAGTATAGTGACTATGGGTGAGTGTATGGAAGAGGGAGGTAGTGGCAACTGCTTCCTATGTAGGGATTTCCAAGCTCGGATTTGGGGTGCTTTGCGGGTGTTCTACACTCGAGCAGTAGTAGGTTAGAATATCAGACTGTCTGTGAACATCATGGTTGATGCTCGGGTATAGGCTTGAGGAGGTACAACTGCTGCATAACAACATATATTGTGGAGTGAGCACATCAACAATACTTACTGTGCAGTGAGTGTTCATGGTATGGGGTATGTATGACTGTTGTGTAGTAGAAATTAAGAAGCAGTAACAACAGGTATGATAGAGGGTCGAGCATGCTGCCATTGTAACACAGCAATATAGGTTTTAGGTAGTGTATCAGTTAGTATTAGGATACCAGGTCTGTGCATATGGGTGTTGTGTGCCTGTGTCAAGCTAGGTATAGGTGCTAGTGTGCATGTGTAAGTCTATGAACATGTGTGGCTTGAGCAAGAGCCCAAGATGTAAGTGTACTATATGTGGTTATTAGTGCATCAGTGCTGAGGTTAATCTTGAGTTTAGTTCGGTGGGGATTTGGTTGTTGATGAGTGTACCTGATTTAAGTATCAGCGATTTAAGTGCTTATGAGTATCAAACTTTTAGTGTGGTTGCATCTGATGCTCAGTACAATGAGCTTAGCTCACTACAAATTTGCAGTGAGTAGTAAGAGCTAGTCCAAGTTGGGGATTGTGTCTAACTACGTTAGGTTTGTGAAATTGATGCACATGGGCTCAGTTATATGAGGGAAACACTAAGCTCAGTTATGTATTGGTTAATATATGTATGTTAAGTATAAATTTGTATAGTTAAATGTCGGTGAGTAATATATCACTTAGTTATCTGTTAGTAGGTTAGTTTGATTAGTTATGTGTAGGCTATGTTAAGTTAGTTAATATTCAGTTGTTAGTATATATATATTAGTATCATTTAGTTATGTAAGTTATGTATGCTAGTTAGTATATGAGTTAAATTAGTGGGTAACTAAGTTATCTTTTAGTATTGAGATAAGTTATATGTTAGTACTTTAGTGTATCAGCCAGATATAGTACTAGTGTAAGTTATGCTAGATTAGTTAGTATGTTAACATGTAGGTATTAGTTAGTGTATTAGATGCTAGTTATATGAGTTAACTAAGTATTGGTTAGTATTAGGATTGATACTAGTTTCTAGTATTACCTTGAGTTAAACCAAGGTAACTTTGGGTATGAGACATTATTGGGTATTTGGTATTGGATACCAAGAGGGTAGTTATATACTGAAACCGGGGTTGGCTCAAAGCCAAGGTACTCAATACTAAGTAATATTAGCTTATGGATAACTAGTATTCATATATATATATATATATAGTGCTATCTATTTATATTTAATAATATTAATACTCTAGTATCTTGTAATAGCTAGTATAACCTAGATATAGACTCATACAACCTAGAAATAGCTAATTTGACCAAGTTTGACTAGTTTGACCTAGAATTGGCCTAGTTTGACTATTTTGACTTAGAATTGGTCTATTAACCTAGAAATTGACTAGTTAACTTACTTATCATTTCAAAACCATGTATTGATGTAATATTCTATATATAGGTCTGTGTGACACCAGTTCGGATATCATTTTGCATTATTTGCTCTGGACCACAAATGAGTATATTCTCTGATAGTTTTTATTATGTTATTATAATAATAATTCAAGTATTTAGAAATGTTACTTATAATTTTTGACATGATGATACATGGATTGGTATTGTTATTGGATCGTCAGTCATGAGATGTTATCTTGATTATCGAGATAGAATCGAATACTTCTCCTTATTGGTATTGGATAATATTGGATATTATAGGTTAAACATTGGATATATTGGCTAGTAACGTGTCATGGTTGGATCTATCGTATCAGTCGGGGTTGGAGAAATACTAATTAAATATGTGATAAAGAACTATTGACAAGTAGTATAATCATTTGCTACTAACTAATCATACACTACATGCATGATTGAGTTAGCTCTCCTTAGTGTAATCATTGAATATCCCAAGCCGATCACATATCTAGTTAGTATCTCAAAAACACATGGTATATTGTAGACTCCATTTCAGTTCATAGATTACCTTGTTCTATTTTTGACATTATAGTTCCTCTCTTTCATTTTTATACGCATTGATTTATATTTCTGTCTCTAGTATTGCATGTTCCTTCATTCTTCTTAATCCATCAGTTTATTTCTCATTGTATATAACATCCTATATTTTACTGTTTTATAGTTTTTGTCAATTAATTGGAAATGCTATTGGGTTGTACTTTATTCCATTCCTGACTGGATACCATTTTTCAGAGGATCCAGGAGATTGGTATCCGACGTATTACGGACCTCGACCTATAGATGGTGTAGACGTGGACCCACTAGCTCATGAGTGATTATCGAAAGTTTATCCAGATCACTAGTCTTTTATAGTTAGACTCCATTAGTACATTGGTACCAAATTTGTCTCCAGCTCATATTGATTTCGATATTGTATTAATATTTGATGTTGTTGATATGAGTTATAGTAAATATTATTTTTTTAGAATTATTTGATTCCTATCGTGCTTTTGTTATTGTGATTATCATATCATTATTATTATCTTTTATCCTCTGTTCAGAGTTGAGAAATTGGCATGATATATATATACTGAGTGAAATAGATAGATTGTATTGACAACCTAGACAGCGTTCTACCGTCGATATTGTGACGTAGGCTGGATGTATCCACGTACTCGTGCCCTTCACCGGGTGTGGGTCATAACACATTTTTGTAGTGGCCCATGCAGGTCCAGCTTCATAATTAGTACGAAGTCATGGTAGTACAAAGGCTTAGTTGTACTACTATGAGCCTGCGATAGGATATAGAACATAGGACACTAGGATGAGAGAGGGATACTCAATCACAACTAGGAATTCCAATATGATTTGAAATCGCTATTCTTGATTCATTTTGAATACTTTGAATATTATTGTCATTACTTGATAATATCTTATCTTGTGTCAAATTAATCTCTTTTGTTTTGATCTGTCTTCATAATACCGTCGAAGACCAGATCCCATCGATCGAGAGTAGCTTCCCAGAGGTCTGCCACCTCTCAACCTTCAACTATGACAGCAGGGGTTGTACCTCCTTCGACATCATTTCATTTAGGAGTCTCGGCTGCCTTTAGGGGTCCTCCTCCACCTTTTCAGAGGACTGCCCCAGTTGATTCAGAGGGACTTCCACTACTTCCAGTATCAGGAGGTGTCGCGCCAATGGTTGCACTGTTTAGAGAGATGATGGAGGTACATAGGATACAAATAGAGGCCCAGTATAGGCAGTTAGATATGATGTGCCAAAGTATAGAAAATGCCTATCAGGTAGCTATTACAGCAGTTCAGGGAGGGGCTCCACCACAGCCACATGATGTTCATCTCAGCCCAGGTAACATTTAAAATTTTAAGAAGCTAGAGCCTCAGATTTTCAAGGGGACATAAGGTATCATCTATGCTGACGATTGGCTCGAGGATATCGAGCGTCTCATGAGGGTGTCCCGTCTTATTGAGGATCTGAAGGTTAAGGTGGTAGGACTTCAGCTGTTCGACATCGCCTGCACTTGGTTCAGGAATGAGCCATTTCTTGTTGATGTGGGGCGGTCTTGGGAGGAGTTTAAAGACCTCTTCAAGAAAAAGTTTTTTGCACGGACGGACAAATTGAACTTAGGAAGGTAGTTTAAGAGCCTTACTAAGGGAAGCATGGTCGTAGAGGAGGACGCCGCAGAGTTCGGGAGGCTGAGCCAATTTGCGGAGTACTTGGTTAGGGAGCCAGAAGTTTGGACTATCTGTTTTTGCGAGGGTCTAAATTGGGAAGTGAAGATCCTCATTCTGTCTTTCTAAGAGACATATTCTGAGATAGTTACGGAGGCACACAAGGTCGAGGCGGGAGTAGAACTTAAAACCGAAGAGGGACCATGATATGTTTTGAGGTGCCAGTAGCAGTTCCAATAACAGTATCAGGGGGCTTATCAGCTCCAACAAGAACAGTTTCTTGGGCAGTTCAGAGCTTATCAATAGCAATATCAGATGCATGAGCCAATTGTTTCTCTAGTATAGCGGATGCCACAGCAGCGACAAGTGCTACAGTCTCCTCAATGCACCTATTATAAGAGGACTGGGCACACTTGGGAGATGTGATGGAATAGACTTGGAGCATGCTTACATTATGGATCAATAGAGCATATGGTAAAAGATTGTCTCTGGACTCTTTATCGTCCAGGCCAGGGTACAGATCGAGGGTAGAGAGGTAGAGTTAGGCCACCTGTGGCACCGCAGATTGCCCAGCACCCGCAGAAGGAGCTACCCCAACAGGGCGGGATATTTGTGATGACGATCGAGGAGATAATGCTAAAGTTG
The DNA here is from genome assembly GCA_036927795.1 of Iris macrosiphon. Classification (NCBI taxonomy): domain Eukaryota; kingdom Viridiplantae; phylum Streptophyta; class Magnoliopsida; order Asparagales; family Iridaceae; genus Iris; species Iris macrosiphon. Next base: position 60,965,326 of record JAYESA010000008.1, read on the forward strand.
ATGGGTTAGCAAGTTCTATTCTTTCTTTCTGTCCCTTCCATCGATTTTGATTGATTGCTTCTTTATTACCTTTTGGATGCTTGTATTATATAGTTAGTATAGTTAATAGAATACCTTAACAGAGACAACAGTAACAAGATAGGCGGAGACCAAGACCAAGCATATTTTTCTTTGCATAGGACTGTTCTTGGTGTGATTTTAGATAAGACCTTCTTAGACTAAGATTGTTGAGGGTTTGACCTAGAAGGAGTACGATCACACTTAAATTTTGAGAACAAATTTTTTTCAAGAGGGGTAGACTTGTCACTACCACTTTTTCGGAGAGGGGTATTTTTGTCTTTTTTGAATATTGATAGTATTTTGAATATTGGTATTTTAAAAATTATTATTTGTTTGATATCTTATTTTACTATAACTAGTATGGATATTTTTAGCTTATATTATTTCAATATTTGATATGGTTGCATATTTTTATGTATTGTATTTATTTAATGGTTAGTTGTTAGCCATTAGTTACACTAGTTGTTAAATGACCTAATTGGACCTAACTAGACTTGTCATGGACCACATTTAAGTTAGACCCATTGAGCCAAATAATTAGACACCCTTATTTAGTTAGTGATTTATTTAACCCAACCATTAGGAGTAGAAGCTTCCTCCTTAATTAATATTCATCATGACAAGCCCATCGGGACATTTTAGTCTTCATACGTTGCTTGGGAGAGGGGCAAGGGGCCGGCCACTACATAGAGTGGGGGTTCTCTCTCTCTCCACTTTATTTTATTTCAATTCTAGATCCCCAATTGAGTCCTTCCCTAATTCATTCACCTCTCCATCAATTTCCCTCAAAATCATTCTTAATTCCCTTCCAAATTTGTCAATTAAGAAGCATTGGATTTGGATTGCAAGGAGAGCTTGAAGAAAAAGAAATTGGCAAGGAGATCGTGTCTTAATTGTGTCAATTAAGTATTTTATTAGGAATCTATCTCTCAATAGATAAATTCTGAATCTATCCGTTAATTTAGACTCTAATTCATGAATTTAACCATTAGGAATCATCATTTAGCTTAGGCCTACTCATAGGATCAAGAATTGGGTTCATATGACTTATATTGTGAAAGTTACATAGTGATTTATGTCCAATTAAGGGGAATTACGAGACTGACACATCAATTGTGTGTTATGAAACCAATTAGATCTCATTAGACTTAGGTCGGAATTATAAGACTAGGTACGTATCCACAAATGGATACGAGTAGGTTGTATCATGATATTTCGTGATACAGTGTGATACGAGACACATTTTAGGTGATTGTGCAATTTCTCTTCAATTTCTATAGTAACAAGTTGCATTAGTTATATTATTGTGTATTTGATATGTCTACATGATTAATATGGAGATTTGGGGGGTTTAATATTCCCATTGGCTGTGTATCATAGAGTATCATATTTATAGCATGTTAAATGTTTGATTTAATGCTAGTGTGTGTGTGTGTTTGTTATATGTATATGACATAATTATGTGTATATATCTATATAGTGATGATGTGTAATTGGGAGTTTGGTATCATAATGGTGTTGTTATGGGTAGTGTGTATCATGGCTTAGTGCATTCAAAATATTTGTGTAATTTGTTGTATTAATATTATGTGTTGTGTGTGGTCTATATATATATAGAGAGTTATATATATTGAGTGTTATATATTTTTTATATATATATATAGATAGTGTATATGTTAGAGTTGTATATGAGTGTGTTTGAGAGAGGTGTTGAGAGTATAGTAACTATGGGTGAGTATATGGAAGAGGGAGGCAGTGGCAACTGCTTCCTGTGTAGGGGTTGCCAAGCTCGGATTTGGGGTGCTTTGTGGGTGTTTTACACTCGAGAAGCAGTAGATTAGAATATTGGACTGTCTGTTCACATTATGGTTAATGCTCGGGTGTAGATTGAGGAGGGACAACTGCACATTACAGCAGATTTTATGGAGTGAGCACATCAGCAATACTTGCTGTGCAGTAAGTGTTCGTAGTTTGGGGTATGCAATGACTGTTGTGTAGTGGAAATTAAGAAGCAGTAACAGCATGTATGATAAAGGGCCGGGCATGCTGCCCATTGTAACACAATAATATGGGTTTTAGGCAGTGTATCAGTTGATATTAGGATACCAGGTCTGTGTATATGAGTATTGTGTGCCTGCGTCGAGCTAGGTGTAGGTGCCTGTGTGCTTGTGTAAGTCTGTGAACATGTATGGCTTGAGCAAGAGCCTAAGATGTAAGTGTACTACAGGTGATTATTAGAGCATCAGTGCTGAGGTTAATCTTGAGTTCAGTTCAGTGGTGATTTTGTTGTTGATGAGTGTACTTGATTTAAGTATCAGCAATTTAAGTTATTATGAGTATCAGACTTTTAGTGTGGGTTGCATCTGATGCTCAGTGCAGTGAGCTTAGCTCACTACAAATTTACAGTGAGTAGTAAGAGCTAGTGCAAGTTGGGGATTGTGTCTGACTAGTGTAGGTTTGTGCAATTGATGCATATGGTCTCAGTTATATGAGGGAAACACTAAGCTCAGTTATGTGTTATTTTATATATGTATGTTAAGTATAAATTAGTATAGTTAAATGTCGGTAAGTGTAACCTCCGATTTCCAAATTTCCGGAATAATTAGATTTTAATTTATTTTAAATATCAAGTTTATAAAATATTTTCTCCTTGAAATTCTTTATTAGATTTTGAACAATGTTTGATTTTAGAAGGTGATTTAAAATCTTTTATCAAAATCATTTTTTCCTAAATGTCGCTTTCTTATAAAATAAATAGATAAATAATGATATATATATATAATACTCTAGCTTCAAATATTTATTGGCTTGAAATCATAAAATTATTTTTGTTTAATAAAAATTATTTGAAGGACTAGTTGATAAAATATAATAAAATTTTATATTTATTGGGATAGTAAATAAATAAATACTTTCTGAGATTTTTGCAATATGGATTAATTAGTAGCTAATTGGGAATCAGTTAGCTTTCCTAAAATATTTTCTGAAATTATAATCTTGTCTTTTTAAAAATTTTACAATTTTGCCATTTCCCATTAACTAGCCAACACACCCTCATTCCCACATGAAGAACCCATTCATACCTATCTGGGCCATTCATTATTTGGGCCAATCCTCACCCTTTATCCCACACCCTCTCTCTCTATTTAAGTCTCTCATCACCATTCCCAAGAAACCCTAGCTAGCCCTCACAAATTCCCACAAGCCATCAAGCCATCACCATTTTTGTGTGCTCGTGTCCGTGTGTCCAGCATTACCGTGTCAGCCGTGTTGGCCTCGGGTCCGACCCCGGGTGTCCTATCGTATCCATTCATTTCCTGTGTCCGGTTACAACATTACAAACAGATTTTTGTGTCCGACACACCTGGACACATCTACCTCCACCACAGCAAACATCATCCTCGTGTCCACCATCTGGACACATCCCTACCACAGTACATCATTTTTGTGTCCAACACCCGGACACGTCCACAGTACACCCGATCCCCGTGTCCAGCCTCGGACACATCCACCACCGTGCATCATCCCCGTGTCCAGCCTCGGACACGATCCACCCGACTCATGCATATCAAAACCCTAACCTAGATCCGCCGCCGCCGGCGACTGGGATCCCCTCCTCGGCGTCGAGCTGCCGTCCCCGCCGTGCCGCGTCGCGTCGAGCTCCTTTCGCCGCTCTCGAAGATCCGCCGCGCCGCGTCGCGTCGAGCTCCTTTCGCCGCTCTCGAAGATCCGCCGCCGCCGCCTCAGATCCGGAGCCGACGCCGCCGCTCTCGAAGATCCACCGTCGCCGCCTCAGATCCGTCGAGCCGTGGCCGCCTCCGTCGAGTCGAGCTTCGCTGCCGCCGCCGAGTTCGACCGCCGCCACAGCAGATCTGTCGACCGCCTCCGCCGAGACGAGCTTCGACCGCCGATGCCGTGCCCGCGTGATCTCGGCGGATTTCCCCGACCGTCGACGCCGAAAAACCCCGTGAGTCCCTCTTTCCCTCTTTCTTTTTTTCGTTTCAGAGGCTATAGGGATATTTTGTAATCAGTTAGTTATGTATAATAGCTTAGTTAGTTAATTAGATTAGTGGTTAATTAATTAATCAATTAGTATAATTATATTAGTTTAGTTTAGTAGTAATCAGTAGTTAATTTATATTAGTTATAATTAATCAGTTAATTATTTATTAATCAATTAATTAAGTTATTAATCAGTATTAATTTATTAATCAGTAGTTATTTGTAATCAGTTAGTAATTTCTTAATCAATTATTTAATTTCTAATTAGTTTAGTAAATAAAATATAATTAGTTTTATTATTTTTAATGTATAAATTTAGTTAATTATTAAGTGTAAAATTTAGTTTAGTAATAAATATAAGGATTTTGATTATGTAAAATATAATAATTTTTGGGGGTTTATGTTATTAATTAAAAATATAGTTTCAATAATAAAAATAAATTCGAAATGATTTTCATTAAATTAAGGTGTTACCTTAATTACAAACAAACGACCCTTCCCCTATTAGCCTGGTATCCTTATCTCGATTTTCGTGCCGAACTCCGATCTTGGACTCCTTTATATAGTTTCTAGCTATTTGGACTGCTCCGGACCCATTGGAACTAACTACTATTTCATTTGGGATCACCTTGAGGAGGGTGGCATTATATACATTCTTTGATTAGTTATATATATATATAAAATATTTGATTGATATGTATATACAAATATGTATTTTGGTATAAAAATATATATTTATATCCATCTATTAATGTATATACACAAATACGTATTTTGTACAATTACTAATAGACACTTACATATATATATTATATACGTTTTTATTGGTATATACTCTGAGTGTAAATGTGTATTATATACGTATCCCTACTAAATGACCCTAGTTGACTAGAGCCATGCCTGGCATAGCCCTGAGGCCAGTGTATTTCTATTGTGTGTTAGTGTAGCATCTGATACAAGTGATAATATTATATATTTATAGGACTGTCGGATTCTCCAGACGATACTCTGGGACAGGACATTGGTATTGACAGCTAAGGACCCAAGGCGAGTACATTCTCTGATTAGTTTCTAATTTATGATCTCCTATGTTCACTGTATCTAGTATAGATATCCATGCTCTTGACACGTTGGTTACACGGATTGGTATACACGGATCTCGTCATGAGATGTTATTCCTTATTCATGGTGTAGCTTGTACAAGACTTGTTTCCTTGTTATCTTGTGCATGTACAGACACTGATTTCCTGGGAGACTTGCTACCTCCCTAGGGAATCCCTTGCCATAGCGTACCATGATTGGATCCACTATACCAGTCGGGGGTGGAAAGTATTTTAGTGTAGATATTTGATCATACCCAACCTTACATGCATCATAGCTCACCCCACATCTCACGTCGGGTGCAGCCTGACCATTTACATGCTTCATAGCTGTTACGTGTGATTAGCCTGACCTCTACATGCATCATAGCTAACCAACGGTTTGCCTGACCTTACAAGAATCATAGCTAATCACATGTAACCAGCCTGATCAAGTTCCCAAGCCGATCACATGTTAAAGCTAGTACTCATACACTTAGTCATAGTTTCTTGCTCATGGACATATTGTTTCTTCTCCTGCATTTACTTACAGTATTTCCAGTATTTCTTTTATTTCTCGTACCTATACATGCTTCTCGTATATTTCCATCTAGAACTGCTACATAGTTTATATCATGAATATAGAACTACTATTTAGAGATGTACTTTGCTCCTTCCTGACTGGAAAATATTTTTCCAGATTGTGACATTAGTAGACTGGTTTCTGACACACTTGGTGATTGGAAGTTAATGATTGCAGGTATGACTATTTTGTCGTTAGACTTGTCTTGTATTTCTTTGCTTACCTTGATATCTCATCGTGCTTAGTTTATGTGATTGAGTATCCAGCATTATTTTATGATATCCACGTCTCCTTATGGAGTTGGATATTCTTGTGAGATGGATTAGATAGTTACATGACCTAGACAGCGTTCTACCGCCGATGCTGCGGCGTAGGCTGGACGTACTCGCGCACTCTTGCCCCTAAACCGGGTGCGGGTCGTGACACATTTTTAGTGGTGGCCCATGCAGGTCAGACTTCGCTAGTTGTGCGATGTCGTAGTAGTGCGACGTCATAGTTGTACTACTACGTACCTGCTATAGAATATAGGACATAGGATACTAGGACGAGAGAGGATACTCAATCACAAATTCTTGAGAGATTCCTGGGACGACCCTTTGAGAATCTCATTGTAATTTCTAATTTTAAATCCTTCGCCTTGTTTTCGTCCGTCCTCACTCGTTGATATTGAATTTGATTATTGTTGATCAATTATTAAAATTAAAATCTTGGTATCATTGTTGAGTTTAATTCTTGTTGACCAGTTGTTAAATTTAACTCTTAGTGTCATTGTTGAGTTTGATTTTTATTTCATATCGAGATGAAGTTTTACGGGCTAAAATTTATGGTATCATCTGATGACATATATTGATGAGGACAGTGAGAAAGGTAAAACGTCTACTTTGGTTATGGAACCTAGAGTTTATCGCAGCCACATTAGCTGTCGTGACAAGAACGTAGGAACCTGACTTGGATGTACATACTTTAGTTATGAAATTTAGAATTTCTCGCAGCCATACCGGTTGGCGTGGCGAAGATTCTAGATGACGTGATTATAGAGTTGCATACCTTAGTTACAGAACCTGTCGTTTATCGCATCTATGCTTACTGGCGTGGCAAGGATTCTGAGTGTCATAATTTCGGACAGACGTGTATGATTATCAGATTATATCTTAAATTGGTTCTTAATGTACCATCTCAAGACTTATCTATTTCTGTTGTTCCAAGACTTGTTCCTGGGTTTCTTTTTCTTTACTAGCAGTAAAGATACGTTCAGTCCTTAACCCAGTTCTTTTGAGCCTTATTTCTTTAAGGATCCTTGTTAGTGTGATAATTAGTGACTTGCAATTTTGGTTGTGTCTTGTATTAGTTTGACTGAGTGTGACTTGTGAGTTTGTAAGTGTTTCTTAGTTGGACATGTGAGCAGTAGGCTTTAATCTAGAGTTAGCCCTTAGCTTAGTACCCTGTAACAATGATTCTGGGATAAGTGTCATTAGAGACTGAGATTAGAAGGAGAGTATAGAGTATCAGTGATAATTCTCAGAGTTAGTATCAGAGCCAATTACCCGTCCTGGATAATCATGATTTTGTAATTAAGTGATCTATGTAAACAATTAGGTATCAAGAAATTGTGTTAAGAATTAATGGAGCATGACATTCAATTTGATAATTTAGATCGGGTGTGTTAAAGGTAAAGAAATATATATGCATGAGGAGTAATAATGAGATGTCATGAGAAGAGAAATATCAGAATTAGTAATAAAAATGGTACAGCGTATCACGGACTAGTTTAACAGGCTATAAAAGGTTAAAAGGAAATACATATACAACAATCGAGATGAGGAACCATACACATACCCATGAGAGTAAAGAAACATGAGTTCTACAGAGCTTGATGAGATAATCCATAATGAAGCTTGCGATATCATACCAAGAGTGCTAATGATTCTATATCAAGGATTAGTCAAGAATGACGTTAATAACAGTAAGCACTCTGTATGATGATAATTAGATGATATACCAGTTGACATAAATTGAAAATCATGGAAGAAAATACATGTGATGATAACTTTGATCATTGGAGGTAATGGTGCAAGTGATTCAGGCAGTACAATTTTAGTACACAGTTATAGACACTAGATGCATTGAGTGCACCTTGAGTATCAGAGACCGTGAGCACTGATATGTACATTTGTGGAGTTATAAATTAAAAAGATGGAAATAAAATTTTATTTTTAGAATAATTGAGGAGTTGAGATTACGTCATTAAATTTTGAGGATTTTAAATATGAATTCAATAAAAATGGTCAAGGCTACAAAGATTTTAGAAGTGATTAAAAATTTTATTTCGATGTTGAGTATCTGACTTTGAGGAGGTATATGTAATTTATTTTAAGTTGATCGAGAAGTTAAACCTTGATGATTATTTTGAGGATTAATTTTAGGGTAGATAAGAGATACGAATATTAATATACGAGTAGATGATATACATGTGTAAGGATCTGGTGACTTGAGCATGATTGAGATGGCACCGCAGACTGACTTGGGTGAGCATCTAAAATTGTATTGGAAAGAGCAGTATTTAGTATGGTGTTGCACTTGACGTATATTTGAGTGATAAGAACGACTAGTATGGACAATTGTAGGAACGAGAACCGACAGCGGGTATGGTACTAAAGAGATAGAGGTATCAACTTAGATACATTATTGAATCATGGTTATATTAGAGATTCTTGGCATCAGATTTTGGCATTAATAGACAGGTGTGTGCAATACAGATATATTCATGGATCTTGTGGATTAATGATTAGTTGAGATGGGTACTAGTGTACATGAATAGGAATTAGTTAGTGAATGTGCTAAAGTTAAGTGTTTGTTAGAGATAGTAGATACTACAAGTAATGTTAGCAGGTTCTTTCTTTTCCTCCTAATGATTCCTTCTTCCGTCTTTCGATTGATTGAATTTCCTAATACTGTAGTTCGTATTCATGGTTTTCTTGTTAGGATATAACTAGTAGTACACCCTGGCGGAGACTGAAATACCATGACAAAAGATACTTGACCTATATATATTTTTCTTAAATTGCATGGCTGTAGGTAGAGTTTTCTTAAACCATGATCATTAGGGTTTTGACCATAGCAAAGATCTATGACAAGGTTATGACCGACAAAAGAGACAAGAGGAGTAAATTATGGATGAGCATTAATTTAAATAAAGAATTTAGGGGTTGCTATAACAGAGTTGATGGATCATTGATTTTGTAAAAATCGAGGTATGATTGAAATTCGAGGATAAACATTAACTTAAATAGAGAGTTAAGAAATTCACAGGGCAAAATTGAGGATTTATTAATTTTAGGAAGTCTTGATATGATAGATTATTAAAATTTGAGAAGATTTGGAAAATTATCATTTTATCTATTTGATTGCAAGATAGAAATTTGAAATTTATATTATGAATGTTGCATTGAAGATTCTGAAAGTATCGCATCGTTGAGTATTTGAGGAAAAAGAAAATCGGGAAATAAAATCGTTAATGGAATGGTGTCGAATTCAATTCTCGGGAGGAGAATTTAGATTTGAATAAGCATCAATTGAATTTGAGTTAGAGGAGTAAGATGATTGATGGATTAGTGTTTAAAATTAAATTTTGGGATACAGATTTTTAAATGTTATAAATATACATTGATTGGAATTCAATTGGAGGATTGGATATTAAAATCCTTGAGTATTTAGATACGAACTTAATTTGGAGGAGATTATGATAAAAATTTGAATTTGATTTTAAACTTGAAGAATTTCAGGAAAATGATGTTATAAAATTTTTGAAAGGTTGTAAAATAGCAATATGGAATTACTTCATGATTATTTGGTTTAAAATTTAAATTTTGATAGAAATAATATGATGAGTAAAGGCAATTATTGAGAACCTTAAATTTCGAGGACGAAATTTTTCTAAGGTGGCTAGACTTGTAACCTCCGATTTCCAAATTTCCGGAATAATTAGATTTTAATTTATTTTAAATATCAAGTTTATAAAATATTTTCTCCTTGAAATTCTTTATTAGATTTTGAACAATGTTTGATTTTAGAAGGTGATTTAAAATCTTTTATCAAAATCATTTTTTCCTAAATGTCGCTTTCTTATAAAATAAATAGATAAATAATGATATATATATATATAATACTCTAGCTTCAAATATTTATTGGCTTGAAATCATAAAATTATTTTTGTTTAATAAAAATTATTTGAAGGACTAGTTGATAAAATATAATAAAATTTTATATTTATTGGGATAGGAAATAAATAAATACTTTCTGAGATTTTTGCAATATGGATTAATTAGTAGCTAATTGGGAATCAGTTAGCTTTCCTAAAATATTTTCTGAAATTATAATCTTGTCTTTTTAAAAATTTTACAATTTTGCCATTTCCCATTAACTAGCCAACACACCCTCATTCCCACATGAAGAACCCATTCATACCTATCTGGGCCATTCATTATTTGGGCCAATCCTCACCCTTTATCCTACACCCTCTCTCCCTATTTAAGTCTCTCATCACCATTCCCAAGAAACCCTAGCTAGCCCTCACAAATTCCCACAAGCCATCAAGCCATCACCATTTTTGTGTGCTCGTGTCCGTGTGTCCAGCATTACCGTGTCAGCCGTGTTGGCCTCGGGTCCGACCCCGGGTGTCCTATCGTATCCATTCATTTCCTGTGTCCGGTTACAACATTACAAACAAATTTTTGTGTCCGACACACCCGGACATATCCACCTCCACCACAGCAAACATCATCCTCGTGTCCACCATCTGGACACATCCCTACCACAGTACATCATTTTTGTGTCCAACACCCGGACACGTCCACAGTACACCCGATCCCCGTGTCCAGCCTCGGACACATCCACCACCGTGCATCATCCCCGTGTCCAGCCTCGGACACGATCCACCCGACTCATGCAAAGCAAAACCCTAACCTAGATCCGCCGCCGCCGGCGACTGGGATCCCCTCCTCGGCGTCGAGCTGCCGTCCCCGCCGCGCCGCATCGCGTCGAGCTCCTTCCGCCGCTCTCGAAGATCCGCCGCCGCCGCCTCAGATCTGTCGAGCCGTGGCCGCCTCCGTCGAGTCGAGCTCCGCTGCCGCCGCCGAGTTCGACCGCCGCCACAGCAGATCTGTTGACCGCCGTCGCCGAGACGAGCTTCGACCGCCGACGCCGTGCCCGCGTGACCTCGGCGGATTTCCCCGACCGTCGACGCCGGAAAACCCCGTGAGTCCCTCTTTCCCTCTTTCTTTTTTTCGTTTCAGAGGCTGTAGGGATATTTTGTAATCAGTTAGTTATGTATAATAGCTTAGTTAGTTAATTAGATTAGTGGTTAATTAATTAATCAATTAGTATAATTATATTAGTTTAGTTTAGTAGTAATCAGTAGTTAATTTATATTAGTTATAATTAATCAGTTAATTATTTATTAATCAATTAATTAAGTTATTAATCAGTATTAATTTATTAATCAGTAGTTATTTGTAATCAGTTAGTAATTTCTTAATCAATTAGTTAATTTCTAATTAGTTTAGTAAATAAAATATAATTAGTTTTATTGTTTTTAATGTATGAATTTAGTTAATTATTAAGTGTAAAATTTAGTTTAGTAATAAATATAAGGATTTTGATTATGTAAAATATAATAATTTTTGTGGGTTTATGTTAGTAATTAAAAATATAGTTTCAATAATAAAAATAAATTTGAAATGATTTTCATTAAATTAAGGTGTTACCTTAATTATAAACAAACGACCCTTCCCCTATTAGCCTGGTATCCTTATCTTGATTTTCGTGCCGAACTTCGATCTTGGACTCCTTTATATAGTTTCTAGCTATTTGTACTGCTCCGGACCCATTGGAACTAACTACTATTTCATTTGGGATCACCTTGAGGAGGGTGGCATTATATACATTCTTTGATTAGTTATATATATATATAAAATGTTTGATTGATATATATATACAAATATGTATTTTGGTATAAAAATATATATTTATATCCATCTATTAATGTATATACACAAATACGTATTTTGTACAATTACTAATAGACACTTACATATATATATTATATACGTTTTTATTGGTATATACTCTGAGTGTAAATGTGTATGATATACGTATCCCTACTAAATGACCCTAGTTGACTAGAGCCATGCCTGGCATAGCCCTGAGGCCAGTGTATTTCTATTGTGTGTTAGTGTAGCATCTGATACAAGTGATAATATTATATGTTTATAGGACTGTCGGATTCTCCAGACGATACTCTGGGACAGGACATTGGTATTGACAGCTAAGGACCCAAGGCGAGTACATTCTCTGATTAGTTTTTAATTTATGATATCTCCTATGTTCACTGTATCTAGTGTAGATATCCATGCTCTTGACATGTTGGTTACACGGATTGGTATACATGGATCTCGTCATGAGATGTTATTCCTTATTCATGGTGTAGCTTGTACAAGACTTGTTTCCTTGTTATCTTGTGCATGTACAGACACTGATTTCCAGGGAGACTTGCTACCTCCCTAGGGAATCCCGTGCCATAGCGTACCATGATTGGATCCACTATACCAGTCGGGGGTGGGGAGTATTTTAGTGTAGATATGTGATCATACCCAACCTTACATGCATCATAGCTCACCCCACATCTTACGTCGGATGCAGCCTGACCATTTACATGCTTCATAGCTGTTACGTGTGATTAGCCTGACCTCTACATGCATCATAGCTAACCAACGGTTTGCCTGACCTTACAAGAATCATAGCTAATCACATGTAACCAGCCTGATCAAGTTCCCAAGCCGATCACATGTTAAAGCTAGTACTCATATACTTAGTCATAGTTTCTTGCTCATGGACATATTGTTTCTTCTCCTGCATTTACTTACAGTATTTCCAGTATTTCTTTTATTTCTCGTACCTATACATGCTTCTCGTATATTTCTATCTAGAACTGCTACATAGTTTATATCATGAATATAGAACTGCTATTTAGAGATGTACTTTGCTCCTTCCTGACTGGAAAATATTTTTCCAGACTGTGACATTAGTAGACTGGTTTCTGACACACTTGGGGATTGGAAGTTAATGATTGCAGGTATGACTATTTTATCGTTAGACTTGTCTTGTATTTCTTTGCTTACCTTGATATCTCATCGTGCTTAGTTTATGTGATTGAGTATCCAGCATTATTTTATGATATCCACGTCTCCTTATGGAGTTAGGTATTCTTGTGAGATGGATTAGATAGTTACTTGACCTAGACAGCGTTCTACCGCCGATGCTGCGGCGTAGGCTGGACGTACTCGCGCACTCTTGCCCCTAAACCGGGTGCGGGTCGTGACAGTAAGTAATGTATCAGTTAGTTATCTGTTAGTAGGTTAGTTTGATTAGTTATGTGTAGCCTACGTTGAGTTAGTTAATATTCAGTTGTTAGTATATATATATTAGTATCAATTAGTTATGTAAGTTGTGTATGCTAGTTAGTATATGAGTTAACTTAGTAGGTAACTAAGTTATCTTTTAGTATTGAGATAAGTTATATGTTAGTACTTTAGTGTATCAGTCAGATAGAGTACTAGTGTAAGTTATGTTAGATTAGTTAGTATGTTAACATGTAGGTATTAGTTAGTGTATTAGATCTTAGTTATATGAGTTAACTAATTATTGGTTAGTATTAGGATTGATACTAGTTTCTAGTATTATCTTGAGTTAAACCAAGGTAACTTTGGGTATGAGATATCATTGGGTATTTGGTATTGGATACCAAGTGGGTAGTTAGATACTGAAACCAAGGTTGGCTCAAAACCAATATACTCAATACTAAGTAATATTAGCTTATGGATAACTAGTATTCATATATATATTTATAGATCAATATATTGATACTTAATAGTATTGATACTTTAGTATCTTGTAATAGCTAGTATAACCTAGATATAGACTCATACAACCTAGAAATAGCTAATTGACCAAGTTTGACTAGTTTGACCTAGAATTGGCCTAGTTTGACTGTTTTGACTTAGAATTGGCCTAAAGACCTTGAAATTGACTAGTTAACTTATCATTTCAAAACCAAGTATTAATGTAATATTCTATATATAGGTCTGTATGATACCAGTTCGGATACCATTTTGCATCATTTGCTTTGGACCACAGGCGAATATATTATATGTTAGTTTTCATTATTTGATTACTACTATAATTCAAGTATTTAAAAATGTTACTTATGATTCTTGATACGATGGTACATGGATTGGTATTTTATTGGATCATCAATCATGAGATGTTACCTTGATTATCGAGATGGTATCGAATACAACTAATTGTTGGTATTGGATAATATTAGATAATAGGTTAAACATTGGATACATTGCCTAGTAACGTGTCATGGTTGGATCCATCGTATCTGTTGAGGTAGAAGAAATACTAATTAAATATGTGATCAAGAACTATCGACAAGTATTGTAATCATTGGCTACTAATTAATCATACACTACACGTATGATTGAGTTAGCTCTCCTTAGTGTAATCATTAAATATCCCAAGCTGATCACATATCTAGTTAGTATCTAAAAAACACATGGTATATTATAGACTCCATTACAGTTCATAGATTACCTTATTCTATTTCTGACATTATAGTTCCTCTCTTTCATTCTTGTACGCATTGATTTATATTTTTGTTGCTAGTAGTCCATGTTCCTTCATTGTTCTTAATCCATCAATTTATTTCTTATCATATATAGCATCCTCTATTTTACTATTTTATAATTCTTGTCAATTAATTGGAACTGTTATTGGATTGTACTTTGCTCCATTCCTGAATGGATAATATTTTTCAGAGGATCCAAGAGATTAGTATCCGACGTGTTACAGACCTCGACATATACATGCTGCAGACGTGGACCCAGTAGCTCAGGAGTGATTGCCTGGAGGTTTATCCAGATCACTACTCTTTTATAGTTAGACTCTATTAGTACATTAGTACCGGATTTGTCTTCGGCTCATTTTGATTTGGATATTATATTGATATTTGATGTTATTGATATGAGTTATAGATGTTTAGAGTTTAAATATTATTGTTTTAGAATTGTTTGATTCCTATCGTACTTTAGTTATTGTGATTGAGTATCATATCATTATTATTATCTTCTATCCTCCGTTCGATGTTGAGACATTGGCAGAATATATACATACTGAGTGAGATAGATAGATTGTATTAACAACCTAGACATCGTTCTATCGCTGATGCTGCGACGTAGGCTGGACATACCCATGTACTCGTTTCCTTCACCGGGTGTAGGTCATTGCAGGATTGATTAGGAGGAGTCTGAGATTTGAACTTAAACGAGAGGGAAAGCCAGTCGGACAGGGATCGCGTATGCATGCACAATAGGTATATAAAAACTTTCGGTCGGTGGTTGGTGCCCCAATATGTGTAGAAAGAAAATAATCTACACACTCGGGTAAGCAATATGTACTCAGCGCCTAGCGGTGTCACTACCACATTTTCTAAAAAGGGGTATTTTGGTTATTTCATAAATTATTAATTAATGTGCATGTGGTATAATTATTTGTTGTATTTATTGTTAGATATTATATTTTATAGTTTAGACTTGTGTTAGTGGATCTAACTAGATTAGATTGAACTCATAGACTAACATTAATTCTATCTAGATTTGAGCCCAACAAACAAGCCCAATAGTTAGCCCATTCATTAAGAGAATGACTTAATTAGTTAAACCAATTGGATTAGAACCTTCCTTTCTTAATTAATTCTCTCATGACAAGCCTATAGGGATATTTTAGACTTTTTATACTTGCTTGCATCTCAAGCAAGGGCCGGCCATTGAGGGAGGAGGAGAGAGACTCTCTCTCTCCATTCATTTTATTTTAATTCAAGATCTAATTTTTTTTCCAAATTCCTTCATCCCTACACGAATCCCTACCAAAAATTATTTTCCAATTCCTTCTCTACTCACCATTGGAGGCTATTAGAATTAGAGGAAGGCAGGGATCTACAAGGAGGAGGAAGGAGCACAAGTTGAAGGCTCTTGACACTCATTTGGAGACTTATATTGGAAATCCATCTACCAATAGGTAAAATTCTATTTTTTTTTCTCTAATTAGACTATAAATATATAGTTTAATCATTAGGAACCCTCCCATATACTAAGGCTACCCATAGGAAGTGAAATTAGGTTTATAGGAGGTCTATAGAGGAAGTTATGGTATCTTTTGTGCCAAATTTAGGATAATTTTGAGATTGGCACATCATGTATTTGTCAATAGATTAATTAGACCAAATTGATATATTTTTGGTTGTGTGATACTAGTGTCGTATCCACAATTAGATATGTGTAGGTCGTATCATGACAATTTGGCGATACAGGTTGATTTGGGAGTTTTTTCTTTTATACGGGGGTTTAAGCATGTTATATTTTGACACGGACACATAGTGGTATAGATAGCACTTTATATTACTCTTAATTATGATATTGGACTTACCCGTGTCCTTCAGGATACATTTGGTGACGTGTTAGAGCCGTATCGCAAGCGTATCATAGATTGAGTGTGATACGATTGTGGTGTACTCCACGTGTTTGTTGTTTTGTATTATATTTCAATTTGACTTGGATATAGCTATTAGAGTATTGTATTTAAGTTGTTATATACTGCATATATTTATATATGGTTTCTATATACATTTATCAATGTTTCTATTGTATTTAGTGTATTTTATGGTGTTCTTGTTGTATATGGTAAGAGGGGTTTCCTTATGAACATGTGTTAGAGTTGTGCTCACTGATTTGGGTCTATGGACAGATTAGGAGTATTGTATTCGACAGTGAGGAGTTATGAGGAATATTTTATTCATATAGAGACTGCTATGGAGGGGTGAACTAACAAGGAGGCAAGGGGGAGAGTGTTCACTGTCAGTTGACAATGAGGAGTATCGGGTTGGGATGTGCACCAAGTGCACAGCAGTCAGGTTTGCTGCTATCTGCAGGTGGTTGTGCAATGGCAAGTTGCAGTTGGTGTACTGCAAATAGCATCAGTAACAATGCTACTAGGGGAAGCAGCAGTAGCAATGCTGCTAGGGGCAGCAACAGCAGCAGGGCTGCTAGTAGTAGCAGCTACCATGGTAAGGGGGTCAAATTTGTGGGTTGGAGTTGTATAGTTAGTATTTAAGTTAGTTGTTAGTTGGAGATAAGTTTATGTGTATTAGTGATTAGAGTTAGATATTAGTAAGAAGTTAGTATTTGATATATGGTTATATGTTGTTGTGTGAGTTATATGTTAAAAGAGGGTATTTGTTAGTTATTGGTAATATATGTTAAGTGGTATTTTTGTTATAAGTTAGTATATTGTATAAATTAGATATTGGTAAGTGAGGTATGTTAGATACTTAATTGTATATAGATGGGTGCATCTATAAACCTTAGCTAGTTAGTTGTCTTCGTTTGATAAGTTAGTAAGTATTACTTGTGATACCAAGGTAATTGTAGGTATTAGGTATGGGTATCAAGATGAGGGTAGCTAGTGCGATACCAAGTTGGTTCAAAGCCAAGGTATTCCATTAGTACTAGTTTAACTAGGAATACTAGTATGTAGTATATCAGGGATGTGCACGTCAGGGACGAGCATTTGCTATGACAGTCGAGTAGGTCGAGCCCACCGGAGATATCATCGCAGGGTCTATTCTTCTTGATTCTATTCTAGCTTTAGCTTTATTTGATAGTGGTGCTTCCCATAGTTTTATATCTATTTCTTTTGCTCTGAAGCATCATTTGGTAGTTGAGTCTTTGCTTAGGACTTGCAAGATCATGACCGGAGGAGGCATTATCCTGGTTTATGATATTTGCAAGGATCGAAGAGTTACTCTGGGAGGCCGATAAGTGAGTGCCTGTCTACTTTTAATGCCACTTCCGAGCTACGATATTATACTCGGGATGGATTGGTTGAGTAGGCACCATGCTAGTATAGATTATAGAGGAGGTAAAGTTTTGTTTAGCCCGCCGGGAGAGCCAGAATTTGAGTTTGTAGAGGAGCTGCAGAGCAGAGAGAAGGCATTATCTGTGGAGCTATAGTGGAAGACAAGGAGTTGCTGCATCCTTTGATAGCAGAGTTCTCGGATGTGTTTCCCGAGGAATTGCTAGGATTACCGCTAGATCGAGATATTGAATTCTCTATAGACTTGGTGCCAGGTGCATAACCAATTTCACAACATGTCTATAGAGTGAACAATAGCGAGTTGGTCGAGTTGAATAAGCAGGTGGACGATTTATAGGATAATGGATTTATCAGATCAAGTTCTTCACCGTGGGGAGCCCCGGTATTGTTTGTACCAAAGAAGGATGGATCGGTGCATATGTGCATTGATTATAGGGCATTGAATAATCTTACTATCAAGAATAAATACCCTTTGCCACGAATTGATGACTTGTTCGATCAGTTAAGTGGTGCCAAGATATTTTCTAATATAGACTTGAGATCAGGCTACCACCAGGTGAAAGTGAAGCTAGAGGACAAACCAAAGACTGCTTTTAGGACTCGGTATGGTCAGTACGAGTTTATGGTGATGCCGTTTGGGTTAACTTATGCCCCGATAGTATTTATGAATTTGATAAAAAATGTGTTCCATCAGTACCTTGACAAGTTCGTGGTGGTGTTCATTGATGACATACTCATATACTCGAAGACACCGGAGGAGCACGATTAGCATTTACGAATTATGTTCGATGAGCTGAGAAAGGAGAAGCTGTATAGAAAGTTGTCCAAGTATGAGTTTTTCCTAGACAAGGTGGACTTCTTAGGACATGTTGTGACTGGTGATAGAATTTTAGTGGATCCAAAGAAGATCGCAGCAGTGGAGTCTTGGAAGACCCCGAGTTTAGTAGCAGAGATCAGGAGTTTCTTGGGTTTGGCAGGCTACTACAGGAAGTTTGATCAAGATTTTTTAAGGATTCCCGAGCCAATGACTAGACTCACCAGGAAGGATGTAGAGTTTGTTTCGACAGAGGAGTGCCAGGTTGCTTTTGAGAAATTGAAGAAGAGGTTGACGTCTGCTTCTATTTTGACGTTGCCCTCAGGGTCTGGAGGTTTCATTATTTATAGTGATGCGTCAGGCAAAGGTCTGGGTTCTATTCTTCAGCAGAATGGCAAAGTTATTGCCTATGCATCCAGGCAATTACATCCTCATGAGAAGAACTATCCTCCACGATTTGGAGTTGGCAGCAGTCATCTTTGCCCTACAGGTTTAGAAATACTATTTGTACGAAGAGCGTGTGGAGATCTTCATAAACCACAAGAGCTTGAAGTATGTTTTCACTGAGAAGGAGTTAAACATGAGACAGCGTCAGTGGTTGGAACTGATGAAGGATTTTGACATATCTTTGCAGTATCATCCTGGGAAAGCTAATGTAGTTGCCGATGCCTTAAGCAGGTATCCGATAGATATGTTGTTGACACATGATCGGTATTTGTTGGAGGACTTAGAGAGCTTGGGCATTGAGATGATAGTTCCTACTTTTGCTATGCAGATGTGGGGGTTGCAGATACACTCAGAGTTGATGGACAGGATCAAGGCAGCTCAGTATGAGGATGTATCTCTGAGGAGCATCAGATCTCAGGTGAGAGTAGGATTGGAGAATAATTTCACCATTGCTGAGGATGGTTCTTTGCGAAATGGTATTAGATTGTGTATGCCTAGTGGGGAGCTGCGTGACGAGGTATTGCAGAAAACGCATCGCTCTCAGCATTCCATACATCCAGGAGCCAATAAGATGTATTAGAATATACAAAAGTGTGTGTGGTGGTATGGCATGAAGAGGGAAAGGGCACAGTTTATATCCAGATGCTTAGTGTGCCAGCAGGTAAAAGCCGAGAGGCAGAGGTCAGGTGGTTTACTTCAGCTATTACCCATTCTCGAGTGGAAGTAAGAGCATATTAATATATATTTTGTGTCCAGACTTGCATGATCTCCAGGAGGGAAAGATGCTTTGGGTCATCGTTGACAGGTTGACCAAGTTGGCCTATTTTTTGCCTTTCAAGGTGGGTTTGTCTACGGAGAAGCTGGCAGAGATGTATGTCAGGTAGATCGTTAGGATACATAGGGTTCCCATCAGTATAGGCTCGAATCAGGATAGTCGTTTCACTTCTTATTTCTAGAGGAGTTTGCAGGTGAGTTTGGGCACCCAGCTCAAGTTCAGAACTACATATCATCCCCAGAAAGATGGGCAGTCAGAGAGGACTATTCAGACTCTCGAGGATATGCTATGAACATGTGTACTAGATTTTGGGGGATCTTGCGAGGACCATCTCTATTTGGTAGAGTTTGCTTACAACAACAGCTACCAGGCTAGTATAGAGATGTCACCATTTGAGGCTCTGTACGGTCGAAGATGTCGTACTCCCTTATCATGGGACGATGATAAAGAGAGAGTTTTGCTAGGGCCAAAGATGGTTGTGGATGCAGCGGAAAAGGTTAAGATGATCAGAGACAGACTTCGAGTGGCACATGACAGACATCGACATTGGGTCGATAGCCACCAGAGGTCTTTAAAGTTTGAGGTATAGTTTTAGATTTTTGTTTTGTGTTTGCTATTGGTTGTTTATTATAGATTAAGTTCTTAGGGTTTTTGTTTTGTTCTAGATTGGTGGTTTGGTGTTTCTGAGGATTTCTTTGACACGAGGCACAATTCGCTTCGATGGAGGCAGGAAGCTTAGTTCGCGATTTATTGGACCTTTTACTATTCTAGAGAGGGTCAGTGCGTTTACTTACAAACTGTACTTGCCACCTGCATTGGAAGGAGTGCACAACGTATTTCACGTATCGCAGTTGAGATAGTACGTGGCGGATCCTAGTCACGTGTTGGATCACTCAGAGATAGAGGTGGGCCCTACTCTTAGCTATCCAAAGCAGCCAGTTAGGATTCTAGACCGAAAAGAGAAAGTGCTGAGGAACCAGACTATTCCCTTGGTATGCGTCTCATGGAGGCATCACTCTCTGGGGAAGTCTACCTGGGAGAGCGATGATGAAATGCGAGAGCGTTACCCATGTTTGTTTGTGCCTTGAGGTATGTTCTATTCTGTTCTATTCTATTCTTTTCTGTTATGTTCTATTTTTCTGGGGGTAGTTTCGTCTTTGAATTTCGAGGACAAAATTATTTTAAGGGGGTAGACTTGTCACTACCACATTTTGTACAAAATAATATTTTAGTTATTTTATAATTAATTAAATATTGTGCATATTGTATAATTATTTATTGTGTTATTTAATTATTGTTAGATGTTAGTTTATTATTTTGGACTTGCGTTAGTGGACCTAACTAGTTTAGATTAGATTCATGGGGCCAACATTTTATTTTAGTTAGAATTGAGCCCAATTATAAGCTCATTCATTAGGTGGACTTGTATCACAAGCGTATCATAGATCTAGTGTGATACTGGTGCGATACACTCCACGTATTTATTTTATTGCATTCTTAGACTCATTTTGCCATGTAGTAGCTATAATTATCATTATATGTAGTACATATGTATATATATTTATATATTTTGTTGTTCATATGTATAGATGTATGTTATATATGTATATACTTATGTGTATGCATATATATATATATAGGTGATATATATATATATATATATATATATATATATATATATATATATATATATATATATATATATATATATATATATAGTAGTTATATATATAAGTGTGTGTTTATATGTATATGTAGATGTATACATATATATATATATATATATATATATATATATATATATATATATATATATATATGAGTGTTTATAGTTGTGTGTTTGTGTGTGTGTGAGTGTGTGCTAGGGGTCGGGCAATATCACAACAGGGAACTAGCATCAGTGTGCAGGTTTCAGTGCCCAGCAACAGAAGCATGTGCAGCAGCAACTGTAGCTAGCATTGGACAGCATATCAGCAATAACAACAGCCATTGCAGGAAGGTTGCATAATATGCAGTACAGTGGCAGCTAGCAGCTAGTAGCAGGCATCATGTGCAGCAGAAATAGCTTTGGGGAGCATACAATAGTAGCATGTGCATTATTTTATCATCCAGTAGCAACATCATCCAGTATCAGCATCAGGGTATCTGCAGCAGAATGAGTAGTTTATGAGTTAGTTAACTAGTAGTAGTTAGCTAGTATCTTGATGTATGGTTTATTAGTATCTTGATAGTTATCTAGTTAAGTTGCTAGTTGGTAGTTATATATGTACATATGTATACATATGGTTATTTAGTAGTTATATATATATATATATAGTTAGTTAGTTAGTAATATATATGTTGGTATGTAAATATGTATATATATATATATATATATATATATATATATATATATATTTTACTAGTTGGTAGTTAGAATTGCTAGTAGTATTTGAATTAGATAATGCATATATGTTAGTTATAATTAGAGTTTGGGTAGTTAGCTATATGCTAGAGTGATATTACCTTGAGATACCAAGATAAATGTCAAGGTATCGGGTTGATACTCAAGGTATTAGATTTAAGTATCAAGATGGGGGTGTAGTGGTGCGATACTGCATTGGTTCAAAGCCAAGGTATCCACTTAGCATTAATTTAGTTAGAAATATTATATAATATTAATTTTATATAAATATTATGATTTTATCCTATCTAATTATTTACGTATCTTACGATACAGTATCCTTTTGATCTCCTAGTATCCTAGTATAGCTAGTGTGCCCTAGTTACAAAGTATATGGACCCAATATCCTAGAGATAGACTCATACAATCTAGAAATAGGTAGTTTGACCAAGTTTGACCTAGAGTTGACCTAGTTTGACTTAGAAATAACTTTTGACCTAGAAGTTGACTAGTTTAACTTATTTTTATTCTGAAACCTTGTATTGATATAATATTCCATATTTAAGTCTTCGAGGTACCGTACCGGACATCTGTGATACTGTTCACCGGATTTCAGGCGAGTACATTCTCTGATAGTTTCTCATTTATGATATCCTCTATGTTCCTTATATCTAGTGTAGATATCCTTGATTTCTTGACACGATGGTTACACGGATTGGTATATCCAGATCTCGTCATGAGATATTATTCCTTAGGAAGTATGGTGCATCTTGTGCAAGCCATAATTCCTTGTTTTTCTTGTATATGTAAAGACCCTGATTCTTGGGGAGACTAGCTACCTACCCAGTGAATCCCGTGTCATAATGTACCATGATTGGATCTACTATACCAATCGAGGGGGGCAGTATTTAGTGTAGATATGTGGCCATACCCTCCTTGTGCATGTTTTATTTCTTGTGAGTGTTAATCATACACCGCATGTATGATTAACCAGGCCTTTATCCTTGTGCAAGTTCTTTGTGCAAGTTTCCAAGCCGATCATATGTTAAAGCTGGTACTCACCCACTTAGTTATTTAGTATTTCTTGTTCATTCCATACTGTTCATTCTTATATTTATTTCCTGTATTTCTTTTACTATATATCTCTTGAATATGTATATTATATCATCTATATTCACATCTATTTACTGTTACATAGTTTATATCATTTATTAGAACTGCTATTAGAGATGTACTCTGCTCCTTTCCTGACTGGATATATTTTTCCAGATGACACTGAGGAGTGGTACCCCACTCACTATGGGCCTCAGGATATGGTTGTCTTAGAGCCAGAGACCTTGGCACAGGAGGGTCTTATACCGACTGAGATAGATGACCCATGACTCGTAGCTTCATAGCTTAGTTGTTAGTTCCTTTTGTACTGGATTTGTCTCCAGCATTGTCTTTAGTATTTCTTGACTCATTGGATATTATTATTTGTCTCATGAGTTGTATTCGTGACTCTTCTATTTTTTTATCATATTCGTGCTTATTTCTATCTTAGATCTGTGATTGAGTATATTCATATTTGTTGGTGGCATATTCATATTAATAGATAGTTTTGCCCAAACAACGTTCTACCGCCAATGCTGCGGCATAGGCTAGGCGTTGTTCACTACTTGCATCCCTATACTGGGTGCGGATCGTAACACTCTGAGAGGCCAAGAACTGAGTGCATGTCTACTTGTAATACCACTTTCGAGCTACGATATTGTACTCTGGATGGATTGGTTGAGTAGGCACTATGCTAGTATAGATTGTAGAGGAGGTAGAGTTTTGTTTAGTCCGCCAGGACAGCCAGAGTTTGAGTTTACTAGGGGAGTTGCAGAGCAGAGAGAAGACATTATCTGTGAAACTATGGTAGAAGATAAGGAGTTGTTGCATCCTTTGATAGCATAGTTCTTGGATGTGTTTCCTAAAGAATTGCCAGGATTTCTGCCAGATCGAGATATTGAGTTCTCTGTAGACTTGGTGCCAAGTCAGAGCCAATTTCATAGCATGTCTATAGGGTGAACATAATGAGCTGGTCGAGCTAAAGAAGAAAGTGGATGAACTGCAGGATAAGGGGTTTATCAGATCCAGTTCTTCACTATGGGGAGCCCCGGTATTGTTTGTACTGAAGAAGGATAGATTGGTGTGCATGTACATCGATTATAGGACATTAAATAATCTTACTATCAAGAATAAATACCCGTTGCCACGGATTGATGACTTGTTCGATCAGTTGAGTGGTGCCAAGGTATTTTACAAGATAGACTTGAGATCAGGCTACCACCAGGTAAAAGTGAAGCCGGAGGACATTCCGATGACTGCTTTTAGGACTCGGTATAGACAGTATAAGTTCATGGTAATGCCGTTTGGGTTGACTAATGTCCTAGTGCTATTTATGAATTTGATAACCAAGGTATTCTACCTGTACCTTGACAAGTTTGTGGTGGTGTTCATTGATGACATTCCCATATACTCGAAGACATCAGAGGAGCACAAGGAGTATCTGCAGATTGTGTTGGATGTGCTGAGGAGTGAGAAGCTGTACAGGAAGCTTGTAGCGCCCCGTTCTCCCGGTGCGGAGAGCGCAGCTAAGAATCACAAGACGGTATCGTTCGATCGGGATAGATTGAATTAAGAACTCGTCCTCGTTATGGATTTGTTTCTTCGGAATCTATTCCCATATTCAGTGGACCGTGCCCCCGGGATCGACTTAGCGGCAGAGTCAGGAGGGACCTCTTCGCTGTAATCTTTTATTGCCTCGGTTTTCGATGTCGCTTGTTGCTTTCGTACTTTGAGTTGGTTTTGGATTTGCTTGTTTTCCTTGAACGGTTTTGATGGTTTTTATTGTTTTCATTCATTGAACTGCACTTCAATTCCGAGATTGGAAAAGTGGAAAAGGTATTGATCGAACTGTTCGTAATACAGGTGAACGAGCAGTAGGCAACTTGCGAGCGGAGTCGTGAAGCGCCTCTTTCCTTCTCCCTTCCAAAAATCTAAGTGAGTGGCTACCAACCCGATTAGCTAGCCCTGCTTCCAAGCTTCACACCCTAAAATCTTGCATTCTTCTTTGCCCCGATCAAACGATACCAAGTAATAATAAAAGAAACCAAGATTAAAAGGGAATAGACTTGGATTGTATTGCTTGTCAACCAAACTGTGAACTGTTATCATACTGTATGCTAGTTCATTTATAACTGTTCTATGAATCATGCTAAGTATGAAACACATTGTATGCGCTAAACTGTTCAAGGAGGCTATGTTAAATGAATCATGCAATACTGACTGTCCCGTACTCGTGTTGCCTCAACTGCATAAACTGTTAACTTAGTAAACATACTGTTCGATCATGGACAACTTGTGCACAAGGTAACTGGTTCCTGCGGACGGTCGCTGGGGCACTGGCACCGATCCAGTCCGGACGGAACTCTACTGTATAGTCAACTGTACTGGACGGAATGACTTGTAGCACCCACTGTACTTTCGCTGCAAACCATTCTCGTCTATGACTAGTGTCCTTTATGGCATACGCAGTGATCTATTGTATATTAAAACCTGTTGCAAACTAACTTGTGTCTTCGTGGCAGGGAAGGCATGGTAAGTATTGTGCAGGTAATTCAGACGGGTAGGTAAAATCCACTGAACGGTGGCAAGTTCATTTCAATAAATTATATATGCTGCGTACTTGTAAATAAACTAAGGCAAGATAGAAACCCACAAAAATATGCATGCTTCATTAAAACAACGTGTTGATTGGTATAGTTCGGTTAGCTCGCCTTCACCAGTATGTTTCGACATGCTGAACCTCGTTGAAATAGGTTCTCCGTACCAAGGCAAACCGAGCGAGGAGCTGAAGTTGTCTTCCCGATCCAGTCCAGCTGTTGGCTCATCTTCATCGCGCCCCTTTGAAGCATTTTGAAGAAAGAAGCTTGCAACTCTTTATACACAAATGCAGCTCCGTGGCAAAGCTGTCCTCCAGCCTGGAGGTCTATACATTTTGAAGTTTAGTAAAGGGATATAATGTACAGGACTGCTATATCATTTTGAGTCAACACTTTTGTAAGCCCGTGCGGCATATTAGCTGACTCGTTCAAGAGTTTGTAATAGATGTTCATTATCAAAAAAGAGAACTTTTCCATGTTTCAAATCTGTGTTTTAATTTATCTGCGTACTCTAAATATGTGCTTGTTATGCAAATCATTAAAGCCTTGTGCGGGCGCAACCCCAGGCCTGCACGGCGGTCACGATTCGGGCGATGCCTCAACGATTCTACGGAATTGGGTCGTGACATAGTGGTATCAGAGCACAGATTCAAGTTCTTTAGACTCTCGCACTAGAAAAGTTCTTTTAACGATCAAATTCCTGTACGAACTCTTGAACTCGCTAGGCCAAAATGAGATACGTTCATGCAATAAGTCCATAATACATTATGATCCTAATGTAATTTACCTTCTTTTGAATGAATGGGACCAGCGCAATCCACAGCGCAAACACCGGACGAAATACAAGGCCGAGGAAGTAGTTCGGGCACTTAGGGAAGTTCAGAGAGCCAGTAAACCGTGCCTAGCATCGATCCCGTCGAACAAATATTGCGGATGTTGGAGGCAAACCAACAAAGGGACGAGGCTCGCTATGAACGGGCCGAGAAGCGGGCGGAGGAGAGTCAGCTCAAGTTTTAAGACAATATAGAAGCACGATTCTTAGTCCAACAGAAGTAGGTGGATGCCCTGCAACAGATCGTTCAGACTTTGGCTTCCAACCATTCCACGAAAAGAGCGTCGACTCCGGTGGAACAACCCGCGCTTGAAGTAGAGACGCCGCAAATTCCAAGGCCGAGGGACGTGACTGCCTTCGACTTTGGCCACTTCAAGAAAGTCTGTAACACTCTATTCAACAGGACTAAGGACCCAGTCGTAGCTCTAGATTGGTTGGCCGAACTTGAAGATCACTTCGCTCTGCTAGAGGTCCCCGAAGAGAAGCGCGTCGCCTGTGCGCAACTACAGCTCCGCCTCAACGCGCACGATTGGTGGAACGTGCATTGACGATCTCTTCAATTTGATCATGGAGAGGAGGCGATCTCGTGGATGACTTTTCGTGCCGCATTTGAAGAGGAGTTTATACCCCCTCCAGTACAACGTCAAATGGAGAACGAGTTCGTGCAACTGAGGCAAGGCAGCATGACAGTGAAACAGTACTCCGCCGAATTCAACCGTCTCTCCAAATTTGCTAGGGCCTATTTACCTGATGTAGCGAGTCGAGCAAGAAGGTTTGAAGGTGGACTACGCCCTGCCATCCATGCACATTTAGTCGTTCATCAGTATCGTACAATGCGTGAAGTCATGAATCACGCGCTATCTCTTAAATAACAGTATCCTCACATTCCTGTCGGCGCTGTGCATACCTCTACAATCACAAACGCCAAAGTAACGACAGAGGAAACAATGCTGCAAAGCGTCCGAACAACGGTGGCAAGCATGGAGAAAAGTTAGACAAAGTATGTCACTTCTGCAGGCGGCCGGGGCACGCAATAGATAAGTGTCGCCTGAGACTTGGGTTATGTTTAGTTTATGGTGAGTCAAACCATACTGTTCGTGACTGTCCATTGAGCCGCCTCAACAACCGTCGCCTGCAACAGAATAATTCCTAACGGTTGGTTCTATTCCAAAGTTTCGGGACGAAATTTCCAATTAGTTGGGTAGGATATAGCACCCCGTTCTCCCGGTGCGGAGAGCGCGGCTAAGAATCACAAGACGGTATCGTTCGATCGGGATAGATTGAATTAAGAACTCGTCCTTGTTATGGATTTATTTCTTTGGAATCTATTCCCATATTTAGTGGACCGTGCCCCCGGGATCGACTTAGCGGCAGAGTCAGGAGGGACCTCTCCGCTGCTATCTTTTATTGCCTCAGTTTTCGATGTCGCTTGTTGCTTTCGTGCTTTGAGTTGGTTCGGATTTGCTTGTTTTCCTTGAACGGTTTTGATGGTTTTCATTATTTTCGTTTATTGAACTGTACTTCAATTCCGAGATTGGAAAAGTGGAAGAGGTATTGATCGAGTTGTTCGTAATGCAGGTGAACGAGCAGTAGGCGGCTTGCGAGCGGAGTCATGAAGCCTCTTTCCTTCCCCCTTCCAACAATCTAAGTGAGTGGCTACCAACCCGATTAGCTAGCCCTGCTTCCAAGCTTCACACCCTAAAATCTTGCATTCTTCTTTGTCCCGATCAAACGATACCAAGTAATAATAAAAGAAACCAAGATTAAAAGGGAATAGACTTGGATTGTATTGCTTGTCAACCAAACTGTGAACTGTTATCCTACTATATGCTAGTTCGTTTATAACTGTTCTATGAATCGTGCTAAGTATGGAACACATTGTATGCGCTAAACTGTTCAAGGAGGCTATGTTAAATGAATCATGCAATACTGACTGTCCCGTACTCGTGTTGCCTCAACTGCATGAACTGTTAACTTAGTAAACATACTGTTCGATCACGGACAACTTGTGCACAAGGTAACTGGTTCCTGCGGACGGTCGCTGGGGCACTGGCACCGATCCGGTCCGGATGGAACTCTACTGTATAGTCAATTGTACTGGATGGAATGGCTTGTAGCACCCACTGTACTTTTGCTGCAAACCATTCTCGTCTATGACTAGTGTCCTTTATGGCATACGCCAGTGATCTATTGTATATTTAAACCTGTTGCAAACTAACTTGTGTCTTCGTGGCAGGGAAGGCATGGTAAGTTTTGTGCAGGTAATTCAGACGGGTAGGTAAAATCCACTGAACGGTGGCAAGTTCATTTTAGTAAATTCTATATGCTGCTTACTTGTAAATAAACTAAGGCAAGATAGAAACCCACAAAAATATGCATACTTCATTAAAACAACGTATTGATTGGTATAGTTCGGTTAGCTCGCCTTCACCATTATGTTTTGACATGCTGACCCTCGTTGAAACAGGTTCTCACCAAGGCGAATTGAGCGAGGAGCCGAAGTCGTCTTCCCGATCCAGTCCAGCTGTTGGTGCATCTTCATCGTGCCCCTTTGAATGATTTTGAAGAAAGAAGCTTGCAACTCTTCATACACAAATGCAGCTCCGTGGCAAAGCTGTCCTCCAGCCTGGAGGTCTATATATTTTGAAGTTTAGTAAAGGGATATAATGTACAGGACTGCTATCTCATTTTGAGTCAAAACTTTTGTAAGCCCGTGCGGCATATTAGCTGACTCGTTCAAAAGTTTGTAATAGATGTTCATTATCAATAAAGATAACTTTTCCATGTTTTAAATCTGTGTTTCAATTTATCTGCATACTCTGAATATGTGCTTGTTATGCAAATCATTAAAGCCTTGTGCGGGCGCAACCCCAGGCCCGCACGGCGGTCACGATTCGGGGGACGCCTCAACGATTCTACGAAATTGGGTCGTGGCAAAGTTGTCCAAGTGTGAGTTCTTCCTGGACAAGGTGGAGTTATTAGGACATGTTATAACTGGTGATAGGATTTTAGTTGATCCGAAGAAGATCACAACAGTGGAGTCTTGGAAGACCCCGAGTTCAGTAGCAGAGATCAGGAGTTTCTTTGGTCTCGCAGGCTACTACAGGAAATTTGTGCAAGATTTTTCGAGGATTGCCTAGCCGATGACCAGAATCACCAAGAAGGACACAAAGTTTGTTTGGACAGAGGAGAGCCATGTTATTTTGGAAGAATTGAAGACAAGATTGATGTCTGCTCCCATTTTGACGTTGCCATCAGGGTCTGGAGATTTTACTATGTATAGTGATGCATCGGAGAAAGGGCTGGGTTGTGTTCTTCAGCAAAATGAGAAAGTGATTTCCTATGCATCTAGGCATTTGCGTTATCATGAGAAGAACTATCCTACCCATAATTTGGAGTTGGCAGCAATCATCTTTATCTTGAAGTTGTGGAAATACTATTTGTACGGAGAGCGTATGGAGATCTTCACAGATCACAAAATCTTAAAGTACGTTTTCACTCAGAAGGAGCTGAATATGAGGCATCGTCGGTGGCTGGAACTGATAAAGATATTTGATATATCCTTACAGTATCATCCGGGGAAAGCCAATATAGTTGCTGATGCCTTGAGTAGGTATCCGATAGTTATAATTTTGATGCATGACCGGTATTTGTTGGAGGATTTGGAAAGCTTGGGTGTCACTACCTTATTTTCTAGGAAGGGTATTTTGGTAATTTTATAATTAATTAATGTGCTTGTTATTATGTTGGAAGGCGCACGCAAGAAAGCTCATATTTCATACTTAAGATATGCCTTACCGAAAGTGCACATCCACTTCTGTTTCCTTGCAATAAGCTTCCTCCAATACCTCTATTGCTTTTGAAAGATAGCTATTTCTCTGCTTTGTATTATTTATTTATTATTAGATGCTATATTTTTATTGGACTTGTGTTAGTTGACTTAACTAGATTAGAATAGACTCATGGACCAACATTAATTCTAGCTAGATTTAAGCCCAACAAACAAGCCCATATATTTGGAGGATGATTTAATTAGTTAAACCAATTGGATTAGAACCTTCCCTCCTTAATTAGTTCCTTCATGACAAGACCCAAGGGGTATTATAGACTTTTTATAGTGACTTGGAGTAGGGGGCAAGGCCGGCCACAAGGGGGAGGAGAGAGACTCTCTCTTCATTCATTTATCTCATTTGTAGATCTAGAATTTCCCTCTTCCAAATTCTTTTATCCCTAAACCAATCCCTACCAAATTCTCTTCCAATTCCTTCTCTATTTCACCATTAGAGACTATTGGAACAAGGAAGAGGCAAGGATATACAAGGAGGAGGAAGGAGCACAAGTTGAAGGCTCTTGACACTCTTTTGAAGACTTGCATTTGGAATCCATCTTTCAATAGGTACAATTCAGTTTTCCCTCTCTATTTAGACTTTAAATATATAGTTTAAATCATTAGTAACCCTCCCTTGTACTAAGGCTACCCATAGGAAGTGAAATTAGGTTCATAGGAGACCTATGGAGAAAGTTATGGTATATTTTGTGTCAATTTTGGGGGAATTTCTAGATTGGCACATCATGTGTCAATAGGTCAATTAGACAAAATTGACATATGTTTGATTGTATGAGAGTAGTGTCGTATCCACAATTTGATACGTGTAGGCAGTATCACGATAATTTGGCGATACATATTGATTTGAGGGTTTTCTTCTGACACAGGGGTTTGAGAATGTCATATTTTAGCACGAGTACGTAGTTGAGTAGTTAGCACTTCATGTTACTTCTAATTGTGATTCTAGACTTGCTCGTGTCCTTCGGGATACGTTTGGTGGTATGGTGGAGCCGTATCACAAACGTATCTTAGATTGAGTGCGATACGAGTTAGGTGCACTCTACGTATTTATTATTTTGTTTTCAATTCATTAGACCCGTGTATAGCTAATTAAGTTTTATATATGATATATATAGCTACATATTGATTATATAATCTTTTACCTATGTTCTTACTTGTACTAATGTGTTCTTAGATGCATAATGGTTGGGGAGGTTAATGTAGACTATTTTGGAAGTGTTGGGGACTATTGCACAAGTGTAGACTTAATTGAGATCACTTGTGGAATGTCTAGAGTGGTATGCCAATTATAGAGGGGATCCTATTGAACATCAAGGAGATAAGGGTGTGTACATAGTGCACTGTCGGGTTGGAGTGTGTTGTACACTGTGTGCACATCAGGGTATTGGAGTCAGGTTTTACGGTGTTTCAGCAAGGTCGAGTAGCAGCACAGTTGGGAGGATTTTGAGGACTGCACAGTATAGTTTTGGGGTTACTGTCAGCTAAATTAATGTAAGTTGCTACAGTTGTGAAGTCTGCTGTCGAGACTCGAGCGGGAGGGAGGGGAAGGGAGTTCATTGACTCCATGATAGATGGTCAAGTTTAGATGGAAGGTAGTAACACAATGACTGAAGCAAATAGAAGTCGAGATTTATAGGGAGAGCGGTGTATAGTAGCTGTGCATTGGTGAACAATAAGTGGGTCGGGTTTTGCTGTGTTTTTAGCAAGGATTTAGGGGCAGCAACAACTCGGTATGCTGAGAGGAGGGTTTGGTTTAGCTGGTTGTTAATTGGTTAAGTATTAGATACGTGTTGTTTGACTGTTAGCTAATGGTTGGTAGTTACTAGTTAACTGTTAGTTATAAGTTAGTATTAGTTTTATATATGTTTTGATGTTGGTTTATAGTTAACTAATAATGTTAGTTAGATAGTATATGTGAGTTATTTGATGGTTTATGTTAAGTTTTATATTGATGTGGGATAATATACTTATTTAATAGATATTATTACTCATGATTGATAGTTATATATGATAGTATATATATTGGTTTGTATATATTAGTTAGCTAGTTAGATTAATTGGTTAGTAGGTATTACCTAGTGTTACCAAGGTAAGGTAAGGTAAGGTAATAGAGTTGATTCAAGGTATTGGGTAAAGATGGGTAGTGTGATACCAAGTTTGGCTCCAAGCCAAGGTATCCATAGTACTCGTTTAGCTAGGAATACTAGTATATATTATATTGTGTATCTTATATAGTATTTTCTTATATTAGATATTACGTATCTTACGATACGGTATAGTACTAGTATCCTACAGCTAGTATAGCCTAGTTACATAGTATATGGACCCAATATCCTAGAGATGGACTCTTACAACCTAGAAATAGCTACTTTGACCAAGTTTGACTATTTTGACCTAGAGTTGACAAAGTTTGACTATTTTGACCTAGAAATGGCTTTATGACCTAGAATTTGTTTAGTTTGACTTATTTTTATTCCAAAATTTTGTATTGATGTAATATTCCATATTTTTGTCTTCGAGGCACCATTTTGGATATCATTGATACTGTTCACCAGATTTCAGGTAAGCACATTCTCTGATAGTTTTTTATTTATGATATCTACTATATTTCTTGTATTTAGTATAGATATCCTTGATTTTTTGACACGATAGTTATATGGATTGGTATATCCAGATATTATCATGAGATATTATTCCTTGGTATTATGGTGTATCTTGTGTAAGCCTTATTTCTTATTCTTTTTGTACATGTACAGACATCGATTCTTGGGGAGACTAGCTACCTACCCAGTGAATCCCATGTCATAACGTACCATGGTTGGATCCACTATAACAGTCGGGACAGGGAGTGTTAGTGTAGATATATGATCATACCTTTCCTTGTGCATGTCCTTGAGAGTGTTGATCATACACCGCACATATGATTAACCAGGCCCTAATCCTTGTGCAAGTTTTCAAGCCGATCACATGTTGAAGCTGATACTCACTCACATAGTAATAGTATTTCTTGCTCATTTCCATGATGCTTATTTCTTGTATTTAATTCATGTATTCCTATTTTGTATATCTCTTGTACTTGTATCTTGTATCTTGTATATTCGCTCTATTTACTGTTATATAGTTTTTATCATTTATTAGAACTACTGTTAGAGGTGTACTTTGCTCCTTTCCTGACTGGATATATTTTTCCCAGATGACACTGAGGAGTGATATCCCACTTACTACGGGCCTCAGAACGTAGTTGTCTTAGAGTCAGAGACTTTGTCCCAGGAGAGTCTCATTCCGATTGAGACAAACGACCTAGTACCTGTAGCTCAGTAGATAGGTTTTGTACTGGATTTGTCTCTAGCATTTGATATTAGCATTTCTTATTATTAAATGACTCATTGGATATTATTTTGTCTTGTGGGTTGTATTTAACTCTTCAGTTTTTATATCATATTCATGCGATTGTCCATCTTATAGATCTGTGATTGAGTATTCATACTTTATTGGTAGCATTATTGCTAGATAAATAGTTTACTAAACAGCGTTCTACCGCCGATGCTGCGGTGTAGGCTGGATAATATTCACTACTGTATCCCTACACCGGGTGCTGGTCGTGATACATTTTTAGTGGTGGCTCATGCAAGTCTTCGAGGTCGCAATTAGTGTAATTTGTAGTGGTGCTATGATTTGAGTGCTATTACGAGCCTATTTCAGGATATACGATATAGGCTAAGAATACTCAATCACAACTAGGAAAAACTTTATCGTTTATTTCAATTATTCTTCCTTGATATTAATATTTGATATTTAACTGTCCTTCTTTGAATACATCATATCATGTGCTATATTGATTCTTCCTTTCGCTTAGCCTCAGGATGCCGCCTAAGACTCGATTACAGCAGAGAAGAGCAGTTTTTGAGAGATCTGCGACTTCCCGAGGGCCTGTACCAGTCACTTCTTCGATGATTGGCTTATCAGCTGCGTTCGAGGGTCCACCTCCAACTCAGAGGACTGTTCCAGCTGTGTCTGAGGGGCTTCCACCTCCACCTTCTATGCTGACAGATGTGACTCAGGTGTTCATATTGTTTTGCGAGATAATGGTAGCTCAGAGGGCCCATTCAGAGGCTCACCAGAGGTAGACCAATGTGTTATGTCAGGGTATTGAGAGTACACATCATCTTGCCCGTAGTAGATAGAGGAGCTCTGGTCCAACAGCAGGTCGATCCGCAAGTTGCCCAGCTTTGGCCGAATAATATCCAGGACTTCACGAAGCTAGAACCTCAGGGCTTAAAAGGAATCAAGGGCATCATTTACGCTGATGATTGGCTCGAGGGTATCCCGACTTACTGAGGATCTAAAGGTTGAGGCAGTAGGACTTTAGCTGTTCAACATCGCCTTCACTTAGTTCAGGAATGAGCCAATTCTTGCTGATGCAGGACAGTCTTGGGAGGTGTTCAAGGACCTCTTCAAGAGAAAATTCTTTGTTCGGATGGACATATTAGACTTGGGGAGGCAGTTTGAAGGTCTTACTCAGGGGAGCATATTCGTAGAGAGACCGCGATTCTTTTTCAGGGGCTAGTAGCAGCACAGTGCCTGCTAATCATCCTCATTTTCAGTCTAGGCCTTTTTAGCAGATATAACAACACCAGACTCCAACTAGGATGCCATTTTACCAGGCACCACAGCAGCAGCAGAGACAGTCACAGCAACCTTCCTTCCACTTCTATAAGAAGCTTGCCACATCTGGAAAGTTTGCAGGAAGAGGTTGAGAGTTTGTTTGTATTATGGTGCCGAGGGATATCAGCTGAGGGATTGTCCTTCCAACCCTCGTCGTGCAGTTCCAGGAGCAACTCCAGCTCCGAGAGCACAGGCGAGGCCACTTACAGTACAGCCGAGGGGACTGTTGCTTCTGACCCAGCAGCAGCGTTATGCCCAGCAGCAGCTGTAGTACCTCAAATCCTGATCCGACCGGATGCGCACTATATAATTGGGCTTGTGGCTAGTCTGTCTGAGTCATAGTTTGGAGTTTAGATCTTTAGCATCCTCTTGCCACGGATGAAATGCGATGATCCTTTCCAAATCAGATAGGCCTTCTCATCGTTCAGATATGCCTCATCGTTCATACATTACGTCCTTCTATTGAAATAATTCTAATAGTTTTCGTGCTTTGTTGCTTGGTTTTTTGATGTTGCTTTAGGATTTTATTTTGGTGTTGCTTTCAATTTGCTTGGTTTTCGTTATTGGCTTTCTCGCTTTGAGTTTTGATTCTTGGGGAGTTCGGAAGGAAGGATAGGCAAAGGATTCTAACTCGGTGCTCGTGCTATTGCAGGTCCGCGTAACTGACGTTTGATCGTTGCTAGGCGGGACTCTTTCTTTTAGCACTTTCCCTTAACCAGTGAGTGGTTCGGACCCTTCTTTCCTACTTCTTCATGTCCATATCTCTAATATTTCAAATATTTAATCGATGATACCTGGTTGAATGCCTAGAAAATCCTTAGCCACAATGCATATCAGCCACTAAGAAAGGAACATAGGAATTATAGACTATACTTGTATTTATAACACCTTATAAACACGAGCTTCTTTATAAAGGAATTGGGTTATTGGTTGTAGCCTGGTGCATCGGATAGAGTTTGGACCCACGGGATACCAAAATCGGAATACGACTTGAGAAAATATGAACTGTTGCATAAGTATATATATTGCTGCTTTACTTCTTCTATTTTATTTCATAATTTCTATGATATTTGAACTGTTCATGCATTTGCATGGTCTGGGACAACTTGTGCACAAGGTTTGGCTTTTTCTCGAATGGTATTCTGGGGCACTGGAACCGTCTTGACCCGGGGGGAAATATTTGATCATGCTAGTCCTGATGCATTGCGGGACCTTCAGTAGGGCTTGCTACCCGGGCTGACAGGGCACGCCACAATGCTTTGGATAAGTCCTCATGGTGTCGATCACACTAATGACCGCATAGAATAGAACACATGCTAATTTATTTTCTTGTGCAGATGGTAAGTATACTTGTATTTTGTTGTAGGAAAGGCGTGCATCGGTTGAGCAAGCAACTGATGTACTTGATGGATTAAATGTTATTTTCATTCCTATCAAAACATGCAACTGATATGAACTTAATTCACTTAGTTCTCTATAGAAAAATCATCTTAATGCATGCTTGCTCCTAATAAGCAAGTGTTAATTTAGTCGAGTGGTTTAGTCCCGCTCACCAGTACAGCTGAGTATTGACCCACATTGTGGGCAACTATTAAAGGCACTCAGGCGGTGCAACGCTAGTGGATAGACGAGGAGGTATTAGAATCTCTAATATTTTGAAGTATAGTTGAAGTTAGTTCATTTTGGAGGCATGGATTTTCAATCTATACAAGGACATAATGTATGAACGATGAGGCCTATCTGATGGAGCGCGTCCAGCCTTTTGAGTTTTTCTTTTATAATGCAAACTAAGTAGCCGAGAGGCGCATCAAATGTAAACTCTATGTAAATTACTCTGAATTATCAATAAAAATCATGTTTCTTTCTATACCTGTGTTCAACTATCTGTGAATGTTTTTTCTAACTTGTGTTTTCAAATGGGTTCCTATTACTCCACGTTCTTGCCTTATGCGAGCGCAACTCCAGGCCTGTATGGCATCACGCCCCAGCGAGGACGATCAGTTTCATAAAGGATCCAACGAGGACGATTGACCCTTTCGGGATTGTGGCATGATATATTAGTATCAGAGCACGACTTTACTTTCTTGGGTTTTTACAAGATAATCTAGATGTTTGATGCGCCTCTCGATTGAGTTTCATTCGGCGTCCGCTGCATGAGATGAATCGCCTATACAATGAGCCCACAAATAAGAATTTATAATTTTTGGAGTGTTGACAAGCTACTCTCTTTTGTAGCAATGGCTAAGAAAAATACTGCCGCTGCAAGTAGTGCTCAGCCCATTCAAAGCGATCCGGTAAGTTATAGAGAATCCAGAGGAGCGGGTTCAATCGATATGACCGAACGGCTAATGCACCTAATGGAGGTACAACAATAGCAAGACGCCACTCAACAGGCACAAATCTAGGCACAGTTCACTGCTCAACAGAAGCAGATGGATACCATGATGCAATTGATCACATCCTTGGTAACCAGCAATGGTGGAGCCACGATAACGCCTGTCACATCATCGACTGTGGTGGTAGAAGACGAATCCGAAGAAACGCAGCCCCCCGCTAGGAATACCTACAGAGCGACGGAGTTCATCAAAATGCACCCACCAATGTTCAATGGGGGAGCAGGACCAGACGTGGTGATGGGCTAAATTTTAA
This sequence comes from Iris macrosiphon, assembly GCA_036927795.1. Taxonomy (NCBI): domain Eukaryota; kingdom Viridiplantae; phylum Streptophyta; class Magnoliopsida; order Asparagales; family Iridaceae; genus Iris; species Iris macrosiphon. The sequence continues at coordinate 61,003,139 of JAYESA010000008.1, forward strand.
AAATAGAGGGACTCTTCAACCTGGTTGGCATTAAGGGGTCCAAACGAGTGGCTTGTGCATCAGTGCAACTGGAACTACGGGCGCATGATTGGTAGGAAGCTACCAAGAAAGGGATTTATCATGCCAACCCCAACTACAAGATCACCTGGGAGATGTTCAAATCTGCCTTTATTAAACAATATATCCCACGGACCGTACGATAACAAAATAAAGACGACTTCAGCAATATGGTGCAAGAAAGTATGTCTGTTGATGACTACGATTCAGTGTTCGCAAGACTTGCCAAATTTGTCGAATACTTCTTGCCTAACCAGCAGGCATGGTGCTACCATTTTCAGAAAGGTTTAAATGACGACCTGCGTAAGGACGTTATAAATTAGAAGTGTCAAACCTATCGGGAATGTTATGAAGCGCCCCTAAATAGTGAATGATTCTTTGGGCTCAATTCATAAAAGGTCAATATGCAGACTCCCCGTACCAATATCAACAAGCAGCCTCATAAAACGGGAGAGTCTGGAGCGCCGAAGGGTCCAAACACATCTGAGCACATGGGTCCGCCTCAGGGACCGTATTGCCATTGGTGCGGCAAAATGGGTCATTGGGTAAATGAGTGCCGAGTTGTTGGATGCTTCAAATATGGTCGTTTGGACCATAAAGCTTTTGAATGTCGAGACCCCAAGATAATTGTCAGACAGCAGCTGAATCAGAATAAGGGGCCTCCAGCACACGGTGCCAATGCTGTACCAGTGAACCCACAAGCCCAAGGTGTCCAAGGCCGAGTCTATGTATTGACTCGAGATGAAGCATCTGTCTCTGACACTGTTGTGATAGGTACCTTACTTTTCCAAGAATTGCCCGCTAGAGTCTTATTCGATTCAAGTATTGTACATAGTTTAATATCTGCTAATTTTATTGTTGAGAATAAATTAGCTTTTACTCCATTAAATATGAACCTTTGCGTGAGTACCCCTTCGGGAGTCGACATGCCTGCCAATGCGATATGTAGGGACGGTTATATTTGTATCGGAGGAAGGAAGCTTTCCTTAGATGTCATTGTGCTAGACATTAAGGATTATGACATTATTCTTGGGATAGACTGGTTGGGTGCTTGCCATACAACAATCGAGTGCGCAGAGAAGCGAGTCGTATTTCGTCTACACAGCGAGGCAAACTTTTACTATTCGTGCAGTGCTGTACGGAAGACGTCAATAGTGATATCAGCAATTTCGGCTAGGCGTATGTTGTATTCGGGCTATGAAGGGTACTTAGCCTCTATTTGAGACACCCGACAGAAAGGTACAGATACAGCTCAGGCTGATGTCATAGTAGATTTTCTCGACGTATTTCCGGACGAGCTGCCTGGAATGCCTCCTGATCGAGAGATCAAATTCTCTATTGAAACCTTTCCGGATTCGCGATCAATATAAAAGGCACACTATCGAATGGCCCCAAAAGAGCTAAAGGAACTGAAGGTATAATTAAAAGATCTGTTGGACCGAGGATGAAGTCGTCCATGCGTTTCTCCTTGGGGAGCTCCGGTGCTGTTTGTAAAGAAAAAGGACGGATCCAGGCGGCTGTGCATCGACTACCGAGAGCTGAATAAGGCTACCGTACGGAACAAGTACCCGTTGCCAAGGATAGATGACTTGTTTGATCAACTGCAAGGTACAACAGTTTTCTCTAAAATCGATCTCAGTTCAGGCTATCACTAGTTGAAAATTAAATTCGATGATGTCGCCAAGTCAGCGTTCTGAACCCGATATGGACACTATGAATTTCTTGTAATATCGTTCGGCTTGACGAATGCCCCTGCAGCTTTTATGGATCAGATGAACCGCATATTTTGACCGTTTGTGGACAAGTTTGTAGTCGTGTTTGTTGACGACATACTAATCTATTTCAAGAACGAGGCAGAGCACATGGAACACCTGAAGATCATGCCGCAAATATTACGAGAGTATCAGTTATTCGTAAAGCTCAGCAAGTGTGAGTTCTAGTTGAACAACGTGGCATTCCTTGGATATGTCGTCTCGGCAAAAGGCGTCGCCGTAGACCCAAAAAAGATAGAGGCGGTGGTGGACTGGAAGCAACCTACGTCAGCCAGTGAAGTTCGAAGGTTTCTGGGCCTAGCGGGATACTACCGTAGGTTCGTGAAAGATTTTTCTAAATTGGCCTCACCTTTGACTTGCCTTACTCAGAAGGGGATTGCTGTCACCCTCACATTTTCATCCAAGGGTAGTTTGGTAATTGTCAATAGGTATATTTATTTTAGGATTAATATTTGTGCATGCATGCATGATTTATTTATTTATAGTATTACTAATTATTGCTAGTTGTAGATTTATTTTGGACTTGTGTAGTGGACCTAACCCAATTATTTAGAATGCATGAACAAACTTTTAGACTAGTCTAAGTTGAGCCCATGAATTAGGCCCATAGATTAGAAGGCTTAATTAATTAGTGAAACTATTAGACTATAACCTTCCCTCCCTAATTAAATTCTTCATGAGAGGCTCCAAGGGGTATTTGTAACTTTGAAAATTACTTGAAGAAGGGGTTTCTTGGCCGTCCTATATAGGAGGAGAGAGAGAGTGCTTTCATTTCTTTTTATCCCCAAAATTCTAGATCTACATTTTTCCTCTCCAAATTCCCTCCATTACCTCATTAATTTCCCACCAATTTTTCACCAATCTCTTCCCAAATTCTTTATTGAGGATGCTACACCAAGGATCTACAAGAAGGAAGCAAGGAGCAATGAGGAGATGCCAAGATCTACAAGAAGAGAAGCTACTTGGCAATTGGGGACTTTTCATTGGGAATCCATCTCCCAATAGAAACAATTCAGTTTTCCCTCTTCTAATAGACTCTAGATCTGAGATTTTACCATGAGAAACTAATCCACATGCATAAGCTACCCATAGGATTTGGTTTTGGGTCAATTGGAGACCTACTGTGGAAGGTATGACCAAATTGGTGCCAATTTTGGAGGAATTCCAATATTGGCACATGTAGTGCTTGTCATTAGATCTAATAGATCTAATTGACACTTGATTGCTTATTTGTGACTAGTGTCGTGTCCATAATTGTATATGTGTAGGCCGTATCTCGTCAATTTGACGAAATATGTTGATTTTGGGGGGTTTTTCTCCGACACGGGGCTTTGTGCATATCATATTGTGACACGGACACGTAGACACTTTAATTATTATACGTATTATTCATAATTTATGTATTGGACTTGTTCGTGTCCCCGTGATATGTTTGGTTGTGTGTTAGGGCCGTATCGCAAGCGTATCATAGAAAAGTGTGATACGGGTGCGATGCGCTCCATGTGTTTGATGTTTTGTTCTTCTCACTATACTACATGTGTAATTACATATATATATGCTATCTATGGGTTATACAGAGTATATAATGGGGTATTTGGGTTTTGAGTTTGAGTGTGTCTATGTATATATATATATATATATATATATATATATATACACTGGGAGTACAGGGCATTTCTGACTGTAGCCGGGAAATACTTTGCAATGAAGTATTCTAAGAACTGTTCCAAAGTTTGGTTCTTGCCTACACTGCGCTCAATAGAATCCCACCAGTGATAGGCGTTGCCTTTCAGTTGGGCCCTCACTGCGGTTATCCAAAGGTCTGGATGCAATTGTGAAGCCTCTAGTAGCATCTCCGTATTGGCGACCCAATCGGAGATCTCCTCTACAGTCTCGTTGCCTGAGAAAGTATCTGGTCCCATCTGTCGGAACCATCTTACAGTGCCACCTGTCTAGGCTAGTGGAGGTGCTGGTACTGGTGTTGTGACCGGTGTCCTCTCTAGTACTGCCATCAAACTATGTCTCAACGTCTCGGTCTGATGCTACTGTGCTTGCATCATAGTCTGGAAGAACTGAAGCATCTGTGGTTGTCCATCTAATTGTGGCATCTGAGGTGGATAAGGTGGAGGTGGTGGTAATGGAACCTCTGGCTGTGCAGTAGGTGTCTCCACAGATATTGGCCTTTCGGTTTGCGACATCGGTGTAGCTCCCGAAGTCTGGCCCTCAAAATACTGCGTGGGGATCATCTAGGAAGTCTGTCCCTCGTACTGTTGGATAGGATCGCCCTGAGAAGTCTCGCGCCAATGTATCAGCGGGGCCTGTAGTGGTGGTTGCTCTCCAGGTAGTCCTTGGGGTATATCCTCTCTCTGGGTGGTGTCGGTTGGCACCATGGCACTGGGTGCTCCTCGTCCACTGTGCAAGTTCATCTTGCTGTAAGAGATAGGATTTCATTAAAAGAGTACGGAATCAAACAAACAAAATACAGTTATTTAGAAGTAGTACGAAGGAAGTTCAAAGACGTAATCAAAATGGATGAGACATAGTAATTTCTATCCTATTGCAGGCTCACTGGGCATGTTACCATACCACAAGCGATAAAGTCGACCTGCATGGGCCACCACTAAAACTATGTCACGCTCCAGTCCCAAAAATACAAGGGACCAGGCCATGCAGCAATATCCAGCTGCCACATCTCCGAGGATAACCCAATTTAATGGATCTTAGCGAAGAGTGCTACGCTGTCCTAAATACTAACAAGACCAATATCAATCAACAACAGGTAATCTAATTTCATCCACAATATAAACAACAAGAAAATACTAAAATAAATACTGGAAGATAAATGCCAGTCTCAAAATATCATAGTACAACCAAGAATGTCTGGTGGGGACAAACCCACTACTATGACAAAATAAAAGTACTGAATGACAGATAAAAAGAGTAAAGACTAGGGCATCAGCTGACTAGATAATAATGCTCCGAATCCTAGGCAGAAGGCCTACCAACTGATCACGAAAACTCTGACGGTAGCACCTCTAGCTCCTCCGCGGTAGCGTACCTCGTCTCCTGTCCTGGGCCTTACACTGTGGGGTAATATGGCTCGTCCAAATCTGGAAAGGTACCAGGTCCTCAGAGGGACGTAACAAGATACATAGAAGCATGCCATATATATAAATACTGAATAAAATAAATAAAGGGTGTGCTAACCATCTAAGTGAATGCAATATGATGACAACTTTGGTACGTATGGATAGGCGTAGGCATAACGTCCATACCGCTCCGTAGAACGTAGAAGCTGCATAGTATATATAACGTCAATATCGCTCCGAGGAACGTAGAATCTGCATAAAATATAACGTCCATATCGCTACGAGGAACTTGGAATCTACACAAAGGGAGTCATTGGATCCGTGGCTCCTCCAGATACTTCGGATTCCAATGTGTGTATCCCATACGCCTACTAATTATCCTCCCCGCCCAATGTAGATACGCAAATCGAATACTCGACGTGCATACCACGTATTTATTTTCCAAGTCTCTACTAATACAAAATTCTGAATTATGCGCTAACCGTGATGCATGTCACACGCACTAATAGCTATTTGAGTACGCGAACCCGCATCCCAATATGACTTTGTCACCATGAAACGTGTAAGTGTGTCAGGTCTTAGAAGATATCAGAGTATCCTCCCAATGGGGGTGAGTATGCTAGTGACTAGATCAAGTACACTACTCATCGACGCATCCGTCGACTGCACCCGAGTCAATCTCGGACGCGTACAGTCATATAAAATAAAGCAACAAGATATCATTCAACAAGTGCATAATTTAAATTAAACAGTAATTATGACAAGGTATCTTGCCTGGGTCCTCAATCTGTGAATGCCAATAGCCTGCTCCTGCAGTATCTCCTGGCTGGTCCAGTGACACTAAACATACGATATAATATAGCAATCTAGCATCAGACACTAAAGCAATACATACAAAAACTATGACGCTGCTCTTAGGTACTAACGCAAGGGTCACGGCTGGTCGACTACAGAGTCGCGTGTGCACGTGGCTAAGGTGCACACGTGTCCTGTCCTCAGTTACCGTGTACCTCACGACAATAAATTACTAAGGTTATGGGTTACGAAACTAATTATGTTTTGTACGAACACATGTCCTTATTTCCCATGTTAAGCAAACTTGTCAATGTCTAGGTTTTTAGGTGAAGTACCAGTCCTTAATAACAAGTCTTATAATTAAGGTAATTATTATTTATTAATTACTGTTTTAATCTAATAAGCATACACACATGCATATAATGGTTTAATGTTTATACTTGTGTCCATATAATGACACACTACACGATCGACACAACGACACAATGCCTCGACGATATAGGAAAGAAAGGATGAAGGAAACCTGTACCTAGTTGGCTGAACTAGAAAGGGACCTGTGCTCATCGACTGCATGTACTCCAGCGTGGTGGAGCTTCGACGTCGTGTGGCAACCCTCGGCGGTAGTGGCAACAACTGCAGCAGTTGCAGCAGCGGCAGCAGTAGCTTTGCAGCGGCAGCTGCGGCTTTGGCAGACTGGGACGTTGTTGGTCGGGGGGAAGGTATTGCTAGTCGGGTTGGCAGTACTGGAGGTGGTGGTGGTGGCTGAGGGCAGTCGTGCAGCTTGGGGGAAGTCAGCTAGGGGTCGGGTTTGATGAAGAGGTTGATAATGGTAAAGGGGATGGTGATGATGCGGCGTAGGCGGCCTGAGGGGGTGGTCCGGCGGGCTGTGCAGGCGGAAGAGGGGGTCTGTGGTGGTGGTGGCCTGAGGTGGTGGTGGATGGCCGGTCGGGAAAAGGGGAGAGGATGCTCGGTTTGATGAAGGGATTCGGCTAGGTGTGGAGGTGGTGGTAGTGTTTATAAATCTAGGGTTTTCAATAGGGAAAGATGTATACTTATATAGGGGAGAGAAAATATGGGCTGGCCTCAAAATTTAGGCCGGCCTGGGCTCCTTGGGTGGGGGCTTGTCCACAAGAAAGGGTGTGATGTGTACATGGGCTTGGTTGGGGCTAGCTTTAGGTGAGATCTGACCCTAATTTAATTTAATTAAAAATAATGCACACGGCGTTCTTTTATCAATTGAGAATACATGGGATTAAAATTGGGTGGGACACCGGTGTCATGGACGTAGTAGGTTCAGAATAGGTTAATACCCTAATTTGGGTTATAAGGAATTTGGTTGAGGTTGTGTCTCAAATTCAAATAGGAATGGGCAATTAAGAGAAATAGGGTTTATTGGAATTATACGTAGACGTTTGTAACAAATATTGTGCAGCTCAAATGAAGCACAATATTGAGTATCTAAAAGTTACACAAGGGTCAGATGGGTAGTCTGGCATGTCTAGGAGTTGAGTATGAAATTTGTTTGAAGGTAACTACTAGTGTAGTGCTCCAAACATCGAAGCAACGGTAAGGTGTATTAAGACATGTAATTGTTGCACATTAATTCTAATTGCATCCAAATTAGTCCTAGTCTCTTAATCTAAATTAAAATAATCCTAAATTGGTCTAGGGGGTTTACAATCTACCCTCCTTAGAGCATTTCGTCCACGAAATTAAAACATACGTATGGTAAGAACTACTGACTAAAATTAAAATGCTACTACATACCTAGGCCTTCGAAGAGATAGGGATAACGCTGTCGAATATCCTCTTCACGTTCCCAGGTCAACTCGTTTGGTGCATGATGCCTCCATACGACACAAACTAGAGGGATAGTCTGACTTTGCAATACCTTTTCGCTTCTGTCCAGAATCTCTACGGGCTCCTCTTGGTATGATAAACTCGGGCCGATTGTGATCTTTGAATGATCAAGCACATGACTCGGATCTGGCATGTACCTCCTTAGCTGAGATACATGGAAGACGTTATGAACTCCTTTCAAAGCCTATGGTAAGGCTAACCTGTAAGCAACCTTTCTGATGCGTTCTAACACATCGAATGGTTCGATGTACCTCAGACTCAGCTTTTCTCTGCCTCCAAATATGATAGTCCCTCGAGCAGGTGAGATCTTTAGAAACACGTGATCTCCAACCTGGAACTCTAGGGGTCGTCGATGCACATTCGTCCAGTGCTTCTGCTCGTAAGTGCCCTTGGATTTTCTTCACCTTCTCTACTGTACGAACAACTAACTCTGGCCCAAGAATCTGTCTCTCACCTATATCGCTCTAACATACTGGGGAACGACACTTCCTTCCATACAACGCTTCATAGGGAGCTATCTGGATGCTCGCTTGATAGCTGTTGTTGTAGGAAAATTTGACAAAATGCAAATGGTCCTCCCATGATCCTCCGAAATTAAGCATGCACGCTCTTAACATGTCTTCCAATGTCTGAATGGTGCGCTCGGACTGGCCATCTGTCTGCGGGTGATACGATGTGCTAAACTTTAGGCGATTACCGGGACACTCTTGTATACTTCGCCAAACGTAAGATGTAAACCTCTTATCCCTGTCAGACACTATACTAACTGGCACTCCATGCAGTCGTACAATCTTCCTCATGTACATATCTGCTAAGACCTCTATAGATTGCCCAACTCTGAAGGGTAAAAAGTGAGCGAACTTGGAGAGTATATCTACGATTACCTATACTGTATTGCGACCACTAGGACTCCTCGGGAAGCCCGTAACAAAGTCCATAGTGATGTGCTCCCATTTTCTATCAGGTATCGGGAGCGGTTGAAGTAAACTTGCAGACCTCTTATGCTCAGCCTTGACTTGCTGACACACCAGGCACTTTGCCACAAAGTTGGCTATCTCTCTCTTCATTCCATGCCACCAGTAGTACTGTCTTAAGTCTCTGTATATCTTTGTGCCTCCTGGGTGAATAGAGTAGGTTGAACTGTGTGCCTCTGACATCAGCTCCTGACAAAGTTCTCTATTTGGATCATAGAGACGATCTCCATATCTCAAAGTCCCGTCTTTATGTATACGCAATCCTTTCTGTATTCCGGCCTTTGTCCTCTGTCGAAGCCTCTGGAATCTGGCATCTGTCGGCAAAGCAGCCTTGATCCTCTCCACTAATATCGATTGCAACTAGAAACTCGACAATTGTCCGTCTATTCCGGGCATAATGACATCTATACCCATCTGCTCTAGATCTCTCCACAGATGTTGTTGGGTAGTCAAGAAGAATGCCATGGGTCTTCTGCTCAACGCGTCAGCTACTACGTTGGCCTTTCCCGGGTGGTACTGTAGCTCAATCTCAAAGTCTGTCATTACCTTGAGCCAACATCTCTGTCTCTGGTTCAGGTCCTTCTAATTATAGACGTACTTTAAGATTTTGTGATCAGTGAATATCTCTACTCTTTCTCCGTATAGGTAGTGCCTCCAAAGCTTCAAAGCAAAAATCACTGCGGCAAGCTCCAAGTCGTGAGTGGGATAGTTCTTCTCATGGGTCCTTAACTGCCTAGAGGCATAGGCTATAACCTTTCCATGCTGCATCAAGACGCATCCTAATCCTTTCCCGGATGCATCGCTATAGATCACGAATTCTCCGGGTCCAGAAGGTATAGTCAAGATAGGTGCTGTAGTCAAACTCTTCTTCAGCTCATCGAATGCCTTCTGACACTCCTCTGTCCAAGTGAACTTCTGCTCCTTACGGGTCAAGCGGGTCATCGGCTCTGCGATCTTTGCAAAGTTCTCTACGAACCTCCGATAATATCCGGCAAGTCCTAGGAAACTCCTCACCTCTGAGACATTGGTAGGGGTTGGCCATGTCTCTAATGATAAAATCTTCGTCGGATCTACTGAAATACCATCTCCTAAGATAACGTGTCCAAGAAAAGCGATACGATCTAGGAGGAACTCACACTTGCTTAGCTTGGCGTAAAGCCTTTCTCTCCTCAGCGTTTCTAATACTTTTCTCAAGTGCTCTTCATGCTCCTCATGGCTCTTCGAATATACCAAGATGTCGTCGATGAAGACTACCACGAACTGGTCTAGGTATTGGTAGAATACTCTGTTCATCAAGTTCATAAATACGGCAGGCACATTTGTCAGTCCAAAAGGCATCACTAAGAACTTGTAGGGACCATAACGAGTCCTGAATGCTGTCTTTTGAATGTCTTCTCTTCGCACCTTTACTTGATGATAACCCGATCTCAAGTCGATCTTTGTGAACACCACTACTCCTGTCAGCTGGTCAAACAAATCATCAATCCACGACAGGGGGTACTTGTTCTTGATAGTCAAAACATTAAGGGCTCTGTAATCAATGTGCATACGTACTATCCCATCTTTCTTATGTACAAACAATATTGGTGCTCCCCATGGTGATGCACTAGGACGGATAAATCCTTTGTTCTGCAACTCCTCTAATTGTAGCTTCAGCTCATCTAGTTCCTTCTTTGCCAATCGGTACACATTAGAAGATACCGGTACTGCTCCGGGTATTAGCTCAATAGTGAACTCTGCGTCTCTATCTGGCGGTAAGCCTCACAATTCTTCAGGAAAAACATCCTCGAATTATGTAACTATCGGTGGGGGTACCATCTCCATAGCCATGTAAGCTCCAGCTGTCTGTCCTACTCCTTGCTCGACGGTCCCTCACATGTAATCGAACTCCGGTTGATCTGGCGGTCTAAAAGTGATGCTACCCTTCTGGCAGTCCAGTACGGCATTATACTGGCTTAACCAGTCCATGCCTAGCATAACGTCAAAGTATGGCATGGGTAATACCAAAAATCATGCTCTTATCTTTCTACCACAGACGACTACCGAACACGTTCTAATAGTGCTGGTAACCGGCACGATGCCTCCTCCGATAAGAATCTTCCAACTCTTAGGTAAGGCGAAAGTAGCTATGTAAACCCCCTCGACCAATTTAGGATTAATTTAATTTAGATTGAGAGACTCGGATTAATTTGGATACAATTAGATTTAATGTGCAACAATTATGAGACTTAATACAACTCACCGTTGCTTTAATGTTTGGAGCGCTACACTAGTAGTTACCCTCAAACTAATTAATTACACATCTCCTAGATATGCCAGACTACCCATCTGACCTTTGTGTAACTTTTCAATACTCAATATTGTGCTTCATTTTAGCTGCACAATATTCACTACAAATGTCCCTGAATAATTCCAATAAACCCAATTTCTCATAACTTTCCATGCCCGTTTGAGACTGAGGTACAACCACAACCCAATTCCATATAACCCAAATTAGGGTATCAACCTATTCTGAGCCTGCTACGCCCATGACACCTGTGTCCCACCCAATTTTAATTCCATGTGTCTTTAATTCATTTAAGCAACGCCGTGCATATTGTTTTTAATTAAATTAAATTGAAGGCCAAATTTCACCCAAAACAAGACCTAACCAAGCCCATGTACACCCTTTTATGTAGACCAGCCCCATCCTAAGGAGTCCAGACCGGCCCAAATCTCGAGGTTAGCCCATATATTCCTATCCTATATAAATATACTTTTTTCCTAATGAAACCCTAAATCATAACACCAAGCCACCCTAACCGAGCTTTTCCCCCTTCAAAACCCGAGCAACCCCTATCCCTTCCCCGACTTCACAAACACCCAACCACCACCTCAGGCCGCCACCTCCACAGCCACGACCGCCGCCTGCACCCTACCTAACCACCAGACCCCTCCCCTAAGGCCGCCTACAACCGCCGCCATCAACCTTCCATCAAAACCCGACATCCCACCATTAAACCCAACTGCTCCCGGCCCCGGTCACCGCCTCCAGCATCGCTGACCACTACTGTCAGGTGGGCACCACCTTCCCCATGACCAGACAGCCATCCCCGCATTGCCCCCAGCTCAGCAACCGCCGCTGCCAAGGCCGCTGCTGCCGCTGCTGTGATTGTTGCACCCGCTGCCGCTGTTAACTGCTCGACGCCGAAGCTCAGCCGACCGCCGACGAGCGTGCACGTCGATGAGGCAGACCCCCGTCCAACCTCGATTAGGTAAACGCTATTTAACCCCCTTTCCTTCAGGTTTAGTCTTGACACTGTGTCGTTATGTCGATCGTGTCTTGTGTTATTGCATGGACACGGGTAGTAATATTTAAACTTAGATGTGTGTAATATTGTTTAAATTACTAGATCAGTTAGAGATTAAAAGATAATAATTACCATAATCAGAAGACCTATTATTAAGACTTGTAATTCACCTAAAAATCTAGACATTAACCAAGTACATTTAGCATGGGGAATAAGGACAGGTATTATACAAGACATAATAGTTTCGTAACCACTTAACTCTAGTAAATTATTGTCTCGAGGCTTACGATAACCGAGGACCGAGCACGTGTACACCCTAGCTACGTGCACACACGACTATGTAGTCGAGCAGCCGTGACCCTTGCGTCAATACTAAGAGCAGCGTCATAATTTGTTTATGTATTGCTTTAGTGTCTGATGTTAGAATTTCTATATTATATTGTATGTTTAGGGTTACTGGACCAGCTAGGAGATACTGCAGGAGCAGGCTATTGGCATTCACAACTCGAGGACCCAGGCAAGATACCTTGTCATATTTACTGTTTAAATTAAATGATGCATATGTTGTAAGATATCTTGTTGCTTTATTTCATACGACTGTGCGCGTCCGAGATTGACTCGGGTGCAGTCGACGGATGCGTCGATGAGTAGTGTACTTGACCTAGTCACTAGCAGACTCACCCTGTTGGGAGGCTACTCTGATATCTTCCGAGACCTGACACTCTTATAGGTTTCACTGTGACAAATTCATATTGGGATGTGGGTTCACGTACTCGACTAGCTATCGGTGTGTGTGACATGCATCATGGTTAGTACGTAATTCAGGATTTTATATTAGTAGAGACTTGGCATATAGATACGTAGTATGCACGTCGAGTATTCGACTTGTGTATCTACATTGGGCGGGGAGGACACTAGTAGGCGTATGGGATACATATATTGGAATCCATAGTGTCCAGAGGAGCCACGGATCCAATGACTCCCTGTACACTGCTGCCACATTCTTCGGAGCGATATGGATGATATACTATACTGCTACCACGTTCTTTGGAGCGATATTGACGATATACTGTACTGCTGCCATGCTCTTCGGGGCGTTGGACGTTATACCTACACCTACCAATACGTACCAAAGTTGTCCTCACTTTGCCTTCACTTAGATGGCTAGCACACCCTTATTTTATTTATTTTATTCAGTATTTATATATATGACATGCTTCTTGTTACGTCCCTCTGAGGACCTGGTACCTCTCCAGATTTGGACGAGGCATATTATCCCACAGTGTACAGCCCAGGACAAAAGACGAGGTACGCTACCGAGGAGGAGCTAGAGGTGTTACCGTCAGAGTTTCCGTGATCATTTGGTAGGCCTTCTGCCTAGGATTGGGAGCATAATTATCTAGTCAGCCGATGCCCTAGTCATTACTCTCTTTATCTGCCATTTCAGTACTTTTATTTCGTCTTAGTAGTGGGTTTGTTCCCACCAGACATTCTTGGTTGTACTATAATATTTTTGAGACTAGCGTTTATCTTCCAACATTTATTATTAGTACATTCTTGCTGTTTATATATTGTGGATGAGATTAGAGTACCTTTTGTTGATTTATATGGGACATGTTAGTATTTTAGGATATCATATCACTCTTCGTTAGGATCCATTAAATTGGAATATCCTCGGAGACGTGACAGTTGGCTATTGCCACGTGGCCTGGTCTCGTGTATTTTTTGGGGCTGGAGCGTGACATGGTTTTAGTGGTAGCCTATGCAGGTCTTCTTATTCGCTTGTGGTATGGTAACATGCCCAGCGAGCCTGCAATAGGATAGAAATTACTAGGTCTCATCCACTTTGATTGTGACTTTGAACTTCCTTCGTATTGCTTCTAAATATCTGCATCTTGTTTGCTTGATTCTGTACTCTTTTAATAAAGTCCTATCTCTTGTAGCAAGTTGAACTTGCGCAGTGGACGAGGGGCACCTAGTGCCGTAGTGCCAGACGACACCACCCAAAGAGAGGAGGTACCCCAAGAACTACTTGGAGGGCAACCACCACTACAGGCCCCGCTGATACATTGGTGCGAGACTTCTCAGGGCGATCCTACACAGCAGCACGAGGGACAGACTTCACAGACAATACCCACATAGCATTTTGAGAGCCAGACTTCAGGGGCTACGCCAATGCCACAGACAAAGAGGACGAGATCTGAGTAGACACCTACCGCACAGCTAGAGGTTCCATTACCACCACTTTCACCTTATCCACCCCAGATGCCACAATCAGATGGACAGCCCCAGATGTTTCAGTTCTTCCAGACTATGATGCAAGCACAGTGGCATCATACCGAGACATTAAGATAGAGTTTGATGACAGTACTAGAGAGGACACCTGTCACAACAACCGTACCAGCACCTGCACCTGCCCAGACAGGTGGCACCGTAAGATGGTTCCGACAGTTGGGACCAGATACTTTCTCAGGCAACGAGAGTGTAGAGGAGATCTTTGATTGGGTCGCCAACACGGAGATGCTACTAGAGGCTTCACAACTGCACCCAGACCTTTGGATGACCGTAATGAGGGCCCAACTAAAAGGCAACGCCCATCACTGGTAGGATTCTATTGAGCACAGTATAGGCAAGACCCAGATATGGAAACAGTTCTTAGAGCACTTCAACGCGAAGTATTTCTCGACTATAGTCAGAAATGCCCTGTACTCCAAGTTTCTACATCTAGAACAAGGAAATATGACTATTGATACATATGACATGGAGTTTAGCCGTCTTAGTAGATTTGGTGCCGTCCTGATACCCAATGATCTAAAGAAGGCCCAGAGATTCCATCACGGCATCACCTTTGAACTACAGTGGTATACCACCGCACATGCGAGGATTTCCTATAAAGAGGTTCTTTCAGAGGCGAGGATCCAGGAGGCTATTGGCAGAGGAGCTAGACGTTCCAGCACGACCACACCAGCCAGAGCCCTGCCCGAAGCAGGAGGACCGATCCGTCGTCCCGGAGCACAGACACAGCAGAGGACAATGCCATACCAGCAAAAGGAGCTTCCGACTTGCTACCACTGTAGTAAGAGAGGACATTACGAGAAGGACTACCGAAAGAGACTGAGGACATGCCTGATCTGTGGATCGAACCAGCACCAAGTCTGGGACTGCCCATAGCGCAGAGAGGCAGCACCGTAGACCGGATAGAGGCCAGCAACACCAGTTCGGAGGATACTACCCCCGCCAGGAGGTCAACGTCCACCAATACCAGGAGGATTTCAGAGGGGACCACCCTTGGCCCCATAGGAGGCACAGTTTGATAGAGCCCGACAGCAGACAGGGGGGGCAGAGGCATGGACATGCCTTTGCACTAGCAGCTACTAAGGAAAAAACAGAAGGGAAAGCTATCACAGGTACCATTTTAGTTGCATCATTTTCTGCAACTGTATTATTTGATTCTGGAGCTATACTATCGTTCATTTCTAGTAGATTTGTAGCAATGCATAGAGTAGCTACTTCTTCCTTACCTAAGAGTTGTAAGATTCTTACCGGAGGAGGTATCGTGCCGGTTACCAGCACTATTAGAACGTGTTCGGTAGTTGTATATGGAATAGAGATGAGAGCGTAATTCTTGGTATTACCCATGCCATACTTTAATGTTGTACTAGGCATGGACTAGTTAAGCCAGTATAATGCCGTACTGAATTATCGGAAGGGTAGCGTCACTTTTAGACTGCTAGATCAACCGGAGTTCGAGTACATGCGAGGGACCATTGAGCAAGGAGTAGGACAGATAGCTGGAGCTTACATGGCTATGGAGATGGTACCCCCACCATTAGTTGCAAAATTTGAGGATGTTTTTCCTGAAGAATTGTCAGGCTTACCGCTAGATAGAGACGTGGAGTTCACTATTGAACTAGTACCCGGAGCAGCACTGGTATATTTTAATGTATACCGATTGGCGAAGAAGGAGTTAGATGAGCTGAAGCTACAATTAGAGTAGTTGCAGAGCAAGGGATTTATCTATCCTAGTGTATCACCTTGGGGAGCACCAATATTGTTTGTACCTAAGAAAGATGGAACAGTACGTATGTGCATTGATTACAGAGCCTTTAATGCTTGACTATCAAGAATAAGTACCCCCTGCCGTGAACTGATGATTTGTTCGACCAGCTGACAGGAGCAGTGGTGTTCAGAAAGATTGACTTGAGATCGGGTTATCATCAAGTAAAGGTACGAAGAGAAGACATTGAAAAGACAGCCTTCAAGATTCGTTATGTTCACTACGAGTTCTTAGTGATACCTTTTGGACTGACAAACTCGCCTGCTGTATTTATGAACTTGATGAACAAAGTATTCCACTAATACTTAGACCGGTTCGTGGTAGTCTTCATCGACGACATCTTGGTGTATTCTAAGAGCTATGAGGAGCACGAAGAGCACTTGAGACTAGTGTTAGATACGCTGAGGAGAGAGAGGCTTTATGCCAAGCTGAGCAAGTGCGAGTTCCTCCTAGATCTTGTCGCTTTTCTTGGATACGTTATCTCAAGAGATGGTATTTCTATAGATCCGGCGAAGATTTCATCAGTAGAAACATGGCCAACCCCTACCAATATTTCAGAGGTGAGGAGTTTCCTTGAACTTGCCGGATATTACCGGAGGTTCGTAGAGAACTTCGCAAAGATCGCATAGTCGATGACCCGCTTGACCCATAAGGGGCAGGAGTTCACCTGGACAGAGGAGTGTCAGACATCATTCGATGAGCTGAAGAAGCGTTTGACTATGGCACCTATCTTGACCATACCATCTGGACCCGTAGGATTCGTGATATATAGCGATGCATCCGGGAAAGGATTAGGATGTATCTTGATGCAGCATGGAAAGGTTGTGGCCTATGCCTCCCTCTAGGCAGTTGAGAACCCATGAGAAGAACTATCCCACTCACGACTTGGAGCTTGCAGTATTAATTTTTGCTTTGAAGCTTTGGAGGTACTACCTATACGAAGAAAGAGTAGAGATATTCACTGATCACAAAAGCCTAAAGTATGTCTATACTCAGAAGAACCTAAACCAGAGACAAAGACATTGGCTCAAGGTGATGACAGACTTTGAGGTCGAGCTACAGTACCATCCGGGAAAGGCCAACGTAGTAGCTGATGCGTTGAGCAGAAGAACCATGGCATTCTTCTTGACTACCCAACAACACCTGTTGAGAGATCTAGAGCATATGGGTATAGAGGTTGTTATGCCCGGAGTAGATGGACAGTTGTCGAGTTTCCAGTTGCAGTCGACATTAGTGGAGAGGATCAAGGCTGCTTTACCGACAAACGCCAGATTTCAGAGGCTTCGACAGAGGACAGAGGCCGGAATACAGACATGATTGCGTTTACATGAAGATGGGACTTTGAGATATGGAGATCGTCTGTATGTTCCAAATGGTAAACTTTGTCAGGAGATAATGTCAGAGGCACACAGTTCAACATACTCTATTCATCCAGGAGGCACGAAGATGTACAGAGACTTAAGACAGTACTACTGGTGGCATGGAATGAAGAGAGAGATAGCACGCTTTGTGGCGAATTGCCTGGTGTGTTTGTAAGTCAAGGCTGAGCATCAGAGATCTGCAGGATTACTTCAACTGCTTCCGATACTGGAGTGGAAATGGGAGCACATCACTATGGACTTTGTTACAGGTTTTTTGAGGAGTCCTAGTGGTCGCAATGCAGATTGGGTAATCGTGGATAGACTCACCAATCTACAGAGGTCTTAGCAGATATATACATGAGGGAGATTGTGCGACTGCATGGAGTTCCAGTTAGCATATTATCTAACAGGGATACAAGGTTTACATCTTACTTTTGGCAGAGTATGTAAGAGAATCTTGGTACCCGCCTGAAGTTTAGCACATCGTATCACCCGCAGACAGATGTCCAGTCCGAGCGCACCATTCAGACGTTGGAGGACAAGTTAAGAGCGTGCATGCTTGATTTTGGAGGATCATGGGAGGACCATTTATATTTGGTTGAATTTTTCTACAACAACAGCTATCAAGCGAGCATCCAGATGGCTCCCTATGAAGCGTTGTATGGAAGGAAATATCGTTCCCCAGTATGTTGGAGCGATATAGGCGAGAGATAGATTCTTGGGCCAGAGTTGGTAGTTCGTACAGTAGAGAAGGTGAAGAAGATCCAAAGGCACCTACGAGCAGCACAGGACAGACAAAAGCATTGGGCGAATGCGCATCGACGACCCCTAGAGTTCCAGGTTAGATATCATGTATTTCTAAAGATCTCACCAACTCGAGGGACTATCAGATTTGGAGGTAGAGGAAAGCTGAGTCCGAGGAATATCGGACCATTCGATGTGTTAGAACGCATCAGAGAGGTTGCTTACAGTTTAGCCTTACCACAGACTTTGGAAGGAGGCCATGACGTCTTCCTTGTATCTCAGCTGAGAAGGTACATACCAGATCCGAGTCATGTGCTTGACCATTCAGAGATCACAGTCGGCCCGAGCTTATCATACCAAGAGGATCCTGTTGAGATTCTGGACAGAAGTGAGAAGGTATTGCGAGGTCAAACTATCCCTCTAGTCCGTGTCACATGGAGGCATCATGCACCAGGCGAGTCGACCTCGGAGCGTGAGGAGGATATTCGACAACGCTATCCCCATCTCTTCGAAGTACTAGGTATGTAGTAGCATTTTTATCTCAGTCAATAATTCTTACCATGCGTATATTTTAATTTCGAGGACGAAATGCTCTAAGGAGGGTAGATTGTAAACCCCCTCGACCAATTTAGGATTAATTTAATTTAGATTGAGAGACTCAGATTAATTTGGATACAATTAGATTTAATATGCAATAATTATGAGACTTAATACACCTCACTGTTGCTTTAATGTTTAGAGCGCTACACTAGTAGTACCCTCAAACAAATTAATTACACATCTCCTAGACATGCCAGACAACCCATCTGACCCTTGTGTAACTTTTAAATACTCAATATTGTGCTTCATTTTAGCTGCGCAATATTCGTTACAAACGTCCCTGAATAATTCCAATAAACCCAATTTCTCATAACTTCCCATGCCCGTTTGAGATTGAGATACAACCACAAACCAATTCCATATAACCCAAATTAGGGTATTAACCTATTCTGAGCATGCTACGCCCATGACACCTGTGTCCCACCCAATTTTAATTCCATGTGTCTTCAATTCATTTAAGAACGCCATACGCATTATTTTTAATTAAATTAAATTGAAGGCCGAATTTTACCAAAAATAAGACCTAACCAAGCCCATGTATACCCTTTTATGTGAACCAGCCCCATCCCAAGGAGTCCAGACCGGCCCAAACCCCGAGGTTAGCTTATATATTCTCATCCTATATAAATACACTTTTTCCTAATGAAACCCTAAATCATAACACCAAGCAACCCTACCCGAGCTTTTCCTCCTTCAAAACGCGATCAACCCCTATCCCTTCCCCGACTTCATAAATACCCTACCACCACCTCACGCCGCCACCTTCACAGCCACGACCGCCGCCTGCACCCCACCTAACCACCTGACCCCTCCCCTTAGGCTGCCTGCAACCACCGCCATCAACCTCCCATCAAAACCCGACATCCCACCATTAAACCCGACTGCCCCCAGCCCCGGTCACCGCCTCCAGCACCGCCGACCACCACTGTCAGGCGGAGCACCACCTTCCCTACGACCTGACAGCCATCCCTGCACTGCCCCCAGCCCAGCAACCGCCAGCAACTGCCGCTGCCATAGCCGCTGCTGTCGCTGTTGTGATTACTGCACCCGCTGCCGCTATTAACTGCTCGACGCTGGAGCTCCGTCGATCACCGACGAGCGTGCTTGTCGACGAGGCAGACCCCCGTCCAACCTCGATTAGGTAAACGTTGTTTAACCCCCTTTCCTTCAAGTTTAGTCTTGACACTGTGTTGTTGTATCGATTGTGTCCTATGTCATTGCATGGACACGGGTAGTAATGTTTAAACATAGATGTGTGTATGGTTGTTTAAATTACTAGATCAGTTAGAGATTAATAGATAATAATTACTGTAATTAGAAGACCTGTTATTAAGACTTATAATTCACCTAAAAATCTAGAGATTAACCAAATACATTTAGCATGGGGAATAACGACAGGTATTATACAAGACATAATAGTTTCGTAACCCCTTAACTTTAGTAAATTATTGTCTCGAGGCACACGGTAACCGAGGACAGAGCACGTGTACACCCTAGCTACGTGCACACGCGACTCTATAGTTGACCAGCCGTGACCCTTGCGTCAATACTAAGAGCAGCATCGTAATTTGTGTATGTATTGCTTTAGTGTCTGATGTTAGAATTTCTGTATTATATTGTATGTTTAGGGTCACTAGACCAGCCAGGAGATACTGCAAGAGCAGGTTATTGGCATTCAAAGCTTGAGGACCCAGGCAAGATACCTTGCCATATTTACTGTTTAAATTAAATGATGCATATGTTGTATGATATCTTGTTGCTTTATTTTATACGACTATGCGTGTCCGAGATTGACTCGGGTGCAGTCAACGAATGCGTCGATGAGTAGTATACTTGACCTAGTCACTAGCAGTATGAAATAAAGCAACAAGATATACTCTAATATCTTTCGAGACCTGACACTCTTATACGTTTCACTGTGACAAATTCATATTGGGATGCGGGTTCGCGTACTTGACTAGCTATCAGTGCGTGTGACATGCATCACGATTAGTACGTAATTCAGGATTTTATATTAGTAGAGACTTAGCATATAGATACGTGGTATGCACGTCAAGTATTCGACTTGTGTATCTATATTGGGCAGGGAGGACACTAGTAGGCGTATAGGATACACACATTAGAACCCGTAGTGTCCAGAGGAGCCACGGATCCAATGACTCCCTTTACACTGCTGCCATATTCTTCGGAGCGATATGGACGATATACTATACTGCTACCACATTCTTTGGAGCGATATGGACGATATACTGCACTGCTGCCACGCTCTTCGGGGTATTGGATGTTATACCTACACATACCCATATGTACCAAAGTTGTCATCATATTGCATTCACTTAGATGGCTAGCACACCCTTATTTTATTTATTTTATTCAGTATTTATATATATGGCATGCTTCTATGTATCTTGTTACGTCCCTCTGGGGACCTAGTACCTCTCCAGATTTGGACGAGGCATATTACCCCACAATGTACGGCCCAGGACAGGAGATGAGGTATGCTATCGAGGAGGAGCTAGAGGTGTTACCGTCAGAATTTTCGTGATCAGTTGGTAGGCCTTCTGCCTAGGATTGGGAGCATCACTATCTAGTCAGCCGATGCCCTAGTCATTACTCACTTTATCTGTCATTTTAGTACTTTTATTTTGTCTTAGTAGTGGGTTTGTTCCCATAAGACATTCTTGGTTGTACTATAATATTTTTGAGACTGGCGTTTATCTTCCAGCATTTATTATTAGTACATTCTTGCTGTTTATATATTGTGGATGAGATTAGAGTACCTGTTGTTGATTTATATGGGACATGTTAGTATTTTAGGACAGCGTAGCACTCTTCGTTAGGATCCATTAAATTAGGATATCCTTGGAGACGAGACAGCTGGCTATTGCTACGTGGCCTGGTCTCGTATATTTTTGGGACTGGCGCGTGACAAGCTACTCTATGCATTGCTACAAATCTATAAGATATGAACGATAGCGTAGCTCCAGAATCAAACAATGCAGTTGTAGATAATAATGCAACTAAAATGGTACCTGTGATAGCTTCCCCTTATGTTTCCTCCTTAGTAGCTACTAGTGTAAAGGCCTGTCCGTGCCTCTGTCCTCCGGTCTCCTGTCGGGCTCGATCAAATTGTGCCTGCTGTGGGGCCCAGGGTGGTCCCCTCTAAAATCCTCCGGGTGTTGGTGGACGATGTCCTCTTGGCGGGGGTAGTATCCTCGGAACTGGTGCTGCTGGCCTCTGTCCGGTCTGCGGTGCTACATCTCTGCACTGTGGGCAGTTTCGAGCATGGTGCTGGCTTGTTCCACAAATTATGCATGTTTCCAGTCTCTTTTGGCAGTCATTCTGGAAATATCCTATCTTACCACAGTAGTGGCAATTCGGAACTCCTTTTTCTGGTAAGTTGCTGTCCTCTGCAGTGTCTGTGCTCTGCGACGATGGATCGGTCCTGTTTCGGATAAATAAACGAAAGAAAATACGAGAAACGACAGGGTTTCTATTATTCACGGAAAACCCCGCTCTTCGGTTTACAAACATGTTTGTACAATTTGATCCTATACGAGGATGTCGAAGTATAATTTTTTTAACTTGGGTAAATATTGCTATAGGAGTCTGATCTACAGTTGATCACTTTGGCCCTTGGACCACACGATGATGAAGAAGTGCCGTAAAAGACAGAAAGCAGCTTCGAAGGTTGCTGAAGAGAGTGGACGCTCGATGCCAAAGTCGTCGATCACTACTCTTTGCTTGAGCTCTGGATTCTTCTCTCTCTCGACCGTTTTCTCCACCAATTTTTGACCTTCAATCTCCGACCTCGACCTCTGTTGATAGAGGTCTCTATTTATAGAGTTTTAGTGACAGTGACCACTCAGTCGGTGTAGAAACCGAGTAGTGGAAAGTACAACATCCTTTTACACGATGGTTACAATAACCATTGCCTGCGTATAGATGACCTTTTGAATGAGCGTGTGACGCGTGTCCAACTAAGAGACAACACGTATAACTGCTGCGAAGATCACGGCGTAGAAGCCACGTAGGTAGTTATCCTTTGTGTAGAAGAGGTTGGCGTAGAAGCCAATAACTGTCACCATGGCGTAGAAGCCAAGTAGGCATAGAAGTCGAGTGGGCATAGAAGCCGAGTGAGAGTAGAAGTCGAGTAGGCGTAGAAGCCGAGTGGGCATAGAAGCCGAGTAGACGTAGAAGACGAGATGACATGGACGTTTTAGTCGAAATTACAGCTTTTGGAGAAATAACTAAATCTCTTGCATAAAATGCAGAGAACTGCCCCCATCCTGCGCATTTATTGCAGAGACGTGTCTTCGAAGATTTGCTGTCCCGAAGAATTGCCATCATTCTGCGTATCAAATACAGATACGCGCCTCAAATCCTGTACGAAGAGTAACTGCTGATGTGGCAGTCTGTTTGTCTTCTGCGGAGCGCAAGAAGCTTACGTCTGCCTGTGTAAAACTGGACAGCATATCCCCTTGTATGCGTAAAAGCAGTTTACGCAAAGGGGATGTCACTAAACGATGGATCGGTGACATTTAATCAAATCTCCTGCATTAAATGCAGAGATCTGCCATTATCCTGCGTATTAAATGCAGAGGCATGTTTTGAAGGTTTGCCACCCTTTCTGCGCATAAAATGCAGAGACGTGCCTCGAGTTCTGTCATCACTCTACGCATTAAATGCAGAGACGTGCCTCGAGTCCTGTACGAAGAGCAGCTTTTGATGTGGCAGGCTGTTTGTCTTCTGTGGAGCTTAAACATCTCATATCTGCCTGTGTAAAACTAGGCAGTGTATCCCTTTGTATGCGTAAAAGCGGTTTAAACTAAGGAAATGGCAGTAAATGATAGCCTGGGTTGCAGTGCCGCGCCATCATTATAGCCGTCGTCTGGGTAGTCGTGCAGTACTCTTTGTCAGGAGTCAGACGTCAGGTTCACTGCACGATTTGTCAGGTTCACTGCACGACTTGTCAGGTTCATTTCGGAGAATACGAAGCGTCCCTCATATACTTCAATATTGTTTTAAAAGCGAATGAGTTTTACGCCATAAAGGCAATGCAGCACCCTTTTTACGATGAAGCAGCCTGGACATACTGCATTACGCGGATGGTCCTTGAGCTTATATTTTACGCTGTGCTCAACGGAAAAGCTCTGTTGCACGTTGAAGGCTCTAAGGTCCTCTGTTTTATGCTGCCCTGCATCAACATGCTGCGTATAGTTATCCAGCATATTTTTCATACTTCTACAAGACCCCCTTCAAAGCTTTTAAATTCCTCGTAATTTGAAATGCTTTGAATGAAGCATAAAATATTCCTCGTAATTTGAAATGCTCTGAAACGGTCAAGTCTGACACGTTCTTTCAAGGCTGACTTTATGGCGGAGTTATTTGGGATCGGTGTGATCTCTTTCGCCTATAAAAAGGGCTGAGGAGTTAACCTATTCTTCCCACATTTCTTTCACCACACAGAGATGATCGCCGGAGTTCGTCGGGTCGACTTGAGGAAGAAGAAGAACATGTTCTTCCAGCATGTAAGGAGCCGAAAAAGATAGCGTCTTCGAGCAAATGTCCTCTGCAATGATGGATCATGAAAGGATATCATAGCCTTCTTTGCTCGGGATAATCAGCAACTTTGTATGGCGGTTCATTCGGAGAGAGAAAGGGTCATATTTGACCACACAGTTTGTAAGCTGTATCTTCTCCTGATACTTTCGTGGACCAGAGCATAAATTAGCTCTGTCCTCGAGTATTGAGTTGGGTGAAATAACTCAACTCAATCTGTCACGGTGCTAGACGCAGGAAAGCAGATTTACCTACTTTCCTGTATTGGAGGATGGGTCTAGGCCCATTTTGTATCCTACCACCGTTGATCATTTCATGTCAGTCAGTTTGCGGGAACTGACTGACTGCTGGAGAAGATGGATGAAGAATTTTGCCCATACGAGAACCTGGCAGAACAGATTCTGGGCGAGATCTTCAGACGACGATGAGGAAGTCCTTTGTAGATAGGATTTCCCTCATATGTAATCATGAAAATAAAGAAAAACCCTTGTATACTGGATTTCCCTCATATGTAATCATATTTTTAATAAAATTATCGTCTTCTGTGCATATGATCATCTTGCCATATATTTTTGCTGTGAAGTTTGAATATGTGTAGCTTCGATACGTCTGGTATTTTTACGCCGACTCTGTTAGAAAGAGTGCTAGGTTCTGTCCTATCTTTTATGCATAACTTAAGGATGTGCAGAAAGCCGCTTAGCAGTCGAGTATTCGAACTGTCCTGCTGTTAGAAATGAGGAACCGCATAGAATTTTGAACTGTCGCTTCTGATAGACAGAATTTTTGTTCAGACCACCATTTTCAAGAATTATTTCTCGAAAATCCCTTGGAATAGGGCGAGAAATGGCTGTCAAAAACTGAGTCGCCATCTTGAACTGCAGATGAAATATTCAGACTGGATTCTGGATAAACTTCCAATCGACCTAAGGAGAAGAGTAATTTTCAATGTTGAACTTCGTATGCTTTGGGTACTTGGGATATTTTGAGGTCAAGAAGGAGTATCTTCTGTGTGAACCCTTGCAATTAACCACTTTGAGAATTGTTCAGATGTACTGTACTCTGGCCTGCATATTTTTTTAGATATACGGAAAGTCATAGATCTGTAACTGTAGATGAGCATAAAATCATAAGTTTGTAGCCTCTCGAGCGTAAAAGCTGCTGAGCATGAGAGCATCTGGGCGTAGAACTGTAGATTTGTAGCTTCTGAAAAAGAAATCTTCCGAGCGTGAAACTGTGGATCTGTTGCCTCTGAGCGTAAAAGCCACCGAGCGTGAAATCATAGATTTGTAGCTGTTGAGCGTGAAGTCGTAGGTTTATAGCCTCTCGAGCGTAAAAGCTATCGAGCATAAAAGCATCCGGGCGTAAAACCATAGACTTGTAGCCTGTGAGCGTAAAACCGTAGATCTGTAGCTGTCGAGCGTAGAAAGCTCCTTAGCGTAAAAACCACGAATCTGCTTCACACGAAAACTTTTCGAATTCGCTGACTGTCTGCCTTCTCTAAGTAATAGGCTGACGTAGTACCCAATCATAACAGAATATTAATTATGAGATTTGGTTCGGGATTCGAGGAGTCCATCCGAACTCTATATATACCCCAAGTTTCTGAGAGAAAAAAACTTTTCATCCGTCTTCTGCGAAAGAAAGCCTTCGACTGTTCGAATTCTTCTTCATTTCTTCTCCGAGCCTTCAAAGTTTCCAGTAATGACCACGAAACAACTCTCCTCCTCTAAGGAAAAGAAGGTTGATTCTTCTTCTTCTCGTTCTTCTGCCCAAGCGAGAACGACTTCGGTCGGGCAAGGCGAGCTTCATTCTGAGTGAAGTGTCCCGCCAACGAGCAGTGCACCCGGTCTTAAAGGTAGAGCTTTTGGGACAAAAAAGAACGACTGAAAATCCTTCGCACACGTTGTACGTGAATGCGCTAGGTCATCTTCTATGCTGATAGCCTCTTCGAGAAAGATGATGCACATAGATGTTTCATCTTTTTACGCCCACATTTCTAATGTGTCAGCTCAAAAACTCCATATTTTCGCAATTTGGCGTAAAAGGTTTGACTGTCGAAAGTTGGCGTATACTATATAATTTGAGTGTTACGCAGGGATGAAAATTCTGGCGTAATAACTCAAATTTTGGCAGTCTGGCATAAAAGACAGACTGTCGAAAACTTTGCGTATACTGCCTGTCTTGAATTTTACGCCTCGGAATGGGATCCCAGCGTAAAAGCTCAAGTTTTTGCAGTCTTGGCATAAAGCACAGACTGTTGATTTTTTGCATACGCTGTAAGATCTGTAATATCTAGTTATAGGAACTGATGTATTTTTTTTTGCACTCTTGCAGTTAACTTGCATGCATCTCCGCTAGCCGATGTGATGGGTTCTGCCGCCGGGATGCTGCACTCCAACTACCTGGAGGATTTGTCCCACGTGACATTTCCCATCTCTGGACCCCAGTATCCCGAAGGAAGGGAAATTTTGATATCGGCTCAAGGAGAGCAGATGCTGTTGAGCATGATCAACGGAGAACCCCTGACGTATATAGACGGGGACCAATACATAAAGCCGGCTTTCCTCTTCGGGGACATGATTGACAAGCAGTCCCAAACGAAGCCCAAGAAAGAACTCTGGGTTTTCCCTGCAGGGAGCTTGGTTTTGTATCTGCCCAAGATGCTGAGAGACTATCCCATCTCGGCATTGTTCCATGCTATACATCCTAGGAGGATATCGTGGACGCTGACTCCCGATCTTCACGGCAGGCCGAGGAAGATATTTTATCTGAAAGGAGCTGACCAGGGGTCATTTGTCAGCCGCCCTTCCAGCTCTGTGAAGCCGTTCAGGGGACTGTACCCGGGAAGTGTCCTGAGTGAAGACAGTTTAGTGATTCAGCCGGTCCAATTACCGACTTTCTGTAATGATTTCCTGGGGCACGGGGGAGTATACCCTAAGGTGAACCCTCGGACAAGTGGGTGGATCACCCCTACAAATCTTTGATGGGTTCGCTTAGCTGAATGGGCCCTGAAGCATTTTCAGATCGAGCTAGAGGGCATTGGTCTGTATGCAGCTGTGAGTGCCACCAGTGTTGGGTTACCTCTCAACCTAACCTATTTCTGGCACTGATGGAGCGATATATCTCGCTCACCGAGACTTTCGCCACTCCACTGGGGGAGTTGGGATTGGCCCTCCACGAGATGGCAGAGATCTCGAGACTGCCGATGGGGGATACTCCATATGATGAGTATGTTCTCACGAACTGGGAGCTGGGGGATTCAGACCCTCGGGTAGTAGAAGTATAGCAGGAGCTGATGTGTCACTACCTCGCTTGCACCATTTTTTATGGTAAGCCCTCAGATTTGGCTCATATCAATAAATGGACGTCCTACCTCTTCTTTCACCGGTCCAGGACTGCTAAGCCGGAGAAGGTCTTGGAAGGCAAGGATCAGCCTCTGACTTGTTTGAGCGTGCTTACTGCTCAGGTAGTCGACGATCTCATGGAAGATACTGGGGCTCCGGACCAGATCCTCGACGAAGGGATAGGGAAGTATCCTGCAGGCACTAAGGCCTATAGTTATTTGAGGCATTGCCGCAAGCTTATCCAGGGAAGCTCAACTGGCTGGCTTTCTCTCCATATGGCTGCGCCGATTGGTGGTACCCGGCATCGCATCTGCGGACCGCATTCACCGTAACACTCTATGGCCTGTAGTGCGTCTGGTGTTCGGGGGGTAGTTTCTTGTTGAACTACAAGAATTCTTCCTGGAATGTGACCACAGTTTTAGACTGTCGGCGGGTGCTGAACTTCGGTCACAGCTGGAAGCTCTTCTGCACTGTCCCTCCGGTACATCTCAATCAACAGGGGATCAGACTTCAGGACGTAGGCGACTGGAAGACCGTTCTTTCTTCTGAGTCTTTTAATTGGTTGGTCTGCATTAGACCTTCCCATTTACTGTACAGAAGCGAAGACCAGTGCTTCTTGGAGCCCTACCTGCCTAGTCAGTTTGCCTGGCAATTCGGGTACGACCAGTTGCACGTGGTCAATGCCGTCACCAGCTTCAGGTCCAGGGGTGGACTCATTGATGGAGCCAGAGGATAGCGATATTTCATCATGGGTTGCACTGAGGCAACTTTTACTGTGCCCGTCATTTCACTCTCCTTGGAGCTGCGCATTCTCCATTCGTATGCCCAGTTCTATGTGGCAACGAACACCTTCCATCGCGATTTTGATATACATGAAAGTTTTAGGATGCCCTCTTCCAAGCCTGGGGGAAGAGTCGAAGTCCCCTCGGTTTCTTCTGACGAGGGTGAAGAGTCCGTTACTCCGGATGAGCCTCTGTTGTCGGTGCCGAGGGGTAAAATACCTCCGCCTGCAGGGGCTTTGGTAATCTCTGGGAAGCGAAGGGTTCCTGCTCCGAAGGAGACTTTCCCTCGCAAGAGGAAGAAGAAGACTGTTACTCGTCCTCTCCGAATTTCCGGTAATGAGGCTCCCAGAAGTGAGCCTGCAGCTCCCCCTGTTGAGGATGATTCTTTGATTGGAGGTTCCTCTCCTTTTAGAAAGGGACCCTCTAATGTTCCGGCTAGTGGTGCCAAAGAATTCCTGTTGGAGGCTGCTGTCGCTGCTACCGCTTCAGGTAGTGGAACGATATCGCCTTCGGGGCCGAGCCGAATAAGGATATCTTTATCCGGATCAGCATCGGGAGAGACCCCTGCCGTGTCTGTAGGTGCACCCAGCGAGATTCCACCTGGTGAACCTCGAGTGGATCTCGACGAAGATTCGGAAGAGTACCTGCCGATGTCTGTTAGCATACCCCCTTCTCCAGGTATGACAGCTCGCTTAGCTTCATTAAGAAATGATTTAGCTGTACTGGCCGTAGATGCGACATATACACCATTGGCCATGGGTAAATATCGTCTTTTATGTCTCTTCTTTAGGAATTAACATTATGTTGATATTAACTTCCTTTTGTCTTCTTTTCAGGGGAAGACATCTTCGGGGAGGGCAGTGTAGATGCGCCCTTTGGCTCTATGTTAGGTCCTGGCGGCGATACGGAGGTGCCTGATTTTGAAGAGGAAACATCTTCGGGTGCCGGCTCGCCTGTCGAAGAGATTCCGATATCTCAAGAGGAGGACGAGACTGTCTTTGCGACAATGCCTCCTTTGAGTACGCCGGTCACTTCGTCTGGTGTTGGCGCTTTTTTTTTGTCGCACCACCTGTTGAGGCGACGGCCGTGGCAACATTGTCTGCGGTTGTTCCTGGAGGGGGATTTGCCAATATCGCGGCCACTCCCAGCGTCCATTCGGATCTAGCTGCGCTGACCGAGCAGTACACTATCATCTTCTATACCACCTTAAAAATGTTAATATCAATGGTGTTGAAGAAGAATTTGAGCTTTGCGTTGCTGAGGAGGTCCTCCCGGTCCGCGATAGTGTCGATCCGAGAATTCAACGACACTGGGGTAGCTGACACGCTGGAGGAGATAGTTAATGGTTTGGATCAACCCATTAACAAATACTTGCAGCTAGCTCGAGGCAACATTGACGGTCTCGTCCAAGCTAGGTACGACTCCCTGACTGCGTAGCTTGCTGAACAGATGGAGTCTCTGAATAAGTCCATCGCTGCTCAACAGCAGGAGATAGATCGTGAGCGTGTCCAATTAGAGTATATCGTCCCCGAGTTGACCCGGTACGAAGCCGAATATGAGGAAGTGACAGCGAAGGCCCGCATATTGAAGGATGAGCTCGTTCGAGTAGAGGCGAAGGCTCTCTCTTTGTCGGCAGCCCAAGATGTGCTGAAGGAGCGACGGGCGACTGTTCGACAGAATCTGACGCGTGTGGGTGCTTTCCACTCAAGTTTTGTACGGGCTCTGTCTGAGCTAGCTACTTTGAACAACGATGCGGCAAGGTTGGAACGGGCTCGCGCCGACGTCTTGACCTCCCGGGATGAGAGAATGGTTGCTCTGGCGCAGCAGATTCGTGACCTAACCGCTCCCCCCAAATGATGTACCTTTTTGCTTTTCAATGTACTTTCGCTCTCTTTTAGGAATAATAAAGAGGCTTTCATCTAACTTTTTGGACCCATCATTTTGGAATATAAATGACAGGTTTGGGTAAAAGTGATATCAGAGGTAATATGGACGTGATATACTCTCGGTAAGTTTTAGCAGGATATATCTATTCAGAGGTTATATGAACATGATAGAATATGCTTTTAGCAAAAATTTGTACACAAAACACTATCAGAGGTAGTATGGACGTGATAGGTCTTGAAGTTCCAAATTAGTTAAACATATCTATTCAGAGGTAATATGAACATGATAGAATACGATCCAACTAGTTTCATTTTGGAAGTAGTTTTATCAGAATAAGATTTCGCCTTATTCCACTTGAGCAAAGGAGGTTAAGCATAGTACCTTTTCAGGAATTTGCCATTGATAGGAGCCATTAACAGGTCTCCATTAGGCTTAGCTAACCTGTAAGCGCCATTTGAGAACGTCGTCTCGATCACATAAGGGCCTTCCCATTTGGGCTGAAATTTGCCCTTACTTCTGTGAGTAAGAATCATCGACCTTCTTACGGCTAAAACTAGCTCGCCAACTTTGAACACTCTTTCCTTTACTTTTTGATTAAAAGCTCTGGAAATGCGTGCTTGGTAGAACGTGATACGCTGTTGAGCTTGGAGGCATTTCTTGTCTAATCCTTCGATCTCTTGAAGCCTTAACAGGTCATTCTTTTCTTGAGCCAGCTCATTAGCCACGGCTATCCTGAGTGACAGAATCTGGATTTCGATGGGGAGACCTGCTTCGCCCCCGTAAACTAGTGAGAATGGGGTATAACCTGTCGGTGCTCGTACCGTTGTGCGGTATGCCCAGAGATATTCTCTCAGCTTCTTATTCCAATCCCTCTTGTTCGAAGAGACGAACTTTTTCAAGAGCTTGATAATGGTTTTGTTAAAAGCTTCAGTTAAACCATTAGCAGCAGGATTATATGCCGTAGAGGCCACATTTTGTATTCGATTTTTATCATAAAATTGATAAAACGCTTGGCTGATGAACTTAGGCCCATTGTCTTGAATTATCCTCCGGGGTATCCCGAAGCGATAAATGATATGATGCTTGATGAAGCTGATCACATTAGATGCCTTCACCTCAGGAAGAGGGATCGCCTTTGCCCATCTGGAGAAATAATCTGTGATGGCCAGTATGAACCGGTGACCTCTGGAAGAAGATGTGTGAATAGGACCAATCATATCCATACCCCATGCTTCGAAAGGCCAGGACGCAACCTTAGGATATAGATATTCAGGAGGTTGATGGATAAAGTCTGCACGGACCTGACAGCCTCTGCATTGTCTTGCATACTTTATTGCATCTGTGATCATAGTAGGCCAGTAATAGCCTATTCTCCTGATGCGATCCTGTAGCTTAGGACCGGGTTGATGCGCTCCGCATACGCCATCGTGAGCTTCACGGATAATCCGATGTGCTTCATCACCAGAGAGACATCATAATAATAGTCCATCATAAGACCGACGATATAGACATAGTGAAGATGCGTCGAAGTAGAAGCGCAATGATCGTCTTTTGACGGATACTGCTTCTTTAGGGTCCTCCGGCAAGATTCTGTATGCTACAAAATCTATAAAGGGACTTCTCCAGTCTCTCCTGGGAGGATCTGTGTTCACAGCGTAGCTGCGTTCTATGTGAATGTTGTTTTTCATACAGAATAAATCTCTGCTAAGAAGGATCACCGAATTATGCCTTCTTATAGGGGTAGCTAAATCTGCAGCTAGACTGGCTAGGACATCAGCTTCCAGATTCTGAGATCGAGGTACATGCTCTAGGAAGAATCCTTTGAATGTCATAGCTATCTCGACCGTTGCTCGGTGATAGGGGATGAGGTATGGATTTCGGACTTCATATATTCCTCTGACTCGATTGACGATCAGCAGAGAATCACCGAAAGCTTTCAGAGATTTGACGCCCAATTCTTTAGCGACTTGTAGCTCGATTAGTAGAGCGTTATACTCTGCCACATTGTTAGAAGAGGGCTCGCTAAGAGAATATGCTCGGTAGATGATGAGCTTATCAGGAGTAACTAGGACAATTCCTACTCCCGAAACCACGTTTCCCCTGGGACCCGTCCTGGAGGCACCATCGAAGAACAATTGCCATGCATCACTTTTCATTACGAAATTATATTCTGCAACTTCGTCGGGAATATCCTCGTACAGTTTGGAGGCCTCCGGGATCGGATGAGCAGCTAGGAAGTCAGCCAACGCTTGGCCTTTGACAGACTTCTGAGGGACGTACACCATGTCATACGGTGTTAATAACATCGCCCAAGTCGCGAGTCGGGAATTAAGAACACTTGGCTTGTTCATCAGTACCCGAAGAGGATTGATCCTGGAGATGATGTGAATGGTTTGGCCTGTGACATAGTGCCGCATTTTCTGGATAGCGAACATCAGAGCCAAGCATTCTTTCTCCACTGGTTTGTACCGATGTTCGGCTCCGACCATCATCCTGCTGAGGTAGTAGATAGCCTGTTCATGACCTATATCGTTCTTCTGTACGAGAAGAGCTCCCAGAGAATGATCCACCGCTCGAACATACAGCACGAATGGTCTTTCTATGACTGGAGGCACCAGAACTGGCGGACTAATGATATTGCGTTTGATATCGTTAAACGCTTGCTGACACTTTTTGTCCCAAACGAAGGATACACCTTTCTTCATGAGACGAGAGAAGGGCTGACATCTCCCAGAGAGGTTGGAGATGAATCTTCGAATATAAGCTAGACGACCTTGAAATCTCCTGAGTTCTCTCAAATTACAGGGCAGTCTTATTTCTAAGATGGCCTTGACTTTATCAGGGTCCACTTGAATGCCTTTGGCGTTAATGACAAATCCCAGAAATTTGCCACTAGATACCCCCAGAAAGGACTTTGTAGGATTCATTTTGAGTTGATGTTGGCGCATCAACTCAAATACTGTCTTCAAGTCTTGGGTGTGATTATCCTTTGAGGCGGCTTTTGACAGCTACATTGTCCACGTAACACTCCACTGTCTTGCGTAAATGCTCATGGAATATGTTACTCATAGCCCGTTGGTACGTAGCCCTGGCATTCTTCAATCTGAAGGGCATAACCGTATAGCAATATACTCCCAATGGTGTCCGAAAGGCAGTATGCTTCTCGTCCTCAAGATGCATCTTGATTTGGTTGTATCCTAAAAATCTGTCCATGAAAGACATACGTTCAAAACTGCATGTATTATCAATCATGACGTCTATGATGGGAAGAGAAAACTCATCCATGGGGCAGGCTGCATTTAGATCTCGGTAATCGATGCAGACACGTACTTTTCTATTTTTCTTCATGACCGGGACAACATTGGCGACCCAGTCGGGATGTTGTTCTTCCCGGATAAAACCGCAGGCTATCAACTTCTTGACTTCAGCTTCAATGGCGTCCATCATATCCGGACGGAACCGGCGTTGGTGCTGCTTCACAGGCTTTAAATCGGGTAATATATTGAGCTTATGAGTAGCCACCTTTGGATCAAGGCCTGGCATGTCCTCATAATTCTATGCAAAGACGTCGATATATTCTTTTATCAGCTGGATAATTTCTTTCCTTTCTTCTTCGGAAAGGTTGTTACTGATAAATATCAATTTTGGTGAAAGTTCTTCCCCAACGTCAATCTGGATAACTTTATTTTCAGTGGGAGGTTCTCTCTGCTCGAAGCAGAATTCCCATTGTGTATCCATTTATTGAGCCCAGACGTCATTCTCGAATGGTTCGAATTCTTGCTCGTCTGCTTCAAAGTAATCTGTCACTACCATATTTACTGATAATGTTCGTTCGAGAGCATCAGATGAGTCGGAAGACGAGGAGCCATTCTGAGAAGAGGAAGAGATATCCTCGTTTGACTGAGAAGTTGCAAGGGAGGTGGTATACCCTAACCCGAAACTGGTTCGTTGATAGTAGGGATCTCCGTGCAGCGGTATTTGTCTGCCTTTCCCGTAGTTGAGACCTGGTTTCAGCTTCAAGTCATAACCCATACTTTGCATGATCTTCCGAGCTTACGGGCTGTATCTGTGAACTTGAATTTTGCCAGCATCATCATCGAAAGAATCTTCTTGCATAGTCTGTTCGTTGCGCATGCGGCCGAAGACTATTGAATGCTGACTGCTGTGAGTAGGCGACAATGAAGATAGAATCCTCATGCGGTCCATATGTCGTGGTGACATTAGATGATGACGCTACTTCCCACATATACGGATGATAGGAGTCTATAGCTTCCAAGAATTTTTGCGCTATAGGTTCTATATCGTCATGGGGAGAGGATTCCTGATTTGGAATTTGAGCGTCAATATACTGGAAAAGAGGATATTTATTATCATCTGAAACTTCGTTCCCTGTTGCATTTACATCAATCGGCTGTTTGTTGCGCCAAAAGTTGATGACCAAGGGTGGAGGCTTCTGGTTCAAAGTGATTACAAAAGGATCACCCCCTTTTCCTGACCTGGTTTTGTTCAGGTGGATAGCCATAGTCCCTATGGCTTTTGGACGAGTAGTCCGTCCTTTTACCTTGATTGACAGAGGTTGCTTGGTAGAGGGTTCTTCTGGCTCCCGGTGGGATTCCTTCTCTGCTTCGGCTGACACCTCTTCCGTGTAGTCTTGAGAGTACAACACGGCATTAGAGTAGTAGGATTCTACTCCTCTAAATGGGTTCAGGTCAGCAAACTCCGTTTGTACTGTTCCTTGGGCATCTACATATTTAAAGCATTGATGTAGAGTTGAAGGAATGATGTTGTGGTCGTAGATCCAAGGTCTTCCCAGCAGAATGTTGTAGGACACCTCTGAATCAATGACATAACATGTAGCCACTGATCTGAGGTTGCCAATCTGGATCCTCAGGCGATTTTTTCCCAACGGCTTACTCTTCCTGGCGTTGAAACCCACGATTGTAGTGGTTGTGTAAGCCAATTCGCTGGTAGGAATCCTCAGTGGTCTGAGCAGACTATGAGGAATGATGCTGATTGACGATCCCAGATCTATATGAATCCGGTCGACCTCCATGGAATTGATGTACCCGATATAACAGAGGGGTCTGTCATGCCTGTTATGCTTTAACAATATGTCATCTTGAGTGAAAGTGATGTTCGGGACCACCTCCATCACACTGTGGCATTGAAGGCATGCCACTGGTTCTTCGTCAGGGGACTTGAGCTGGGTTAAGCATGCATCCGCCTGCATCAATGCTTCACTCAGGGCTTGACGACTGTCTTGGGAGAGCCTGAGTAGTTCGAAGATGGACAACCTGGCTGGTGTATTAGCTAGTTAAGCCAGGATGTCGAAGTTGTAGGGCTTCTCTAAACCTTTGTTTTGAATGTTCTTCACAGGTTTATCGAAGCGCACTTCTTTTTGCTTCCCTCTGTCCCCCGAAGTTGGTCTTGAAGGACCGATCTCTAGTGTGGCGGGCTCTGGTTCTGAAGGCTTGGTAGCTGAAGCATCCGTCGGTGCATCTTCCTGACTTGCTCCATAGTCCTTGAGTTAAGCTTTCCCTGAACGGGTTCCAGTAGCCAAGACCTCGTCTTCTGATGCCGAGTGTACCGTAATCATATGACACAGTTTGTTCTTTGAGTTCTTTTTGGACTTAGCCTTAGCAGCTTGAGTCTCTTTCTCGATCTTCGACACCAGGTCTGGATGAACCCACATGATCTCGCCTTGCTGGGTAGTTAGGGGTAGCAGGTCAGGATTTTGACCCCTAGCTGGAGGGAGATTAACGATGTTCATCATTGTCCGAGACATAGGTGTAACGCCATCCGGGACTGCTTGGGGAGGCAGATCG
The DNA here is from genome assembly GCA_036927795.1 of Iris macrosiphon. NCBI lineage: Eukaryota > Viridiplantae > Streptophyta > Magnoliopsida > Asparagales > Iridaceae > Iris > Iris macrosiphon. Next base: position 61,039,138 of record JAYESA010000008.1, read on the forward strand.
CCAAATTGCAGAGAGATCATGTTGGCTGTGACCGTCTTCTCGTTGTTGTGCAGAGTGATGGCCTTAGCATCGATCAGCTCCTGGATCTTCCTCTTCAGTACATAGCACACCTTCGTGGGGTGGTGTATGTATCTATGGAAGATGCAGTACTTGGGGTTATTAGTACTGTCGACTTCATTGGCCGCTTCTCTTCCGGAAGGGTAATCTTGCAACTTTTGACGAGACACTCGAATATACTTGGAATATCATCGTCGTCGAAAGAGTATACTTCAATGGACCTGGAAGTCCCAGGTTTTGTCTGCGTGGTTGCCACAGTCTTTTGCCTAGACGTATTGATTGTCAGAGCTTCTTTTCCTTTGGAACTGCGAGGATGGTCGCTGTTGGAAGATGACCTCTTACCTCTGTCGGAGGCAGAGATCATGATGCCATTATCACGCGCCTTCCGACTATTATCCTCGGCGGCTACCGCTGAGATGATTAACGGGGGCCAATCATGGAACTGATATGGTCCTGTGAACACCGAGATTACGGGAAGCAAGTTCTTCCTGCAAATGTCCACCAATGCCGAGTCTGGAACTCCGGGAGGTATTTGCAAAGTGGCTTGACGGAAACTTTCGATGAAGGTGCGAACGTCCTCTTTTTTCCTTTGCTTCACTTCGATGAGAGAGGACATAGACATGTCCATTCCTCCCTCGTAGAATCGTGCGAAGAATAAAGCTTTGAAGTCTTCGAAAGAAGTAATACAGTTGTCTGCCAGGCTGTGGTACCACTGATAAGCCACTCCCGAGAGAAAGCCCTTGAACACCCGAGTGAGGAGGGCGTCATTCCTTTGTAATAATACCGTCATCATACTGAAGTAGTTCATGTACTGAATCGGTGATATTTTTCCCTCGAACAGAGCCATGGTCTGTGGTTTGTATCTAGGAGGGAAAGAGGCCTCTTCCCAGATAGCCGGGTAAGGCTGGTTGATTCCCAATTTCTTGAGCTGATCTTTGTGCTTCAAGGCATCAAATTGGGCTTTCAACTCCCGTACTGCCTGTATCGAATTTTCAACCGGTACCGGGACCACGGAGTGGTGAGGAATTGGTTGCATTAACACATTCTCCGAGCGAGGAAGCGGAGGAACTGCTGACTCCTGATCTAGAGCAGGCTCTTGGATCGTGTTGGATGGTGGTAAGTCCACCCCCACACGTATCTGATTTGGAGGGACCGATGCTTGAGCCATAGCAACTGTGTGTTGAGTCAGCATCATCTGGTGCATGTTCTCCATCATGGATTGTATTTCTTTTAGAGATGTCTCCAGTGTAGTAATGCGTTGCTCAGCGCTCTCTGACGGGGAAGCTTTCTCGTGTTCATCTCCAATGGCATAAACTCCTATCTCCCTGGGTGTCATTGAAGGATGAGTATAGGTCTCTGTAGAAGTTGACTCTATACTTTCGGCATCTGATCCGGGAGACTGGCGACCCCCAGCATCAGAATCAGAAGAGTATGAAGGCATTTGTCGCGACCTCGAACGGGTGTTTTGGAATACCCCAGCTTCAGTGTTCCTAAGGAGCTGGTTGAATCTCCTTCGGCTCGGAGTCCTAGAAGGATGACGTCTTGAGCTCGATCTTCCTCTAGGTATGTGTGAAGCCATGTTCACTGATGTATGTGTGTGCTCTTCTTCCTGGAAAGATGGAGAGTAGTTCAACCGGTCGAAAACTGACTGTTTTGTTTCTGAACAGCAATAATTAATTACAATCCTGTGACTATTACAATAGTGGTCGTTAGGAGGCATAATAGACATGCTGGAAGTTCCCCTATCCTTGCGTTTCTGGATCAGATATTCACGCAGGTCAGGAGGATTTACAGGAGAAGAAGAAGAAGAAGATGGCTTGTTCCTTCTGTTCATATCAGTGGGCTTACGGATGTTGGGAACCAAAGTTTTTCGTTTGCCACCCGTATACAACAGGTTGGCCATCTGGGTAGCGGATAATCCCTGAGGAGTTTGTCTTTCCGCAAACTGAGCCTGCTTTAGGCTGAGGGACCTCTTCTGGCATAAATTGGAGCTCTGCTCAGGTTGTCGTAAAGCCGAAGAAGTCCTCAGTCGTCCGTCAGCTCCTCGCGTAATCCGGAGGGCGGGTAGATTCTTCTCTTGCTGGCGTAAAGGCCGAGAAGTTGAGTATTCTGCCACTTGCTTTCCCTTACATAGATTGCAGGGGTCATCTACTTTTCCGCTGAAGGCAGATGCATTTTTACGCGTGGAGTGCGTTTGGAACTTCTGATTTGGCGCTAAGGCACTATCAGAAATTCTGTCTGCCACGTCATCGACGGAAGACTGGATTTTACGCACAGAGCGCGGATTAGGCTTCTGGACTAGCACTGAGGCATTGTCCGAAGTTTTGTCTGTTCCACCAGGGATGGGAGACTGAGTTTTGCGCGCAGGGCGCGATGTATACTTCTGGATTAGCACTGAGGCATTGCCAGAAGTTTTGTCTATTCCGTCAGTGACGGGAGACTAAATTTTACGCGCAAGGTACGATGTATACTTCTGGATTAGCGCTGAGATATTGCCAGAAGTTTTGTCTGCCCTGTCCGAGACAAGTGACTGAATTTTACGTGCAAGACGCGGAGGAAGCGATGCTACAACCTCGTTAGTTGGAGAGGTCGGAGAGTCGACAGGAATGGTAGAGGATGTCTTAGGAATCCAGACCTTACGCAGCTTCCTGTTGTCTTAGACAGAGAGAGAGTGAGAGCTACCCCCTGTTCGAAGCATGTCTTCGTAGGCAGACTGGTCGAACTGGATGACCAGTGTCTTCTTTACGGATCCCATGGATACCGCATCGTGTTGAGCAATTGCTTCCTCGTCAGAAAAGAAAGGTATTCTCCAGCAGAGTCGCCATCTTATTTCGGATAAATAAACGAAAGAAAATACGAAAAACGACAGGGTTTCTATTATTCACGGAAAACCCCGCTCTTCGGTTTACAAACAAGTTTGTACAATTCGAAGTACAATTTATTTAATCTGGGTAAATATTGCTATAGGAGTCTGATCTGCAGTCGATCACTTTGGCCCTTTGACCACACGATGATGAAGAAGTGCCATAGAAGACAAAAAGCAGCTTCGAAGGTTGCTGAAGAGAGTGGATGCTCGATGCCAAAGTCGTCGATCACTACTCTTTGCTTGAGCTCTGGATTCTTCTCTCTCTCGACCGTTTTCTCCACCAATTTTTGACCTTCAATCTTTGACCTCGACCTCTGTTGATAGAGGTCTCTATTTATAGAGTTTTAGTGACAGTGACCACTCAGTCGGTGTAGAAACCGTGTAGTGGAAAGTACAACACCCTTTTACATGAGGGTTACAATAACCATTGCCTGCGTATAGATAACCTTTTGAATGAGCGTGTGACGCGTGTCCAACTAAGGGACAATGCGTATAACTGCTGCGAAGATCATGGCATATAAGCCACGTTGGTAGTTATCCTTTGTGTAGAAGAGGTTGGCTTATAAGCCAATAACTGTCACCATGGCGTAGAAGCCAAGTAGGCATAGAAGCCGAGTGGGCGTAGAAGCCGAGTGGAAGTAGAAGCCGAGTAGGCGTAGAAGCCGAGTGGGCATAGAAGCCGAGTAGGCGTAGAAGCCGAGATGACATGGACGTTTTAGCCGAAATTACAGCTTTTGGAGAAATAACCAAATCTCTTGCATAAAATGCAGAGAACTGCCCCCATCCTGCGCATTTAATGCAGAGACGTGTCTTCGAAGATTTGCTGTCCCGAAGATTTGCCATCATTCTCCGTATCAAATGCAGATACGCGCCTCGAATCCTGTACGAAGAGTAACTGCTGACGTGGCAGTCTATTTGTCTTCTGCGGAGCGTAAGAAGCTTACGTCTGCCTGTGTAAAACTGGGCAGCATATCCCCTTGTATGCGTAAAAGCAGTTTACGCAAAGGGGATGTCACTAAACGATGGATCGGTGACATTTAATCAAATCTCCTGCATTAAATGCAGAGATCCGCCATTATCCTGTTTATTAAATGCAGAGATCCGCCATTGTCTTCTGTGGAGCGTAAACAGCTCACATTTGCATGTGTAAAACTAGGCAGTATATTCCTTTGTATGCGTAAAAGCGGTTTACGCTAAGGAAATGGCAGTAAATGACAGCCTGGGTTGCAGTGTCGCGCCATCATTATAGCCGTCGTCTGGGTAGTCGTGTAGTACTCTTTGTCAGGAGTCAGATATCAGGTTCACTGCACGATTTGTCAGGTTCACTGCACGACTTGTCAAGTTCATTTTGAGGAATATGAAGTGTCCCTCGTACACTTCAATGCTGTTTTAAAAGCGGATAAGTTTTTACACCATAAAGGCGATGTAGCACCCTTTTTACGCTGAAGCAGCCTGGATATACTGCATTACGCGGATGGTCCTTGAGCTTATACTTTATGCTGTGCTCAGCGGAAAAGCTCTGTTGCACGTTGAAGGCTCTAAGGTCCTCTGTTTTACGCTGCCCTACATCAACATGCTGCGTATAGTTATCCAGCGTATTTTTCATGCTTCTACAGGTCCTCCTACTCCGGGCTGGGCACTGGCTGGTATGGTCATGCTGGAATGTCTTGCTCCTCTGTCGATGTAGAAGTATAAAAAATACGCTGGATAGCTCTACGCAACATGGTGATGCAGGGCAACGTAAGCAAGGGACCCCAGGGCCATCAAGAGTGCAACGGAGCTTTTCCGCTGAGCACGGCGTAAAATATGATAGGACCATCCGCGTAAATACAGTATGTCCAGGCCGCTTTAGCGTAAACAGGGTGCTTCATCGCCTCCATGGCATAAAACTCATCCGCTTCCATAGCAGCGTTAAAGCGTACGAGGAACGCTTGATCTTCCCCGAAATGAACCTGTCAAGTCACGCAGTGAACCTGACATCTGACTCCTGACAAAAAGTGCTGTACGGCTACCCAGACGACGGCTGGAAAGATGGCAGACCACTCGGGACGTGCCCCACAGTATGATGGCGGATCTCTGCATTTAATGCAGAGGATTTGATTAAATATCACCGAACCATCGTTTACTGACATCCCCTCAGCGGAGACTGCTTTTATGCATACAAGAGAATACGTCGCCTTGTTTTACACAGGCAAACACGAACTATTTATGCTCCGCGGAAGACAAACAGACTGCCACGTCAAAAGCTGCTCTTCGTACAGGGCTCGAGGCACGTCTCTGCACCTAATGCTCAGAACGGTGGCAGGCCCTCGGAACACGTCTCTGTAATTAATGATGATGGAGGATCTCTGCATTTAATGTAGGAGATTTGATTATATCTCCTAGAGCTATGATTTCGGCTAAAGACGTCCACATCATGTCGACTTCTACGCCCATTCAACTTTTGTGACTGATCGGCCTCTACGACCACTCTGGCACGTTACGCAGCGGCTTCTACGCCCATTCAGCTTCTGTGCCCGCTCGGCTTCTATGCCTCATCAGCTTCTATGCTCGTTCGGCTTCTATGCTCATTCTGCCTTCTGTGCTTATTCGGCTTCTATGCCAACAGGCTTCTACGCCTACTTGGCTTCTATGCCTACTTGGCTTCTACGCCATGGTGACAGACATTTGGCTTCTATGCCAACCTCTTCTATACGATGGATACCTACCTACGTGGCTTCTACGCCGTGATCTTCATAGAGATTATACGTGTTTTGTCCCTTAGTTGGACCCGCATCACACGCTCATTCAAAAGATCATCTATACGCAGGCTTTGGTTATTTTAACCATTGTGTAAAAGGGTGTTGTACTTTCTACTACTCGGTTACCACACCAATTGAGTGGTCACTGTCACCAAAACTCTATAAATAGAGACCTCTATCAATAGAGGAACAGGTCGAAAAATCGAACAAAGGTCGAGACTTTAAAAATCGAGCAAGGTCGAAGCTTTGAAAGAAGATCGAACCACGGGTCGAAACATTAGAGATTGAGGAGAGATCGAAGAGTCTTTGAGAGAGAGAGAGAAGCATCTAGAGCTCAGGCAAAGAGTAGCGATCGACGACATTGGCATCGTGCATCCATCCTCTTTCACCACCTATGAAACTGCTTTCCGTCTTCTACGGGACTTCTTCACCATCGTGTAGTCCAAGGGCTAAAGTGATCGACTGCAGATCAGACACCTATAGCAATCATCTATCCAGATTAAATAAATTGTACTTCTACATCCTCGTATAGGATCAAATTGTACAAGTTTGTTTGTAAACCAAAGAAGGCAGATTTCGTGCAAACCTCGCATTATATACATTTTGTTCTTTCATTTAATACCACAAACAAGATGGCGACTCTGCTGGGGACATCTTTCTCTTTTGATGAGGAAGCGATTGCTCAACACGATGCGGTATTCATGGGATCCGTAAAGAAGACACTGGTCATCCAGTTCGACCAGTCTGCCTACAAAGACATGCTTCAGCCGGGGGGTAGCTCTCACTCTCTCTCTGTACAAAACAACAGGAAGCTGTGCAAGGTCTGGATGCCCAAGACATCCTCTACCATTCCTGTGGACTCTCCGATCTCTCTGACCAATGAGGTTATAGCATTGATCCCTCCGTGCCCTGCACGTAAAATTCAGTCTCCCGCTACGCGCGGTACAGACGAAACTTCGGGCAAAGCCTCAGCGCTAACCCAGAAGTATCCACTGCGCTCTACGCATAGAAACCAGTCTCCCGCTACGCGCGGTACAGACAAAACTTCGGGCAAAGCCTCAGCGCTAACCCAGAAGTATCCACTGCGCTCTACGCGTAGAAACCAGTCTTCCGCTACGCGCGGTACAGACAAAACTTCGGGGAAAGCCTCAGCGCTAACCCAGAAATATCCACTGCGCTCTACGCGTAGAAACCAGTCTCCCGCTACGCGCGGTACAGACAAAACTTTGGGCAAAGCCTCAGCGCTAACCCAGAGGTATCTACTGTGCTCTACGCGTAGAAACCAGTCTTCCGTCCGTGGCGGAATAGAAAAAACATCGGCTATTAATTATCATGTTCATATTACCTCTAATATCGATTGTCATCTCAACTTGGCACCCGTACTTAACTCTAAGTACGCCAGTGGTGTTGAGTCCACAAAAACTGCCATATCCATATTACCTCTGAGCAGATGTATGCCTCTATCCTCGATAGAGTCACAACCCAGGGAGTTTGTCATGTTCATATTACCTCTGAACAAACCTTCCTAAATTCGGCAATCGATTATCATGTTCATATTACCTCTGATATCGATTGTCATCTCAACTTAGCACCCGTACTTAACTCTAAGTACGCCAGTGGTGTTGAGTCCACAAAAACTGCCATGTCCATATTACCTCTGAACAGATGTATGCCTCTATCCCCGATAGAGTCACAACCCAGGGAGTTTGTCATGTTCATATTACCTCTAAACAAACCATCCTAAATTCGGCTATCGATTATCATGTTCATATTACCTCTGATTTCGATTGTCATCTTAACTTAGAACCCGTATTTAACTCTAAAGTACACCAGTGGTGTTGAGTCCACAAAAACTGCCATGTCCATATCACCTCTGAGCAGACGTGTACCTCCATCTCCAAAGGAGTCACGATCAAAAGTTTGTCATGTTCATATTACTTCTGAATAAACTTTCGGCTATCCACTATCTTCTGATATAGGTTGCCATCTACACTTAGCACCCGTACTTAACTCTAAGTATGCCAGTGGTGTTGAGTCCATAAAAACTGCCATGTCCATATTATCTCTGAGCAGATGTATGCCTCTATCCCCGATAGAGTCACAACCCAGGGAGTTTGTCATGTTCATATTACCTCTGAACAAACCTTCCTAAATTCGGCTATCGATTATCATGTTCATATTACCTCTGATATCAACTTAGCACCCGTACTTAACTCTAAGTACGCCAGTCGTGTTGAGTCCACAAAAACTGCTATGTCCATATTACCCTTGAGCAGATGTATGCCTCTATCCCCGATAGAGTCACAACCCAGGGAGTTTATCATGTTCATATTACCTCTGAACAAACCTTCCTAAATTCGGCTAATCGATTATCACGTCCATATTACCTCTGATATCGATTGTCATCTCAACTTAACACCCGTACTTAACTCTAAAGTATGCCAGCGGTGTTGAGTCCACAAAAACTGCCATGTCCATATTACCTCTGAGCAGATGTATGCCTCTATCCCCGATAGAGTCACAACCCAGGGAGTTTGTCATATTCATATTACCTCTGAACAAATCTTCCTAAATTCGGCTATCGATTATCATGTCCATATTACCTCTGATATCGATTGTTATCTCAACTTAGCACCCGTACTTAACTCTAAGTACGCCAGTGGTGTTGAGTCCACAAAAACTGCCATATCCATATTAACTCTGGCAGGGCTTGTCCCCAAACCTATTATTTGCACTCTCGTGCGCAATAAATGATACGTCCATAAAAAATTCCCCTGTGGAATGCCCACAATGGAAAGTAGTACATGGCAACTGTTCTTCGACGTCGCCTCCAGGACTGGTCCGAAGGGAAACGTGGTTTCAGGGGTAGGAATCGTCCTGGTTACTCCCGATAAACTCGTCATCTATCGAGTATACTCTCTAAACGAGCCCTGTTCCAACAATGTGGCGGAGTACAACGCTCTACTAATCGGGCTCCAAGTCGCTAAAGAGCTGGGGGTAGAATCTTTGGAAGCTTTTGGTGATTCTTTGCTTATCGTCAATCAAGTCAGGAGAATATATGAAGTTCGGAATCCAGACCTCATCCCCTATTACCAAGCAATGGTCGAGATAGCCATAACATTCAAGTGGTTCTTCCTAGAGCATATACTTCGATCTCAGAATCTGGAAGCCGATGCCCTAACCAGTCTAGCTGCAGATTTAGCTACTCCTATAAGAAGGCAGAATTCGGTAATCCTTCTTAACAGAGATCTATTTTGCGTGAAGAACAACGCTCACATCGAACGCAGTTACGCTGTGAACACCGATCCTCCTACGATAGATTGGAGAGGTCCCTTTATAGATTTTGTGGCATACGGAATCTTGTCGGAGGACCCTAAAGAAGCAACATCCGTCAAAAGACGATCATTACTCTTCTACTTTGATGCATCTTCACAATGCCTATATCGTCGGACCTACGACGGACTGCTATTGAGATGTCTCTCTAATGATGAAGCACAGCAGATTATCCGCGAAGCTCACGACGACGTATGTGGGGTGCATCAACCTGGTCCTAAGCTACATGATCGTATCAGGAGAATGGACTATTACTGGCCCACTATGATCGCAGACGCAATCAAGTATGCCAAGCGATGCAAGGCCTGTCAGGTCCATGCAGACTTCATACACCAGCCGTCTGAACATCTACATCCTACGGTTGCATCCTGACCTTTTGAAGCATGGGGTATGGACATCATTGGTCCTATTCACCCGTCTTCTTCCAGAGGTCACCAGTTCATACTGGCCATCACCGATTACTTCTCCAAATGGGCAGAGACGATCTCTCTCGCTGAGGTAAAAACATCCAATGTGATTAGCTTCATCAAGCATCACATCATTTATTGCTTTGGGATTCCCCGAAGGATAATCCATGACAATGGGCCTCAGTTCATCAGCCAAGCATTTTATCGATTTTACGATAAAAATCGGATACAAAATGTCGCCTCTACGGTATATTATCCAGCTGCTAATGGTTTGGCCGAAGCCTTCAACAAAACCATTATCAAACTCTTGAAGAAGTTTGTCTCCTCGAACAAAAGAGATTGGAACGAGAAGCTGGGAGAATGTCTCTGGGCATACCGCACAACGGTCCGAGCACCGACAGGTTGTACCCCGTTCTCACTGGTCTACGGGAGCGAAGCAGTTCTTCCCATCGAAATCCAAATCCCGTCACTCAGGATAGTAGTCGCCAATGAGTTAACTCGGGAAAAGAATGACCTTTTAAGGCTTCAAGAGCTAGAAGGATTAGACGAAAAATGCCTTCAAGCTCAACTGAGCATCGCGTTCTACCAAGCGCGCATTTCCAGAGCTTTTAATCAAAAAGTAAAGAAAAGAGTGTTCAAAGTTGGCGAGCTAGTCTTAGCTGTAAGAAGGCCAATGATTCTCACTCACAGAAGCAAGGACAAATTTCAGCCCAAATGGGAAGGCCCCTACGTGATCGAGACAACATTCTCAAACGGCGCTTACAGGTTAGCCCAGCTTAATGGAGACCTACTAATGGCTCCTATCAATGGCAAATTCCTGAAAAGATACAATGCTTAACCTTCTCTGCTCAAGTGGAATAAAGGCAAAAGTCTCATTCTGATAAAACTACTTCCAAAATAAAACTAGTTGGGTCGTACTCTATCATATCTATATGACCTCTGAATAGATACGCCCTGCTAAAAAAAGGGTTTACCGAGAGACTATCACGTCCATACTACCTCTGATATTACTCTCACCCAAACCCGTCATTTATATTCCGAAATGACGGGTCCACAAAGTCAGATGAAAAGCCTCTTTATTATTCCCCAAAAAAAGAGCAAAATTACATTAAAAAGCAAAAGCAAAAGTACATCATGAAGGAGGAGCGGTCAAATCACGAATCTGCTGTGCCGGTCTGGCCATCTTCGTATTCCTGGAGTCCAAAATGGCAGCTCGAGCTCGCCCTGTCCAACCGGAGGCACTCCTGCTTGGGCAGAAGAACGAGAAGAGGAATCAATCTTCTTTCCCTTAGAGGAGGAGGATTGCTTAGAGGCCATTACTGGAAACTTTGAAGACTCAGAGAAGACTCGAAGAAGAGCTCGAACAGTCGGAGGCTTTCTTTCGCAGAAGACGGATGAAAAGTTTTTCTCTCAGAAAACTTGGGATATATATAGAGTTCGGACGGACTCCTCGGACCCCGAACCAAATCTCCTAATTAATATTCGGTTATGATTGGGTCCTACGTCAGCCTATTATTCAGAGAAGGCGGACAGTCAGCGAATTCGAAAAAAAATTCGCGCAAAGCAGGTCAGCAGTTCTTACGCTAAGGAGCTTTTTACGCTCGACAGCAACAGATCTACAGTTTCACGCTTGCAAGCTATAAGTCTATGGTTTTACGCTCGGATGCCTTTGTGCTCAGTAGCTTTTATGCTCGAGAGGCCACAATCCTACGACTTCATGCCAGAAGATGACAAATTGATGATCTCATGCTCGGTGGCACTTAGTTTACGCTCAGAAGCAACAGATCCGCGACTTCACGCTCGAAATTTTTTTTCTTTTCAGAAGCTACAAATCTACAGTTCTACGCTAAGGAGCTTTCTACGCTCGACGGCTACGAATCTACGGCTTTACGTTCGACGACTACAAGTTGGGTTTTATGCCCAGATGCCTTTGTGCTCAGTAGCTTTTATGCTCGAGAGGCTATAAACCTACGACTTCACGCTCAGGAACTACAAGTCTATGATTTCATGCTTGATGGTGTTTTATGCTCAGAAGCTGCAGACTAATGATTTTAGGCTCCATGACTTCCCGCACATCTGAAGGATACGCCGGCCAGATCACGCGTACATCTGAATGGTCCTAAAAAATGGTCAATTGCAAAGAGTTCACACAGAAGATACTCGTTCTTGACCTCAAGATATCCCAAGTACCCGAAGCATTAGAGTTCAACATTGAAAAACTACTCTTCTTCATGGGTCGATTCAAAGTTCATCCAGACTCCAGTCTGAATATTTCATCTATCAAGATGGTAACTCAGTTTGACAGCCATTTCTCGACCCTGTTCCAAGGGATTTTCGAGAAATCATTCTTGAAGATGATGTCTGAACAAAGAAATTCTGTTCATCAGAAGCAGCAGTTCAGAATTTTATGTGGTTCCTTACTCCTAAAAATAGCAGGACAGTTCGAACACTCGAATGCTACAACGACTTTCTACGCATCTTTAGTTATGCGTAAAAGACATGACAGGACCTAACACTCTTTCTAAACAGAGTCGGCGTAAAGAATCAGACGTGTCGAAGCTACACATATTCAGACTTCACAGCAACAAAGTATGGCAAGATGATCATATGAAGAAGCAAGACGATTTTATTAAAAGATTAAAGTCATGATTACATATGAAGGAAATCCAATCTACAAGGGTTTTTCTTTATTTTCATGACCACATATAAGGGAAATCCCGTCGACAAAGGGGTTCCTCATCGTCGTCTGAAGATCGCACCGAGAAGCTGTTCTGACAGGTTCTCGTATAGGTGGAGATCTTCCTCTTCTTCCAAGAAGATGATCAGTGGCGGGTGGATACAGAACTGGGCATGAACCCATACCGCCAACAGAAGAAAAGCAGAGTAAATCTGCTTTCTTATATCCCGCGCCACGGAGGTAACGGGAGAAGGCGCCACTTACAAGCGCCATGGTGGAAAATGATTCTTCCTCTCTCCCGAAGAACCACCATACAAAGTTGTTGATTATCCCGAGCAAGGGAGGCTATGATATCCTTCCATGATCCATTATTGCAGATGAGACTTGCTCGAAGATGCCGTCTTTTTTGGCTCCTTATATGCTGGAAGAACATGGTCTTCTTCTTCCTCAGATCGACCCGACGGACTCCGGCGATCAACCTTGTATGGCGAAAGGAATGCGGGAAGAACAGGTTAAACTCCTCGGCCTTTTATAGGCGAGAGAGGTCACACCGGTCCCCAATAAATCTGCCATAAAGTCAGCATCGACCGTTTCAACGCTCCATTCAGAAACTTTTTGAGTTACGAGGAGCGGTTCATGCTTCATTCAAAGCGTTCCAAATTTCAAAGAAATTTGAAAGCTTTGAAGGGGGTCTTATAGAAGCATAAAAAATACGCTGGATAGCTCTACGCAATATGGTGATGCAGGGCAGCGTAAGCAGGGGACCCCAGGGCCATCAAGAGTGCAACGGAGCTTTTTCGCTGAGCATGGCATAAAATATGATGGGGCCATCCGTGTAAATGAAGTATGTCCAGGCCGCTTCAGCGTAGACAGGGTGCTTCATCTCCTCCATGGCGTAAAACTCATCCACTTGCATAGCAGCGTTAAAGCGTACGAGGAACGCTTCGTCTTCCCCGAAATGAACCTGTCAAGTCATGCAGTGAACCTGACACTGACTCCTGACAAAAAGTGCTGCACGGCTACCCAAACGACGGCTGGAAAGATGGCAGACCACTCGGGACGCGCCCCACAGTATGATGGCGGATCTCTGCATTTAATACAGAGGATTTAATTAAATATCATCGAACCGTCGTTTACTGACATCCCCTCAGCGGAGACTGCTTTTACGCATACAAGGGGAAACGCTGCCTTATTTTACACAAGCAAAGGCGAACTATTTATGCTCCGCGGAAGACAAACAAACTGCCACATCAAAAGCTGCTCTTCGTACAGGGCTCGAGGCACGTCTCTGCACCTAATGCTCAGAACGGTGGCAGGCCCTCGGAACACGTCTCTGCAATTAATGATGATGGCAGATCTCTGTATTTAATGTGGGAGATTTGATTATATCTCCAAGAGCCATGATTTCGGCTAAAGACGTCCACATCACCTCGGCTTCTACGCCCATTCAGCTTTTGTGACTGATCGGCCTCTATGACCACTCTGGCACATTACGCAGCGGCTTCTACGCCCATTCAGCTTTTGTGCCCGCTCGGCTTCTATGCCTCATCAACTTCTATGCTCGTTTGTCTTCTATGCTCATTCGGCCTTCTGTGCTTATTCGGCTTCTATGCCAATAGGCTTCTACGCCTACTCGCCTTCTATGCCTACTTGGCTTCTACGCCATGGTGACAGACATTTGGCTTCTATGCCAACCTCTTCTACACGATGGATACCTACCTACGTGGCTTCTACGCCGTGATCTTCGTAGCGATTATACGCGTTTTGTCCCTTAGTTGGACCCGCGTCACACGCTCATTCAAAAGATCATCTATACGCAGGCTTTGGTTATTTTAGCCGTTGTGTAAAAGGGTGCTGTACTTTCCACTACTCGGTTTCCACACCGATTGAGTGGTCACTGTCACCAAAACTCTATAAATAGAGACCTCTATCAACAGAGGAACAGGTCAAAAAATCGAACAAAGGTCGAGACTTTAAAAATCGAGCAAGGTCGAAGCTTTGAAAGAAGATTGAACCACGGGTCGAAACATTGGAGATTGAGGAGAGATCGAAGAGTCTTAGAGAGAGAAAGAGAAGCATCCAGAGCTCAGGCAAAGAGTAGCGATCGACGACATTGGCATCGTGCATCCATCCTCTTTCGCCACCTAGGAAGCTGCTTTCCGTCTTCCACGGCACTTCTTCACCATCGTGTAGTCCAAGGGCTAAAGTGATCGACTGCAGATCAGACACCTATAGCAATCATCTACCCAGATTAAATAAATTTTACTCCTACATCCTCATATAGGATCAAATTGTACAAGTTTGTTTGTAAACCAAAGAAGGCGAGTTTCGTGCAAACCTCGCATTATATACATTTCATTTTTTTGTTTAATACCACAAACAGCCGATGGCCTCCTGGATCCTCGCCTCTGCAAAAACCTCCTCATAAGAAATCCTCGCCTGTGTGGTGGTATACCTCTGCAGCTCGAAAGTGAGGCTGTGATGGAATCTCTGGGCCTTCTCTAGATCATTGGGTATCTAGACGGCACCATGTCACGTTCCAGTCCCAAAAATATTCGGGACCACGTCACGTGGCAATAGCCAGCTGTCACATCTCCGAGGATGTCCTAATTTAATGGATCCTAACGAAGAGTGCTACGCTGTTCTAAATACTAACATGTCCCATATAAATCAACAACATATAATCTAATCTCATCCACAATATAAACAGCAAGAATATACTAATAATAAATGATGGAAGATAAACGCCAGTCTCAAAATATCATAGTACAACCAAGAATGTCTGGTGGAAACAAACCCACTACTATGACAAAATAAAAGTACTGAATGACAGATAAAAAGAGTAATGACTAGGGCATTGTTTGTGGTATTAAACGAAAGAACGAAATGTATATAATACGAGGTTTGCACGAAATCCGCTTTCTTTAGTTTACAAACAAACTTTTACAATTTGATCCTATACGAGGATGTAGGAGTACATTTATTTAATCTGGGTAGATGATTGCTATAGGTGTTTGATCTGCAGTCGATCACTTTAGCCCTTGGACTACACGATGGTGAAGAAGTGCCGTGGAAGACGGAAAGCAGCTTCGTAGGTGGCGAAAGAGAGTGGATGCACGATGCCAATATCGTCGATCGCTACTCTTTGCCTGAGCTCTGGATGCTTCTCTCTCTCTCTCTCTCTCTCTAAGGCTCTTCGATCTCTCCTTAATCTCCAATGTTTCGACCCGTGGTTCGATCTTCTTTCAAATTTTTGACCTTGTTCGATTTTTAAAGTCTCGACCTATTCCTCTGTTGATAGAGGTCTCTATTTATAGAGTTTTGGTGACAGTGACCACTCAATCGGTGTGGAAACCGAGTAATAGAAAGTACAGCACCCTTTTACACAAGTTAAAATAACCAAAGCCTGCGTATAGATGACCTTTTGAATGAGCGTGTGACGCGGGTCCAACTAAGGGACAAAACGCGTATAATCGCTACGAAGATCACGGCGTAGAAGCCACGTAGGTAGGTATCCCTCGTGTAGAAGAGGTTGGCGTAGAAGCCAATGTCTGTCACCATGGCGTAGAAGCCAAGTAGGCATAGAAGCCGAGTAGGCATAGAAGCCTGATGGCATAGAAGCCGAATAAGCACAGAAGGCCGAATGAGCATAGAAACCGAACGAGCATAGAAGCTGAATGGACATAGAAGCCGAGGTGATGTGGACGTCTTTAGCCGAAATCATGGATCTTGGAGATATAATCAAATCTCTCACATTAAATACAGAGATCCCCCATCATCATTAATTGCCGAGGCGTATTCCGAAGGCCTGCCACCGTTCTGAGCATTTGGTGCAGAGACGTGCCTCGAGCCCCGTACGAAGAGCAGCTTTTGACGTAGCAGTCTGTTTGTCTTCTGCGGAGCATAAACAATTCACGTTTGCCTGTGTAAAATAAGGCAGTGTATCCCCTTGTATGCGTAAAAGCAGTCTCCGCTAAGGGGATGTCAGTAAACGATGGTTCGGTGATATTTAATCAAATCCTCTGCATTAAATGCAGAGATCCGCCATCATACTGTGGGGCATGTCCCGAGTGGTCTGCCATCTTTTCAGCCGTCGTCTGGGTAGCCGTGCAGCACTTTTTATCAGGAGTCAGATGTCAGGTTCACTGAGTGACTTGACAGGTTCATTTCGGGGAAGACGAAGCGTTCCTCGTACGCTTTAATGCTGCCATGAAAGCAGATGAGTTTTTACGCCATGGAGGCGATGAAGCAACCCGTCTACGCTGAAGCGGCCTGGACATACTATATTTACGCGGATGGTCCCATCATATTTTACGCCGTGCTCAGCGGAAAAGCTCTGTTGCACTCTTGATGGCCTTGAGGTCCCCTGCTTACGCTGCCCTGCATCACCATGTTGCGTAGAGCTATCCAGCATATTTTTTATGCTTCTACAAGACCCCCTTCAAAGCATTCAAATTTCTTTGAAATTTGGAACGCTTTGAATGAAGCATGAACCGCTCCTCGTAACTCAAAACATTTCTGAATGGAGCGTTGAAACGGTCGATGCTGACTTTATGACGGATTATTGGGGACCGGTGTGACCTCTCTCGCCTATAAAAGGCCGAGGAGTTTAACCTGTTCTTTCCGCATCCCTTTCGCTACACAAGGATGATCGCCGGAGTCCGTCGGGTCGATCTGAGGAAGAAGAAGACCATGTTCTTCCAGCATGTACGGAGCCAAAAAAGACGGCGTCTTCGAGCAAGTCTCATCTGCAACGATGGATCATGGAAGGATATCATAGCCTCCTTTTCTCAGGATAATCAACAACTTTGTATGGTGGTTCTTCGGGAGAGACGAAGAATCATTTTCCACCATGCTGCTTGCAAGTGGCACCTTCTCCCGTTACCTCCGGGGGTGAGAGCAGTGACTGGCTCTGACCTCGGGTATTGAGTTGGGTTAAATACCTCAACTCAATCTGTCAGGGTGCACGGAGCATGGGATCTGCCTAATTTAGGCAGGCCCAGTTCATACTCTCCCTCCATTCACCATTCTAGTCGGTTGTGGAAACCGACCAACTGCTGGAGGAGAGATAAAGATTTGGCGTCCGCGCAAGAACCTGTTAGAACAGATTCCGGGTGCGATCTTCAGCCGACGATGGGGCAGTCTTTGGCAGATGACATTTCCCTCATATGTAATCATGAAAATGAAGAAAAACCCTTGTAGATTGGATTTTCCCTCATATGTAATCATTATTCTTTCTTTTTTAATAAAATTGTCTTTCTTTCGTGCATATGATCATCTTGCCATACGTTGCTGTGAAGTCTGAATATGTGTAGCTTTGACACGTCTGATTCTTTACGCCGACTCTGTTTAGAAAGAGTGCTGGGTCCTGTCCTGTCTCTTACGCATAACCAGGGATGCGTAAAAAGCTGCTTTATCATTCGAGTGTTCGAACTGTCCTACTATTTTTTAGGAGTGAGGAACCGCATAAAATTCTGAACTGTTGCTTCTGATGAACAGAATTTCTTTGTTCAGACATCATCTTCAAGAATGACTTCTCGAAAATCCCTTGGAACAGGGTCGAGAAATGGCTGTCAAACTGAGTTGCCATCTTGATAGATGAAATATTCAGACCGGAGTCTGGATGAACTTTGAATCGACCCATGAAGAAGAGTAGTTTTTCAATGTTGAACTCTATATGCTTTAGGTACTTGGGATATCTTGAGGTCAAGAACGAGTATCTTCTGTGTGAACTCTTTGCAATTGACCGCTTTTGAGGACCGTTCAGATGTACGCGTGATCTGGCCGGCGTATCCTTCAGATGTGCGAGAAGTCGTGGAGCGTGAAATCATTAGTCTGCAGCTTCTGAGCATAAAACACCATCGAGCATGAAATCATAGACTTGTAGTTCCTGAGCGTGAAGTCGTAGGTTTGTAGCCTCTCGAGCATAAAAGCTATTGAGCACAAAGGCATCTGGGCATATACCCGACTTGTAGCCGTCGAACGTAAAGCCGTAGATTTGTAGCCGTCGAGCGTAGAAAGCTCCTTAGCGTAGAACTTTAGATTTGTAGCTTCTGAAAAGAATTTTTTTTTTCGAGCGTAAAGTCGTGGATCTGTTGCTTCTGAGCGTAAACTAAGTGCCACCGAGCGTGAGATCATCGATTTGTCATCTGCTGGCATGAAGTCGTAGTATTGTAGCCTCTCGAGCATAAAAGCTACTGAACACAAAGACATCCGGGCATAAAACCATAGACTTATAGCTTGCGAGTGTGAAACCGTAGATCTGTTGCTGTCGAGCGTAGAAAGCTCCTTAGCGTAAGAACTGCTGACCTGCTTTGCGCAAAAAACTTTTCGAATTCGCTGACTGTCCGTCTTCTCTGAATAATAGGCTGACGTAGGACCCCATCATAACCGAATATTTAATTAGGAGATTTGGTTCGGGGTCCGAGGAGTCCACCCGAACCTTATATATATTCCAAGTTTTCTGAGAGAAAAACTTTTTATCCGTCTTCTGCGAAAGAAAGCCTCCGACTGTTCGAGCTCTTCTCCGAGTCTTCTCTGAGTCTTCAAAGTTTCCAGTAATGGCCTCTAAGCAATCCTCCTCCTCTAAGGAAAAGAAGATTGATTCTTCTTCTCGTTCTTCTGCCCAAGCAGGAGTGCCTCCGGTTGGACAGGGCGAACCCCATTCTGAGCCGAACATCCCGTCGACGAGAAGTGCACCCGGGCTGATAGGTAGAGCTTTTGGGACGAATAAGAACGACTGAAAAATCTTTCGCACATGTTGAACGTGACCGCGCTAGGTCATCTTCTGTGCTGATAGCCTCTTTGAGGAAGATGATGCACGGAGACGTTTTATCTTTTACTCTCACATTTCTAATATGTCAGCTTAAAAACTCCAGATTTTCGCAGTTGAGCGTAAAAAGCTTTGACTGCCGAAAACTTGGTATATACTGTATAATTTTGAACTTTTACGCTTGTGGATGAAAATTCTGGCGTAATAGCTCGAACCTTGGTAGTTTGGCGTAAAGCATAGACAGTATACTACCGACTTGAATTTTACGCTTCTGGATGACAATTCCGGCGCAAATGATCATGTTTGTACAGTCTTGGCGTAGAGCTCAGACCGTTGCCTTTTGACATGTGCTGCGATATTGTAACGTCTAGTATAAAACTGACGTATTTTTCTTGCACCCTAGCAGTTAACTTGGGCGTGTCTCCACTAGCCGAGGTGATGGGTTCTGCCGCCGGGTTGCTGCACTCCAACTATCTGGAGGATCTGTCCCATGTGGCATTTTCTATCTCCGTGCACCAATATCCCAAAGGGAGGAAAATCTTGATATCGGCTCAGGACGAGCGAACGCTGCTGAACATGATTAATGGAGAGCCTTTGACGTATGTAGACGGAGACCAGTACATAAAGCCGGCCATTCTTTTCGGGGACATGATTGATAAGCAGTCCCAGACGAAGCCAAAGAAAGAACTCTGGGTTTTCCCTGCCGGGAAGTTGGTCTTGAGTCTGCCCAAGATGCCGATAGATTATCCCATCTCGGCATTCTCCCATGCTACTCATCCCAGGAAGATGTCATGGACGCTGACTCCCGATCTTTATGGTAGGCCGGAGAAGATCTTCTACCAGAAAGGATCTGGCCTATTTGTTAGCCGCCCTTCCGGTCATGTAACGTTGTTCAGAAGATTGTACCCGGCTAGTGTCCCGAGTGAAGACAGCTTGGTGCTCCAGCCGGTGTAATTATCGACCTTCTGCAATGATTTCATGGGGCGCGGAGGAGTATACCCTAAGGCGAATCCTCGATATAATGGGTGGATGACCCCAATAAATCTTCGATGGGCTCGCTTAGTTGATTGGGCCTTGGAGCATTTTTGGATCGAGTTGGAGAACATCGGTCTGTTGGCAGCTGTGAGTGCCACCAGCGTTGGGTTACCTCCGAACCCTAACCTATTTTTGGCACTGATGGAGCGATATATTCCGCTCACCGGGACTTTCGCCACTCCGCTGGGGGAGTTGGATTTGCCCTTCATGAGATGGCAGAGATTTTAAGACTGCCGATGGGGGATACTCCGTACGACGAGTATGTTCCCACAAACCGAGAGTTGGGGGATTCAGACCCTCGGTTAGTGGAAGTGTATCAGGAGCTGATGTGCCACTACCTTGCTTGCACCGCCTTCTATGCTGAGCCTTCAGATTTGGCTCACACCAGTAAATGGACGTCCTACCTCTTTTTTCACCGGGCTAGGGCTGCTCAGCCGGAGAAAGTCTTGGAAGTCAACGATGAGCCTGTGAATCCTCTGAGCGTGCTGACTGCTCAGGAAGTCGATGATCTCTTGGAGGATGCTAGGGCTCCGGATCGGATCCTCGTCGAATGGATAGGAAAATACCCTACAGGTACTAAGGCCTATAGTTATCTAAGGCATTGCCGCAGGGCTCTATCCAAGGAAGCTCAACTGGCTGACTTTCTTTCTATATGGCTGCGCCGACTGGTGGTACCCGGCATCACATCTGCGGATCATATTCACCGCAACACCTTGTGGCCTGCAGTGCGTCTGGTGTTTGGGGCGAGACTGGGCTTGCTCCCTGCCATGGTGTGCCGTATACAAGCTGGCTTGAGGGCGTTGACTGAGGCGCTACTCGCTGATGAAGCTCGACGTGAAAGCTTTCCCCGGGTGGAATTACCATACCTGTATTTGATGGGATGGTTAATTTTTCATAACCCCTGGGTGATGTCTCCTGGTTCCGGCAGTAGCTTGGGGGGGAGTTTCTTGCTGAATTACAAGAAATCCTCTTGGAATGTGCTCACAATTTTAGACTGTCGGCGAGTGCTGCATTGCGGTCACAGCTGGAAGCTCCTTTGCAGTGTTCCCTCTGTTCATCGCAACCAATCGGGGATTAGGCTTGAGGACTCAGGTAGAGATAAGACCACTCTTTCTCCTGAAGCCTTCAATTGGTTGGTCTGTATTAGACCTTCCCACCTGTTGTACAGAAGTGAAGATCACTGCTTCTTCGAATCCTACCTGCCTAGTCGGTTTGCCAGGCAGTTTGGGTATGATCAGTTGCATGTGGACAATGCCGTCACCAGCTTCAGGTCTAGAGGTAGACTCATCGATGGAGCGAGGGAATGGCGATATTTTATCATGGGCTGCACCGGGGCAATTTTTACTGTGCCCTTCGTCACACCCTCCACGGAGCTGCGCATCCTGCATTCGTATGCCCAGTTCTATGTGGCAATGAACACCTCCCATCGTGATTTTGATATGGATGGAAGCTTTAGGGTGCCCTCTTCCAAGCCTGGGGGAAGGGTTGAAGTCCCCTCGATTTCTTCTGTCGAGGGCGACGAGTCCGCTACTCCGGATGAGCCTCTCGTATCGGTACCGAGGGGTGAAATACCTCCGCCTGCAGGGGCGTTGGTAGTCTCAGGGAAACGAAGGGCTCTCGCTCTGAAGGAGGCTTCCCCTTGTAAGAGGACGAAGAGGATGGTTACTCGTCCTCTCCAGATTCCTGGCCTTGAGGCTCCTGGAAATGAGCCTGCTCTCCCTATGTCGGGGATGATTCTTTGATTGGGGGTTCCTCGCCTTTTAGAGAGGAACCTTCTACAGTTTTGGCCGGTGGCGTCGGAGAATCTCAGCTGGAGGCTGCTGCCGCTGCTACTGCTTCAGGTAGTGGAACGAAGTCGCCTTCGAGGCTGGTTATAAGATTCTATATACCTTTGTCCGGATCAGCATTGGGAGAGGCCCCTGCCATGCCGGTCAGCGCTTCTAGCGAGATTCCAGTTGATGCGCCTCAAGTGGATCTCGGCGAAGACCTAGAAGAGTATTTGCCAGTGTCAGTTAGCAGGTCCTCTTCTCCAGGTATGACAGCTTGGCTAGCATCATTGTCGTCTTTTCGTGCCTCTTCTTTAGGAAAATTAATATCGTGTTTTGACATTAACTTCCTCTTGTCTTCTTCTCAGGGGACGACCTCTTCGAGGAGGGCAATGTATATGCGCCCTTCGGCTCTGTGTCAGGTCCTGGCGTTGATACGGAGGTGCCTGGTTTTGAAGGGGAAGCATCTTCGGGTGCCGGCTCGCCTGCCGACGAGGCTTCGATACCTCAAGAGGACGACCCTGTCGTTGCTACAATGCCTCCTTCGAGTATGCGGGTTGGCGCTTCCTCTTTTGTCGCACCCCCTGTTGAGACGAGGACTGTGGCGACATCGATTGCGGTTGCCTCTGGAGCGAGGTTCGACAACATTGCAGCCACTCCTAGCGTGCATTCGGGCCTAGCTGCACTGACCGAGCAGTATACCAGTATCTTCAACAACACTTTGAAAAAGCTAATATCAATGGTGTTGGAGAAGAATCTATTTTTGATAGAGGCGATCAGGGACCTTGGCGATACTAGTTTAGCTGACGCCCTGGCGGAGGTAGTTAATGGTTTGGAGCAACCCGTTAACGAATACTCGCAGCTATCCCAAGATAGTGTGGACGATTTAGTCCAGGCAAGATATGACTCCTTGACTGCACAACTTGTTGAAAAGGTGAAAGACCTGAATAAAATCCTCCAAACAAATCAGCAGGAGATGGATGAAGAAAAAGTCGTCTTGGAGGAGGCTATTGCTCTTCAGACGAAGTGCAAGGCTGAGCATGACGGGAATGTAGCGAGGGTCCTTAAACTGGAGATGAAGCTTGCTCAGGCAAGGGAATAGACTTCTAAGTCGTTAGAAGGTCTCAATGTGGCAAATGGCCGACTGGTCATAGCAAAGCAGAACTTGGCGAGGAAGGATGTTGCCCGCTTTGGTTTCCTTCGAGCTAGAGCCGAGCTATCCCTCTTGATTAATGATGAGGCACGGCTGGAGCGGGCCCGTGTTGATGTCTTGGATTCCAAGAATGCGAAGATGGTCAGACTGGCACAGCAGATTCGCGATTTGACTGCTCCTCCTTCATGATGTACTTTTGCTTTTGCTTTTTAATGTATTTCTGCTCTCTTTTTTGGGGAATAACAAAGAGGCTTTTCATCTGACTTTGTGGACCCGTCATTTCGGAATATAAATGACGGGTTTGGGTGAGAGTAATATCAGAGGTAGTATGGACGTGATAGTCTCTCGGTAAACCCTTTTTTAGCAGGGCGTATCTATTCAGAGGTCATATGGACATGATAGAATACGGCCCAACTAGTTTCGTTTTGGAAGTTGTTTTGTCAGAATGAGATTTTTTTTTTGCCTTATTCCACTTGAGCAGAGGAGGTTAAGCATAGTACCTTTTCAGGAATTTGTCATTGATAGAAGCCATTAGTAGGTCTCCATTAGGCTGGGCTAACCTGTAAGCGCCGTTTGAGAACGTTGTCTCGATCACGTAGGGGCCTTCCCATTTGGACTGAAATTTGCCCTTGCTCCTGTGAGTGAGAATCATTGGCCTTCTTACAGCTAAGACTAGCTCGCCAACTTTGAACACTCTTTCCTTTACTTTTTGATTAAAAGCTCTGAAAATGCACGCTTGATAGAACACGATGCTCTGTTGAGCTTGAAGGCGTTTCTCGTCTAATCCATCTAGCTCTTGAAGCCTTAAAAGGTCATTCTTTTCCCGAGCTAACTCATTGGTGACTGCTATCCTGAGTAACGGGATTTGGATTTCGATAGGAAGAACTGCTTTGCTCCCGTAGACCAGTGAGAACGGGATACAACCTGTTGGCGCTCGGACCGTTGTGCGGTATGCCTAGAGACATTCTCCCAGCTTCTCGTTCCAATCTCTTTTGTTCGAAGAGACAAACTTTTTCAAGAGTTTGATAATGGTTTTGTTGAAGGCTTTCGCCAAACCATTAGCAGCTGGATAATACGCCGTAGAGGCGACATTTTGTATCTGATTTTTATCGCAAAATCGATGAAATGCTTGGCTGATAAACTGAGGGCCATTGTCATGGATTATCCTTCGGGGAATTCCAAAGCGATAAATGACGTGATGCTTGATAAAGCTGATCACATTGGATGTTTTTACCTCAGCTAGAGGGATCGCCTCTGCCCATTTGGAGAAGTAATCTGTGATGGCCAGTATGAACTGGTGACCTCTGGAAGAAGATGGTTGAATAGGACCAATGATGTCCATACCCCATGCTTCGAAAGGCCAGGATGCAACCGTAGGATGTAGATGTTCAGACGGCTGATGTATGAAGTCTGCATGGATCTGACAGGCCCTACATCGTTTGGCATACTTGATTGCGTCTGCGATCATAGTGGGCCAGTAATAGCCCATTCTCCTGATACGATCCTATAGCTTAGGACCGGGTTGATGCGCCCCGTATACACCGTCGTGAGCTTCGCGGATAATCTGCTGTGCTTTGTCATTAGAGAGACATCTCAATAGCAGTCCATCGTAGGTCCGGCGATATAGGCATTGTGCAGATGCATCAAAGTAGAAGCGTAATGATCGTCTTTGGATGGATGCTGCTTCTTTAGGGTCCTCCGGCAAAATTTCGTATGCCACAAAATCTATAAAAGGACTTCTCTAATCTCTCGTAGGAGGATCGGTGTTCATAGCGTAACTGCGTTCGATGTGAGCGTTGTTCTTCACGCAAAATAGATCTCTGTTAAGAAGGATTACCGAATTCTGCCTTCTTATAGGAGTAGCTAAATCTGCAGCTAGACTGGCTAGGGCATCAGCTTCCAGATTCTGAGATCGAGGTACATGCTCTAGGAAGAATCCCTTGAATGTCACGGCTATCTCGATCGTTGCTTGGTGATAGAGGACGAGGTCTGGATTCCGGACTTCATATATTCCCCTGACTTGATTGACGATAAGCAGAGAATCACCAAAAGCTTCCAGAGATTCGACCCCCAGCTCTTTAGTTACTTGGAGCCCGATTAGTAGAGCGTTGTACTCCATGACATTGTTGGAACAGGGCTCGTTAAGAGAGTATGCTCGATAGATGACGAGTTTATCGGGAGTAACCAGGACAATTCCTACCCCTGAAACCACGTTTCCTTTGGGACCAGTCCTGGAGGCGCCGTCGAAGAACAGTTGCCATGCGTCACTTTCCATTGCGGAACTGCATTCTGCAACTTCGTCGGAAATATCCTCGTATAATTTGGAGGCCTCCGGGATCGGATGAGCAGCTAGAAAGTCAGCCAATGCTTGGCCTTTGATGGACTTCTGAGGGACGTACACCATGTCAGATGGTGTCAATAACATCGCCCAAGTTGCGAGTCGGGAGTTAAGAACACTTGGCTTGTTCATCAGTACCCGAAGAGGATTGATCTTGGAGATGATGTGAATAGTCTAGTCGGTGACATAGTGCCGCATCTTCTGGATAGCGAACATCAGAGCCAAACATTCTTTTTCTACCGGGTTGTACCGATGCTCAGCTCCGATCATCATTCTACTTAGATAATAGATAGCATGTTCATGTCCCGCATCGTTCTTCTGCGCGAGAAGAGCTCCCAGAGAATTGTCCATCGCTCGAACATACAGGAAGAATGGTCTTCCAACGACGGGAGGCACCAGAACTGGCGGACTAGTGAGGTAGCGTTTGATATCCCCGAACGCTTGCTGACAGGCTTCGTCCCATACGAAGGATACACCTTTCTTCATGAGGCAAGAAAAAGGCTGGCATCTTCCAGAGAGGTTGGATATGAATCTTCGGATATAGGCCAGACGACCTTGAAATCCCCTGAGTTCCCTCAGATTACGGGGTGGTCGCATTTCTAAGATGGCCTTGACTTTATCAGGGTCCACTTGAATGCCTTTGGCGGTAATGACGAATCCCAGAAATTTGCTACTAGATACACCCAGAAAGGACTTTGTAGGATTCATTTTGAGTTGATGTTGGCGCATCAGCTCAAATACCGACTTTAAGTCTTGGATGTGATTGACCCTGAGGCGGCTTTTGACAGCTATATCGTCTACGTAATATTCCACTGTCTTGCGTAAATGCTTGTGGAATATGTTACTCATAGCCCGTTGGTAAGTAGCTCAGGCATTCTTCAACCCGAAGGGCATGACCGTATAGCAATATAGCCCCAGTGGTGTCCGAAAGGCAGTATGCTTCTCGTCTTTAGGATGCACCTTGATTTGATTGTATCCTGAGAATCTGTCCATGAAAGACATACGTTCGAAACCGCAGGTATTGTCGATCATGACGTCTGTGATGGGAAGAGGAAACTCGTCCTTGGGGCAGGCTGCGTTCAGATCTCGGTAATCGATGCAGACTCGCACTTTCCTATTCTTCTTCATGACCGGGACAACATTGGCGACCCAGTCGGGATGTTGTTCCTCCCGGATAAAACCGCAGGCTATCAACTTCTTGACTTCAGCTTCAATGGCGTCCATCATATCCGGGCGAAATCGACGTTGGTGCTGCTTTACAGGCTTTGAATCGGACAATATGTTGAGTTTATGAGTAGCCACCTTTGGATCAAGTCCTGGTATATCCTCATAACTCTACCTAAAGACGTCAATGTATTCTCTTATCAGTTGAATGACTTCTTCCCTTTCAGCTGGGAAAAGAATGTTACTGATAAATATCGGCTTTGGTGAAAGTTTATCCCCAACACTAATCTGGATAACTTCATCTTTGGTGGGAGGTTCTCTCTGCTCGAAGCAGAATTCCCACTGTGTATCCATTTGCTGAGCCCAAGCGTCATTCTCAAATAGTTTGGATTCTTGTTCGTCTGATTCGAAGGGATCCGTCACTACCATATTTACTGGTAATATTTGCTCGAGAGCACGAGATAAGTTGGAGGGCGATGAGCCGTCTTGAAAAGGGGAAAAGGTTTCCTCAGCTGACTTGGAAGTCGTAAGGGAGGTGGCATACCCTAACCCGAAATGATTTTGTTGATAGTGGGGATTGCCATACGGCGGTATTCGTCTGCCTTTCCCATAGTTGAGACCTGGCTTCAGCTTCAAGTTGTAATCCATGTTTTGCATAATCTTTAAGGCTTGCGGGCTGTACCTGTGAACATGTATTTCACCAGCATCATCATCGAAGGAATCTTCTTGTATAGTCGATTCGTCGCGCGTGCGGCCGAAGACTATTGAATGCTGATTGCTGCAGACGGGCAGAACAATGAAGATAGAGTCCTCATGTGGTCCATATGTCGTGACGACATTGGATGATGATGCTACTTTCCATATGTACGGATGATAGGAATCTATAGCTTCCAAGAATTTTTGCGATATAGGTTCTATATCGTCATGGGGAGAGGATTCCTGATTTGGAATCTGAGCGTCGATATACTGAAAAGAGGATGTTTATTATCATCTGGAACTCCGTTCCCGGTTGTATTTACATCAGCCGGCTGCTTGTTGCGCCGAAGGTTGATGACCAAGGGTGGAGGATTCTGGTTCCAAGTGATCACTAGAGGATCACCCCCTTTTTCTGAGCTGGTTTTGTTCAGGTGGATAGCCATAGGCTCCATGGCTTTTGGACGAGTAGTTCGCCCTTTCCCTCTGATTGACAGTGGTTGTTCGGCAGAGGGTCCTTCAGGCTCCCGGTAGTATTCCTTCTCTGCTTGGGCTGACACCTCCTCCGCGTAGTCTTGAGAGTACAATACGGCATCAGAATAGTAGGATTCTATTCCTTTGAATAGGTTTAGGTCAGCAACCTCCGTTTGTACTGTTCCTTGGGGGTCTACATATTTAAGGCATTGATGTAGAGTAGTAAGAACGATGTTGTGGTCGTGGATCTATGGTCTATCCAGCAAAATATTGTAGGATACCTCAGAAACGATTACATAGCATGTAGCCACCGACCTGAGGTTGCCAATCTGGATCCTCAGGCAAATTTTCCCTAGCGGCTTACTTCTTCCGGCATTAAAACCTACGATTGTAGTGTTGGTGTAAGCCAATTCGCTGGTAGGAACCCTCAGCGGTCTGAGCAGACTATGAGGAATGATGCTAATTGATGATCCTGGATCTATGTGGATCCGGTCGACCTCCATGGAACCAACATATCCGGTGTAATAGAGGGGTCTGTCATGCCTGTTATATTTTAACAGCATGTCATCTTGTGTGAAAGTGATGTTCGGGACCACCTCCATCACACTGTGGCATTGAGGACACGCTACTGGTTCCTCGTCAGGGGGCTTAAGCTGGGTCAAGTATGCTTCCACCTGTATCAGTGCTTCACTCAGGGCTAGACGAGTGTCTTGGGAGAGCCTGAGTAGCTCAAAGATGGACAACCTGGCTGGTGTATTGGCCAGTTGGGCCAGGATGTCAAAGTTGTATGGCTTCTCTAAACCTTTGTTTTGAATATTTTTCACAGGTTTATCGAAGCGTACTTCTTTTTGCTTCCCCTTGTCCGTCGAAGTCGGTCTTGCAGGATCAGCCTGTGGTATGGCTGGCTCTGTAGCTGAAGTGTCTGCCGGTGCATCTTTCGGACTTGCTCCGTAGTCCTTGAGGTAAGCTTTCCCTGAACGGGTTGCAGCCAAAGCCTCGTCTTCGTCTGATGGCGAAGAAGTTACAACCATATGGAATGGTTTGCATTTGGAGTTCTTCCTAGACTTAGCCTTAACAGCATTAGTCTCTTTCTCGAGTTTCGATACTAAATCCGGATGAACCCACATGATCTCGCCCCGCCGGGTGGTTAAGGGTACCAGGTCATGATTTTGACCCCTAGCCGGAGGGAGATTGACGATGTTCATCGTTGTCCGGGAAATAGGTGTCACACCGTCCGGGACTTCCTGGGGAGGCAGATTGCCAAATTGTAGGAAGATCATATTGGCCGTGACCGTCTTCTCGGTGTTATGCAGAGTGATGGCCTTAGCATCGATCAGCCCCTGGATCTTCCTTTTCAGTATGTAACACGCCTTGGTCGGGTGGTGTACGTATCTGTGGAAGATGCAGTACTTGGGGTTGTTGGCACTGCCGGCTTCACTGGGCCGCTTCTCCTCCGGAAGGGTGATCTTGCCACTCTTGATGAGACACTCGAATATACTCGGAATATCGTCGTCGTCGAAAGAGTATACTTCGACGGGCCTGGAAGTCCCAGGTTTTGTCTGCGTGGTTGCCGCAGTCTTTTGTCTGGACGTATTGATTGCCAGAGCTTCTTTTCCTTTGGAACTGCGAGGTTGGTCGCCGTTGGGGGATGACCTTTTGCCTCTGTCGGAGGTAGAGATCATAATGCCATTATCGTGCGCCTTGCGACTGTTGTCATCGGCGGCCACTGCTGAGATGATGAAGGAGGGCCAGTCGTGGAACTGATATGGTCCTGTGAACACCGAGACCACGGGAAGGAGGTTCTTCCTGCAAATGTTCACCAACGCAGAGTCTGGAACTCCTGGAGGTATCTGTAGCGTGGCTTGACGAAAACGTTCGATGAAGGTACGAACGTCCTCTTTTTCCCTCTGCTTGACTTCGATGAGAGAGGACATAGACATGTACATTCCTCCCTCGTAGAATTATATGAAGAATAAAGCCTTGAAGTCTTCGAAGGAAGTAATGCAGTTGTCTGCCAGGCTGCGGTACCACTGGTAAGCCACTCCTGAGAGACAGCCCTTGAACACCCGAGTGAGGAGGGCATCATTCCCTTATAGCAATACCGTCATCATACTAAAATAGTTCATGAACTGACTTGGCGATGTTTTTCCCTCGAACAGAGCCATAGTCTGAGGTTTGTATCTTGGAGGGAAAGGGACCTCTTCCCAGATAGCCGGGTAAGGCTGGTTGATTTCCAATTTCTTGAGCTGATCTTTGTGCTTCAAGGCATCGAATTGGGCTTTCAACTCCCGTACTGCTTGTATAAAATTTTTAACCGGTAGCGAGACCACGGATTGGTGCGGAGTTGGTTGTATCGTGACTCCCGCAGGAGGTAATGCATTCTCCGAGTGAGGAAGTGGAGGACCAGCTGTCTCTTGATCTAGAGCAGGTTCTTGGACCGTGTTGGATGGTGGCAAGTCCACCCCCACACGTATCTGTGCTGGCAGGACTGATGTTTTAGCCATAGCAGCCGCCTGTTGAGTTAGCATCATCTGGTGCATGTTCTCCATCATGGATTGCATTTGTTTCAGAGACGTCTCCAGTGTAGTGATGTACTGTTCCTCGCTTCCTGACGGCGAAGCTTCCTCATGTTCATCTCTAATGGCGTATACTCCTATTTTCCTGGGCATCATCGAAGGATGTGTATAGGTCGCTGCAGAAGTCGACTCTATACTCTCAGTATTTGATTCAGGAGAATGGCGACCCCCAGCGTCAGAATCAGAGGAGTTCGAAGTCAGTTGTTTTGACCTCGAACGAGTGTTCTGGAACACCCCATCTTCAGTGTCTCTGAGGAGCATGTTGAATCTCCTTCGGCTCGGAGTTCTAGAGGATGGACGTCTTGAGCCTGAGTTTCCTCCAGGTATATGTGAAGCCATGTTCACAGATACATGCGTGGGCTCTTCTTTTAGGAAAGATGAAGAGTAGCTCAGCTGGTCGAAAACTGGCTGTTTTGCTTTAGAACAGCAGCAATTAATTATAATTCTGTGACCATCACAACAGTGCTCGCTAGGAGGCGTAATAGCCATGCTGGAAGATTCCCTCTCCTTGCGTCTCTGGATTAGATACTTGCACAGGTCAGGAGAAGTTGCAGAAGAAGAAGATGATGGCTTGTTCCTCCTGTTCCCATTAGTAGGCGTGCGGCTGATGGAGACCATAGTCTTCCTTGTGCCACTCGTATACAACAGATTGGCTATCTGGGTAGCGAATAATCTCCGAGGAGCGCATCTTTCCGTCAATCGAGCCTTCTGTACGCTTAGGGACTTCGCCTGGCGTAATTTCGAGCTTCGCTCTGGTTAGCGTAAGGCTAAGGATATCCTCAGGCGGCCATCAGCTTCTCGCGTAATTTGGAGGGCGGGTAGATTGTTCCCTTGCTGGCGTGAATGCCGAAAAGTTAAGTAGCTCACCGCTTGCTTTTCCTTGCGGAAATCACAAGGGTCATCAGGTTCCCCGTAGAGGTCAGATGTTGTCTTACGCGCGGAGCGTGCTTTGTATTTCCGATTTGGCGCTGAGGCATCATCAGAAGTTTTGTCTATTCTGCCACGGACGGGAGACTGGTTTCTACGGGTAGAGCGCAGTAGATACCTCTGGGTTAGCGCTGAGGCTTTGCCCGAAGTTTTGTCTGTACCGCGCGTAGCGGAAGACTAGTTTCTACGCATAGAGCGCAGTGGATACTTCTGTGTTAGCGCTGAGGCTTAGCCTAAAGTTTTGTCTGTACCGCGCGTAGCGGGAGACTGGTTTCTACGCGTGGAGCGCAGTGGATACTTCTGGGTTAGCGCTTAGGCTTTGCGCAAAGTTTTGTCTGTACTGCGTAACGGGAGACTGAATTTTACGTGCAGGGCACGGAGGAAGCAATGCTATAACCTCGTTGGACGGAGAGATCGGAGAGATCGGAGAGTCCATAGGGATGGTAGAGGATGTCTTGGGCATCCAGACCTTGCGCAGCTTCCTGTTGTTTTGTGCAGAGAGAGAGAGTGAGAGCTACCCCCCGTCCGAAGCATGTCTTCGTAGGCAGACTGGTCGAACTGGACGACCAGTGTCTTCTTCACGGATCCCACGGATACCGCATCGTGTTGAGCAATCGCTTCCTCAGCAGAAGAGAAAGATGTCCCTAGCAGAGTCGCCATCATGTTTGTGGTATTAAACGAAAGAACAAAATATATATAATACGAGGTTTGCATGAAACCCACATTCTTTAGTTTACAAACAAACTTGTACAATTTGATCCTATACGAGGATGTAGGAGTATAATTTATTTAATCTGGGTAGATGATTGCTATAGGTGTCTGATCTGCAGTCGATCACTTTAGCCCTTGGACTACACGATGGTGAAGAAGTGCCGTGGAAGGCGGAAAGCAGCTTCGTAGGTTGCGGAAGAGAGTGGATGCACGATGCCAATGTCGTCGATCGTTACTCTTTGCCTGAGCTCTAGATGCTTCTCTCTCTCTCTCTAAGGCTCTTCGATCTCTCCTTAATCTCGAATGTTTTGACCTGTGGATCGTTACTCTTTCAAAGTTTCGACCTTGTTCGATTTTTAAAGTCTCGACCTGTTCCTCTGTTGATAGAGGTCTCTATTTATAGAGTTTGGTGACAGTGACCACTCAATCGGTATGGAAACTGAGTAATGGAAAGTACAGCATCCTTTTACACAACGGTTAAAATAACCAAAGCCTGCGTATAGATGACCTTTTGAATGTGCGTGTGATGCAGGTCCAACTAAGGGACAAAATGCGTATAATCGCTACGAAGATCACGGTGTAGAAGCCACGTAGGTAGGTATCCCTCGTGTAGAAGAGGTTAGCGTAGAAGCCAATGTCTGTCACCATGGCGTAGAAGCCAAGTAGGCATAGAAGCCGAGTAGGCGTAGAAGCATGATGGCATAGAAGCCGAATAAGCACAGAAAGCCGAATGAGCATAGAAGCCGAACGAGCATAGAAGCTGAATGGGCGTAGAAGCCGAGGTGATATGGACGTCTTTAGCCGAAATCTCGGCTCTTGGAGATATAATCAAATCTGTCGCATTAAATGCAGAGATCCGCCATCATCATTAATTGTCGCGGCGTGTTCCGAAGGCCTGCCACCGTTCTGAGCATTCAGTGCAGAGACGTGCCTCGAGTCCCGTACGAAGAGCAGCTTTTGATGTGGCAGTCTGTTTGTCTTTCGCGGAGCGTAAACTGTTCATGTTTGCCTGTGTAAAACAAGGCAGCGTATCCCCTTGTATGCGTAAAAGTAGTCTCCGCTGAGGGGATGTCAGTAAACGATGGTTCGGTGATATTTAATCAAATCCTCTTCATTAAATGCAGAAATTTGCCATCATACTGTGGGGCATGTCCCGAGTGGTCTGCCATCTTTTCAGCCGTCGTCTGGGTAGCCGTGCAGCACTTTTTGTCAGGTGTCAGATGTCAGGTTCACTGCGTGACTTGACAGGTTCATTTCGGGGAAGACGAAGCGTTCCTCGTACGCTTTATCGCTGCCATGAAAGCGGATGAGTTTTTACGCCATGGAGGAGATGAAGCACCCCGTCTACGCTGAAGCGGCCTGGACATACTGCATTTACGCGGATATAGAAGCATGAAAAATACGCCGGATGACTACGCGGCATATCGGTACAGAGCAGCATAGGCAGAGGCCTTAAGAGCCATCAAGCGTGCAACAGAGCCTTTTTCGCTAGAACAGAACGTGAAACATAAAAGCTCAAAGGACCATCTGCGTGAGGCAGTACTTCCAAGCCACTTCAGCGTAAACAGGGAGCTTCATCGCCTCCAGGGCATAAAACTCCTCCCCTTTCATACGCAGCATTGAGGTGTACAAAAGACGCTTCGTATTCCCCGAAGTGAACCTGTCAGATCCTGCAATGAACCTGTCAGAGCCTGAAATGAACCTGACGTCTGGACTTCTGGCAAAGGGATACGGCTCGACTACCCAAGCGACGGCTATAATGATGGTACTGCACTGCCACCCAGGCTGTCAAATACCGCCATCCCCTTCGCGTGAACTGCTTTTTCAAACACGAAGGGATACGCTGCCTTGTTTTACACAGGCAAAATGCGAGCTGTTTACGTTCTGCAGTAGACAAACTGCCTGCTACACCAAAAGCTGCACTCCGTACGGGGTTCGAGGCACGTCTCTTCGCCTAATGCACAGAGCGATGACAGTTTCTCGAGGCACGTCTCTGCGACTGATGTGCAGAAAGGGTTGCAGACCGTCAAAGAACACGCCTCCATATTTAATGCACAGGATGGTGGCAAATCTCGACATTTAATGCAAGAGATTTGATTATATCTTCAAAAGCCGTAATTCCGGCTAAGACGTCCACATCAGCACTGTGGCACGGTACGCAGCGGCTTCTACGCCCATCCAACGTCTGTGCTCATTCGGCTTCTACACCTGCTCGGCCCCTGTGCCCCTTCGGCTTCTACGCCTGCTCGGCCCCTGTGCCCCTTCGGCTTCTATGCCTGTTTGGTCCCTGTGCCCCTTTGGCTTCTATGCCTGCTCGGCCCCGGTGCCGCTTCGGCTTCCATGGCTGTTCGGCCTCTACGACCACTCGGCTTCTGTGCCTGTTCGGCCCCTGTGCCCCTTCGGCTTCTATGCCTGTTCGGCCTCTACGACCACTCGGCTTCTATGCCTGTTCGGCCTCTACGACCACTCGGCTTCTACGCCTGTTCGGCTTCTATGTCGGTTTGATAACTATTTGGCTTCTATGCCATGGTGACAGACATTTGGCTTCAATGCCAACCTCTTCTACACAATGGATACCTACCTACGTGGCTTTTATGCCGTGATCTTCGTAGCAATTGTACGCGTTGTGTACCTTAGTTGGACCCGCGTCACACGCTCATTCAAAAGATCATCTATACGTAGGCATTGGTTACTTTAACCGTTGTATAAAAGGGTGCTGTACTTTCCACTCCTCGGTTGTTACACCGACGGAGTGGTCACTGTCACTAAAACTCTATAAATAGAGACCTCTATCAATGAGGAACAAGGTTGGAAAATTGGTCAAGAAAACCAGAGAGAGAGAGAGAGCACCCAGAGCTCAGGCAAAGAGTAGGGATCGACGACTTTGGCATCGTGCATCCACCCTCTCCTGCAACCTTCGAAGCTGCTTCCTGTCTTCTACGGCACTTCTTCAACATTGTGTGGTCCAAGGGCTAAAGTGATCGACTACAAATCAGACACCTATAGCAATATTTATCCAGATTAAATAAATTATACTCCCATATCCTCGTATAGGATCAAATTGTACAAGTTTGTTTTTAAACCAAAGAAGGCAGGTTCTGTGTAAACCCCATATTGAATACATCTTCATTCTTTCGTTTAATACCACAAACAAGATGGCGACTCTGCTGGGGACGTCTTTCTCTTCTGACGAGGAAGCAATTGCTCAACACGATGCGGTATCCGTGGGATCCGTGAAAAAGATACTGGTCATCCAATTCGACCAGTCTGCCTACGAAGACATGTTTCGAACCGGGGGTAGCTCTCACTCTCTCTCCGTCCAAGACAATAGGAAGCTGCGCAAAGTGTGGATGCCCAAGACATCCTCTACCATTCCTGTGGACTCTCCGATCTCTCCGATCTCTCCGACCAATGAGGTGGTAGCACTGCTCCCTCCGTGCCCTGCACGTAAAACTCTGTCTCCCGCTACGCGCGGTACAGACGAAACTTCGGGCAAAGCCTCAGCGCTGACCCAGAAGTATTCACTGCGCTCTAAGCGTAGGAACCAGTCTCCCGCTACGCGCGGTACAGACAAAACTTTGGGCAAAGCCTCAGCGCTAACCCAGAAGTATCCACTGCGCTCTACGCGTAGGAATCAGTCTCCCGCTACGCGCGATACAGACAAAACTTTAGGCAAAGCCTCAGCGCTAATCCAGAAGTATCCACTGCGTTCTACGCGCAGAAACCAGTCTTCCGCTATGTACGGTACAGACCAAACTTCTGGTGATGCCTCAGCGCCAGGTCAGAAGTACAAATTACTCTCCAGGCACAAGACAACAGCTGACCTCTACGAGGAACCAGATGAGCGCCGTGATTTTCGCGAGGGGAAGCCAGCAGCAGAATACTCGACTTCTCGGCCTTTACGCCGGCGAAGAAGCAATCTGCCTACCCTCCGGATTACGCGGGAAGCCGACGGCCGACTGAGGACCTCTTCAGCCTTACGCTACTCTGAGCGAATCTCCAATTTACCCCAGGCGAAGTCCCACGACGTAAAGCAAGCTCAGGTTGCTACTCCTCCTGACCTGCGCAAATACCTAATCCAGAAGCGTAAGGAGAGGGGACCTTCCAACATGTCTATTATGTCCCCTATCGAGCAATGTTGTAATAGTCATAAAATTGTGATTGACTGCTGCTGTTCTAAAGCAAAATGGTCAGTTTTTGACCGATTGAGCTACTCTCAGTCTTTCCGGGAAGAAGAGCCCGCGTATGCGTCCGTGAATATGGCTTCACACATACCTAGAGGAGGGTCAAGCTCAAGATGTCATCCCTCAGGGCCTCCGAGCCGAAGAAGATTCGAAGACCTCCTCAGGAACACTGAAGCTGGGGTGTTCCAAAACACCCGTACAAGGTCACAGCAACCAGCTTCGTACTCGTCTGATTCCGACGCTGGGGGTCGCCCATCTCCCAGATCAGATGCTGAGAGTATAGAGTCGACTTCTGCAGCGACCTATACTTATCCTTCGAGGACGCCCAGGGAAATGGGAGTTTACGCCATTGAAGACGAACGCGAGGAAGCTTCGCCGTCAGGAAACGCGGAATAACGCATCACTATGCTGGAGACGTCTCTGAAACAAATGCAATCCATAATGGAGAACATGCACCAGATGATGCTAATCAGCTCGTAACTGCCATGGCTCAAGCGTCGGTCCCGCCAACTCAGATACGTGTGGGGGTGGACTTGCCACCATCCAACCCAAGCCAAGAGCCTGCTCTAGATCAAGAGTCAGCAGTTCCTCTGCTTCCTCACTCGGTGAATATATTACCTCCCGTTGGAGTCACGATACATCCAACTCCGTACTACACCGTAGCCCCACTTCCAAATGAAAATCCGATACAGGCAGTACGGGAGTTGAAAGCCCAGTTTGACGCCTTGAAGCACAAAGATCAGCTCAAGAAACTGGGAATCAACCAGCCTTACCCAGCTATCTGGGAAGAAGTCCCTTTTCCTCCGAAGTACAAGCCTCAGACTATGGCTCTGTTCGAAGGAAAAACATCGCCAAGTCAATACATGAACTATTTCAGTATGATGACGGTGTTGCTACAAGGGAACGACGCCCTCCTCACTCGGGTGTTCAAAGGCTGCCTCTCAGGAGTAGCCTATCAGTGGTACCGTAGCTTGGTGGACAACTGCATTACTTCCTTCGAAGACTTCAAAGCTTTATTCTTCACGCGATTCTACGAGGGTAGAATGGACATGTCTATGTCCTCTCTCATCGAAGTCAAACAAAAGAAAAAGGAGGACGTTCACACCTTCGTCGAACATTTTTGTCAGGCCACCTTATAAATGCCTCCAGGAGTTCCAGACTCGGCGTTAGTAGACATTTGCAGGAAGAACCTCCTTCCCATAGTCTCGGTGTTTACAGGACCATATCAGTTCCATGAGTGGCCTTCGTTCATCGTCTCGGCAGTGGCCGCCGAAGACAACAGTCGCAAGGCATGCGACAATGGCATCATGATCTCTGCCTCCGATAGAGGCAAAAGGTCATCTCCCAGCAGCGACCATCCTCGCAGCTCCAAGGAAAAAGAAGCTCTGACAGTTAATACGTCCAGACAAAAGACGGCGGCGACCACGCAGACGAAGCCCGGGACTTCCAGGCCCGTCGAAGTCTACTCTTTCGACGACGATGATTTCCCTAGTATATTCGAGTGTCTCGTCAAAAGCGGCAAGATCACCCTTCCGGAGCTAAGGCGGCCCCAAGAAGTCGGCAGTACTGACGACCCCAAATACTGTATCTTCCACAGATACGTACACCACCCAACAAAGGCGTGTTACATACTGAAGAGGAGGATCCAGGGGTTGATCGATGCTAAGACCATCACTCTGCACAACACCGAGAATACGGTCACGGCCAACATGATATCTCTACGATTCGACGATCTGCCTTCCCAAGAGGTCATGAACGGTGTCATGCCCATTTCCCGAGCTACGATGGACATCGTCAATCTCCCTCCATCTAGAGATCAAAATCAAGACCTGGTACCCCTGACCAACCGGCAGGACGAGATTATGTGGGTTCATCCGGATTTGGTGTTAGAGCTCGAGGAAGAGACTAAAGCTACTAAAGCTACGTCTAGAAAAAGCTCCAAGCGCAAACCATGCCACATGGTCGCAACTTCTTCGCCATCAGACGAGGACGAGATACTTGCTGCAACCCGTTCAGGGAAAGCCTACCTCAACGACTGCGGAGCAAGTCAGGAGGATGCACCGGCGGACGCTTCAACTGCCAAACCTTCAGGACCAGGCCCCGTCATACCAGAGGCTAGCCCTTCAAAACTGACGCCGGCAGACAAAGGGAAGCAAAGAGAAGTGCGCTTTGATAAACCTGTGAAAAACATTCCAAACAAAGGTTTTGAGAAGCCATACAACTTCGATATCCTGGCCCAACTGGCTAATACACCGGCCAGGCTCTCCATCTTTGAGCTACTCAGGCTCTCCCAAGACACTCGTTTAGCCCTGAGTGAAGCGCAGATGCAGGCGGAGGCATGCTTGACCCAGCTCAAGTCCCCCGACGAAGAACCAGTGGCATATCCTCAATGCCACAGTGTGATGTAGGTGGTCCCAAATATCACTTTCACCCAAGACGATATGCTGTTAAAACATAACAAGCATGACAGGCTCACGATGGCGTATGCGGAGCGCATCAGCCCGGTCCTAAGCTACAGGATCATGTCAGGAGAATGGGCTATTACTGGCCTACTATGATCATAGACGCGATCAGCTATGCAAGACAATGCAGAGCCTGTCAGGTTCATGCAGACTTCATACATCAGCCGTCTGAATATCTATATCCTACGGTTGTATCCTGGCCCTTCGAAGCATGGGGTATGGATATCATAGGTCCTATTCACCCGTCTTCTTCTAGAGGCCACCGGTTCATACTAGCCATCACGGATTACTTCTCCAAATGGGTAGAGGCGATCCCTCTGGCTGAGGTAAAGGCGTCTGACGTAATCAGCTTCATCAAGCATCACGTCATTTATCGCTTTAGGACTCCCCGAAGGATAATCCATGACAATGGACCTCAGTTCATCGGCCAAGCGTTTCATCGATTTTGCGATAAAAATCGAATACGTAATATTGCCTCTACGGTATATTATCCAGCTGCTAATGGTTTGGCGGAAGCTTTCAACAAAACCATTATCAAACTCCTGAAGAAGTTCGTCTCTTCGAACAAAACAGACTGGAACGGGAAGCTGGGCGAATGTCTCTGGATATACCGCACGACGGTACGGACACCGACAGGTTGTACCCCCTTTTCACTGGTCTACGGGAGCGAAGCAGTTCTTCCCATCGAAGTCCAGATCCCGTCGCTCAGGATAGCCGTGACTAATGAGCTGACCCAAGAAAAGAATGACCTGTTAAGGCTTCAGGAGCTCGAAGGATTAGACGAGAAATGCCTCCAAGCTCAACAGCGCATCGCGCTCTTCCCAGCACGCATTTCCAGAGCTTTCAATCATAAAGTAAAGGAAAGAGTGTTCAAGGTCGGCGAGCTAGTCTTAGCCGTAAGAAGGCCAATGATTCTCACTCACAGGAGTAATGGAAAATTTCAGCCCAAGTGGGAAGGCCCTTATGTGATCGAGACAACGTTCTCGAATGGCGCTTACAGGTTAGCCCAGCCTAATGGAGACCTATTAATGGCTCCTATCAACAATAAATTCCTGAAGAGGTACTATGCTTAACCTTCTCTACCCCAGGGTAGAATATAGCGGGAATCCCAATTCTGATAAAACTACTTCCACAACGAAGCTAGTTAGGTCATATTCTATCATGTCCGTATGACCTCTGAATAGGTATGTCCTGCTAGAAGTTTATCGAGAGTTTATCACATCCATACTACCTCTGATATCACTCTCACTTAAACCTGTCATTTATATTCCGAAATGATGGGTCCACAAAGTCAGAAAAGATTCGCTTTATTTCCAAAAAGAGCAGAATTACATTAGGGAAGCTAAAAGCAAGAAAGGGTACATCATTGCAGGGGAGCAGTCAGATCGCAAATCAGCTTCGCCAGTGCAGCTACCCTCTCGCCCCTACAAACCAAGGCATCAGCGCGGGCCCGTTCCAGCCGTGCCTCAGGATTGTTCATAAAGGACAGTTCGGCCCTCGCCCGAAGAGAGCTAGCACGAGCAGCTTCTGCACGCTCCAGGTCCCGTCGTGCGGTGCTCAGTCGACCAGACGCTACGCCTAGACCTGCCAGCGACTGAGAAGCCCACTCCTCTGCCCGGGCAAGTTTCTCCTTTAACTTGCGGACCCTCGCTGCGTTCCCTTCGTGCTCGGATTGGTACTTCGTCTCGAGAGCAAGAGCCTCCTCCACGACGGCCTTTCTTTTATCCGTCTCCAGCTTACGGGCTTTGATAGAGTTATCCAAGCTCTCCAGCTGTTTTGTAAGCCGCGCAGTCATGGAGTCGTATCTGGCCTGGACATCGACTTCAAAACTGCCCTGAGTCAGCTGCAAGTATTCGTTAATGGGTTGCTTCAACCCATTAACCATTGCCTCCAGGGCGTCAGCTACCCCGGAATCGCCGAACTCTCTGATGGCCCCAATCGAAAACTGGGAAGCCTTCTTCAGGCTCTCAAAATCTAGATTCTTCCCAACACCATTGTTATCAGCATGTTCAAGTTGGCATAGAAGGTGCCGGTATATAGCTCGGTCAGCGCAACCAGATCTGGTTGAACGCCAGGAGTGGCCGCAATATTGACGAGTTCCCCTCCAAGGACAATTGCAGACGAGGTGGCCACAGTCGCCGCCTCGACAGGTGGTGCGACCGAAGAAGGTGTGGCAACGACGGTCGAAGTCATCGCCATACTCACAAGAGGCGAGGTCACGATGATGGGTTCGTCCCCCTCTTGAGATGACAAAACCACTCCGGGCAAGCTGGCCCCCAAAACCATTTCCTCCCCAAAGTGGATTGCCTCTGTATCATCATCAGGAGCCCGAGCAGAGCCAGAAGGCGTTTCAACGCTATACCCTCCACGGGCGCCATCCCCTGAGAAGAGGACAAGAAAGTTGACATCAATACGATAGTAATCTTTCTAAGAGGAGATATAAAGATAACCTTTACCCGTAGCCAACGGTATATATGCCGCGTCTGCAGCTGATGTAGCTATGTCATGCCTTAATGACGCAATACGAACTGTCATACCTGAAGAAGGAGGTGGGCCAACCGACATCGCCAGGAGCTCCACCAAGCCTCTGCCGAGACGTGTTCGAGGTTCGTTAGCTGGAATCTCGCTGGTCATGCTCATGGATGCAGCAAGAGTTTCCTCCGTTGCTGGTCTAGAGGAAGATTCTCCCATTTGCCTCGGCCACGCGGGCGATTTCATTCCACTACCGGAGGCAGTGGCAGCAACGGCAGCCTCAAGCAGGAATTCTCCGACACCGCCAGCCGA
The DNA here is from genome assembly GCA_036927795.1 of Iris macrosiphon. NCBI lineage: Eukaryota > Viridiplantae > Streptophyta > Magnoliopsida > Asparagales > Iridaceae > Iris > Iris macrosiphon. The sequence continues at coordinate 61,080,258 of JAYESA010000008.1, forward strand.
AACTGAGGGTCCCTCTCCGAGAGACGGGGAACCTCCAATCAAAGGGACATTCCCAACAGGAGAGGCAACAGGTTCCTCTCTAGGAGCCTCAATTACGGGAATCCGGAGAGGACGATCAGCTGTCTTCTTCTTCCTCTTGCGAGGGGAAGTTTGCTTCGAGAAAGAAGCCCTTCGCTTCCCTGAGATCGCCAATGCCCCCGCAGGCTGAGGCACTTCACACCTCGGCACCGACACCAAAGGCTCATCCGGAATGGCGGACTCCTCGCCCTCGTCAGATAAAACCGAGGGGACTTTGATTCTTCCCTCGGGCTTGGAGGAAGGCACCCTGAAGCTTCCAAGAATGTCAAAGTCGCGATGGAGGGTGTTGATCGCCACGTAGAACTGAGCATACGAATGGAGGATGCGCAGCTCCGTGGAGAGGGTGGCGACCAGCACAATGAAGATTGCTCCCGTGCAGCCCATGATGAAGTACCGCCACCCCCTGGCTCCATCAATGAGTCTGCCCCGGGACCTGAAGCTGGTGATGGCATTGCCCACGTGCAGCTGATCATACCCAAACTGCCTCGCGAACCGACTGGGCAAGTAAGGCTCGAAGAAGCAATAATCCTCGCTTCTGTACAGCAAATGGGAGGGTCTGATGCAGACCAACCAATTAAAGGCTTCCGGGGAAAGATTGGTCTTTTCTTCGCCTAAATCCTCGAGCCTAATCCCCGACTGATTACGATGTACAGAAGGGACGGTGCAGAGGAGCTTCCAACAATGACCAAGCCTCAGCGCCAGCCGACAGTCCACGACTGTGGTCACGTTCCAGAGGGAGCCCTTGTAGTTCAGCAAGAAACTACCCCCCGCGCTGCTACTAGGACCGGCAGACATCACCCGGGGGTTGTGAAGAATTAACCATCCAATCAAGTACAGGTATGGTAATTCCACCCGGGGAAAACTCTCACGCCGAGCTTCATCGACGAGCAACCCGTCAGTCATGGCTCGCAGTCCAGCCTATATACGGTACACCATGGCAGGAAGCAAGCCTAGCCTTGCCCCGAACACCAAACGGACGGTGGGCCACAGGATGTTCCGATGAATGTGGTCCGCGGATGCGGTGCCAGGCACCACTACTCGACGCAGCCATAAAGAGAAAAAGCCGGCCAGCTTGGCCTCCTCGGACAAAGGCCTGCGGCAGCGCCTCAAGTAACTATAGGCCTTAGTGCCTTCAGGGTACTTTCCTACCCCGTCATTGAGAAACTGGTCTGGAGCGTTGGCCTCCTCCATAAGGTCCTCAACGACCTCGGCACTGAGCACGGCCAAACAGTTCACGGGCTCGTGCTTGTCCCCCGAAACCTTCACTGACTTGACGGCCCTGGCCCAGTGGAAGAAGAGGTAGGACATCCACTTAGTGGTATAAGCCAAGTCAGAAGGCTCATTATAAAAGGCAGTGCACGCGAGGTAGTGGCACATCAGCTCCTGATACACCTCCACCACCCGAGGATCCGAGTCCTCCAACTCCCGGTTGGTAGGAACATACTCTTCATACGGGGTATCCCCCATCGGCAGTCTCGAGATCGCTGCCATTTCGTGGAGGGCCAACCCCATCTCCCCCAGTAGAGTGGCGAAGGTCCCGGTGAGCGAAATGTATCGCTCCATCAGCGCCAGAAAGAGGTTAGCATTGGGAGGCAACCCAACACTCGTCACGCTCACGGCGGCATACAGTCCGATGATTTCCAACTCTCTCCGAAAATGCTTCAAAGCCCAGTCAACTAGGCAGGACCATCGGAGATTTGTTGGGGTGATCCACCCATTGCACCGAGGATTCTCCTTTGGGTATACCCCCCCTCGCACCATAAAGTCATTACAAAAAGTCGGCAATTGCACCGGCTGGATCACTGAACTGTCTTCACTCGGGACGCTGCCCGGGCACAGTCCCCTGAACAACGTCACGACGCCAGTGGGGCGGCTGACGAACGACCCCCGGTTGGCTCCTTTCAGATAAAAGATCTTTCCCGGCTTCCCGTGAAGATCAGGAGTCAGCGTCCACGACATTCTCCTGCGATGTGTGGCATGGAAGAAAGCCGAGATCGGATAATCTCTCGGCATCGTGGGCAGATACAAGACCACGCTCTCGGCAGGGAAAACCCAGGGTTCTCTCTTGGGCTTCGTCTGGGACTGCTTGTCTATCATGTCCCCAAAGAGGAAGGCCGGCTTGATGTACTGCTCCCCATCTACGTACGTTAGGGGCTCCCCGTTGATCATGCTCAGCAGCATTCGCTCACCCTGAGCCGATATCAAGATCCCCCTCCCTTCGGGATACTGGGGTCCGGAGATAGGAAATGTCACGTGCGACAGATCCTCCAAGTAGTTCGAGTGCAGCATCCCAGAAGCAGATCCCATCACCTCGGCCAGTAGAGACTCATGCAAGTCGACTGCAAAAAAAAAATGCAAGGAAAATACGTCATTTACGAACCTTGCAACATAAAGACCAAGAAGCGACAGTCGGTGCTTTACGCCAAGACCGTACGAAATTTGGTCATCCTACGCCAGGAGTCATATCCGAAAGCATAATTGGCGGTATACGGTCCATGCTTTACGCCAGACTACTAAAATTCTAGTTATTACGCCGGAGGTCCCATCCAAAGCGTAAAACTAAAATTTTACAGTATACACCAAGTCTTCGACAGCCAGAGCTTTCACGCTCATAACTACGAAGACATAGAGTTTTTACGCTGACACATTAAAAATGTGGGCGTAAAAGATGAAAACGTCTCCGTGCGTCATCTTTCTCAAAGAGGCTATCAACACAGAAGACGACCTAGCGCGGTCACGTTCAACATGTGCGAAGGATTTTTCGTCGTTCTTTGTCATTTTCGATGGCTATACCTCTAAGACCGAGTGCGCTACTCGTCGGCAAGATCCTTTTCTCAGAAAGAAGTTCGTATCGCCCGATCGAAGACTCTCTCGTCGGGGCAGAAGCACGAAAAGAAGAGCCTATGCTCTTTCCCTTGGTGGAGAGGGTTTGCTTCGGCACCATTACTGGAAACCTGGAGTGCTCGGAGAAAGTACGAAAAAAAAAAACTCAAACGATCAAAGCTCTCTCTCGCAGAAGACGGATAAAAAGTTTCTCTCTCTAGAAGCTCGGGATATATATGGAGTTTGGGTCGACTACTCGAATCCTCAGGCGGCTCCTCGAAACCCCAACCGAATCTCATAAATTAAATATTTGGTTATGATTTGGTACTACGTCAGCCCGCTACTCTCGAAAGACGGACAGTTAACAAATTCGAAGAGTTTTTCGTGCAAAAGCAGGTCAGCGGTTCCTATGCTAAGGTGCTTTCTACGCTCGACAGCAATAGATCTACGGTTTTACGCTCGCAAGCTACAAGTCTATAATTTTACGCCCGGATGCCTTTGTGCTCGGTAGCTTTTATGCTCGAAAGGCTACAAACCTACGACTTTTTATGCTCAGCAGGTACCAAATTGATGATCTCACGCTCGGTAGTGCTTAGTTTACGCTCGGAGGCAACAGATCTACAACCTCTACGCTCGGAAGATTTTTTTCATTCACAGGCTACAAATCTACAGTTATACGCTAAGGAGCTTTCTACGCCCGACAGCAACAGATCTACGGTTCTATGCTCGCAAGCTATCAGTCTATGGTTTTATGCCCGGATGCATTTGTGCTCGGTAGCTTTTACGCTCGAGAGACTACAAACCTACGACTTCACGCTCAGCAGCTCCAAATCGATGATCTCACGCTCGGTGGCTTTCTACGCTCAACAGGCCTACGAACTCAAGATTTTCAGCTCATCTACGCTACGGATATCTGACTTTCCGCATATCCGAACTCAAGGCGGTCGATTACAGGAGTTCACACAGAAGATACTCCTTCTTGACCTCAACATATCCCAAGTACCCGAAGCATACAAGAGTTCAAACATTGAGAAATTACTCTTCTCGGGTCAATTGGAGGTTCATCCAGACTCCAGTCTGAATATCTCGTCTATTAAAAGATGGCAACTCTGTTAGACAGCCATTTCTCAACCCTGTTCCAAGGGATTTTTCGAGAAGTCATTCTTGAAGACGAAGTCTGAACAAAAATTCTGTTCATCAGAAGTTCACAGCTCTACGCGGTTCCTCAGTCCTAGCAACAGGACAGTTCTAAAAATGTTTAAAATATTCTACAGCGTTCTACGGACTATTCACTATACATAAAGGACAGGACCTAGCACTCTTTCTACAGAGTCGGCGTACAGATTCAGACGTGTCGAAGCTACACATATTCAGACTTCACAGCAACGTATAGCAAGACGATCATATGCGGAGAAGAAAGACGGTTTTATTAAAATCAAAATCATGATTACATATGAGGGAAATCCTGTCTACAAGGGGTTTTTCTTAAATTTTTCATGGTTACATATGAGAGAAATCCCGTCTACAAAGGATTTCCTCGTCGTCGTCGGAAGACCGCCCCCAGAATCCATTCTACCGGGTTCTCGCATCGGTACAGGTCTTCCTCTTATTCCATGGCAGTTCATCGACCACCATAGTCATGAAAAAGAAGATCACCGGCGGAAGGAGGATACAGAACTGGGCCTGCATAAATTATGCAGATCCCCTGCTCCGTATACCATGACCGATCCAGTTGAGGCTTCTTTAAGACCCAACTCGATCAAGGGCAGCAGTTACAGTTTGTCTGCTCTTGTCCGTAGAGGCCTCTGGGGAAAATACACCGCTTGCAAGCTGTGTGGTCAAAGATGACCCTTTCTCTCTCCTTGGGCAACGCCATACAAAGTTGTTGATTATCCCGAGCAAGGGAAGCTAAGATATCCTTCCATGATCCATCGTTGCAGTAGACACTTGCTCGAAGATGCCGTCTTTTTTGGCTCCTTATACGCTGGAAGAACATGATCTCCTTCTTCCTCAAATCGACCCGGCGAACTCCGGCGATCATCTCTGCGTGGTGATGAAAATGTGGAGAGAACAGGCTAACTCCCCCAGTCTTTTTATAGGCGAAAAAGAGTCACACCGGTCCCCAATAAATCCCCCATAAAGTCGGCATCGACCGTTTCAAAAGCTCCATTCAGAAATATTTCGAGTCACGAGGTGCGGTTCATGCTTCATTCAAAGTGTTCCAACTTCACGAGGTGCGGTTCATGCTTTCAAATTCCTCGGAATTTGGAACGCTTTGAATGAAGCATGAACCGCTCCTCGTAACTCGAAACATTTCTGAATGGAGCATTGAAACGGTCGATGCTGACTTTATGGCAGATTTATTGGAGATCGGTGTGATCTCTTTCGCCTATAAAAAGACTGGGGGTTAACCCGTTCTCCCCACATTTCTATCACCACGCAGAGATGATCGCCGGAGTTCGTTGGGCCGACCTGAGAAAGAAGGAGATCATGTTCTTCTAGCGTGTAAGGAGCCAAAGAAGACGGCTTCTTCGAGCAAGTATCCACTGCAATGATGGATCATGGATGGATATCTTAGCCTCCCTTGCTCGGGATAATCAGCAACTTTGTATGGCGGTTCTTCCAGGAGAAGGGAAGGGTCGCATTGGACCATACAGCTTGCAGGCTGTATATTTCCCCCTGAGACCTCCACGGACAAGAGCAGACAAACTGTAACTGCTGTCCTCGATCGAGTTGGGTCTTAAAGAAGCCTCAACTGGATCGGTCATGGCGTACGGAGCATAGGATCTGCATCATTTATGCATGCCCAGTTCTGTATCCTCCCGCCATCGATCTTCTTGTTCAAGACTGTGGTGGTCGATGAACTGCCATGGAAGAAGAGGAAGACCTGCACCGATGCGAGAACCCGGTAGAACAGATTCTGGGGCAGCCTTCCAATGAAGACGAGGAAATCCTTTGTAGACGGGATTTTCCTCATATGTAACCATGAAAAATAAAAAAAAACCCCTTGTAGACAGGATTTCCCTCATATGTAATCATGATTTTAATTTTAATAAAATTGTCTTTCTTCTCTGCATATGATCGTTTTGCCATACATTGCTGTGAAGTCTGAATATGTGTAGCTTCAACACGTCTGATTCTTCACGCCGACTCTGTATAGAAAGAGTACTAGGTCCAGTCTTCTACGCATAACGAATAGTCTATAGATCGTTGTTGAGCATTTTGAACATTTAGAACTGTCCTACTGCTAGGACTGAGGAACCGCGTAGAGCTCTGAACTGTTGTTTTCACTTCTGTGTAAACAAAATTCTTGTTTCAGACTTCATCTTCAAGAATGACTTCTCGAAAATCCCTTGGAACAGGGTCGAGGAATGGCTGTCAAACTGAGTTGCCATCTTGATAGATGAAATATTCCGACTGGAGTCTGGATGAACCTCCAATTGACCCGAGAAGAGTAATTTCTCAATGTTTGAACTCTGTATGTGTCACGCCCCAGTCCCAAAATACCGAGGGACTAGACACGTGGCAATGGCCAGCAGTACGCACCGATGGACAACCCAATTTAATGGATCCATCAGGGCATACTTAAGCTGTAGTACAACAATAAGGGTCTAGATATACTAATCTCATCCACAGAAATGAATACAACAATATCAGAATCATAAAGAAAGATCAATCTCAATATAATATAAACTCGGAGAAATAACCCGATAATGAGTCTGAATACATCTGTCAAGATACAAGAATAAAGATAACCACAACAAATACTGAGTATGGAACAGTATATACTCAGAAGATACCCTCGGTGATCACGCGTCTACTGGATCTGGTACTGCTCCAATGTCTGCTCCTGATAATGCTCCTGCTCCATAAACCTCTGGATTGATCTCGTCTGCAATATCTGGGGACATAATCCGGATCCAGGTCCTCAGGGGACATAGCAAGGTACAAGAAAGCTCATGCCAAAATAAATAATGCAGTGCAGCAGATAATAAAATAAATAGGGTAAGTATGTAACCATCTATGTGAAAATGCAAATGAGAGCAGCACGAGTACTCAGGCTGAGCCACTACAAGCTCTGTGTCGGGGAGCCGGTAGTGGTAATAATACGTAATGTGCCAAGCTCTGCTACGAGAGTCTACGGCCTCACAATAGTAGTAGATATATATAGAAAATAGCCTGTAGCCTGTGTGTCTCTCCCCACCCAATGTAATCACGCATATCATGACCATAACGTCTCATGTCCATGTCAAGCGAGATCATAGCTAATGCAACCAGTCATACTATATCTAAGAATATAATGTCCATGTCCTGTATCCTATACAGAATCACCACGAATATCTCGGGAAAATCCTGTCTCATGAGTAGTGTCAAGTGTCCTGGGTCATATGGTACTTGATAAGACAAGTACGAGAATATAAAGTGTCATGAATGTCCATCTCTAGATGACAATACCCAACACCGCGTACGGTGTTGGCACCCGACTAATAATCGGACGCTAAGTACGTCACACGGTCCTAGGTTAAGCATGCACAGCAATATAATGAAGCAAGAAAAATATGTAACAATACTGCAGAGTTTGGCAAGGTACACTTGCCTGGTAAGGAAGCTGCGATGTACCAATAACCTGCTCCAGAAGTCACGCAGAACAAATCCAATATCCTATGTATTACAAATTTATCACGTCAAAAGATAATTTATTTTAATTTATTTAATTCTGGAATAGTTACTCTAAAATCCTATTTTAATCTTATTATTCTGATTTTTATGTTAATTCCTAAATTTTGTCCAAAGAAACTGAATTTTATCAACTCGAGACTCATGGCACAAAAATCGAGACGATCTGTTGACCGAAAAGTCAATCGATACAAACTCAACTTTCATGCATGATTTCTTGTAGATTTCAGCATCAAAAATATGCTAGAATTTACGGCTCGTCCGAATTCAAATTCGTTTGGGAATTATGGCACATACAAATTTTGTATTGTGCACCGATGGTTAAATTATAACCTAGAAGTTCTACAGAATTAACAGTATGTAAATACTTCAAATTAAATTCTGGGAAAAATATATGTCGATGATCTCGACATTAGCTTTCCGAAACTTTAAACGGTTCATGATTCTGATTCCTGGTTCTCCCGAAATCGCGAAAACATCGAAACACGTCTATTTTTGGATATGCTGTGCTCTACGAATTTTCCAGAATTTAATACTCATAATTTAGAAAAACAATTTATATAATCAGAAATCTAACCTCATTATCGTTCTAACAAAAAAAACTAGGCCTCGTTTGGAGTCCGGAGCTAGGAGATATCGTCTTTTTAATTCGTCATAACTAGTAGAAAATGAGGCTGAATTTATGACGAATTTTGACTATTTTTGGACAAAAAAGAGAGGAATTTGGGGAAAAATATGAAGGATGAGGTATTTATAATGGTTGAGACTACTTAATTAAATACAACTAGGATTGGTTAATTTGGATAGGATTATGATGAATTTAAATAAGGATATGATATACATTAAGTTGTATTCCTAGTAGGTTCATGATTTGAATTAATTTAAAGTAGAGTTTGAATCTATCTCAATAATTTATAATCTTGAATATAATTAAATATAATACAAATAATTTATAAAATCTTATTAATATCTATTAACGCTAAATTAGCATATATCTAATATTAAGACTATATATATCCAAATAAATCCTAATTAATTTCAAAAATCTAAAATAACCTAAAAATGATTCTAAATAAATATTTATATAAGTAAATATATCAAAAAATTCATTTGCTAATTAAATAATAGAATACTCTAAAGAAATTTAATACCTATAATAATATAAAATATACACAAAATATCTATTTTGGGTGAGGGGGTTTACAGTATATTTTTGGTACTTGGGATATCTTGAGGTCAAGAACGAGTATCTTCTGTGTGAACTCTTTGCAATTGACCGCTTTGAGGACCGTTCAGATGTACGCGTAATCTGGCCGGCATATCTTTCAGATGTACGGGAAGTCGTGGAGCATAAAATCATTAGTCTATAGCCTCTGAGCATAAACTAAATACCATTGAGCGTGAAATCATAGACTTGTGGTTCCTGAGCATGAAGTCGTAGGTTTGTAGCCTCTCGAGCATAAAAGCTACTGAGCATAAAGGCATCTGGGCGTAAAAAACCCGACTTGTAGCCGTCGAACATAAAGCCGTAGATTCGTAGCTATCGAGCGTAGAAAGCTCCTTAGCGTAGAACTGTAGATTTGTAGCTTCTGAAAAGAAAATTTCTCCGAGCGTGAAGTTGCGGATCTGTTACTTCTGAGCGTAAACTAAGCGCCACTGAGGGTGAGATCATCGATTTGGTATCTGCTGAGCGTAAAGTCGTAGGTTTGTCGCCTCTCGAGCATAGAAGCTACCGAGCACAAAGGCATCCGGGCGTAAAACCATAGACTTACAGCTTGCGAGCGTAAAACCGTAGATCTGCTGCTGTCGAGCGTAGAAAGCTCCTTAGCGTAGGAACCGCTGACCTGCTTTGCGCGAAAAAAACTTTTCAAATTCGCTGTCTGTCCGCCTTCTCTGAATAATAGGCTAACGTAGGACCCAATCATAACCGAATATTAATTAGAAGATTTGGTTCGGGTTTCGAGGAGTCAGTCCGAGGATTTCGAGGAGTCGACCCGAACCCTATATATATCCCAAGCTTTTGAGAGAAAAACTTTTCATCCGTCTTCTGCAAAAGAGAGCCTTCGATTGTTTGAGTTTTTTCTCTCGTTCTTTCTTCGAGCACTCCGAGTTTTCAAAAATGGCGCCAAAATAAATCCCCTCCACTAAGAAAAAGAGTATAGGTTCTTCTTCTCGTTCTTCTGCCCCAACGCGAGAGTCTTCGGTCGGGCAAGGTAAACTTTCTTCTGAGCCAAGCATCCCGCCGACGAGTAGCGCACCCGGCCTTAGAGGTAGATCCTTTGGGATGACAAAGAATGACGAAAAAAAATCCTTCGCACGCGTTGAACGTGACCGAGCTAGGTCATCTTCTGTGCTGATAGCCTCTTTGAGGAAGATGACGCACGGAGACGTTTCATCTTTTACGCCCACATTTCTAATGTGCCAGCGTAAAAATTCCATGTTTTTGCAGTTTTGAGCGTAAAAGCTCTGACTGCTGAAAACTTGGTGTATACTATAAAATTTAAGTTTTACGCTTGTGGATGGGACCCCCGGCGTAATAACTAGAATTTTGGCAGTCTGGCGTAAAGCACGGACTGTATACCGCTAATTACGCTTCTGGATGTGACTTCCGACGTAAAATGACCAAATTTTGTACAGTCTTGGCGTAAAGCACAGACTGTCGTTTCTTGGTCTTTATGTTGCAAGATTTGTAATGACGTATTTTTCTTGCACTTTTGCAGTTAACTTGCATGAGTCTCCACTGGCCGAGGTGATGGATTTCGCTGCCGGGATGCTGTACTCAAACTATCTGGAGGATCTGTGCCACGTGACATTTCCTATCTCCGGACCCCAGTATCCTGAAGGAAGGGGGATCTTGATATCGGCTCAGAGCGAGAGGACATTGCTGAACATGATTAACAGGGAGCCCCTGACGTATATAGACGGGGACCAGTACATAAAGCCGACTTTTCTCTTTAGGGACATGATTGACAAACAGTCCCAGACGAAGCCCAAGAGAGAACCCTGGGTTTTCCCCACCGAGAGTGTGGTCTTGTATCTGCCCACGATGCCGAGAGATTATCCCATCTCGGCTTTCTCCCATGCGACACATTCCAGGAGGATGTCGTGGACGCTGACTCCCGATCTTCACGGCAAGCCGGGGAAGATCTTTCATCTGAAAGGAGCTGACCAGGGGTCGTTTGTCAGCCGTCCTTCCGGCGTTGTGACGGTGTTCAGGGGACTGTGCCCGGGCAGCGTCCCGAGTGAAGACAGTTCAGTGATCCAGCCGGTCCAATTATCGACTTTCTACAACGACTTCATGGAACGAGGGGGGGTATACCCCAAGGAGAATCCTCGGTGCAATGGGTGGATCACCCCAACAAACCTCCAATGGGCTTGCCTAGTTGACTGGGCCTTGAAGCATTTTCGGAGAGAGTTGGAGGGCATTGGACTGTATGCTGTTGTGAGTGCGACGAGTGTTCGGTTGCCTCCCAACCCTAACCTGTTTCTGGCACTAATGGAGTGATACATTCCGCTCACAGGGACCTTCGCCACTCCACTGGGGGAGTTGGGGTTGGCCCTCCATGAGATGGCAGTGATCTCGAGACTGCCGATGGGGGATACCCCATATGAAGAGTATGTTCCCACCAACCGGGAGTTGGAGGACTCGGACCCTCGGGTTGTGGATGTATATCAGGAGCTGATGTGCCACTACTTCGCGTGCACCGCTTTTTATGATGAGCCTTCTGATTTGGCTCACACCACTAAGTGGACGTCCTGCCTCTTCTTCCACCGGGCCAGGGCCGCCAAGTCGGAAAAAGTTTCGGGGGGGCAAGAATGAGCCCGTGAACTGTTTGGGCGTGCTCAGTGCCCAGGTCGTCGAGGATCTTATGGAGGATGCTAAAGCTCCAGATCAGATTCTCAATGATGGGGTAGGAAAGCATCTTGAAGGCACTAAGGCCTACAGTTACTTGAGGCGCTGCCGTAGGCCTCTGTCTAAGGAAGCCCGGCTGGCTGGCTTTCTCTCCATATGGCTGCGTCGAGTCGTGGTTCCCGGTATCGCATCCGCGGATCGCATTCACCGAAACATCCTGTGGCCTGCCGTGCGTCTGGTGTTCGGGGCAAGACTGGGCTTGCTCCCTGCCATGGTGTACCGTATATAGGCTGGCTTGAGAGCCATGACTGATGGGCTGCTCGTCGATGAAGCTCGGCGTGATAGCTTTCCCCGGGTAGAGTTACCATACCTGTACTTGATGGGATGGTTAATTCTCCACAACCCCCGGGTAATGTCTTCCGGCCCTGGCAGTAGTTCGGGGGGTAGTTTCTTGCTGAACTACAAGGACTCTCCCTGGAACGTGAATACAGTTTTAGACTATCGGCTGGTGCTGAACCTCAGTCATTGCTGGAAGCTCCTCTGCACTGTCCCCTCTGTACATCATAATCAGTCGGGGATTAGGCTTGAGGATTTAGGTGGAGAGAAGACCAATCTTTCTCCGGAAGCTTTTAATTGGTTGGTCTGCATCAGACCCTCCTATTTGCTGTACAGAAGCAAAGATTATTGCTTCTTCGAGCCCTACTTGCCCAGTCGGTTTGCCAAGCAGTTTGGGTATAATCAGTTGCACGTGGGCAATGCCGTCACCAGCTTCAGGTCCAGGGGCGGACTCATTGATGGAGCCAGAGGATGGCAGTATTTTATCATGGGTTGCACGGGAGCAATCTTTATCGTACCGGTCGTCACACTCTCCACGGAGCTGCGCATCCTCCATTCGTATGCCAAGTTCTACGTGGCGATCAACACCTTCCATCGCGATTTTGACATGCATGGAAGCTTTAGGGTGCCTTCTCCCAAGCCCGGGGGAAGAGTCAAAGTCCCCTCGGTTTCTTCTGACGAGGGTGAGGAGTTCGTCACTCCGGATGAGCCTCTGGTGTCGATGTTGAGGTGTGAAGTGCCTCTGCCTGCGGGGGCTTTGGTAGTCTCTGGGAAGCGAAGGTCTCCTGCTTCCAAGGAGGCTTCTCTTCGTAAGAGGAGGAAGGAGACGGTTGCTCGTCCTCTCCGCGTTCTTGGTATTGAGGCTCCTAGAGAGGATCCTGCTGTCTCCCCTGTTGGAGATGTCTCTTTGATTGGAGGTTCCTCGCCGTTCGGAGAGGGACCCTCAGTTTCGGCTGGCGGTGCCGGAGAACCCCTGCTTGAGTCTGCTGTTGCTGCCACCGCCTCCGGTAGTGGAACGACATCGCCTGCGTGGCTGAGGCAAATGAGAGAATCATTCCCTAGACCAGCAACGGATGAAACTCCTGTCGTGTCCGTGAGCATGCCTAGCGAGATTCCAGCTAACGAACCTCGACTGCGTCTTGGTGAGGGCTTGGTAGAGCACCTGGCGATGTCGATTTGCCCACCCCCTTCTCCAGGTATGACAGTTCGTATTGTGTCATTAAGGCATAATTTAGCTACATCGGCTGCAGATGCGACATATATACCGTTGGCTACGGGTAAATGTCATCTTTATGTCTCCTCTTAGAAAGATTACCATCATATTGATATCAACTTTCTTGTCCTCTTCTCAGGGGACGGCGTCCACGGGAAGTCTAGCGTTGAAGCACCTTCTGGCTCTGCTCGGTCTCCTGGCGATGATACGGAGGCGCCCGACTTCGAGGAGGAAATATCTTCGGGGGCCAGCTCGCCCTGAGTGGTTTCTTTATCTCAAGAGAAGGACGAACCCGTTATCGTGACCTCGCCTCTCGCGAGTATGCCGATGACTTCGACCGTCGTTGTCATACCTCCTTCTGTCGCACCACCCATCGAGGCAACGACTGTGGCCACCTCGTCTGCAATCATTCCTGGAGGGGGACTCGCCAATATCGCGGCCACTCCTGGCGTTCAATCAGATATGGTTGCGCTGACCGAGCAATATACCAGCCTCTTTTACACTTGTTTGAAAACGCTGATATCAATGGTGTTGGCGAAGAATCTAGACTTCGAGCGTCTGAAGAAGGCTTCTCAGTTTTTGATCGGGGCGGTCAGGGAGTTCGGCAATTCTGGGGTAGCTGATGCCCTGGAGGCGATGGTTAATGGTTTGGAGCAACCTATTAACGAATACTTGCAGCTGACTCGGGGCAGCCTTGAAGCTGAGGTCCAGGCCAGATTCGACCTCAAGACTGTGCGACTTACTAAACAGCTGAAAAGCCTAAATAACTACATCAAAGAACATAAGCTGGAGATGGATGAAAGAGAAGCTGTCGTGGCGAAGGTTCTTGCTCTTCAGACGAAGTGCCAATCCGAGCATGAAGGGAACGTAGCGAGGGCCCGCAAGTTGAAGGAAAAACTCGCTCAGGCAGAGGAGTGGGCTTCTCAGTCGTTGGCAGGTCTAGATGTAGCGACTGGTCGATTGAGCACAGCACGCCGGGATCTGGAGCATACAGAAGCTGCCCGTGCTGGCTCTCTTCGGGCAAGGGCCGAGCTGTCCTTTATGAGCAATCCCGAGGCACGGCTGGAGCGGTCCCGTGCTGATGCCTTGGTTTCCAGGAATGAGAGGATAGCTGTACTGGTACAACTGATTCGCGATCTAACCGCTCCCCCACAATGATGTACCATTTCTTATTTTTGCTTCCCAAATGTAATTCTGCTCTCTTTTTTCTTTGGGAATAAATAAAAGTGACTCTTTTCTGACTTTGTGGACCCATCATTTCGGAATGTAAATGACAGGTTTGGGCGAGAGTGATATCAGAGGTAGTATGGACGTGATAGGCTCTCGATAAACTTTTAGCCGGACATATCTATTCAGAGGTCATACGGACATGATAGAATATGCTTTGGTAGGATATATCTATTCATAGGTCATACGGACATGATAGAATATACTTTGACTAAAGTTGGTAGACAAGGCGCTATCAGAGGTAATATGGACGTGATAGGTATCACATTTTCCAAATTAGTCGAACATATCTATTCAGAGGTTATATGGACATGATAGAATATGACCCAACTATTTTTGTTTTGGAAGTAGTTTTGTCAGAATTGAGATTCTCGCTATATTCTACTTGAGCAGAGGAGGTTAAGCATAGGACCTTTTCAGGAATTTACCGTTGATAGGAGCTATTAACAGGTCTCCATTAGGCTGGGCTAACCTGTAAGCACCGTTTGAGAACGTTGTCTCGATCACATAAGGGCCTTCCCACTTGGGCTGGAATTTGCCTTTACTCCTGTGAGTAAGAATCATCGGCCTTCTTACGGCTAAAACTAGCTCGCCGACTTTGAACACTCTTTCCTTTACTTTTTGATTAAAAGCTCTGGAAATGCATGCTTGGTAGAGCGCGATGCGCTGTTGAGCTTGGAGGCGTTTCTCGTCTAATCTTTCTAGCTCTTGAAGCCTTAACAGGTCATTCTTTTCTTGAGTCAGCTCATTAGTCATGGTTATCCTGAGTGACGGGATCTGAATTTCAATGGAGAGAACTGCTTCGCTCCCGTAGACCAGTGAAAATAGGGTACAACCTGTCGGTGTTCGTACCGTTGTGTGGTATGCCAAGAGACATTCGCCCAGCTTCTCATTCCAATCTCTTTTGTTTGAAGAGACGAACTTCTTCAAGAGTTTGATAATAGTTTTGTTGAAAGCTTCCGCCAAACCATTAGCAGCTGGATAATATGCCGTAGAGGAAATATTATGTATCCGATTTTTATCGCAAAATTGATGAAACGCTTGGCTGATGAACTGAGGCCCATTGTCGTGAATTATCCTCTGGGGTACCCCGAAGCGATAAATGACGTGATGCTTGATGAAGCTGATTACATTAGACGCCTTTACCTCAGCAAGAGGGATCGGCTCTGCCCATTTGGAGAAGTAATCCATGATGGCCAGTATGAACCGGTGACCTCTGGAAGAAGATGGGTGAATAGGACCAATGATATCCATAACCCATGCTTCGAAAGGCCAGGATGCAACCGTAGGATGTAGATATTCAGACGGTTGATGTATAAAGTCTGCATGAACCTGACAGGCTCTGTATTGTCTTGCATAGTTGATCGCGTCTGCGATCATAGTGGGCCAGTAATAGCCCATTCTCCTGATACGATCCTGTAGCTTAGGACCGGGCTAATGTTCTCCGCATACGCCGTCGTGAGCTTCCCGGATAATCTGCTGTACTTCATCGTCAGAGAGACATCTCAATAGCAATCCGTCGTAGGTCCGACGATATAGGCATTGTGAAGATGCAACGAAGTAGAAGCATAATGATCGTCTTTTGACGGATACTGCTCCTTTGGGGTCCTCCGGCAAGATTCTATATGCGACGAAATCTATAAAGGGACTTCTCCAGTCTCTTCTAGGGGGATCTGTGTTCACAGCGTAGCTGCGTTCTATGTGGAAGTTGTTCTTCACACAGAATAAATCTCTGTTAAGAAGGATTACCGAATTCTGCCTTCTTATAGGAGTAGCTAAATCCGCAGCTAGACTGGCTAGGGCATCAGCTTCCAGATTTTGAGATCGAGGTAAATGCTCTAGGAAGAACCCTTTGAATGTCATGGCTATCTCGACCGTTGCTTGGTGATAGGGGATGAGGTCTGGATTCCAGACTTCATATATTCTCCTGACTTGATTGACGATAAGCAGAGAATCACCGAAAGCTTCCAGGGACTCGACTCCCAGCTCTTTGGCGACTTGGAGCCCGATTAGCAGAGCGTTGTATTCTGCCACATTGTTGGAGCCTGGCTCGCTAAGAGAATATGCTCTGTAGATGACGAGTTTATCAGGAGTGACTAGGACGATTCCTACCCTTGAAACCACGTTTCCTATGGGACCAGTTCTGGAGGCGCCGTCGAAGAACAGTTGCCATGCGTCACTTTCCATTGCGGAATTATATTCTGCAACTTCGTCGGGAATGTCCTCGTATAATTTGGAGGCCTCCGGGATCGGATGAGCAGCTAGGAAGTCGGCCAGCGCTTGGCCTTTGATGGACTTCTGCGGGACGTATACCATGTCATATGGTGTTAACAGCATCGCCCAAGTCGCGAGTCGGGAATTAAGAGCACTTGGCTTGCTCATCAGTACTTGAAGAGGGTTGATCCTGGAGATGATATGAATAGTCTGGCCAGTGACATAGTATCGCATCTTCTGGATAGCGAACATCAGAGCCAAGCATTCTTTCTCCACTGGGTTGTACCTGTATTCGGCTCCGACCATCATCCTGTTGAGGTAGTAGATAGCATATTCATGACCCATATCGTTCTTCTGTGCGAGATAAGCTCCTAGCGAATGATCCATCGCTCGAACGTACAGCAAGAATGGTCTTCCCATGACGGGAGGCACCAGAACTGGCGGACTAGTGAGATAGCGGTTGATATCTCCGAACGCTTGCTGATAGGTTTCGTCCCATACGAAGGATACACATTTCTTCATAAGATACGAAAAGGGCTGACATTTCCCAAAGAGGTTGGATATGAATCTCCGAATATATGCCAGACGGCCTTGAAATCCCCGGAGTTCCCTCAAATTACGGGGCGGTCGCATTTCTACGATGGCCTGGACTTTGTCAGGGTCCACTTGGATGCCTTTGGCGGTAATGACAAATCCCAGGAATTTGCTACTAGATACACCCAGAAAGGACTTCGTAGGGTTCATCTTGAGTTGATGTTGGCGCATTAACTCGAATACCGTCCTCAAGTCTTGAATGTGATCATCTATGAGGCGGCTCTTGACGGCTATGTCATCTACGTAACATTCTACTGTTTTGCGTAAATGCTCATGGAATATGTTACTCATAGCCCGTTGGTATATAGCCCCGACGTTCCTCAATCCGAAAGGCATGACCGTATAGCAATATACCCCCAACGAGGTCCGGAAGGAAGTGTGCTTCTCGTCTCCAGGATGCATCTTGATCTGATTGTATCATGAGAATTCGTCCATGAAAGACATGCGTTCAAAACCGCAGGTGTTGTCGATCATGATGTTCGTGATGGGATGAGGGAACTCATTCTTGGGACAGGCTGTATTCAGATCTCGGTAATCGATGCAGATACGTATTTTCCTATTTTTCTTCATGACTGGGACAACATTGGCGACCCAGTCGGGATGTTGTACTTCCCGGATGAAACCGCAGGCTATCAACTTCTTGACTTCAGCTTCGATGGTGTCCATCATATCCGGGCGGAACCGGCGTTGGTGCTGCTTCACAGGCTTCGAGTCGGTCAATATATTTAGTTTATGAGTAGCCACCTTCGGGTCAAGGCCTGGCATGTCCTCGTAATCCCATGCAAAGACGTCGATATATTCTTTTATCAGCTGGATAACTTCTTCCCTTTCAGCTGGAGAAAGATTGTTACTGATAAATATCGTCTTTGGCGAAAGTTCACCCCCAACATCAACCTAGATAACTTTGTCTTTGGTGGGAGGTTCCCTTTGCTCGAAGAAGAATTCCCACTGCGTATCCATTTGTTGGGCCCAAGAGTCATTCTCAAACGGCTCAGAATCCTGTTCATCTGCTTCAAAGGGATATGCCACTACCATATTCACTGATAATATTTGTTCGAGAGCATCAGGTGAGTCAGAGGGCGATGAGCCGTCCTGAGAAGAGGAAAAGATATCCTCGTCCGACTTAGAGGAGGTGGCATACCCTAACCCGAAATGAGTTCGTTGATAGTAGGGGTCGCCGCGCAGCGGCGTTCGTCTGCCTCTTCAGTAGTTGAGGCCTGGCTTCCGCTTCAAGTCGTAGCCCATGTTTTGCATGATCCTCAATGCTTACGGGCTGTATCGGTGAGCTTGCATTTTTTTAGTATCGTCATTGAAAGAATCTTCCTGGACAGTCGGTTGATTGCACATGCGGCCGAAGACTATTGAACGCTGGCTGCTGCAGGTAGGCGGGACAATGAAGATAGAATCCTCATGTGGTCCATACGTCGTGACGACGTTGGATGATGACGCTACTTCCCAGACATACGGACGGTAGGAGTTCATAACTTCCAAGAATTTTTGTGCTATGGGTTCTGCCTCGTCACGGGGAGTGGATTCCTGATTTGGAATTTGAGCGTCAATATACTAGAAAAGAGGATGTTTATTATCATCTGGAACTACGTTCCTGGTTGAATTTACATCGGTCGACTGCTTGTTGCGCCGAAGGTTGATGACCAAGGGTGGAGACTTTTGGTTCAAATTGATCACTAGAGGATCACTCCCTTTTCCTGACCTGGTCTTGTTCAGGTGGATAGCCATAGGCTCCATGGCTTTTGGATGAGTGGTTCGTCCTTTCACTCTGATTGACAACGGTAGTGCGACAGAGGGTTCTTCTGGCTCCCGGTGGGATTCCTTCTCTGCCTCGCCCGATACTTCTCCCGTGTGGTCTTGAGAGTACAACACAGCATCGGAATAGTAGGATTCTACTCCTTTAAATGGGTTTAGGTCAGCAACCTCCGTTTGTACTGTTCCTTGGGGGTCTATATATTTAAGACATTGATGTAGAGTTGAAGGAACGATGTTGTGGTCGTGGATCCATGGTCTTCCCAGCAAAATGTTGTAGGACACCTCTGAATCAATGATGTAACATGTGGCCACCGATCTGAGGTTGCCACTCTAGATCCTCAGGCAAATTTTTTCCAACGGCTTACTTCTTCCGGCGTTGAAACCCACGATTGTAGTGGAGGTGTAAGCCAATTCGCTGGTAGGAATCCTCAGCGGTCTGAGCAGACTGTGAGGGATGATACTGATGGACAATCCCGGATCTATGTGAATCCGATCGACCTCCATGAAACTGACATACCCGGTGTAATAGAGGGGCCTGTCATGCCTGTTATGTTTTAACAGCATGTCGTCTTGAGTGAAAGTGATATTTGGGACCACTTCTATTATACTGTGGCATTGAGGACATACCACTGGTTCTTGGTCGGGGGACTTGAGCTGGGTCAAGCATGCCTCCGCCTGCATCAGTGCTTCACTCAGGGCTAGACGAGTGTCTTGGGAGAGCCTGAGTAGCTCGAAGATGGACAGCCTGGCTGGTGTATTAGCCAGTTGGGCCAGTATATCAAAGTTGTATGGCTTCTCTAAACCTTTGTTTGGAATGTTTTTCACAGGTTTATCTAAGCGCACTTCTCTTTGCTTCCCCTTGTCCGCCGGAGTTGGTTTTGAAGGACCGGCATCTGGTACGGCGGGGCCTGGTCCTGAAGGTTTGGCAGCTGAAGCGTCCGCCGGTGCATCTTTCTGACTTGCTCCGTAGTCGTTGAGGTAGGCTTTCCATGAACGGGTTGCAGCAAATACCTCGTCTTCGTCTGATGGAGAAGAAGTTGTGACCATATGGCATGGTTTGCATTTGGAGATCTTTCTAGACGTAGCCTTAGTAGCTTTAGTCTCCTCCTCGAGCTCTGACATCAAATCCGGATGAACCCAAATAATCTTGCCCTGCCGGGTGGTTAGGGGTACCAGGTCATGATTTTGACCCCTAGCTGGAGGAAGATTGACGATGTTCATCGTGGTCCGGGAAATGGGTGTGATACCGTCCGAGACTTCTTGGGAAGGCAGATTGCCAAACCACAGAGAGATTATGTTGGCCGTGACCGTCTTCTCGGTGTTGTGCAGAGTGATGGCCTTAGCATCGATCAAACCCTGGATCTTCCTTTTCAGTATGTAACACGCCTTTGTCGGGTGGTGTACGTATCTGTGGAAGATATAGTATTTGGGGTCGTTAGTACTGCCGACTTCTTGGGGCCGCCTCAGCTCAGGAAGGATGATCTTGCCACTTTTGACGAGACACTCGAATATACTTGGGATATCATTATCGTCGAAAGAGTATACTTCGACGGGCCTGGAAGTCCCGGGTCTCGCTTGTGCGGTTGCCGCAGTCTTTTGCCTGGCCGTATTGATCGCTAGAGCTTCTTTTTCTTTGGAGCTGCAAGGATGGTCGCTGCTGGGAGATGACCTTTTGCCTCTGTCAGAGGCGGAGATCATAATGCCATTGTCGTGCGCCTTGCGACTGTTGTCTTCTGTGGCTACTGTCGAGATGATGAACGAGGGCCAATCATGGAACTGATATGGTCCTGTAAACACCGAGACTACGGGAAGGAGGTTCTTCCTGCAAATGTCTACTAACGCAGAGTCTGGAACTCCTGGAGGCATCTATAAGGTGGCCTGATGAAAACGTTCGACGAAGGTGCGAACGTCCTCCTTTTTGCTCTGCTTGACTTCGATGAGAGAGGACATAGACATGTCCATTCCTCCCTCGTAGAATCGCGTAAAGAATAAAGCTTTGAAGTCCTCGAAGGAAGTAATGCATTTGTCCGCCAAGCTACGGTACCACTGATAGGCTACTCCTGAGAGGCAGCCCTTGAACACCCGAGTAAGGAGGGCATCGTTCCCTTGTAGCAACACCGTCATCATACTGAAATAGTTCATGTACTGACTTGGTGATGTATTTCCCTCGAACAGAGCCATAGTCTGAGGTTTGTACCTCGGAGGGAAAGGGACCTCTTCCCAGATAGCTGGGTAAGGCTGGTTGATTCCCAGTTTCTTGAGCTGATCTTTGTGCTTCAAGGCGTCAAACTGGGCTTTCAACTCCCGTACTGCCTGCATCGGATTTTTAGTTGGAATCGGGACTACGGTGTAGTGCTGTCACTACCACAATTCCAAATAAGGGCAATTATGTAATTTAACTAATTTAAATAATTATGTATTTAATTATTCTGCTGAGTTTTATAAAGTAATTATATGTTGTTAATAATATTTAGTTTTAGGCCTAACCCTAGAACTCATTAGGACAGACCCAAATGACCAAACCCTAATTTAAAAAAAAAAAAAAACCTAGTTCTAGTGAAACCCTAGAATTTTAATTCTAGGATGGACCCTCAAACCCTAGCAGGCCTAGACCCGAGTTAATTAGGTTCTACATGAGAGGCCAGGAGGGTTTAACCTAAAAACTATGCATGGAAACCCTAAAACTAGGTTTAATATAAAAAGGAAGCTTCTCACAAAGTCATCCTTCATGTAGAAAAGAGAAACCCTAGCCTCCATCAAGAGAAACCATCTCCCCACCCCAAAATTTCGAAATCTAGCCCTAGGTTCCATTTTCTTCTCCTCCAAAGCAAGGAAAGCAAGGAACGTGGGTCAGGAAGCCTTGGAGAAAGAAGAACCTCATTGAAGAAACCATCCCTGCAGGTAAAAACCCTATTTTTCTTCATTAAATTCCTGTTTTCAGATGTTAATGGCCATTAGGAACTCACCCTATTGTTTAGAGTTTGATTTTAGGATTTTGATTAGGTTTAAGTGTCCCCAACATTGTTTTCCCCAATTATCAGAAACCCTAACCCTAGGTGGTTGTTTATAGACTGATTTCACCCTCCTATGTGTAGGTTAGATATTGATTTAGGGTTTTGCTTTGGGTTTTCAGGAGTTCTTGGTGTGGTTTTTCGTTTTGCACATCATGTGTTTGGTGAAATGTTTCACAGGAGGAATTACCTATCTAACCTATTTTATTACTATCTAAATTGATGTATGATGAGTATATATATATGTTTATACATATGTAGATAGATTGATGTGTGTTGTATATATATCTAGGTTTGTACAGGTGTGTGTGTTTTGAAGAAGGGGATTCACTGTACAGTCGGGTTCTAGAATTTCTGTGAGTTTTGTGTGCTGTGTATTTCTGTAGGGTGTTCAATGAGTTAATTTTCTGTGCATAGGGGTTAATGGCTGTGCTGTGTTCACAGTGTGAGGGGTATCCTAATAACTGTGGGTATCAATATCTGTGTGTATATGGCTGTGAATTAGGGGAAGGCTCTGTTCAGTCGGGTTTGATCCCCGTGTGTATTTGAATTGGGGGAGGGTTTCACAACTGTGTGTGTGTGTTCAGTGCAGGATGTGCACAGTTTGGATTTCTGTGTGTAGCAGTAGTGGGAGATAATGTATCAGCAATACATGTGTGTGTGCAGTGAGATTGGGTACCCAGACCTGTTAGCAGTTGTGTATTGTGTGTGTGTGTATCCTAGTTAATTCCAGATTCCTAAACCTATGTGTCTGTGTGCAGTGTCCTTGTTCAGCTAGTGAACAGTGAAATACTTGGGTGAGGTAGTGATGTATGTGAGGGATAGTGAAAGAGATGTGTCAGTTTATTTAAATTGGGGGTTGTGTTAGGGTTCTTGTATCAGAGCAGGGTGAGTTTAGAGTGTCAGTATCTAGGAAGTGTTAGAGTGCCAGTAAATATATGCTGGTCCTAGAAATTAGACACTGTGAGTTTTATGTACCATTTTATTTGAATTGGGGGTTAATTCATGAGAACCAGTGTGTATCAGTTAGAGGAGGAGTTCCTGTGTGTCAGTGCAGAGAACAGGGTATCTGTTAGTTTATAGGGTGCAGTATGAGTTTCAGTGTGTGCACTAGTGAAGTTCAGTGTCTTTGTACAGCAGAGTGTGTGTCTTAGCATTACCTGTGTGTATCAGTCAACCTATGGCTGTGTATATGTGTATGTGAGGTATTCTCAGTAGCTGTGTGTGCAGTATCCTGTGTAGGTATGATTGTGTGTAAAATAATGTGAGTGAGTGTGGCTGTGTGAGGACTGAGTTCAGAGAGCAGTTCAGCATATCTGTGTATTAAGTATAGAGGAGTTGGCATAGGAGTTGGTACTAGCTGTGATTGAGTGCTTGTGGGTTGCATCAGTATAAATTGTGTCTGTGTATCAGATTGAGGAAGAGAGGTATAGATAAGTGTCTGTGTGCACATGTGTGTATGTGTACTAGTTAGGTTCAGTGTGTGTGAGTGCAGTGAGGTCCCTATGTGATGTATAGCAGTGTAGCAGTAAGAGCAACTGTTTGTGTGCCCAGGTTTTATTCTCCAATTCCTGTGTATTGTGCAGTAGGTTTCACAGTGTGTCTAGGACTGTGTTCTCAGAGTGACTGTGTATTGTTAGAGTAAGTATCAGTGAATAGGGGTTTTATTGGCTATGTATTGTGTAAATTTAGAGTTCCTGTCAGTAGCTAGAGGGGGGAGTGAATTACCTGTGTATTACTGTGCAGAATTTGTGTAGTTAGTATACAGCCAAGAGTTCAGTTGGACTTGGTATCAGTTGGGTCCAAGTTGAGGTAACAGTTGTAATTAGGATATAGGTACTATAATGTCAAGCCATAGGTGAAGGTAGAACTAGGATCAGAGTTTTAAGTCTAGCTAAGGTATGTGAGGTTATTGTTAATGTAATGTAGTAATGTATAGTTAAGGTAATACCTAGATAAAATAGGTATAGAGGTAGTATGAGTACACCCTAGTGTTTATAACTAAGAATGACAACTAATTAGCTAGTATGGACTAGTAAACCTTAGAATTAACCTAGTATAGACTGATCCATGACCTAGAAGCCTCATCTTCTTAATTAATTAAATTTGTTATTTCTTAAATTCAGTATCTGACATTCATATTCCGTAAATAGGTCACTGTGATTTCATCTTGGACATCGATCCTCATACTTTGCTCAGGACCACAGGCGAGTACATTCTCTGACAGTTTTCATGGTTGATTACTTCTATAAATTGTAGTGTATTACATACTTGATTCCGACACTATGGATATACGGGTTAGCACCCTAGATCCCCATCATGAGGAGTTGTGATTGGAATCCATCGTGCTAGCTGGGGGATGGGGAACTATTAGTAGATTATGTGATCATATCCAAACTATCATGCATCATAGCTCACCCCACATCTCACGTCGGGTGCGGCCTGACCATCATCATGCCTCATAGCTGTTATATATGATTAGCCTGACCATTATCATGCATCATAGCTAACCATATGGTTAGCCTGACCTTCTCGAATCATAGCTAATCATATATAACCAGCCTGATCCAGTCTCAAGCTGATCACATAATAAACTAATATTTCAACCACTTAGCTAGATATTTTATCTTTATTCAGATTTACTTGTTCTAGCATTCACTCTTTATTGCTCATTGCTAGATGCTCTATTGTCTATTTCATTTCTCCAGTACTTCACATGTTCAGCTTTTATTTCCATCTTGTATCTCTTACACTGTTTATAGATTTTGTCAATTTAATGAATCTGCTGTTAGTGCTTGTGCTTCGCTCCAATCCTGACTGGATAACAACATTTTCAGAGGACCTGGAGGACTTTTGCCCCACTCATTACGGCCCAGGAATAGAGGGAGATTTCACTCCAGAAATCCCAGAGGAGGTGCCTATCCTAGAGGAGAACTTACCAGCCTATTTTTAGATTACTTTTCTGCATTATTGTTTTAGACTGAGACTGAGTTGTATTTATTTTATTTGTGACATTGTGAGGTCATTTAGACCCAGGATTTGAGTTGGACTTATTGTGGTTGGTTTAAATAGAACTCTTTTCAATTCTCATCGTGCCATTATGTTTATAGTTGTGATTGAGTATATTATAGAACTGTGGTTATTTATCTTTGTCCTCCGTACGGAGTTGAGACTATTGACAGGATATACTATGTTTGTGACCTAGACAGCGTTCTACCGCCGATGCTGCGGCGTAGGCTGGACGTACCCACGACTCATGCCCAAATTCCGGGTGCGGGTCGTGACACGTTTTAGTGGTGGCCCATGCAGGTCTAGTCTGTAGTCTAGTCAGTAGTCTTAGATTCACATTAGAGCGATATTGTAGTAATAGGAATTAGGCCAAGGATATGCTCAATCACAATTAGGGAATTCTGATTCTTATGATACTATTCTTAATGATTAATTCCTTTAGAAATTTTTCTGTCCTTCCTTGATATCATATCTATTGCCTTAATTGAATCTTTCGATCTGTCTTCAGGATGCCGCCAAGAAGGTCCCAGAGACTCGGAGCAGCAGATTCAGAGAGGTCTGCCACCTCTCGCGCTGCCGGACAGACATCAGCAGCACCTCCTACATCTCCAGTACATGTGGGAGTGTCTGCAGCATTCGGGGGTCCTCCACCACCTGTTCAGAGGGTCCCCGCAGCTACGACGGAGCAACCACCACCACCACTAGTTCAGTATCCAGGAGATGTGCCCGTCGATGGAGCACAGATGTTCGCCTTGATTCAGGGCATGGTCGACGCCCAGAGGACATCGGCAGAGGCCCAGAGAGTGCAGGCTGAGGCACATCAGGCCCAGACAGAGATGATGAGGGTGAACATGGAGAATGCTCACCAAGTGGCTCTCCAGGCTGTGGAGAGGGTCACTCAGCAGCAGCAGCATCCTGGTCAGCAACCACAGAGGCCGGGCACCATTGTGGACTTCAAGAGGATGATGCCTCGGGAGTTCAAGGGGACAGAAGGAATACTCTACGCCGATGATTGGCTAGAGGACATCGAGAGGAACTTGTGGTTGGCGCAGATTCCAGAGGCGCTCCAGATCGAGGCCGCTGGCAGCCAGATGTTCGACATTGCCCTGACATGGTTTCGCACGGAGCCGAGACTCTTGTGCAGAGGACTCACTTGGGAGGATTTCAGGGAGCTCTTCAAGGAAAAATTCTTTCCTGACATTGCCCTGGGAGCCTTGGAGAGTCAGTTCCATGACTTAGTCCAGGGGAGCTCGTCCGTCGATGAGTACGTCGTGGAGTTTTGTCGCCTGAGCCGCTTCGCGCCGTCGATGATTAGAGATCCGGGGGACAGGGCCTGGAAGTTCAGGAAGGGGCTGTCAAGGGAGATCAAGTCTCACACGTCGGGACGTCGCACCGCTACTTTCGAGGGCATATTGATGGATGCCCAGATAGCCGAGGACGACTTGGACCTCAGGCCCAAGAGGGGACACGATGTTTCCGGAGGAGCAAATAGTAGTGCGGGACCAGGCAAGTGTCCACACTATCAACAGCAGCAGAGGCCCTTTCAGCAGCAGCACCAGCAGCACCAGGCACCAGCCCGAGGGCAGGTCCAGCAACATCAACAGAGGCAGACTCAGCCCGCCCTTCAGTGTGCGTACTGCGGGAAGACAGGACACACCAGAAAGATCTGCAGGAAGAGGTTGGGCTCATGTTTGTACTGCGGATCGACGACACACCAGCTGAAGGATTGCCCTACCATTCGTCCAGGTCAGGGTGGAGCAGCCGCCCAGAGAGGACCAGGCAGGGTACCTACCGTACCAGGAGGCCAACAACAGAGGGGACCACTTCCACCGCAAAATCAGAGGTTTGCCCAGCATCAGCAGCAGAGAGGTGCACCCCAGGGGCGAGCGTATGCCATGGCAGTCGAGAAAATCGAGCCAGCAGGAGACTTGATCACAGGTTCGGTTCTTCTCGATTGTATTCCCGCATTTACCTTATTCGATTCTGGCGCTTCCCATAGTTTTGTGTCTGTATCATATGCACTTCGACATCATTTAGACACAGAACCATTAGCTAGGACTTGTAAGATCATGACTGGTGGAGGTATTATCCTAGTCCATGATCACTGCAAGGACAGGAGAGTGTCAGTAGGAGGCCGAGACTTGAGCGTGAGCTTACTTGTCATGCCACTTCCGGGGTACGATATTATACTCGGAATGGATTGGTTGAGTAGGCATCATGCTACTATAGATTGTTATAGAGGCAGAGTATTGTTTAGACCACCAGGAGAGCCGGAGTTTGAGGTTGTCAGAGAAGCAGCGGAACAGAGGAGGAGCACATTTTGCGGAGCCAGGACGGAAGAAGAGGAGTTGCCACATCCTCTAATAGCAGAGTTCCTGGATGTATTTCCAGAAGAGTTGCCAGGCTTGCCGCCAGACAGAGATATTGAATTCTCTATAGACTTAGTTCCAGGAGCGGAGCCCATTTCACAACATGTCTATAGAGTCAACAACAGCGAGCTGGCAGAACTGAAGAAGCAAGTTGAGGAGCTACAGGACAAAGGCTTCATCAAATCCAGTTCATCACCATGGGGAGCTCCGGTATTATTCGTACCGAAGAAGGACGGCACGGTGCGCATGTGCATTGATTATAGAGCTTTGAACAATATCACTATCAAGAACAAGTACCCGCTGCCGAGGATAGATGATCTTTTCGACCAGTTGAGCGGGGCGAGGGTGTTTTCAAAGATTGATTTGAGGTCAGGCTATCACCAGGTGAAGGTGAAGAAAGAAGACACGTCGAAGACAGCTTTTCGGACCAGATACGGCCAGTTTGAGTTCATGGTAATGCCATTTGGTTTAACCAATGCACCGGCAGTATTCATGAACTTGATGAACAAGGTGTTCCACCAGTACCTTGACAAGTTCGTGGTGGTGTTTATCGATGATATTCTTGTGTATTCTAAGACACCGGAGGAGCACGAAGAGCACCTGAGATTGGTCTTAGAGACTCTCAGGAGGGAGAAGCTGTACGGGAAACTCTCTAAGTGTGAATTCTTTCTTGACAAGGTCGAATTTCTTGGGCATGTGGTATCGGGTGACGGAATCTCGGTAAACCCAAAGAAGATCGAGGCAGTGGAGTCGTGGGCTACCCCCAGTTCGGTAGCTGAGATCAGGAGTTTTCTCGGGCTAGCAGGATACTACAGGAGGTTTGTACAAGATTTCTCCAAGATTGCAGCGCCGATGACCAGACTGACTAGGAAGGATATGGATTTTGTTTGGACGGAGGAGTGCCAGGCCGCATTTGATGAGCTGAAGAAGAGGTTGACGACAGCTCCAATTTTGACGTTGCCATCAGGGACAGGTGGTTTCACCATCTACAGTGATGCTTTAGGGAAGGGTCTGGGATGTGTTCTTCAGCAGCACGGGAAGGTAATTGCCTATGCTTCCAAGCAGTTACGCCCTCATGAAAAGAACTATCCCACCCACGATTTAGAGTTGGCAGCAGTTATCTTCGCTCTAAAGCTGTAGAAACATTACCTGTATGGAGAGCGTGTGGAAATCTTCACAGACCACAAGAGCTTGAAGTACGTATTCACACAGAAGGAGCTGAACATGAGGCAGAGGAGGTGGTTAGAGTTGATGAAGGACTTTGACATCTCGTTGCAGCACCATCCAGGGAAGGCCAACGTAGTCGCCGATGCCTTAAGCAGGTATCCGATGGCTATGTACTTGACGACAGATAGGCATTTGTTGGCTGATTTGGAGAGCTTGGAGATTGAAGTGTTAGTTCCCGGTACTGAAATTCAGATGTGGGGATTGCAGATACAGTCCGAACTGATGGACAGGATCAGAGCTGCGCAGTACGATGATGAGACTCTGAGGAGTATCAGAGCACAAGTTCAGATGGGATTGTCAGACGACTTCACTATCGCAGATGACGGTTCTTTACGGCACGGCACGAGGATATGTGTGCCTAGCGGGGAGCTGCGCGAGGAGGTTTTGCAGGAAGCACACCGCTCTCAGTACTCGATGCATCCCGGTGCCAACAAAATGTATCGAGACTTGAGGGAGCACGTATGGTGGTATGGAATGAAGCGCGAGGTAGCACGCTTCGTATCCCGGTGTCTAGTGTGCCAGCAGGTAAAGGCAGACCGGCAGAGGCCAGGAGGTTTGCTTCAACCTTTACCGATTCCAGAATGGAAATGGGAGCACGTGACCATGGATTTCGTTTCAGGACTTCCACGTTCTCCAGGAGGGAAAGACACGATTTGGGTCATCGTGGACAGGTTGACCAAATCAGCCCATTTCTTACCTTTCAAGGTGGGCACGTCGACAGAGAGGCTAGCAGAGATGTACGTGCGATAGATTGTTAGGCTTCATGGAGTTCCAGTGAGCATCGTCTCGGATCGGGATAGTCGTTTCACTTCCCACTTCTGGAGGAGTCTGCAGGCTAGCTTGGGCACTCAGCTCAAGTTCAGTACCGCATATCACCCTCAGACAGACGGGCAGTCTGAAAGGACTATTCAGACTCTCGAGGATATGCTACGCACTTGCGTTTTAGATCTCGGAGGTTCTTGGGAGGATCATCTGCACCTGGTAGAGTTCGCTTACAACAACAGCTACCAGGCCAGCATCGAGATGTCACCTTTTGAGGCTTTTTATGGACGGAGGTGTCGTACACCGCTATCGTGGGACGACGTTGGAGAGAGAGCCTTGCTAGGACCAGAAATAGTCGTGGATGCAGCGGAAAAGGTGAAACTCATCAGAGACAGACTGCGAGTGGCGCAGGACAGACAACGGCATTGGGCCGATAGCCACCGCAGACCCCTTGAGTTTCAGGTATAGATTATAATTTTGGTTTGTGTTTGTTTGTTTAGACTGCATGTTGAGACTGTTTTGTTTTAGGTTGGCGATCTAGTTTTCCTACGGATTTCTCCGACGTGTGGAACGATTCGCTTTGGCAGAGGCGGGAAGCTTAGCCCACGCTACATCGGACCCTTCGGTATTCTTGCAAGGGTAGGTGCAGTGGCGTATAGACTAGACTTGCCGCCTGCATTGGAAGGAGTGCATAATGTGTTCCACGTATCGCAGCTGAGACGGTACGTGGCCGACCCTAGTCACGTACTTGATCACTCGGAGATTGAGGTTGGTCTGACGCTCAGCTACCCCGAGCAGCCCGTAGAGATCTTGGACCGCAGAGAGAAGGTGTTGCGGAACCAAACCATTCCTTTTGTTCGTGTGGCATGGAGACATCACTCTCCAGGTGAGTCGACCTGGGAGAGAGAGGACGAGATGCGCGAGCAATACCCGTATCTCTTCTAGACTTGAGGTATATTTCCTTTTCTGATTTCACTCTTGTTCTAGTTCGGTCCAATTTCGAGGACGAAATTTCTTTTAGGAGGGTAGACTTGTCACTACCACAATTCCAAATAAGGGCAATTATGTAATTTAACTAATTTAAATAATTATGTATTTAATTATTCTGCTGAGTTTTATAAAGTAATTATATGTTGTTAATAATATTTAGTTTTAGGCCTAACCCTAGAACTCATTAGGACAGACCCAAATGACCAAACCCTAATTTAAAAAAAAAAAAAAAACCTAGTTCTAGTGAAACCCTAGAATTTTAATTCTAGGATGGACCCTCAAACCCTAGCAGGCCTAGACCCGAGTTAATTAGGTTCTACATGAGAGGGCCAGGAGGGTTTAACCTAAAAACTATGCATGGAAACCCTAAAACTAGGTTTAATATAAAAAGGAAGCTTCTCACAAAGCCATCCTTCATGTAGAAAAGAGAAACCCTAGCCTCCATCAAGAGAAACCATCTCCCCACCCCAAAATTTCGAAATCTAGCCCTAGGTTCCATTTTCTTCTCCTCCAAAGCAAGGAAAGCAAGGAACGTGGGTCAGGAAGCCTTGGAGAAAGAAGAACCTCATTGAAGAAACCATCCCTGCAGGTAAAAACCCTATTTTTCTTCATTAAATTCCTGTTTTCAGATGTTAATGGCCATTAGGAACTCACCCTATTGTTTAGAGTTTGATTTTAGGGTTTTGATTAGGTTTAAGTGTCCCCAACATTATTTTCCCCAATTATCAGAAACCCTAACCCTAGGTGGTTGTTTATAGACTGATTTCACCCTCCTATGTGTAGGTTAGATATTGATTTAGGGTTTTGCTTTGGGTTTTCAGGAGTTCTTGGTGTGGTTTTTCGTTTTGCACATCATGTGTTTGGTGAAATGTTTCACAGGAGGAATTACCTATCTAACCTATTTTATTACTATCTAAATTGATGTATGATGAGTATATATATATGTTTATACATATGTAGATAGATTGATGTGTGTTGTATATATATCTAGGTTTGTACAGGTGTGTGTGTTTTGAAGAAGGGGATTCACTGTACAGTCGGGTTCTAGAATTTCTGTGAGTTTTGTGTGCTGTGTATTTCTGTAGGGTGTTCAATGAGTTAATTTTCTGTGCATAGGGGTTAATGGCTGTGCTGTGTTCACAGTGTGAGGGGTATCCTAATAACTGTGGGTATCAATATCTGTGTATATATGGCTGTAAATTGGGGGAAGGCTCTGTTCAGTCGGGTTTGATCCCCGTGTGTATTTGAATTGGGGGAGGGTTTCACAACTGTGTGTGTGTGTTCAGTGCAGGATGTGCACAGTTTGGATTTCTATGTGTAGCAGTAGTGGGAGATAATGTATCAGCAATACATGTGTGTGTGCAGTGAGATTGGGTACCCAGACCTGTTAGCAGTTGTGTATTGTGTGTGTGTGTATCCTAGTTAATTCCAGATTCCTAAACCTATGTGTCTGTGTGCAGTGTCCTTGTTCAGCTAGTGAACAGTGAAATACTTGGGTGAGGTAGTGATGTATGTGAGGGATAGTGAAAGAGATGTGTCAGTTTATTTGAATTGGGGGTTGTGTTAGGGTTCTTGTATCAGAGCAGGGTGAGTTTAGAGTGTCAGTATCTAGGAAGTGTTAGAGTGCCAGTAAATATATGCTGGTCCTAGAAATTAGATACTGTGAGTTTTATGTACCATTTTATTTGAATTGGGTGTTAATTCATGAGAACCAGTGTGTATCAGTTAGAGGAGGAGTTCCTGTGTGTCAGTGCAGAGAACAGGGTATCTGTTAGTTTATAGGGTGCAGTGTGAGTTTCAGTGTGTGCACTAGTGAAGTTCAGTGTCTTTGTACAGCAGAGTGTGTGTCTTAGCATTACCTGTGTGTATCAGTCAACCTATGGCTGTGCATATGTGTATGTGAGGTATTCTCAGTAGCTGTGTGTGCAGTATCCTGTGTAGGTATGATTGTGTATAAAATAATGTGAGTGAGTGTGGCTGTGTGAGGACTGAGTTCAGAGAGCAGTTCAGCATATCTGTGTATTAAGTATAGAGGAGTTGGCATAGGAGTTGGTACTAGCTGTGATTGAGTGCTTGTGGGTTGCATCAGTGTAAATTGTGTCTGTGTATCAGATTGAGGAAGAGAGGTGTAGGTAAGTGTCTGTGTGCACATGAGTGTATGTGTACTAGTTAGGTTCAGTGTGTGTGAGTGCAGTGAGGTCCCTATGTGATGTATAGCAGTGTAGCAGTAAGAGCAACTGTGTGTGTGCCCAGGTTTTATTCTCCAATTCCTGTGTGTTATGCAGTAGGTTTCACAGTGTGTCTAGGACTGTGTTCTCAGAGTGACTGTGTATTGTTAGAGTAAGTATCAGTGAATAGGGGTTTTATTGGCTATGTATTGTGTAAATTTAGAGTTCCTGTCAGTAGCTAGAGGGGGGAGTGAATTACCTGTGTATTACTGTGCAGAATTTGTGTAGTTAGTACACAGCCAAGAGTTCAGTTGGACTTGGTATCAGTTGGGTCCAAGTTGAGGTAACAGTTGTAATTAGGATATAGGTACTATAATGTCAAGCCATAGGTTAAGGTAGAACTAGGATCAGAGTTTTAAGTCTAGCTAAGGTATGTGAGGTTATTGTTAATATAATGTAGTAATGTATAGTTAAGGTAATACCTAGATAAAATAGGTATAGAGGTAGTATGAGTACACCCTAGTGTTTATAACTAAGAATGACAACTAATTAGCTAGTATGGACTAGTAAACCTTAGAATTAACCTAGTATAGACTGATCCATGACCTAGAAGCCTCATCTTCTTAATTAATTAAATTTGTTATTTCTTAAATTCAGTATCTGACATTCATATTCCGTAAATAGGTCACTGTGATTTTATCTTGGACATCGATCCTTATACTTTGCTCAGGACCACAGGCGAGTACATTCTCTGACAGTTTTCATGGTTGATTACTTCTATAAATTGTAGTGTATTACATACTTGATTCCGACACTATGGATACACGGATTAGCACCCTAGATCCCCATCATGAGGAGTCGTGATTGGAATCCATCGTGCTAGCTGGGGGATGGGGAACTATTAGTAGATTATGTGATCATATCCAAACTATCATGCATCATAGCTCACCCCACATCTCACGTCGGGTGCGGCCTGACCATCATCATGCCTCATAGCTGTTATATATGATTAGCCTGACCATTATCATGCATCATAGCTAACCATATGGTTAGCCTGACCTTCTCGAATCATAGCTAATCATATATAACCAGCCTGATCCAGTCCCAAGCTGATCACATAATAAACTAATATTTCAACCACTTAGCTAGATGTTTTATCTTTATTCAGATTTACTTGTTCTAGCATTCACTCTTTATTGCTCATTGCTAGATGCTCTATTGTCTATTTTATTTCTCCAGTACTTCACATGTTCAGCTTTTATTTCCATCTTGTATCTCTTACACTGTTTATAGATTTTGTCAATTTAATGAAACTGCTGTTAGTGCTTGTGCTTCGCTCCAATCCTGACTGGATAACAACATTTTTAGAGGACCTGGAGGACTTTTGCCCCACTCATTACGGCCCAGGAATAGAGGGAGATTTCACTCCAGAAATCCCAGAGGAGGTGCCTATCCTAGAGGAGAACTTACCAGCCTGTTTTTAGATTACTTTTCTGCATTATTGTTTTAGACTGAGACTGAGTTGTATTTATTTTATTTGTGACATTGTGAGGTCATTTAGACCCAGGATTTGAGTTGGACTTATTGTGGTTGGTTTAAATAGAACTCTTTTCAATTCTCATCGTGCCATTATGTTTATAGTTGTGATTGAGTATATTATAGAACTGTGGTTATTTATCTTTGTCCTCCATACGGAGTTGAGACTATTGACAGGATATACTATGTTTGTGACCTAGACAGCGTTCTACCGCCGATGCTGCGGCGTAGGCTGGACGTACCCACGACTCATGCCCAAATTCCGGGTGCAGGTCGTGACAAGTGCGGAGTTGGTTGTATCGTGACTCCAACGGGAGGTAATATATTCTCCGAGTGAGGAAGCGGAGGAACTGCTGACTCTTGATCTAGAGCAGGCTCTTGGCTCGGGTTAGATGGTGGTAAGTCCACCCCCACACGTATCTGAGTTGGCGGGACCGATGCTTGAGCCATAGCAGTTGCGTGCTGAGTTAGCATCATCTGGTTCATGTTCTCCATTATGGATTGTATTTGTTTCAGAGATGTCTCCAGTATAGTGATGCGTTGTTCCGCATTTCCTGACGGCCAAGCTTCCTCACGTTCATCTTCAACGGCATAAACTCCTATTTCCTGGGGCGTCATTGAAGGATTAGTATATGTCACTGCAGAAGTCGACTCTATACTCTCAGCATCTGATTCGGGAGACTGGCGACCCCCAGCGTCTGAACCAGACGAGTACGAAGCTGGTTGCTATGACCTTGCACGGGTGTTTTGGAATACCCCAGCTTCAGCGTTCCTGAGGAGGTCTTCGAATTTCCTTCGGCTCAGAGGCCTAGAGGGATGACGTCTTGAGCTCGACCCTCCTCTAGGTATGTGTGAAGCCATGTTCACGGATGCATGCGCGGGCTTTTCTTCCTGAAAAGACAAAGAGTAGCTCAACCGGTCGAAAACCGACCATTTTGCTTTAGAACAGTAGCAGTCAATAACATTCTTATGACTATTACAACATTGCTCGCCAGGTGGCATAATAGACATGTTGGAAGGTCCCCTCTCCTTACGCTTCTGGATTAGATATTTGCGCAAGTCAGGAGTAGTAGAAGAAGAAGACGATGGCTTGTTCCTTCAGTTCCCATCAGTGGGCATGCGGAGATTGGGCACCATGGTTTTCCCTGTGCCACCTGTGTACAACAGGTTGGCCATCTGGGTGGGGAATAATTCTCGCTGGCGTGAAGGCCGAGAAGTTGAGTACTCCACCGCTTGCTTTCCCTTGCGTAGATTACAGGGGTCATCTGCTTCCCCGTAGAGGTCAGATATTGTCTTGCGTACGGAGCGTAATTTATACTTCTGATTTGGCGCTGAGGTATCATCAGAAGTTTTGTCTGTACCGCGCATAGCAGGAGACTGGTTTTTATGCATAGAGCACAGTGGATACTTCTGGGTTAGCGCTGAGGCTTTGCCCGAAGTTTTGTCTGTACCGCGCGTAGCGGGAGACTGAATTTTACGTGCGAGGCACGGAGGAAGCAATGCTACAACCTCATTGGTCGGAGAGATCGAAGAGTCCACAGGAATGGTATAGGAGGTCTTGGGCATCCAGACCTTGCGTAGCTTCCTGTTGTCTTGGACGGAGAGGGGGTGAGAGCTACCCCCTGTTCAAAGCATGTCTTCGTAGGCAGACTAGTCGAATTGGACGACCAGTGTCTTCTTCACGGTTCCTATAGATACCGCATCGTGTTGAGCAATTACTTCCTCATCAGAAGAGAAAGACGTCCCCAGCAGAGTCGCCATCTTGTTTGTGGTAGAAAACGAAAGAGTGAAAATGTATTCAAGATGGGGTTTACACGAAACCCGCCTTCTTTGGTTTACAAACAAACTTGTACAATTTGATCCTACACGAGGATATGGGAGTACAATTTATTTAATCTGGGTAAATATTGCAATAGGTGTCTGATCTGCAGTCGATCACTTTAGCCCTTGGACCACATGATGATGAAGAAGTGCCGTAGAAGACAGGAAGCAGCTTCGAAGGTTGCGAAAGAGGGTGGATGCACGATGCTAAAGTCGTCGATCCCTACTCTTTGCCTGAGCTCCGGATTCTCTATCTCTCTCTTTCTTGACCTCTGGTTCGATCTTTCTTGTAAGTTCGACCTTGCAATTTGTCGACCTTGTTCTTCATTGATAGAGGTCTCTATTTATAGAGTTTTAGTGACAGTGATCACTCCGTCGGTGTAGAAACCGAGGAGTGAAAAGTACAGCACCCTTTTACACAACGGTTAAAATAACCAATGCCTGCGTATAGATGATCCTTTGAATGAGCGTGTGACGCGGGTCCAACTAAGGGACAAAATGCGTATAATCACTACGAAGATCACGGCGTAAAAGTCACGTAGGTAGGTATCCCTTGTGTAGAAGAGGTGGGCATAGAAGCCAATGTCTGTCACCATGACGTAGAAGCCAAGTAGGCATAGAAGCCGAAATAGGCGTAGAAGCCGAGTGGTCATAGAGGCCGAGTGGGCGTAAAAGCCGAGTGGTCGTAGAGGCCGAGTGAGCACAGGAGCTGAATGGGCGTAGAAGCCGCTGCGTACCGTGCCAGAGTGCTGATATGGACGTCTTAGCCGAAATTACGGCTTTTGAAGATATAATCAAATCTCTTGCATTAAATGCCGAGATTTGCCACCATCCTGTGCATTAAATATGGAGGCGTGTTTTTGAAGGTCTGCATCCCTTCTGTGCCTCAGTCGCAGAGACGTGCCTCGAGAAACTGTCACCGCTCTGTGCATTAGACGTAGAGACGTGCCTCGAGCAACTGTCATCGCTCTGTGCATTGGACGTAGAGACGTGCCTCGAGCCCCGTACGGAGTGCAGCTTTTGATGTGGCAGGCGGTTTGTCTACTACAAAGCGTAAACAGCTTATGTCTGCCTGTGTAAAACAAGGCAGCGTATCCCTTTGTGCACATAAAAGCAGTTTACGCAAAGGAGATAGCGGTAAATGACAGCCTGGGTTGCAGTGCTGTGCCATCATTATAGCCGTCGTCTGGGTAGCCGTGCAGTATCCCTTTGTCAGAAGTCCAGACGTCAGGTTCATTGCAGGATCTGACAGGTTCACCTCGGAGAACACGAAGCTTCCCTTGTATACTTTAATGCTATATTGAAAGGGGATGGGTTTTACGGCCAGAAGGCGATGAAGCACCCTGTTTACGCTGAAGCGGCTTGGACGTACTGCCTTACGCGGATGGTCCTTTGAGCTTATATTTCATGCTGTATTTAGCGAAAAAAAGCTCTGTTGCATGTTTGATGGCTCTGAAGGCCTCTGTTTACGCTGCTCTGCATCAATATGCTGCGTATAGCCATTCGACATATTTTTCATGCTTCTACATACGCCTACTAATTGTACTCCTCGCCCAATATAGATACACCAGTCGAATACTCGACGTGCATACCACGTATCTATATGCCAAGTCTCTACAAATAAAATAATCCTGAGTTACGTACTAACCGTGATGTATGTCACACGCACCGATAGCTAGTTGAGTACGTGAACCTGCATCCCAATATGAATTTGTTACCGTATAATGTGTAAGGGTGTCAGGTCTCGGAAGATATCAGAGTTTCCTCCCAATGGGTAAGTCTACTAGTGACTAGGCCAAGTATACTAATCATCGTCGCATCCGTCGACTGCACACGAGTCAAACCCGGACACGCACAGTCATCTGAAATAAAGCAATAAGATATCATACAACATATGCATCATTTAATTTAAATAGTAAATATGGCAAGTTATCTTGCCTGGGTCCTCAAGATGTGAATGCCAATAGCCTGCTCCTATGGTGTCTCCTGGCTGGTCCAGTGAACCTAAAAACGTAATATAATATAGAAATCTAGCATCAGACACAAAAGTAACATACACATACACTATAACGCTCCTTTTAGGTACTGTCGCAAGATCACGACTGGTCGACTACAGAGTCGCATGTGCACGTAGCTAGGGTGCGCAAGTGTCCTGTCCTTAGTTATCGTGTCTCTCGCGACAATAATTTACCGCGTTATAGACTTTACGAAACTATTTATGTTTTGTATAATTTAATGTCCTTATTCCTCATGTTAAGTGTACTAGGTCTATGTCTAAGTTTTTAGGTGAAATACAAGTTCCTTATACAAGTTATATGATTGGGATAATTATTATCTTATTAATTACTAACTAATCTACTAAATCATACAAACATACACACACATAGGTTTTAACATATTTTAGTTTGTGTCCTTTAAATGATACCATGACATGTCGATACGACGACACCGATATAACTATACAACGCAACAGGAAAGAAAAGGCAAAATGAGGTTTACCTAATCGAGGCTGAATGTGGGGGGTCTGTGATCATTAACTGGCCGTCCTTCGGCATGGGGCGGAGCTCCGATCGATGTTCGGGCAGCAACGGCCACGACGGCAATAGCTGCAGTAGGTGCAGCAGCGGTAGCAGTAGCCTGGCAGCGACGACAGCATCCTAGGGTGGTGCTGGTCGGGGGTCAGAACGTGGGGGAGGTCGAGATCGGTCGGGCAGTGGTGGTTGGCGGTGCTAGAGGCGGCTGGGACGCTCGGGTTAGATGGAGTTGGGTTGAAGAAGATGGGGGATATTGATGATGGTTACGGGAATAGTGGTCGGGCGATGGTACAGGCGGTTGGGGGTGGTGGTCCGGCGTTGAGGAGAAGTACAGGCAGGTGAGGTGTTGTGGAGGTGGCGGCCTGAGGTGGAGTTGTGCCGTCCGGTCAGGGTAGGGAGAAGGGGTGCTCAGGTGAAGGTGAATCTAGGTTTTGGCTAGGGTTTATGTTTCTAGGGTTTCAATATAGAAATATATATTTATATAGGAGGGGATATATGGGCTAAGCTTGGGGTTTGGGCTGGTCTGGACTCCTTGGGATGGGGCTGGTCCATAAGAAAGGGTGTACATGGGCTTGGTTAGGTCTTGGTTTGGGTAAAATTTGCCTCTAATTTAATTTAATTAAAAATAATGCGTACGGCGTTCTTTAATGAATTGAAGACACATGGAACTAAAATTGGGTGGGACACAAGTGTCATGGACGTAGCTGGCTCAGAATAGGTTAATACCCTAATTTTGGTTATATGGAGTTGGGTTGTGGTTGCGCCTCAAATTCAAATGGGAATGGGCAATTATGAGAAATTGGTTTTATTGGAATAATACATAGACGTTTGTAACAAATATTGCACAGCTCAAATGAAGCACAATATTGAGTATTTAAAAGTTACACAAGGGTCAAATGGGTGGTCTGGCATGTCTAGGAGATGTGTATTTAATTAGTTTGAGGGTAACTACTAGTGTAGCGCTCCAAACTCAAAATAACGGTGAGGTGTATTAAGTCATAAAATTATTGTACATTAATCCTAAT
The DNA here is from genome assembly GCA_036927795.1 of Iris macrosiphon. Lineage (NCBI taxonomy): Eukaryota > Viridiplantae > Streptophyta > Magnoliopsida > Asparagales > Iridaceae > Iris > Iris macrosiphon. The sequence continues at coordinate 61,119,489 of JAYESA010000008.1, forward strand.
TGTAATCAAATTAGTCCTAGTCTCTCAATTTAAAATTAATTAAATCCTAAATTAGTCGAGGAGGTTTAAAATTTACCCTCCTTAGAGCATTTCATCCTCGAAATTAAAACATATGTATGGTAAGAACTACTGATTGAAATTAAAATTCTACTATATACCTAGGCCTTCGAAGAGATGGGGATAGCGATGTCGAATCTCCTCCTCACGTTCCCAGGTCGACTCGCCTAGTGCATGATGCCTCCATGTGACAAGAACTAGGAGGATAGTCTGACCTTGCAATACCTTCTCACTTCTGTCCAGAATCTTAATAGGCTCCTCTTGGTATGATAAGCTCGGGCCGACTGTGATTTTTGAATGATCAAGCACATGACTCGGATCTGGCATGTACCACCTTAGTTGAGATATATGGAAGACGTCATGCACTCCCTCCAAGGTCTGTGGCAAGGCTAATCTGTAAGCAACCTCCGAAATAAAGCATGCACTCTCTTAACATGGCTTCTAATGTCTGAATGGTGCACTCGGACTGGCCATCTATCTGTAGGTGATATGATGTGCTAAACTTCAGGCGTGTACCGAGACTCTCTTGCATACTCCGACAAAAGTAGGATGTAAACCTTGTATCCCTGTCAGACACTATGCTAACTGGCACTCCATGCAGTCGCACAATCTTTCTCATATACATATCTGCTAAGACCTCTGTATATTGCCCAACTCTGAAGGGTAGAAAGTGAGCGGACTTGGTGAGTCTATCTACGATTACCTATACTGCATTGCGACCACTAGGACTCCTCGGAAAGCCCGTAACAAAATCCATAGTGATATGCTCCTATTTCCACTCCGGTATCGGAAGTGGTTGGAGTAATCCTGTAGACCTCTGATGCTCATCCTTGACTTGCTGACACACCAGGCACTTTGCCATAAAGCGGGCTATCTCTCTCTTGATTCCATGCCACCACTAGTACTGCCTTAAGTCTCTGTACATCTTCGTGCCTCCTGGATGAATAGAGTAGGTTGAACTGTGTTCCTCTGATATCAACTCCTGACGAAGTTCTCCATTTGGAACATAGAGATGATCTCCATATCTCAAAGTCCCGTCTTTATGTATATGCAATCCTGTTTGTATTTTGGCCTCTGTCCTTTGTCGAAGCCTCTAGAATCTGGCATATGTCGGCAAAGCAGCCTTGATCCTCTCCACTAATGTTGATTGCAACTGAAAACTCGACAATTGTTCGTCTACTCCGGGCATAACGACTTCTATACCCATCTGCTCTAGATCTCTCAACATATGTTGCTGGGTAGTCAAAAAAAATGCCATGGGTCTTCTGCTCAACGCGTCAGCTACTACGTTGGCCTTTCCCGGGTGGTACTGCAGCACAATCTCAAAGTTTATCATCACTTCGAGCCAACGTCTCTGTCTCTGTCTCTGGTTCAGGTCCTTCTGAGTGTAGACGTATTGTAGGCTTTTGTGATCAGTGAATATCTCTACTCGTTCTCCGTATAGGTAGTGTCTCCAAAGCTTTAAGCAAAGATCACTACGGCAAGCTCCAAGTCGTGAGTGGGATAGTTCTTCTCATGGGTCCTCAACTGCCTAGAGGCATAGGCCACAACCTTTCCATGCTGCATCAAGACACATCCTAATCCTTTTCCGGATGCATCGCTATAGATCACGAATCCTCCGGGTCTAAAAGGTATGGTCAAGATAGGTGCTGTAGTCAGACGCTTCTTCAGCTCATCAAATGCCTTCTGACACTCCTCTGTCCAAGTGAACTCCTGCTCCTTACGGGTTAAGCGGGTTATCGGTTCTGCGATCTTTGTGAAGTTCTCTACGAACATTCGGTAATATCCGGCAAGTCATAGGAAACTTCTCACTTCTGAGACATTGGTAGGAGTTGGCCATGTCTCTACTGATAAAATCTTCGCTGGATCTACTAAAATGCCATCTCCTGAGATAGTGTGTCCAAGGAAAGTAACACGATCTAGAAGAAACTTACACTTGCTCAGCTTGGCATAAATCCTCTATCTCCTCAGCATCTCTAACACTAGTCTCAAGTGCTCTTCGTGCTCCTCATGGCTCTTCGAATACACCAAAGTATAGTCGATGAAGATTACCACGAACTGGTCTAAGTATTTGTGGAATACTCTGTTCATCAAGTTCAAAAATACAGCAGGTGCATTTGTCAGTCCAAAAGGCATCACTAAGAACTCGTAGTGACCATTACGAGTCCTGAATGCTGTCTTTTGAATGTCTTTTCTTCGCACCTTTACTTGATGATAACCCGATCTCAAGTCGATCTTGGTGAACACCACTGCTCTTGTCAGCTGGTCGAACAAATCATCAATCTGCGGCAGGGTTACTTGTTCTTGATAGTCAAAGCATTAAGGGCTCTGTAATCAATGCACATACATATGGTTCTATCTTTCTTAGGTACAAACAACACTGATGCTCCCCAGGGTGATGCACTAAGATGGATAAATCCCTTGCTCTGTATTTCCTCTAATTGTAGCTTTAGCTCATCTAGTCCTTCTTCGCCAATAGGTATACATTAGAAGATACCGGTGCTGCTCCGGGTACTAGCTCAATAGTGAACTCTACGTCTCTATCTGGAGGTAAGCCTAACAACTCCTCTGGGAAAATATCCTCGAACTCTACAACTATCGGTGGGGGTACTATCTCCATAGCCATGTAAGCTACAGCTATCTGTCCTACTCCTTGCTCGACGGTCCCTCGCATGTACTCGAACTCTGGTTGATCTGGCGGTCTAAAAGTGATGCTACCTTTCTGGCAATCCAGTACGACATTATACTGGCTTAACCAGTCCATGCCTAGCACAACGTCAAAGTATAGCATGGGTAATACCAAGAATCGCGCTCTCATCTCTCGACCACATATGATAACCGAACACGTTCTAATAGTGCTGGTAACCGACACGATACCTCCTCCGGTAAGAATCTTCCAACTTTTAGGTAAGGAGAAAGTAGCTACTCTATGCATTGCTACAAATCTACTAGATATGAACGATAGTGTATCTCCAGAATCAAACAATGCAGTTGCAGGTAATGATGCAACTAAAATGGTACCTGTGATAGCTTCCCCTTTTGTTTCCTCCTCAGTAGCTGCTAGTGCAAAGGGCTATCCGTGCCTCTGTCCTCTGGTCTGCTGTCAGGCTCGATCAAATTGTGCCTGCTGTGGGGCCAAGGGTGGTCCCCTCTGAAATCCTCCGGGTGCTGGAGGACGCTGGCCTCCTGGTGGGGGTAGTATCCTCAGGACTGGTCCTGCTAGCCTCTGTCCGGTCTGCGGTGCTATGTCTCTGTGCTCTGGGCAGTCTCGAGCGTGGTGCTGGCTCGCTCCATAAATCATGCATATTCCCAGTCTCTTTTGGCAGTCATTCTGGAAATGACCTACCTTACCACATTAGTGGCAATTCGGAAGCTCCTTTTTCTGGTATGGTGTTGTCCTCTGTTGTGTCTGCACTCCGGGACGATGGATTGGTTCTCCTGCTCTGGGCTGGGCTCTGGCTGGTATGGTCGTGCTGGAACGTCTTGCTCCTCTACTGATGGCCTCCTGGATCCTCGCCTCTGCAAGAACCTCCTCATAAGAAATCCTTGCCTGTGTGGTGGTATACCTCTGTAGCTCGAAAATGAGGCCATAATGGAATCTCTGGGCCTTCTCAAGATCATTGGGTATCAGGACGGCACTAAATCTGCTAAGACGGCTAAACTCTGCCTCATATGCGTCAACAGTCATATTACCTTGTTCTAGATGTAGGAACTGGGAGTACAGGACATTTCTGACTGTAGCTAGGAAATACTTCACATTGAAGTATTCTAAGAACTGTTTTCAAGTCTGGTTCTTGCCTACACTGCGATCAATAGAATCCCACCAGTGATGGGCGTTGCCTTTCAGTTGGGCCCTCACTGCGGTCATCCAAAGGTCTGGGTGCAGTTGTGAAGCCTCTAGTAGCATCTCCGTGTTGGCGACCCAATCAGAGATCTTCTCTACAGTCTCGTTGCTTGAGAAAGTATCTGGTCCCATCTGTCAAAACCATCTTAAGGTGCCACCTGTTTGTGCTGGTGTAGGTGCTGGTACAGTTGCTGAGACAAGTGTCCTCTCTAGTACTGCCATCAAACTCTGTCTCAACATTTTGGTCTGATGCCACTGTGCTTGCATCATAGTCTGGAAGAACTGAATCAACTATGGCTGTCCATTTGATTGTGGCATCTGGTGTAGATAAGGTGGATGTGGTGGTGATAGAACCTCTAGCTGTGCGATAGGTGTCTCCTCAGATGTCGGCCTCTCGGTTTGCGGCATTGGGGTAGCCCCTGAAGTCTGGCCCTCAAAATATTGTGTAGGGATCGTCTGGGAAGTCTGTCCCTCGTGTTGTTGGGTAGGATCGCCCTGAGAAGTCTCACGCCAATGTATCAGCGGGGCCTGTAGTAGTGGTTGTTCTCCAGGTAGTCCCTGGGGTATCTCCTCTCTCTGGGTGGTATCAGTTGGCACCACGGCACCGGGTGCTCCTCGTCCACTGTGCAAGTTCATATTGCTGCAAGAGATAGGACTTCATTAAAAGAGTATGAAATCAATCAAACAGGATGCAGATATTTAGAAGTAATACGAAGGAAGTTCAAAGACGTAATCAAAGTGGATGAGACCTAGTAATTTCTATCCTATTGCAGGCTCGCTGGGCATGTTACCATACCATAAGTGAATAAGTTGACCTGCTTGGGCCACCACTAAAACCATGTCACGCCCCAGTCCCAAAAATATACGGGACTAGGCCGCGTAGCAATAGCCAGCTGTCACGTCTCCGAGGATATCCCAATTTAATGGATCCTAACGAAGAGTGCTACGCTGTCCTAAATACTAACATGTCCCATATAAATCAATAATAGGTAATCTAATCTCATCCACAATATAAACAATAAGAATATACTAATAATAAATGCTGGAAGATAAACGCCAGTCTCAAAATATCATAGTACAACCAAGAATGTCTGGTGGGAACAAACCCATTACTATGACGAAATGAAAGTACTGAATGACAGATAAAAAGAGTAATGACTAGGGCATCAGATGACTAGATAATGATGCTCCCAATCCTAGGCAGAAGGCCTACCACTGATCACGGAAACTCTGACGGTAGCACCTCTAGCTCCTCCGCTGTAGCGTATCTAGTCTCCTGTCCGGGTCCGTACACTGTGGGCTAATATGCCTCGTCTAAATCTGGAAAGGTACCAGGTCCTCAGAGGGACGTAACAAGATATATAGAAGCATGCTATATATAAATACTGAATAATATAAATATAATAAATTGTGTGCTAATCATCTAAGTGAATGCAATGTGAGAACAACTTTGGTACGTATGTGTAGGTATAGGCATAACGTTCATACCATTCCGAAGAACGTGGAAGCCGCATAGTATATATAATGTCCATATTGCTCCGAAGAACGTGGATTCTGCATAGAATATAATGTCCATATCGCTCCGAAGAATATTGAATCTGCATAAAGGGAGTCATTAGATTCGTGGCTCCTCCGGATACTACGGATTCTAATGTGTGTATCCCATACGCCTACTAATTGTCCTTCCCGCCCAATGTAGATATACCAGTCGAATACTCGACGTGCATACCACGTATCTATATGCCAAGTCTCTACAAATAAAATAATCCTGAGTTACGTACTAACTGTGATACATGTCACACGCACCGATAACTAGTCGAGTATACGAACTCGTATCCCAATATGAATTTGTCACCGTGTAACGTGTAAGGGTGTCAGGTCTCAGAAGATATCAGAGTATCCTCCCAATGGGTAAGTCTACTAGTGACTAGGCCAAGTATACTAATCATCGACGCATCCGTCGACTGCACCCGAGTCAAACCTGGACGCGCACAATCATATGAAATAAAGCAACAAGATATTATACAACATATACATCATTTAATTTAAACAGTAAATATAGCAAGGTATCTTGCCTGGGTCCTCAAGCTGTGAATGCCAATAGCCTACTCCTGCGTTATCTCCTGGCTGGTCCAGTGAACCAAAACACACAATATAATATAGCAATCTAGCATCAGACACTAAAGTAACACACACAGACACTACAATGCTCCTCTTAGGTACTGTCGCAAGATCACGGTTGGTCGACTACAAAGTCGCGTGTGCACGTAGCTAGGGTGCGCACGTTCCTGTCCTTAGTTATCGTGTCACTCGCGACAATAAATTATCGCATTATGGGTTTTACGGAACTATTTATGTTTTTTATAATTTTATGTCCTTATTCCTCATGTTAAGTGTACTAGGTCTATGTCTACGTTTTTAGGTGAAATACAAGTTCCTTATACAAGTCATATGATTGGGATAATTATTATCTTATTAATTACTAACTAATCTAGTAAATCATACAAACATACACATACATAGGTTTTAACATATTTTAGTTTGTTTCTTTTAAATGATACCATGACACGTTGACACGACAATACGCCGATACAACTATACAACGAAACAGGAAAGAAGAGGCAAAATAAGGTTTACCTAATCGAGGCTGAATGTTGGGGGGTCTGTGCTCGTTAACTGGCTGTCCTACGGCGTTGGGGGGAGCTCCGGTCGACGTGCGGGCAGTAACGGCCGCGGCGGCAATAGCTGCAGTAGGTGCAACAGCGGCAGCAGTAGCCTGGCAGCGGCGACAGGCGGTCTGGGGTAGTAATGGTCGGGGGTCAGAACATGGAGGAGGTCGGGGCCGGCCAGGCAGTAGTGGTTGGCGGTGCTGGAGGCGGATGGGACGCTCGGGTTAGATGGAGTCGGGTTGAAGAAGATGGGTGGTGTTGATGATGGTAACGGGAATGGTGGCCGGGCGATGGTGTAAGCGGTTGGGGGTGGTGGTCCAGCGTTGAGGAGGAAGTACTGGCGGGTGAGGTGCTGTAGAGGTGGCGGACTGAGGTGTAGTGGTGCTGTCCGGTCGGGGTAGTGAGAAGGGGTGCTCGGGTGAAGGTGAATCTAGGTTTTGGCTAGGGTTTATGTTTCTAGGGTTTCAATATACGAAATGTATATTTATATAGGAGGGGATATATGGGCTAACCTCGGGGTTTGGGTCGGTCTGGACTCCTTGGGATGGGGCTGGTCCACATGAAAGGGTATACATGGGCTTGGTTAGGTCTTGCTTTGGGTGAAATTTGCCTCTAATTTAATTTAATTAAAAATAATGCGTATAACGTTCTTTAATGTATTGAAGACACATGGAACTAAAATTGGGTGGGACACAAGTGTCATGGGCGTAGCAGGCTCAGAATAGGTTAATACCCTAATTTGGGTTATACGGAGTTGGGTTGTGGTTGTGCCTCAAATTCAAATGGGAATGGGCAATTATGAGAAATTGGTTTTATTGGAATAATACATAGACGTTTGTAACAAATATTGTGCAGCTCAAATAAAGCACAATATTGAGTATCTAAAAGTTACGCAAGGGTCAGATGGGTAGTCTGGCATGTCTAGGAGATGTGTATTTAATTAGTTTGAGGGTAACTACTAGTGTAGAGCTCCAAACATCAAAATAATGGTGAGGTGTATTAAGTCACAAAATTGTTGTACATTAATCCTAATTGTAACCAAATTAGTCCTAGTCTCTCAATTTAAAATTAATTAAATCCTAAATTGGTCGAGGGGGTTTATAATTTATATGGGACATGTTAGTATTTTAGGACAGCGTAGCACTCTTCGTTAGGATCCATTAAATTAGGATATCCTCGGAGACGTGACAGCTGGCTATTGCCACATGGCCTGGTTTCGTGTATTTTTGGGACTGGGGTGTGACAAGCTACTCTATGCATTGCTACAAATCTACTAGATATGAACGATAGCGTAGCTCCAGAATCAAATAATGCAATTGCAGGTAATGATACAACTAAAATGGTACATGTGATAGCTTTCCCTTCTGTTTCCTCCTCAGTAGCTGCTAGTGTAAAGGCTTATCCGTGCCTCTGTCCTCCGGTCTGCTGTCGGGCTTGATCAAATTATGCTTGCTGTAAGGCCCAAGGTGGTCCCCTCTAAAATCCTCCGGGTGCTAGTGGACGCTGTCCTCCTGGCGGGGGTAGTATCTTCGGAACTGGTGCTGCTGCCCTCTGTCCGGTCTACGGTGCTACGTCTCTGCATTGCGGGCAGTCTCGAGCGTAGTGCCGACTTGTTCCATAAATCATGCATGTTCCCAGTCTCTTTCGACAGTCATTCTGGAAATGTCCTATCTTACCACAGTAGTAGCAATTCGGAAGCTCCTTTTTCTAGTACGGTGCTGTCCTCTGCTATGTCTGTGCTCCGGGACAACGGATCGGTCCTCCTGCTCTGGGCTAGGCTCTGGCTGGTATGGTCGTGCTAGAACATCTTGCTCCTCTGTCGATGGCCTCCTGGATCCTCGTATGTGTGGAGGTATACCTCTGCAGCTCAAAAGTGAGGCCGTGATGGAATCTCTGGGCCTTCTCTAGATTATTTGGTATCAGGATGGCACAAAATCTGCTAAGACGGCTAAACTCTGAGTCATATGCGTCAACAGTCATATTCTCTTATTCTAGATGTAGGAACTGGAAGTACATGGCATTTCTGACTGTAGCCGAAAAATACTTCACATTGAAGTATTCTAAGAACTGTTCCCAAGTCTGGTTCTTGCCTACACTGTGCTCAATAGAATCCCACCAGTGATGGGCGTTGCCTTTCAGTTGGGCCCTCACTACGGTCATCCAAAGGTTTGGATGCAGTTGTGAAGCCTCTACTAGCATCTCTGTTTTGGTGACCCAATCGGAGATCTCCTCTAAAGTCTTGTTGCCTGAGAAAGTATCTGGTCCCATCTGTCGGAACCATCTTACAGTGCCACCGGTATGGGCTGGTGGAGGTGCTGGTACTGGTGCTGTGACAGGTGTCCTCTCTAGTTCTGCCATCAAACTCTGTCTCAACGTCTCGGTCTGATGCCACTATGCTTACACCATAGTCTGGAAGAACTGAAATATCTGTGGCTGTCCATCTAATTATGGCATCTATGGTGGATAAGGTGGAGGTGGTGGTAATGGAACCTCTGGCTGTGCAGTAGGTGTCTCCTTAGATGTCGGCCTCTCGGTTTGTGGCATCGGTGTAGCTCCCGAAGTCTGTCCCTCAAAACACTGCATAGGGATCGTCTGGAAAGTCTGTCCCTCGTGCTGTTGGGTAGGATCGCCCTGAGAAGTCTCGCGCCAATGTATCAGCGGGGCCTGTAGTGGTGGTTGCTCTCCAGGTAGTCCCTGTGGTATCTCCTCTCTATGGATGGTGTCGGTTGGCACCACGGCACCGGGTGCTCCTCGTCCACAGCGCAAGTTTATCTTGCTGCAAGAGATAGGACATCATTAAAAGAGTACAAAATCAGACAAACAAGATACAGATATTTAAAAGTAATACGAAGAAAGTTCAAAGACGTAATCAAAGTTGATAAGACCTAGTAATTTCTATCCTATTGCAGGCTCGCTGGGCATGTTACCATACCACAAGCGATAAAGTCAACCTGCATGGGCCACCACTAAAACCATGTCACGCCCCAGTCCCAAAAATATACGGGACTAGGCCACGCGGCAATAGCCAGCTGTCACGTCTCCGAGGATAATACAATTTAATGGATCCTAGTGAAGAGTGCTACACTGTCCTAAATACTAACTAGTCCAATATCAATCAACAACAGGTAATCTAATCTCATCCACAATAAAAACATCAAGAAAGTACTAAAATAAATACTGGAAGATAAACGCCAGTCTCAAAATATTATAGTACAACCAAGAATGTCTGGTGGGGACAAAGCCACTACTATGACGAAATAAAAGTACTGAATGACACATAAAAAGAGTAATGCCTAGGGCATCGGCTGACTAGATAATGATGCTACCAATCCTAGGCAGATGGCCTACCAAGTGATCACGAAAACTCTGACGGTAGCACCTCTAGCTCCTCCGCGGTAGCGTGCCTCGTCTCCTGTCCTGGGCCTTACACTGTGGGGTAATATGGCTCGTCCAAATCTGGAAAGGTACCAGGTCCTCAGAGGGACGTAAAAAGTTACATAGAAGCATGCCATATATATAAATACTGAATAAAATAAATAAAGGGTGTGCTAACCATCTAAGTGAATGCAATGTGAGGACAACTTTGGTACGTATGGATAGGCGTAGGCATAACGTCCATACCGCTCTATAGAATGTAGAAGCTATATAGTATATATAACGTCCATATCGCTCCGAGGAACGTAGAATCTGAATAAAATATAACGTCCATATCGCTCCGAGGAACATAGAATCTGCATAAAGGGAGTCATTGGATCCGTGGCTCCTCCGGATACTACGAATTCCAATGTGTGTATTCTATACGCCTACTAATTATCCTCCCCGCCCAATATAGATACACAAATCAAATACTCAACGTGCATACCACGTATCTATATGCCAAGTCTCTACTAATACAAAATCCTAAATTATGCGATAACCGTGATGCATGTTACACGCATTGATAGCTATCGAGTACGCGAACCCGCATCCCAATATGACTTTGTCACCATGAAACGTGTAAGAGTGTCTGGTCTTAGGAGATATCAGAGTATCCTCCCAATAGGGGTGAGTCTGCTAGTGACTAGGTCAAGTACACTACTCATCGACGTATCCGTCGAATGCACCCGAGTCAATCTCGGATGTGCACAGTCATATGAAATAAAGCAAAAAGATATCATTCAACATATGCATAATTTAAATTAAACAGTAATTATGGCAAGGTATCTTGCCTGGGTCCTTAAGCTGTGAATGCCAATAGCCTGCTCCTGCAGTGTCTCCTGGCTGGTCTAGTGACCCTAAACATATAATATAATATAGCAATCTAGCATCAGACACTAAAGCAATACATACACAAACTACGACGCTGCTCTTAGGTACTGACGCAAGGGTCACGGCTGGTCGACAATAGGGTCGCTTGTGCACGTAGCTAAGGTGCACACGTGTCCTGTCCTCAGTTACCGTGTACCTCACGACAATAAATTACTAAGGTTATGGGTTACGAAACTAATTATGTTTTGTACGAATACATGTCCTTATTTCCCATGTTAAGCATACATGTCAATGTCTAGGTTTTTAAGTGAAGTACCAGTCCTTAATAACAAGTCTTATGATTAAGGTAATTATTATTTATTAATTACTATTTTAATCTAATAAGCATACACACATGCATATAATGGTTTAATGTTTATACTTGTGTCCATATAATGACATACTACACGATCAACGCAACGACACAATGCCTCGACGATACAGGAAGAAAAGGATGAAGGAAACGTGTACCTAGTTGGCTGAACGAGGGAGGGACCTATGCTCGTTGACTGCACGTACTCCAGCGTGGCAGATCTTCGGCGTCGTGTGGCAACCCTCGGCGGCAGCGGCAGGAACTGCAGCAGTTGCAGCAGCAGCTTTGCACCGGCGGCAGCGGCGACTTTGGCGGGTTGGGACGCTGTTGGTCGGGGGGATGGTGTTGCTGGTTGGGTTGGCAGTGATGGAGGCGGTGGTGGTGGCTGAGGGCAGTCGGGCGGCTTGGGGGAAGTCGGCTAGGGGTCGGGTTTCATGAAGAGGTTGATGATGGTGAAGGGGATGGTGATGATGCGGCGTAGGCAGCCTGAGGGGGTGGTCCGGCGGGCTGTGCAGGCGGAAGAGGGGGTCTGTGGTGGTGGTGGCCTGAGGTGGTGGTGGATGGCCGGTCGGGAAAGGGGGAAAGGGTGCTCGGTTTGATGAAGGGATTCGACTAGGTGTGGAGGTGGTGGTAGTGTTTATGAATCTAGGGCTTTCAATAGGGAAAGATGTATACTTATATAGGAGGGAGGAAATATGGGCCGACCTCAAAATTTGGGCCAGCCTAGGCTCCTTGTTGTGGGGGCTTGTCCACAAGAAAGGGTGTGGTGTGTACATGGGCTTGGTTGGGGCTAACTTTGGGTAAGATTTGTGCCTAATTTAATTTAATTAAAAATAATGCACATGGCGTTCTTTTATCAATTGAGAACACATGGAATTAAAATTGGGTAGGACACCAGTATCATGGACGTAGCAGGTTTAGAATAGGTTAATTTGGGTTATAGGGAATTGGGTTAAGGTTGTGCCTCAAATTCAAATAGGAATGGACAATTAAGAGAAATAGGGTTTATTAGAATTATACGTAGACGTTTGTAACGAATATTGCGCAACTCAAATAAAGCATAATATTGAGTATCTAAAAGTTACACAAGGGTCAGATGGGTAGTCTGGCATGTCTAGTAGTTGAGTATGAAATTTGATTGAAGGTAACTACTAGTGTAGCGCTCCAAACATCGAAGCAACGGTAAGGTGTACTAAGACATATAATTGTTGCACATTAATTCTAATTGCATCCAAATTAGTCCTAGTCTCTTAATCTAAATTAAAATAATCCTAAATTGGTCGAGGGGGTTTACAACTGTATTGTGTACTTCGTGCATAAACTGTTGTTCACAGATTTTTAGTTCAGTATGTTCATTACAGCAGGGAGCAGCAAGAGGGACGGTTCAGTTAGTGTTCCAGGTATCAGTCACTATGTTTCAGTTTAGTTGGATATCAACAACTAAAGCAGGGGGGCACACTGTGTCAGTGCCATTACAGTGATAAGTCACTGCCGAGCATTTTTTAGTGTCTAAGATTCACTGTGCAGTATCAGGGTTGGTCCAGTAGCAGTCCTCTGTCGTAGTTAGCTTGGTATTGGGGTTTTGGGTAGTAGTTTGGTATAGTTAGCATCTACATAACTAAGTGTACTAGTGATATAATTAGCTAATAAGTACCAGGTGTTTTAGTTTAGAGTGTTAGTTGGAAATAGCAGTTGGCTTATATCAGTTGGTATCTCATTGTTGGTATAGATATATATACCCTATTAGTTAGCTAAGTAATTATTAGTAACTAACTATCTTAACTTGACATATATATATATATATATATATATATATATATATATATATATATATATATATATATATATATATATATATTATAGTGATTAGTTTATAGAGTTAGTGTTAGTTTGAGATAGGTATATATGTATTAGTTAATTTAGAGTTTGGTTTAAGTAGTTATGGACAGTTACTTGTTATGAGGTAGATAGTTAGTTAGTAGATAATTTGTAATAGTTAGCTAATAGTCAATATAGTTAGTATAGTTGTTAGTGATTTATTAAGTTACCTTATAGTAGTTAGTTATGTTGTTATATATATATATATATATATATATATATATATATATATATATATATATGGTTTAGCTATATTAGTGCCAGGATACCAAGGTATCGGGCCAATGCCAAGGTATTGAGTTTGGATATCTAGTTAGGTGCGATACGTATTGGTGCAAGGACAAAGTATCCTCTTTAAATTGTTTTGATATGATTATTATATTTAACTTGAACATATAGTTATAAAACACTATTTTTTTATATTCAAAACTTGCGTATCTTAGGATACGGCTCTTTGAGTGCTTCTTTTATTCTTAGCTTAGCTTGTATAGTGTAGCTTTATAGCGTATCGACCTAGTGACTTAGCATTAGACTCTTGCAGCCTAGAATACATTGGTTTGACGTTGAAATTGCGTATTAACCTAGAATTGTATTAACTTTATTAAATTCCTTTTTAGATCCTTGTATTGATGCAACATAACATATTTAGGTTGTGAGACAACGGCTTGGGCATCGAGAGACACACCTTGCTCAGGACGTCAGGTGAGTACATTTCTCTGATTGTTTTTAATTCATAATATTATATATATGCATGTTCTAGAATTGTATACATTGATCCCGACACAGTGATTTCACGGACTGGTGCTATATGGATCCCGTCATGAGATGTTATCCCCTACCATGTTCAGCGGTTACTCTTGTATATTGTATCTCATCGTGTATACTGGGTATTGATGTTACTTCATGTTCACACACTGCTCGTGTTCAGTGTGCTTATTCGTATATAACCACCGCTCGTGTTCGGTGGTTATGATATTTATGTACACCTACTGCTCATGACAGTGGTTATATTTTCGTGTTCGTAGCGTGTCGTGACTGGATCCATCGGTATTAATTGGGGACGGGAGAGTAGGAGTTGATTATGTGATCAAAGCCATTGTTACAATCGTGTACATTCTCGTTACTACCTCACTTTTAATCCGTCTTACCTGATCATGTTCACCCAACCCGATCACATAATGAACTTGTACTCTGAGGCACATTAGATAGTTTAGATTACAGCTTATATCATCATATTGCTGATATTTTATTGTTGAACTATATTCTCGTACATTACCTGTATATATCTTGTACATCATTCATATGTTTAGTGATCTTGTATTTCATTTCTATATCTGTTTATATGCTCGATTATGTTATTAGAACTGCTTTTAGTGGTATATACTTTTCTCCAATCCCGACTGGATATATTTTTCCAGATGACTGGCTTCTAGAGTAGTGTCCCACATTTTATGGGCCGCAGGACGGCGTACCTATAAAGGACACTCTCATTGACCAGGGAGACTTAGTAGCAGAGCCCGAGGAGGTCTAGCTTATTTTGTATGGGATTGTATTATACTATTATTTTGGTGGATTCACATCTTGTATATTATTTCAGATTGTGGATTATACTTTTATTCTTTCATTCGTTATTCCATTCGTGCATTATTCTTCCTTAGTTTGTTTTGTGATTGAGACTAATTATACTAGTGAGATACCATATTGCTCCTCCGTTTGGAATTGAGATGATTGACAGGTACCATATTATATTGTTGAGGTGTTAGATAGTTAAAAATGTCCCAGACAGTGCTCTGCCGCCGATTCTGCGGTATAGGCTGGGCGTAATCACGTACTCGTGCTCGAATATCTGGGTGCAGGTCGTGATACATTTTTAGTGGTAGCCTATGCAGGTCTAGATAGATATCGTAGTTGTGCTCGACCAGAGTACTGCTACGAGCCTGCTTTAGGAAACTAGATTTAGGCTGAGAGTTACTCAATCACATCTAGGAAAAATTCGAATATCTGTTTTGCAAATCCTTATCTATTGAATATTATCTTTCATTTTGAATAAAGTTCTATCCTTATCTATTGAATATTATCTGCTTTAGTAACGTATTATATTCAATATTGATTCCGTATTTTCAATCTATCTTCAGGATGCCGCCGAAGACGCGTTCCCAGCGATCAGGTGCCGCGACAACGAGATCAGTCACTTCATCACCAATAAGGGCAGCACCGTCAAATGATGGTCCAGCACCTACATTGAGAAGGTCAGCTTCGCCAGTCCAGGTGGGCGTATCGGCAGCAGCTTTCGGAGGTGCTCCACTTCCAGTATCGAGGACAGGACAGACAATTTTAAAGGATCTTCCACCTCCACCACCAGCAGGTGATCAGACGTAGATGTTCACACTTCTCCAGTAGATGATGGTGGCGCATCAACGATAATCAGAGGTCCTGCCATAGAGCATGGAGAACGCTCACCAGATTGCACTCACAGCAGTAAAGAGAGCTACTACCGCCCATCCACCGATGGCACCAGCTAAGTTTATTCTGCATCAGCCGAGGCCAGGTACCATCATCGACTTCAAGAGGATGGGCCCGAAGGACTTTAGAGGCACTGAGGGGATTATCTATACGGATGAGTGGATCGAGGACATCGAGCAAAACCTGCGGCTGGCATAGATTCCAGAGATGCTACAGATAGAGGTTACGGGTTGTATGATATTCGATATTGCCCTGACATGGTTCTGGACTGACCCGAGGATAACAACACCAGGACTCTCTTAGGAAGTTTTTAAAGCGCTTTTCAAGAAAAAGTTCTTCCCAGACGTGGCTATTACATCTTTGGAGAGTTTGTTCTAGTATCTTGTCTAGGGAGACATGTTAGTGGATGAGTATGCGACGGAGTATTGCCATCTTTGTCGCTTCGTGGAGGGTCAGAACCCTAGAAGCAAGGCAAGGAAGTTCAGGAAGGGCCTAAATTGGAAAGTTAAACCCCACACCAATGGAGATCCTACGGCCACCTTCGAGGAGATACTCAGGCAGGCGCAGAGAGAAAATGATAACTTAGAGCTTGGATCTAAGAGGTATAGGGACACAGGAGAATCCGATAACTACACGGTTCCAACGAAGAGGCCTCAATTCCAGCAGCAGAACCAGAGGCCTTACCAGCACGAGAGGCAGCAATATCATGGGCCAGCTAGAGCGCCGGCTCAGTAGATGTATCAGAACCAGTGGGCAGCAGTTCCTTGTACTTTCTATAAGAAGTAAGGACACGGATGGGACGCATGCAGGATGAGGCTAGGCCAGTACTTATTCTGTGGATCAGAAGATCATCAGTTGAGGGCTTGTCCCAAGGTCCCAGCTCGTCCAGCTCAGGGTGGAGGACAGGCACAGAGCGCACCCGCTATACCACTAGCGGGCCAGCAAAGAGGACCTATTCCACCGCAGCAACAACAGTTTGCCCAGCATCAGCAGAACAGAGGAGCGCATCGATAGGGGCGAGCTTTTGCCCTGACTGTCGAGGAGGAGTAGCCAATTAGCGATGTAATCTCAGGTTCTGTTTATCTCGATTCCTTTCCAGCTCATAGCTTTGTGTCTGTATCTTTTGCTTTGAGGCATCACCTTGAGTCTGAACTGTTAGCGAAGACTTGTAAGATCACGAATGGGGGTGGCATCATCCTGGTCAGTAATGTTTGTAAGAACTAAAGAGTTTATTTGGGAGGCCGTGAGCTGACTGTATGTTTGCTCGTAATGCCACTTCCGAGTTATGACATAGTGCTCGGGATAGATTGGTTGAGTATACATCACGCTAGTATCGATTGTCATGGAGAAAGAGTTTTATTTTAGTCTCTAGGAGATCTAGAGTTCGAGTTCGTCCGAGGAGCAGAGCAGAGCAGAACAAAGGCAATTTTTGTGGAGATTTGGTTAAGGAGCAGGTGCCGGAGCAGGAGTCGTCATATCTATTGATTAGGAAGTTCTTGGATGTCTTTCCAGAGGAGTTGTCGGGGTTACCGCCGGACAGAGATGTAAAATTCTCTATAGATTTAGTTCCAGGAGCAGAGCCAATCTCTCAGCACATCTATAGAGTAAACAACAGCGAACTGGTGGAATTAAAGAAGCAGGTGGATGAGTTGCAAGACAAAGGCTTTATCCATTACAATTTATCACCATGGGGTGCTCCGATACTTTTTGTACCCAAGAAGGATGGGTCGGTACGTATGTGTATCGACTACAGGGCACTTAATAACCTCACTATCAAGAACAAATACTCGTTGCCGCGGATTGATGACTTGTTTAACCAGTTGAGCAGAGTGAAGGTATTTTTGAAGATAGACTTGAGGTCAGGATACCACCAAGTGAAGGTAAAGAGAGAAGATGTCCCAAAGACAGCTTTCAGGACTCGCTATGGACAGTTCGAGTTCTTGGTGATGTCGTTTGGGTTGACTAATGTCCCGACAGTGTGCATGAACCTGATGAACAAGGTGTTTCATCAGTACCTGGACCAGTTTATTGTAGTCTTCATAGATGATATTCTGATATACTCGAAGACCCTAGAGGAGCATGAGCAGCACTTAAGGATTATTCTGGAGACCCTCAGGAAGGAGAAGTTGTATGGCAAGTTGTCAAAGTGCGAGTTCTTCCTTGATAAGGTTGAATTCTTTGGGCATGTCATTACAGAAGAAGGAATCTCGGTGGACCTGAAGAAGATCTTAGCTATTGAATCGTGGTCTACCCCGAGTTCAGTAGCAGAGATCAGGAGCTTCCTTTGATTAGCAGGCTACTACCGGAGGTTTGTTCAGGACTTTTCCAGACTTGCAGAGCCGATGACCAGGCTAGCCAGGAAGGACGTAGAATTCGTCTGGACTGAGGATTGTCAGTCAGCATTTGAGGAGCTGAAGAGAAGATTGACTATAGCTCCCATCTTGACATAACCATCAGGAGCAGGAGGATTTTCCATTTACACTGATGCATCAGGGAAGGGTTTGGGTTGTGTATTACAACAGCATGAGAAGGTGATTACCTATGCTTCTAGGCAATTATGCCCGTATGAGAAGAATTACCCTACCCATGATTTGGAGTTGGCAGCGGTTATCTTTGCTCTCAAATTATGGAAACATTATTTATATGGAGAGAGAGTAAAGATCTTCATAGACCATAAGAGCTTAAAGTATGTATTTACACAGAAGGAGCTCAACATGAGGCAACGGCGATGGTTAGAGCTGATGAAAGACTTCAACATATCCTTGTAGTACCATCCAAGGAAGGCCAACGTAGTCGCAGATGCTTTGAACAGATATCCCGTAGCTATGTGCTTGATTAGAGACAAACATTTATTGGCCGATCTTGACAGTTTGGGCATTAAGGTATTAATTTCGGGACTCGCAGCACAAATATGGGGACTTCAGGTCCACTCGGAGCTGATGGACCAAGTTAAAGCTGGACAGTATGAGGATGAGTCTCTGAGGAGCATCAGAGCACAGGTTCAGGTCGGGCTGGCAAAGGACTTTATCATCGCATATGATGGATCATTGTGACACGGTACCAGGTTGGGTGTACCAAGGGGAGCTTTTTGCGAAGAGATTATGCTGGAGGCGCATCGTTCCTAATAATCTATGCATCCCGGTGCTAACAAGATGTATAGATACATGAGGGAGCATGTATGGTGGTATGGCATGAAGCGTAAGGTAGCTAGCTTCGTGTCCAGATGCTTAGTTTGCCAGCAAGTCAAGGCGGAG
Organism: Iris macrosiphon; assembly: GCA_036927795.1. Lineage (NCBI taxonomy): Eukaryota > Viridiplantae > Streptophyta > Magnoliopsida > Asparagales > Iridaceae > Iris > Iris macrosiphon. The sequence continues at coordinate 61,138,254 of JAYESA010000008.1, forward strand.
AGATAGAGACCAGGGGGATTGCTTCAGCCTTTGCCCATTCCGGAGTGGAAATTGGAGCATGTGACCATGGATTTTGTATCGGGACTTCCACGTTCTCTAGGAGGCAAGGATGCAATTTGGGTCATCGTGGATAGGTTGACCAAATTAGCCTATTTTCTGCCATTTAAAGTGGGTTCATCTACGGAGAGACTTATGGAGATGTATGTGTGCCAGATCGTCAGATTACACGGTATTCCAGTAAGCCTTGTCTAAGATCGGGATAGCCTTTCATGTCCCATTTCTAGAGGAGTTTGCAGGCTAGCTTGGGCACTCAGCTCAAGTTCAGTACCGCTTATCACCCTCAGACGGACGGACAGTCGGAGAGGACTATTCAGACTCTTGAGAACACACTACGCACCTGTGTTTTGGATCTTGGAGGTTCTTGGGAAGATTACCTTCACTTGGTAGAGTTTTCATACAACAACAGCTACCTAGCCAGCATTGAGATGTCACCATTCGAGGCGTTGTATGGATGAAGATGCCACACTCCGTTGTCCTGGGATAATGTTGGTGACCGGGATTTATTGGGACCAGAGATGGTAGTGGATGCAGCGGAGAAAGTGAAGCTTATCAGGGACAAACTTCGAATGGCGCAGGACAGGCAGCGGCATTGGGCCGATAGCCACCGGAGATCTTTGGAGTTTGTGGTACAGATCTAGTCTTGTCTTGCTTGTGTTTGATTGTTGTTTATTTTAGTACTAAGGTTGTATTTTATGCTAGGTTGGATGTCTAGTTTTCTTGAGGATTTCTCCGATGCGTGGCACGATTCATTTTGGTGGTAGCGGCATGCTTAGTTAGTGATTCATCGATCCTTTCAGTATTCTTGAGAGGGTCGGTGCAGTCACTTATACACTAGACTTACCACCTGCATTGGAGGGAGTGTATAACGTGTTTCACGTATCGCAGTTGAGACAATATGTGGCAGATCCCAGTCATGTGTTGGATCACTCAGAGATAGAACTAGGCCCTACTCTCAGTTATCCAGAGCAGCCAATGGTGATTCTGGATCAGAGAGAGAAGGCGCTGAGGAACCAGACGATTCCTTTGGTGTGCGTCGCGTGGAGGCATCACTCGCCAGGAGAGAGTACCTGGGAGAGAGAGACCGAGATGCGCGAGCGATATCCGTATCTGTTCGAGCCGTGAGGTATATTTTCTTCTTGCATTGTATTATTTGCTTTTGGTAGATAGTTTCTTTCTTAATTTCAAGGACAAAATTTTTCTAAGGTGGGTAGGTTTGTCACCCTTATATTTTTATCCAAGGGTAGTTTGGTAATTGTCAATGGGTATATTTATTTTAGGATTAATATTTGTGCATGCAAGATTAATTTATTTATAGCATTATTAATTGTTGCTTGTTGTAGATTTATTTTAGACTTGTGTAGTGGACCTAACCCAATTATTTAGAATGCATGAACAAACTTTTAGACTAGTCTAAGTTGAGCCAATGAATTAGGCCCATAGATTAGAAGGCTTAATTAATTAGTGAAACTATTAGACTAGAACCTTCCTTCCCTAATTAAATTCTTCATGAGAGGCCCAAGGGATATTTTTGACTTTGTATATTACTTGAAGAAGGGTTTTCTTGGCCGGCCTACATAGGAGGAGAGAGAGAGAGAGTGCTTTCAATTTTTTTATCCCCAAAATTCTTGATCTATATTTTCCCTCTTCAAATTCCCTCCATTCCCTCATCAATTCAGCACCAATTCTTCAACAATCTCTTTCCAAATTCTTTATTAAGGTTGCTACACCAAGGATCTACAAGAAGGAGGCAAGGAGCAAGGAGGAGGAGGCCAAGATCTACAGGAAGAGGAGCTACTTGGCAATTGGAAACTTTTCATTAGAAATCCATCTCCCAATAGGTATAATTCAGTTTTCCTCCTTCTAATAGACTTTAGATCTGAGATTTTACTATGAGAAACTAACCCACATGCATAAGCTACCCATAGGATTTAGTTTTGGGTCAATTGGAGACCTACGGTGGAAGTTATGACCAAATTGGTGCCAATTTTGGGAGAATTTCGAGATTGGCACATGTAGTGCTTGTCATTAGATCTAATAGATCTAATTGACACTTGATTGCTTGTTTGTGACTAGTGTTATGTCCATAATTAGATACGTGTAGGCCGTATGTCGTCAATTTGACGAAACAGGTTGATTTTGGAAGTTTTCCTCCGACAAGGGGCTTTGTGCATGTCACATTGTGACACGGACACGTAGACATTCTAATTACTATACGTATTATTCATAATTTACGTATTGGACTTGTTCGTATCCCCGAGATACGTTTGGTTGTGTGTTGGGGCCATATCGCAAGCGTATCATAGAAAAGTGTGATACGGGTGCGATGTACTCCATGTATTTGATATTTTGTTCTTCTCACTATACGTGCATGTGTAATTACATATATATGCTATCTATGGGTTATATAGAGTATATAATAGGGTATTTAGGTTTTGAGTTTGAGTGTGTCTATATATATATATATATATATATATATATATATATATATATATATATATATATATATATGTATATATATTCATAAATATGAGTTTATATATATGTATGTGCTACCTATATGTGAAGTGTGGTTAAATATATACATGGGTAGTTATGTATCTATAGTTGTTATGTTATGTATATATATATATATATGTTGAGATATATATTATGATACGTAGCTAGGTGGGTATAGTTATGTTATATATATACTTATATAAAATTATTAAGTGTATATGTTGGAATATATGTAGATGTATATATATACCTATTTATAGAAGTGTTCATAGAGGCTTATGGTTGTGTGTGGGTGTGCACATGGGAGTGGGTTCAGCAGAAGCAACCCTAGACCAGTATCAATGGCAGCAACCCTTAGGCAGGGAGCAGTGCGGCAAGCTGCACTGCACAGTACTGCACTATGCACTTCGTGCACAAACTGTTGTTCAGTTAGTGTTCTAGGTATCAGTCACTATGTTTTAGTTTATTTGGGTATCAGCAACTAGAGCAGGGGGGCACACTGTGTCAGTGCCATCACAGTGATAAGTCACTGCCCGAGCATTTTTCAGTGTCTAAGATTCACTATGTAGTATCGGGGTTGGTCCAGTAGCAGTCCTCAGTGTCAGTTAGCTAGGTATTGGGATTTTGGGTAGTAGTTTGGTATAGTTAGCATCTACATAACTAAGTGTACTAGTGATATAATTAGCTAATAAGTACCAGGTGTTTTAGTTTAGAGTGTTAGTTGGAAATAGTAGTTGGTTTGTACCTGTTTATATCTCATTGTTGGTATAGATATATATATTCCCTATTAGTTAGCTAAGTAATTATTAGTAACTAACTATGTTAACTTGACATATATATATTATAGTGATTAGTTTATAGAGTTAGTGTTAGTTTGAGATAGGTATATATGTTTTAGTTAATTTAGAGTTTGGTTTAAGTAGTTATGGACAGATACTTGTTATGAGGTAGATAGTTAGTTAGTAGATAATTTGTAATAGTTAGCTAATAGTCAATATAGTTAGTATAGTTGTTAGTGATTTATTAAGTTACCTTATAGTAGTTAGTTATATATATATATATATATATATATATATATATATATGTTTTAGCTATATTAGTGTCGGGATACCAAGGTATCGGGCCAATGCCAAGGTATTGAGTTTGGATATCTAGTTAGGTGCGATACACATTGGTACAAGGCCAAGGTATCCTCTTTAAATTGTTTTGATATGATTATTATATTTAATTTGAACATATAGTTATAAAACACTATTTTTTTATATTCAAAACTTGCTTATCTTAGGATACGGCTCTTTGAGTGCTTCTTTTATTCTTAGCTTAGCTTGTATAGCGTAGCTTCATAGCTTATTGACCTAGTGACTTAACATTAGACTCTTGCATCCTAGAATACATTTTGACGTTCAAATGGTGTATTGACCTAGAATTGTATCAACTTCATTAAATTCCATTTTAGAACCTTGTATTGATGCAACATACCATATTTAGATTGTGAGACACCGGCTTGGGCATCGAGAGACACACCTTGATCAGGACGTCAGGCGAGTACATTTCTCTGATTGTTTTGAATTCATAATATTATATATATGCATGTTCTAGAATTGTATATATTGATCACGACACAGTAATTTTATGGACTGGTGCTATATGGATCCCGTCATGAGATATTATCCCCTACTGTGTTCAGCAGGTGCTCGTGTAGATTGTATCTCATCGTGTATACTAGATATTGATGTTACTTCGTGTTTACACCCTGCTCGTGTTCAGTGTGCTTATTCGTGTACACCCACAGCTCGTGTTCGGTGGTTATGATATTCGTATACACCCACTACTCGTGACAGTGGTTATATTTTCATATTCGTAACGAGTCGAGACTGGATCCATCGGTATTAGTTGGGGGCGGGAGAGTAGGATTTGATTATGTGATCAAAGTCATTGTTACAATCGTGTACATTCTGGTTACATACCTCACTTATAATCTGTCTTACCTGATATTGTTCACCCAACCCGATCACATAATAAACTTGTACTCTGAGGCACATTAGATAGTTTAGATTGTAGTTTACATCATCATATTTCTGATATTCATATTATTGATCTATATTCTCGTACATTACCTGTATATATCTTGTTCATCTTTCATATGTTTAGTGATCTTGTATTTTATTTTTATATCTGTTTATATGCTCGATTATGTTATTGGAACTGCTTTCAGAGGTATGTACTTCGCTCCAATCCTGACTGGATATATTTTTCTAGATGATTGGCTTCTAGAGCAGTATCCCATATTCTATGGGCCACAAGACAGCGTATCTATAGAGGACACTCTCATTGACCAGGGAGACTTAGTAGCAGAGCCCGAGGAGGTCTAGCTTATTTTGTATAGGATTGTATTAGACTATTATTTTGGTGGATTCACATCTTGTATATTATTTCGGATTATGGATTATACCTTTATTCTTTTCTTCGCTATTACATTCGTGCATTATTCTTCCTTAGTTTATTTTATGATTGAGACTAGATATACTTGTGAGATACCATATTGCTTCTCCCTTTGGAGTTGAGATAATTGACAGGTATCATATTATATTGTTGAGGTGTTAGATAGTTAGAAATATCCCAAACAGCGTTCTACCGTCGATTCTGCAGTGTAGGCTGGGCGTAATCACATACTCGTTCTCGAATATCTGGGTGCGGGTCGTGACACATTTTTAGTGGTGGTCCATGTAGGTCTAGATAGATATCGTAGTTGTGCTCGACCAGAGTACCGCTACGAGCCTCTTTTAGGAAACAGGATTTAGGCTGAGTGTTACTCAATCACATCTAGGAAAAATTTGAATATCTATTTTGCAAATCCTTATCTATTGAATATTATCTTTCATTTTGAATAAATTTCTTTCCTTCTTTGACGGTATCACATTATTTTCAATATTATTCTGTATTTTTAATCTATCTTCAGGATGCCGCCGAAGACGTGTTCCCAGCGATCAGGTGCCGCGACAACGAGATCAGTCACTTCATCACACATGAGCGCAGCACCCTCAGACGATGGTCCAGTACCTACATTCAGGAGGTCAGCCTCGCCAGTCTAGGTGGACGTATAGGCCGCAGCTTTCGTAGGTGCTCCACCTCTAGTGCCGAGGACAGGGCATACATTTTCAGAGGATCTTCCACCTCCACCAACAATAGTTGATCAGATGCAGATATTCGTACTTCTCTAGCAGATAATGGAGGTGCAGCAGTGACAATCATAGATCCTACGACAGAGCATGGAGAACGCTCACTAGATTGCACTCACAACAGTGGAGAGAGCTACTACCGCCCAGCCACCAATGGCACCCGCTCAGTTTATTACGCATCAGCCGAGGCTGGGTACCATCATCGACTTCAAGAGGATGGGCCCAAAGGACTTCAGAGGCACCGAGGGGATTATCTATGCGGACGAGTGGATCGAGGACATCGAGCAAAAACTGCGGCGGGCACAGATTCCAGAGATACTATAGATAGGGGCTGCGGGTTGTATGATGTTCGATATTGCCCTGACATGGTTCCCAAAAGTTTGTTTGATTCAAGAAAGTTGTATCTGGTGGAGCAGGCAATTGAGAATTTTTGTTTGATTCGAGAAAGATTTTGTACTGCATAGAGCCGACAGAAGAGCTATGCCGATGCTCATCGTAGACCTTTGGAGTTTATGGTCGGAGTTTATATTTTCTTGAAAGTAACGCCGATGCGTGGGGTGATGTGCTTAGGTATTAAGGGAAAATTGAGTCCCAAGTTTGTTGGCCCCTTTTAGATACTGGAACGAGTGGCAGTTGTGGCATATCGAATTGCACTACCTCCCACCCTGGCTGAAGTGCATGATGGCTTCCATGTCTCTCAACTTTGAAAGTATGTGCATGATCTGAGTCATGTGGTTAGCTTCGAGCAATTGGAACTGCGTACGGACTTATCGTACTCAGAAGAGCCTATGCAGATTCTTGATCGTCAGAAGAAAGTGTTGTAGAACTGTATAATGTCCTTCGTTCGCGTGCCGGGGCGGTACCATTCAGTTGATGTCATGACCCGCACCTGGAAATTGGGCATGAGCCGTGGGTACGTCCAGCCTACGCCGCAGCATCGGCGGTAGAACGCTGTCTAGGTCTCAAACATAACTCATCCTGTCAATGGTCTCAACTCCATAAGGAGGACAATGATAATAAATAAATCCACAGTTTATAATATACTCAATCACAAGGCTATTTGAAAGTAAATGGCACGATGAGAAATAAGGTTAAAGAGTTCTATCATAAGTCAACACAAATATAAATACATCACAAGTCTAGAGTCTAGATGTCCACCAAAAGTTACCACAATAATACAACCCATATCTCAGTTCTAGAACAATAATACATAAATAGGACAGTGTAAATGCCTGTGGGTAGAATCTCCTCTAAGATGGGTAACTCCTCTGGGATTTCTGGTATGAAATCTTCCTCTGCTCCCGGGCCGTAGTGGGTAGGGTAGAAATCCTCCAAGTCCTCTGAAAATGTTATCCAGTCAGGATTGGAGCGAAGTACAAACACTAAATAGCAGTTTCATTTATGTTGACAAAAACTATAAATCAATATAAGGAATACAAGATGAGATGAATACTGGAAATATTGAATACTAGAGAATATGAAGTATGCAATAGAACATCTAGCAATGAATAAAATATCAGTAGATACAAGAACAAGTAATCTGAAATAAAGAATAAACATCTGGCTAAGTGTTTGAAATATTAGTTTATTATGTGATCGGCTTGGGACAAGATCACGCTGGTTACATATGATTAGCTATGATTCATGTAGGTCAGGCTAACCATCTGGTTAGCTATGATGCAAGTAATGGTCAGGCTAATCATATATAACAGCTATGGGGCATGTAATGGTCAGGCCGCACCCGACGTGAGATGTGGGGTGAGCTATGATGCATGTAGAGTTGGGTATGATCACATAATCTACTAATATTTCTCCATCCCCAGCTAGCACGATGGATTCCAATCACGACTCCTCATGACGGCTATCTAGGGTGCTAATCCGTGTATCCACAGTATCAGAGTCAATTAGAGTATACAACTGGAATTACAGAAATAATCAACAAAAATGAAAACTGTCAGAGAATGTACTCGCCAGAGGTCCTGAGCAATGTATGAGGATCAATGCCTACAATGGAGTCACAAACCTAATATCAAACATTACTGTTAAAGGGTGAATTAAGGGATAAGCACAATTAACTAACTAATGATGATGTTTCAAGGCCAAACAAGGTCCATACTAGGTTAACTAGGTCTACTAGTCCATTTATATATCATAATAGCCCATATTGGACAAAACCTAACTAAACTAGTCATTACTAGCTATACTAGACATTAGTACATAACTATCTATATGATATTACATAATACTTGTATACTAGAGTCTAGTTAGTACATAAATACTTATATATAGCTTACAAGTTAAATCACTACCTAATACCAACTCAAGAAACTAATACTAATCATATCAATACTTGATACCAACTAAACTAATTACTAATACTAAATATAACTAGCAAGTACAGATTAAACAATACAATACTAACTAAGCTAATAACGGTACATCACTACACTGTCACTCACATTCCCATATTGATGCACACATACACCATCTCTTGCCTAACACATTTGTTTGTGTATTCTAATACACTGGAACAATCATTTGTATTCATTCAGGTACCTGCAGCCCTAATTAAAATACATTGGTCAACTGACACTTAAGCCCAAATGCACTAACACTTGCTATAGCTCTATACCTACACTCGACTGAGCCTTACACCCTTACTATTTATATCCTAATATCTCTCCCTACCCGAGTTCCTCACTGATACACTAGGGACTGATAATCTCTAACCAACCCAAGTTCTCACACACCTATAATTCTCCAATACATAACTCTTATTTCCCCTTTCAAATTCCTTCTCCTCAGTAGGCAGTTCTCGAGTCCAAGAGTTCAGGCCTGCACAAAAACAACCTATGTACATAATTTACACATACCTGAACCCTTAACTGCAACCAAACCCATCTTTTACTCTCCAATGCTTGAACACCTAAACACCTGCATATAGCCTCCAACTGCACTCAGTGGTCACTGATACAGACCACTGGCCTGTGCTAATTCTCAACTAGACCAATACTCATACTAGGTCCCCCTAGCTACTAATACATCAGTGTATCAATATACTGATACAACCCCTCTGACCAAATCTCTCATAATCTAACCACAAGGCAGCATCAACTACCTGGCACAATGTATGAGGATACCCTGGATACCTGCAGAACTCTATCCCTTAGTGCAAGGTATTGCACTGCCCGAGATGGCTGCAGTTCCTTGGTCAACTGCTGCTTTCTCGTACAGTTGCCCTGTATTGCAAGTGCAATGCCTACACTACTCTACTGCAAACTCGATTTGGAACCCCTCCAGTGTCCTCACAGTCACCTCACTGATACTTAGACCACAGATCCTACTGATACTAACCCACAGTGTCAGTAAAATGCCCACTGATACTCAACACATACTGACACATAACTCTATAAGACTGATTGACATTGTGTGCACAAAGCACAGACACAGGGATACTGATATTCAAATGGCACACACACACACACTACTTACTGAAGAATTTCTCAGACACCATACTGTGACCAAACTGCACAGTCACCATTTCTCACTAACTCACTAGTCAGTTTCTCACTGAGACACACGACTAACACCTATCCTACTGCTCAGTTCACCCAAAGACTGAGACACTTAACTACACACATCTATCCAACTCAGGAATCTAATTCACATATGCATGTGTTGGCCTCAACACACACAAGCCCCAAATAATAGACTCTAGAACCTGGAAATTGACTGCACACAATACATTCACTGAATCAACTTTGATACATAACGAATTCAACACTGATATACTAAGAACTAAATTCTGATGCACTACTAAACCCTAAGCTCACTCAAAACTAATGCACAGAACTTGACCTCTCATAACCCCTAATCACTAACACTCTAGCAAAACCTACTACTCTTTCCGCCAAAATACACATACACACAGTACAAGAAAATATGACACACACAGTTGTCACGACCCGCACCCAGTTTAGGGGCACGAGTGCATGGGTACGTCCAGCCTACGCCGCAGCATCGGCGGTAGAACGCTGTCTAGGTCAAGTAGCTATCTAATCAACTCACATGAATACCCAACTCCATAAGGAGACGTGGATATCATAAAATAATGCTAGAAATACCCAATCACATAAACTAAAGCACGATGAGATATCAAGGCAAGCAAGAAATACAAGACAAGTCTAACGACAAAATAATCATACCTGCAATCATTAACTTCCAATCCCCAAGTGTGTTGGAAACCAGTCTACTAAGGTCACAGTCTGGAAAAATATTTTCCAGTCAGGAAGGAGCAAAGTACATCTCTAAATAGCAGTTCTATATTAATGATATAAGTTATGTAGCAGTTCTAGATGGAAATATACCAGATGCATGTATAGGTACGAGAAATATACAATGAAAGAAATACTGGAAATACTGTAAGAAAATGCAAGAAAAGAAACAATAGGTCAATGAGCAAGAAATCTATGACTAAGTGTGTGAGTACTAGCTTTAACATGTGATCGGCTTGGGAACTTGATCAGGCTGGTTACATGTGATTAGCTATGATTCACGAAGGTCAAGCTAACCGTTGGTTAGCTATGATGCATGGAGATGGTCAGGCTAATCACACGTAACAGCTATGAAGCATGGAGATGGTCAGGCCACACCCGACGTGAGATGTGGGGTGAGCTATGATGCATGGAAAGTTGGGTATGATCACATATCTACACTAAAATACTCCCCAAACCCCCGATTGGTATAGTAGATCAAATCATTGTACGCTATGGCACGGGATTCCCTAGGGAGGTAGCAAATCTCTCCGGAAATCAGTGTCTGTATATGCACAAGATATCAATGAAACAAGACTTGTACAAGCTACACCATGAATAAGGAATAACATCTCATGACGAGATCCGTCTACACCAATCCGTGTAACCAGCGTGTCAAGAGCATGGATATCTACACTAGATACAGTGAACATAGGAGATATCATAAATTAGAAACTAATCAGAGAATGTACTCGTCTTGGGTCCTTAGCTGGTAATTATTGATGTCCTGTTCCAGAGTATCCCCTGGGTAAACCAACAGTCCTATAAACATATCACAAGCAAAACCACATTTGCATCAGATGCTACACTAACACAGTCTAAAAATACTGGTCTCAGGGCCATGTCAGGCAGGGCACTAGTCAACTAGGGTCATCTAGTATATTCACCAATTAAACGTAGTATTATTAATGATCAAATATAATACATATATTGTTATTCCAAAGTATATACAAGATAGGTATAACTGTATGTACATAAGTGGAAATATATTTTATTTATGAAAAAATATACATCACCCATTATTTAAGAATATATACATTTATACATTTATATATACTAAATAAAAATATACTCATACCCTATATGTACACAAGTATATATATATATATATACCAAATATGCGTTTTTATACCAAAATACGTTTTTATTAAACATATACCCATACAAAATATATATACACATATATATATATTTGTACCAAAATAATAATTATACTATATACAGGTAATTATACCAATTAAATATATATATAACATTAAATACGAAAACATACATACTTATACAATTAATTATTAATAAAATAAATAATATACATATCTTTAATTAACATTACTATACTTATACATATATACCAATTTTAAAATATACTAAGTGTATATGCAAATACATATATACGTATACCAATTAATAATTACATATATATACTAATCATATATATATACATGTATACCCATTTTATATGTTGAAAATATATTAAGTATATACAAAACATATATATATATACATACACCAATAATACATATACTAAGAAATATTTATACTAAAATACATTTTAGTACTCGTATACACATACACAAATACGCAATACATTAAATACCTACATATCCTGAAATCTACATATACATTAATTAATATCCAACATTCATTATATTAACTATATATACTATTCATTACATTAATTATAAATACTATACATTACATTAGTTATACATGTATCATTTAATACCAAAGAGGGAAGAAGGAGAGGGGGAGAAACTCACAGGGGAGTTGCAGGTGGTGGATTAATGGAGTCGGCTGGTTTGTCGGAGAAGGAGATGCAGAGGGGACTCAGGGCTGAGCTCGAATGGGGGAGGAGAGCTCGCCGGGAAGTGCCCGACCGGAGGAGGAAGCTGGGGTTCCCGTGGTGGTGGTGCTGGGTTGATGTCGCCGGAGTTGGGGACATCAGCTGGGGAAGATGGCCGAAAGGTTGCGGCTATGCCGGAGACTGGTGAGCCGAAGGTGGAGGAGTACAGCAGAGAGATCGGCGGCGTCGGTGGAATTTCTTCGCCGGAGATGAGAAGCTCAGATGTCGGAGGGACGAGCTCGGGATGCTTGGCTGTTTCGATTTGCCGAAGATGAACCGGGGTCGACCCGAGTTGGGACAGCAGAGGAGATGAGCGGGGACTGCAGGGTGGTTCGTTTGGCGGAGGCAGGCCGTCGGTCGGGGGATTGTTCAGCCGCCGGAGCAGCAGGGAATGGTCGGGTGGCTGCAGGAGTTGCGGGATCGGGCTGCGGGCAGTGTATCTCGGTAGGGAGGCCGAAGTTGATGGAGATGGTGGTGGATGTAGGGTGATGGAAGGAGGAGATGGAGGTAGGAGTGGTTGAAGGTGGTCGTCGGACCGTAGGTCGGAGGAGTTCGGGCTCGGCAATGGAGGAGGCACCGGAGATGAGCTGCACAGGTGGAGGAGTAGATGGGGTTGGCCGCCGGATGCTGAGCCGAGGAGAAGGGAGTCGGCCTGGGGGTCTCGGCTGGTCGCCGAAAAAAGAGTGGGGAGGAGGAGCAGTCGCAGCAAGGCGGAATAGGGGAGGAGCAGCCCGCCGAGATGAGCAGCGGCCGCCGGAGGAACAGTAGGTGCGGGCAGCAGCAGTATGGGGGGAAATGAACAGTATTCCCTCCCCCTTCAAATTTAAATTTTAAAAATGAAGAAAGGAAGAAGAAGAAAAAGAAGGAGAAGAAGAGAAGAAGAAGAAGAAGAAACTTACATACGTAGGAGAGAGGGGATGTGGGGGCTTGGGAGGAGGCTACCTAGGTTTTCTAGGGATTAGGGTTTGATGGTGACATGACATAAATAGGGAGAGAGGGTGTTGATGGAGGGTGGTGATTGACCCCCCTAGAATGAGTGGCCCAGATTTGTCAAGAGGAAAATAATTCATGTAGGAATGAGGATGAGGTTTAATTAAAAATTAATAGGGCTCCCTCAATGGTTTAATCAATTGGGTGTTTACACCAAAAATGCAAATTTGCAATTTAGCCCCCTTAAATTTGGGTATTTGCACAGACGCATGAAATGACAAAAATTTGGTGGCGATTCGGTGTCTGGTATTTTGTATGGTCAGGGGACGCTGTAAGATCGGTATGGGCTCAAATAGCAGGGCACTGGAATTAAATTGGAATTTCAGAATTGGTTTAAATAGTATCCTCAATTTAAATAGAAATAAAATACAAGTTGTGTTCTAAAATTAATTAGGAGTACATGGGGCCAAAATCAGGTCAGGTCATCAATACCAATAATGAAGAAGACTCGGAACAGAATATTACCCTAATTTGGGCCGCACAAAAAATTGGTCAAGATTGCCTCCAATTTCAATTGGAACGCACAACGATACGAAAATAGGAATTTATTAAATAACGTCCGCGATGATTTTTGTGCGGCTAGAAATAATGCACAGAGAGCATAATTATGAGTTGCAAAAATAGCAGAATGGAAGGCGGGCATGTCTAGGGCAAGATTGTGAAATTTGTTGGAAGACAAAAGTCAGGATAGCGCTCCAAATATCGAAGCAAAGGCAATGCGCAATAATTAAATAAATTACGGTAATTAATTAAAATCTCCAATAAATAAATTCTATCTAAAATAATTAAATCCAGAATTTCATACTTCAGACAGGTATTCATCTACTGGCTTCTAGGTCAATTCTGCTAGCTACAAATAAATGAACACTGCATCTAATACTATATTTAATTACACATCACACATAATTATTTAAATTAATATAACTATCACGAAATTACTAAATTGTAACTACAATAATATTAAATATTGTAAAAAGTCAAAAATACCCCTGTTTTCAGAATGTGGTAGTGACAAGTCTACCCACCTTAAAAGAATTTCGTCCTCGAAATTTAAAATCCGCATAGTAGTGTTTATTCATTATATTATTATTTTCCATAAATAGTGAAATTCAACAACCCACAAAATCCTGAAATAATCCACCTTGTCGTTTCGCAATCTTCAAAATTTCTGAAATTACTATATTCCTGAAATATCCTCAAAACTAAAAATCAGTTTTCATTTCCTCACAATTCCCACGAATTAAAAAATTAAATACTCGAAATTTGATATCTGTTCCTCAAATTTAATTTCAATCAATCTCGTCCCAAAAAGTCTGAATCCAAACAATAATCCATCAATGATCTGATTCTTTAGTTTTCTTTTTCCTCAAAATACTCAACAGTGCGACACTGCAACGTCTACAATATAAAATTTAAATAAATTTCTATATTGCAATCAAATATATAAAATGAAAAATTTCCAAATCTTTTCCTCAAATTTTCAATGATAAATATATCATAATCAACCTTCCTGAAATTATAAATCATCAATTTTGCCCTGTGAATTTCTTAACTCTCCATTTAAGTTAATATTTATCCTCGAATTTCAATCATACCTCGGTTTTCGTACAATCAATGATCCATCACCTCTGTTATAACAACCCCTTAATTCTTTATTTAAATTAATGCTCATCCACAATTTAATCATCTTGTCTTTTTTTTTTGTCAGTCATAACCTTGTCGTAGTATCTTTGCTATGGTCAAAACCCCAACGATCATGGTCTAAGAAAATTTTTACCCACAGTCATACAACAAACAACTTAGAGGAAACATGCATGGTTATGGTCTGTCTTATCATGGTATTGCATTCTCTGTCAGGGTGTACTACTAACTATATCCTAACAAGAAAAATCACGAATATAACCCACGGTACTAGGGAATCAATCAATCAGAAGACAAAACAACATAAGAAAAGAAAGAACCTGCTAACACATTACCTGCAGTATTTCCTATCTCTAACATACACTTAGCTCTAGCAAATTCACTAACTAATTCATATTCCTGTACACCTGTACTCATATCAATTAATCATTAGTCCACAACATCAATGATTACATCCTCATTGCATACATCTTCTTATTAATACCTAAATCTGATACCAAGATTCTCTAATATAACCATGGTTCAATAATGCATCCAAGTTTGATACCTCTATCTCTTTAGTACCATACTCTCTGTCAGTTCCCGTTCCTACTATAATTGTCCATACTATTTGTATCACTCAAATACACGTCAAGTGCAACACCATACTAAGTGCTAAGCCCTTTCTAATACAACTCTAGATGGACACCCAAGTCAGTCTGCGGTGCCATCTCAATCCTGCTCAAGTTATCAGATCCTTACACATGTATATCATCTACTCATATATTAATATTCATATCTCTCATCTACCATAAAATTAATCCTCAAAATAATCGTCAAGGTTTAACTTCTCGATCAACTTAAAAATGAATTGTATGTACCTCTCAAAATTAGATACTCAACATCGAAACAAAATTTAATCACGTCTAAAATCTTTGTAGCCTTAACCATGTTTATTGAATTCATATTTGAAATCCTCAAAAATTTAATGACATAATCTCAACTCCTCTATTATTTTAAAAATAAAATCTTATTTCCACCTTTTCATTTATAACTCCACAATGTACATATCAGTGCTCACGGTCTCTGATACTCAAGGTGCACTCAATGCATCTAGTGTCTATAATTGTGTACTAAAATTGTTCTGCCTGAATCACTTGTACTATTACCTCCAATGATCAAAGTTATCATCAATTGTGTTTTCTTTTATGATGTCAATTTATGTCAACTGGTATATCATCTAATTATCATCACACCGAGTGCTTACTGTTATTAACATTATTCTCGACTAATCCTCGATATAGAATCATTAGCACTCTTGATATTATATCACTAGCTTTATTAATGGATCATCTCATCAAGCTCATTATAACTCATGATTACATGCACTTTCTATAATACCCATGCTTTACTTCAATCTCAAGGGCAGGCATATGGTTCTATATCTCGATTGATGTATAAGCATACCTCTTAATCCTTTTACTGCCTGTTAAACTAATTGTGATACACTTCATAACTTTCATTACTAATCCTGATATTTCTCTACTTATGATATCTCATTAAACCCTTTATGCATATACATTTCTTTACCTTTAACATTTTCGATATCAATCATCAAATTGAACATCATGCTCCATAAATCCTTAACACAATTCCTGGATACTTAATCGTTTACATAGATCACTCAATTACATAATCATGATTATCCAGGACGGGTAATTGGCTCTGATACTAACTCTAAGAACTATCACTGATACTCTATACTCTCCTTAACTCTCAGTCTCTAATGACACTTCTCCTAGAACCATTTGTTACAAGGTACTATGCTAAGGGCTAACTCTAGATTAAATCCTTCTGCTCATATGTCCAACTAGGAAATACTTACAAACTCACAAGTCACACTCAGTCAACTAATACAAGACACAACCAAAATTGCAAGTCACTAATTATCATACTAACAAGGAATCCTCAAAGAGAATAAGCTCAAAAAGGAACTGGATCAAGGACGGAAGGTATCTTTACTGCTAGTAAGGAAAAGAAGCGATGGAACAAAGTCCTGGAATAACATAAATAGATAGGTCTTGAGATGATACTTTAAGAACCAATTTAAGATACAACCTGATAATCATACACGTCTGTCTGAAATCATGACACTCAGAATCCTCGCCACGCCAGTAAGCATAGATGCGATAAACGATAGGTTTCGTAACTAAGGTATGCAACTCTATAATCATGTCGTCTAGAATCTTCGCCACGCCAACCGGTATGGCTGCGAGAGACTCTAAGTTTCATAACTATAGCATGTACATCCAAGTCAGGTTCCTACGTTCTCGTCACCACAGCTAATATGGCTGCGATAAACTCTAGGGTCCATAACCAAAGTAGACGTTTTACCTTCCGCACTGTCCTCATCAACATATGTCATCAGATAATACTGTAAATTTTAGCCCGTAAAATTCATCTCGATAAAAATCAAACTCAACAACGACACCAAGAGTTAAATTTAACAACTGGTCAACAAGAATCAAAACTCAACAATGATACCAAGATTTTAACTTAATAACAAATCAACAAGAATCAAGTTCAATAACAACAAGCGAGAGCGGACGAAAACAAAAAGATTTAAATTGGAAATTATAATAAGATTCTCAAGGGGTCGTCCCAGGAATCTCTCAAGAATTTGTGATTGAGTATCCTCTCTCATCCTAGTATCCTATGTCCTATATTCAATAGCAGGTACGCAGTAGCATAACAAGGATGCCACACTACTACAACATCGCACAACTCGCGAAGTCTGGCCTGCATGGGCCACCACTAAAATGTGTCACGACCCGCACTCGGTTTAGGGGCACGAGTGCGTGTGTACGTCCAGCCTACGCCGCAGCATCGGCGGTAGAACGCTGTCTAGGTCAAGTAGCTATCTAATCAACTCACATGAATACCCAACTCCATAAGGAGACGTGGATATCATAAAATAATGCTAGAAATACCCAATCACATAAACTAAAGCATGATGAGATATCAAGGCAAGCAAGAAATACAAGACAAGTCTAACGACAAAATAATCATACCTGCAATCATTAACTTCCAATCCCCAAGTATGTTGGAAACCAGTCTACTAAGGTCACAGTCTGAAAAAATATTTTCCAGTCAGGAAGGAGCAAAGTACATCTCTAAATAGCAGTTCTATATTAATGACATAAGTTATGTAGTAGTTCTAGATGGAAATATACCAGATGCATGTATAGGTACAAGAAATATACAATGAAAGAAATACTGGAAATACTGTAAGAAAATGCAGGAAAAGAAACAATAGGTCAATGAGCAAGAAATCTATGACTAAGTGTGTGAGTACTAGCTTCAACATGTGATCGGCTTGGGAACTTGATCAGGCTGGTTACATGTGATTAGCTATGATTCATGAAGGTCAGGCTAACCGTTGGTTAGCTATGATGCATGGAGATGGTCAGGCTAATCACACGTAACAGCTATGAAGCATGGAGATGGTCAGGCCGCACCCGACGTGAGATGTGGGGTGAGCTATGATGCATGGAAAGTTGGGTATGATCACATATCTACACTAAAATACTCCCCAAACCCCCGATTGGTATAGTAGATCAAATCATTGTACGCTATGGCACGGGATTCCCTAGGGAGGTAGCAAATCTCCCCAGAAATCAGTGTCTGTACATGCACAAGATATCAATAAAACAAGACTTGTACAAGCTACACCATGAATAAGGAATAACATCTCATGACGAGATCCGTCTACACTAATCCGTGTAACCAGCGTGTCAAGAGCATGGATATCTACACTAGATACAGTGAACATAGGAGATATCATAAATTAGAAACTAATCAGAGAATGTACTCGCCTTGGGTCCTTAGCTGGTAATTATTGATGTCCTGTTCCAGAGTATCCCCTGGGTAAACCAACAGTCCTATAAACATATCACAAGCAAAACCACATTTGCATCAGATGCTACACTAACACAATCTAAAAATACTGGTCTCAGGGCCATGTCAGGCAGGGCACTAGTCAACTAGGGTCATCTAGTATATTCACCAATTAAACGTAGTATTATTAATGATCAAATATAATACATATATTGTTATTCCAAAGTATATACAAGATAGGTATAACTGTATGTACATAAGTGGAAATATATTTTATTTATGAAAAAATATACATCACCCATTATTTAAGAATATATACATTTATACATTTATATATACTAAATAAAAATATACTCATACCCTATATGTACACAAGTATATATATATATATACCAAATATGCGTTTTTATACCAAAATACGATTTTATTAAACATATACCCATACAAAATATATATACACATATATATATATTTGTACCAAAATAATAATTATACTATATACAGGTAATTATACCAATTAAATATATATATAACATTAAATACGAAAACATACATACTTATACAATTAATTATTAATAAAATAA
This sequence comes from Iris macrosiphon, assembly GCA_036927795.1. Classification (NCBI taxonomy): domain Eukaryota; kingdom Viridiplantae; phylum Streptophyta; class Magnoliopsida; order Asparagales; family Iridaceae; genus Iris; species Iris macrosiphon. The sequence continues at coordinate 61,157,236 of JAYESA010000008.1, forward strand.
ATAATATACATATCTTTAATTAACATTACTATACTTATACATATATACCAATTTTAAAATATACTAAGTGTATATACAAATACATATATACGTATACCAATTAATAATTACATATATATACTAATCATATATATATACATGTATACCCATTTTATATGTTGAAAATATATTAAGTATATACAAAACATATATATATATATATACATACACCAATAATACATATACTAAGAAATATTTATACTAAAATATATTTTAGTACTCGTATACACATACACAAATACGCAATACATTAAATACCTACATATCCTGAAATCTACATATACATTAATTAATATCCACCATTCATTATATTAACTATATACACTATTCATTACATTAATTATAAATACTATACATTACATTAGTTATACATGTATCATTTAATACCAAAGAGGGAAGAAGGAGAGGGGGAGAAACTCACAGGGGAGTTGCAGGTGGTGGATTAATGGAGTCGGCTGGTTTGTCGGAGAAGGAGATGCAGAGGGGACTCGGGGCTGAGCTCGAATGGGGGAGGAGAGCTCGCCGGGAAGTGCCCGACCGGAGGAGGAAGCTGGGGTTCCCGTGGTGGTGGTGCTGGGTTGATGTCGCCGGAGTTGGGGACATCAGCTGGGGAAGATGGCCGAGAGGTTGCGGCTATGCCGGAGACTGGTGAGCCGAAGGTGGAGGAGTACAGCAGAGAGATCGGCGGCGTCGGTGGAATTTCTTCGCCGGAGATGAGAAGCTCAGATGTCGAAGGGACGAGCTCGGGATGCTTGGCTGTGTCGATTTGTCGGAGATGAACCGGGGTCGGCTCGAGTTGGGACAGCAGAGGAGATGAGCGGGGACTGCAGGGTGGTTCGTTTGGCGGAGGCAGGCCGCCGGTCGGGGGATTGTTCAGCCGCCGGAGCAGCAGGGAATGGTCGGGTGGCTGCAGGAGTTGCGGGATCGGGCTGCGGGCAGTGTATCTCGGTAGGGAGGCCGGAGTTGATGGAGATGGTGGTGGATGTAGGGTGATGGAAGGAGGAGATGGAGGCAGGAGTGGTTGAAGGTGGTCGCCGGACCGGAGGTCGGAGGAGTTCGGGCTCGGCAATGGAGGAGGCGCCGGAGATGAGCTGCACAGGCGGAGGAGTAGATGGGGTTGGCCGCCGGATGCTGAGCCGAGGAGAAGGGAGTCGGCCTGGGGGTCTCGACTGGTCGCCGAAAAAAGAGTGGGGAGGAGGAGCAGTCGCAGCAAGGCGGAATGGGGGAGGAGTAGCCCGCCGAGATGAGCAGCGGCCGCCGGAGGAACAGTAGGTGCGGGCAGCAGCAGTATGGGGGTAAATGAACAGTATTCCCCCCTTCAAATTTAAATTTTAAAAATGAAGAAAGGAAGAAGAAGAAAAAGAAGGAGAAGAAGAGAAGAAGAAGAAGAAATTTACATACGTAGGAGAGAGGGGATGTGGGGGCTTGTGAGGAGGCTACCTAGGTTTTCTAGGGATTAGGGTTTGATGGTGACATGACATAAATAGGGAGAGAGGGTGTTGATGGAGGGTGGTGATTGACCCCCCTAGAATGAGTGGCCCAGATTTGTCAAGAGGAAAATAATTCATGTAGGAATGAGGATGAGGTTTAATTAAAAATTAATAGGGCTCCCTCAATGGTTTAATCAATTGGGTGTTTACACCAAAAATGCAAATTTGTAATTTAGCCCCCTTAAATTTGGGTCATGAAATGACGAAAATTTGGCGGCGATTCGGTGTCTGGTGTTTTGTAGGGTCAGGGGACGCTGTAAGATCGGTATGGGCTCAAATAGCAGGACACTAGAATTAAATTGGAATTTCAGAATTGGTTTAAATAGTATCCTCAATTTAAATAGAAATAAAATATAAGTTGTGTTCTAAAATTAATTAGGAGTACATAGGGCCAAAATCAGGTCAGGTCATCAATACCAATAATGAAGAAGACTCGGAACAGAATATTACCCTAATTTGGGTCGCAAGAAAAATAGGTCAAGATTGCCTCCAATTTTAATTGGAACGCACAACGATACGAAAATAGGAATTTATTAAATAACGTCCGCGATAATTTTTGTGCGGCTAGAAATAATGCACAGAGAGCATAATTATGAGTTGCAAAAATAGCAGAATGGAAGGCGGGCATGTCTAGGGCAAGATTGTGAAATTTGTTGGAAGACAAAAGTCAGGATAGCGCTCCAAATATCGAAGCAAAGGCAATGCGCAATAATTAAATAAATTACGGTAATTAATTAAAATCTCCAATAAATAAATTCTAGCTAAAATAATTAAATCCAGAATTTCATACTTCAGACAGGTATTCATCTACTGGCTTCTAGGTCAATTCTGCTAGCTATAAATAAATGAACACTGCATCTAATACTATATTTAATTACACATCACACATAATTATTTAAATTAATATACCTATCACGAAATTACTAAATTGTAACTACAATAATATTAAATATTGTAAAAAGTCGAAAATACCCCTGTTTTCAGAATGTGGTAGTGATACAGTTCACCCCCCCACAGTGATCTTTCTATGCAGTCACCACTGTACCTACAAATCAAATCCACAACTCCAATACCTGATACCTGATACATGTGAACTGAACTCATAGGACCTGACTGCACACAACCCAAATGTTGGCCTCACTGATGCTCACTACACTTAACACATACACTGCTGCTATGATACATTCCATACAGTATCATATTTTACTGAACCACAGTGACTGAGTTAAGTCATCACCCATGAATAAAACCCCCATCTACTGATATGCTGAGAACTTAACAATCCTACTAAAACATTAACCCTAATAACTACCAAACTGCTCCCTAACACTGATACATAGAACATAGTGAGCTAAAATAACTGCTCAACACTGGATGCCTAGTTCACATAGTGAACTCGAGGTCATGCATAGTCCTAGGGAAAACCCGAATGTACAGTAACCTTCCCAATGCATCCTTCCCAATGCATCCTTCTCCAAAATACACAACCTATCTATACACATATGCAAGTATATCTATGTATATGTTTATGTATATCAAAACATGCAGTAATAGAATACATTAGATAGGTAAACCCCTAAGAGGCATTCCATCGAACACCAAGGGCTGAAAAATCAGATTCCAAACCAAGAACTCCCGAATACCCAAATCAAAACCCTAAATCGAGATCAATACCATTGGTAGGAGATGTAATCCTGTAGAAATGCACATCCCCATTAACTAGGGTTTACAAAATTTGGGGGAAAACCAACTTAGGAACACCAAAACCTAGATTCACCTAGGTTTTCATAGAAAAACCCCAAGAACGAAATCTAAAACAATTGGTGGGCTCCTAATGGCAAAACAATAATGAAAAACAGAATTAAAATGGGGTTAAATCGGATTCTCACCTATTGGGAGATGGTTTCTCAATGTAGGTCCTCTTCTTCAAGCCTTCTTGGTCCAAGCTCCTAGATTTCTCTTGATGGAGGAGGAAATGATTTCTAGGGTTTATAATTTCTAAAATTTATAGGAAAGGAAGGGTTTTTCTAATGGAGGCTAGGTTTAGGGCTTTCTTCATGAATGAAGAAGCTTGAGGGAGGCTTCCCCTCATTATATAGGGCTAGGGTTAGGGTTTCAAATGCCAAGGTTTAATTAGCCCTTCATGTTTAGTCATGAAGAAATTAAGTTAATTTAAGGTTTAGTCATTTCTAGGGTTTATAATCTAAAACTAAAATGCTAATTAGGGTTTCACTAAAACTAGAATACCAATTAGGGTTTGGTCACAAAGGTTAAACCTAATGGGTTTTTAGGGTTTAACCTAAAACCTATACATTAAGAATATCCTATAATTATTTTATAAAACTCATCACACATATTATTACACAATAATAAATTAAATATGGCAATTTATAATAATGTCCTAATCTAAAAATGTGGTAGTAACAAATCTACCCTCCAAAAAAAAAATTCGTCCTCGAAATTGGATTGAACTAGAACAAGAACGAAATCAGATAAGCAATTATACCTCAAGTCTCGAAGAGATACGGGTATTGCTCGCACATTTCGTCCTCTCTCTCCCAGGTTGACTCCCCTGGAGAGTGATGTCTCCATGCAACACGAACCAAAGGAATAGTCTGGTTCCGCAACACCTTCTCTCTGCGATCCAAGATTTCTATGGGCTGCTCAGGGTAGCTGAGAGTCGGACCAACCTCGATCTCCGAGTGATCTAGTACGTGACTAGGGTCGGCCATTTACCACCTCAGCTGTGATACGTGGAACACGTCATGCACTTCCTCTAGTGCAGGTGGCAAGTCTAGTCGATACGCCACTGCACCGACCCTCGCAAGAATACCGAAGGGTCTGATGTAGCATGGACTAAGCTTCCCGTCTCCACCAAAATGAATCGTGCCCCGCGTCGGAGAAATCCGTAGGAACACTAGATTGCCAACTTAGAGCAAAACAGTCTCAACACACAGTCTAAACAAAACAAACACAAGCCAAAAAAAATAACAATCTATACCTGAAACTCAAGTGGTCTACGGTGGCTATCGGCCCAATGTCGCTGTCTGTCCTGCGCCACTCGCAGTCTGTCTCTGATGAGTTTTACTTTTTTTGCTACATCTACGACCATTTTTGGTCCTAGCAAGGCTCTCTCTTCGACGTCATCCCAAGATAACTGTATACGACACCTTCGTCCATAAAGAGCCTCGAATGGCGACATCTCGATGCTGACCTGGTAGCTGTTGTTGTAAGCAAAATCTACCAGGTGTAGATGATCCTCCCAAGAACCTCCAAGATCTAGAACGCAAGTATGTAGCATATCCTCGAGAGTCTGAATAGTCCTTTCAGACTGCCCGTCTGTCTGGGGGTTGTATGTGGTACTGAACTTGAGCTGAGTGCCCAAGCTAGCCTACAGACTCCTCCAAAAATGGAAAGTGAAACGACTATCCCGATCCGAGATGATGCTCACAGGAACTCCATAAAGTCTGACAATCTGCCGTATGTACATCTCTGCTAGCCTCTCTGTCGACGTGCCCACCTTGAAAGGTAAGAAGTGGGCTGATTTGGTCAACCTATCCACGATGACCCAAATCACGTCCTTCCTTCCTAGAGAACGCGGAAGCCCTGAAACAAAATCCATGGTCACGTGCTCCCACTTCCACTCTGGGATAGGTAAAGGTTGAAGCAATCCACCTGGCCTCTGCCGGTCCGCGTTTACCTGTTGGCACACTAGACATCGGGATAAGAAGCGTGCTACCTTGCGCTTCATTCCATACCACCATACATGCTCCCTCAAGTCTCGATACATCTTGTTGGCACTGGGATGCATCGAGTACTGAGAGCGGTGTGCCTCCTGCAAAATCTCCTCGTGCAGCTCCCCGCTCGGCACACACATCCTCGTGTCATGGCATAAAGACCCATCATCTGCGATAGTAAAGTCTTCTGACAATCCGGTCCGAACCTGTGCCCTGATACTCCTCAGGGCCTCATCATCATACTGGGCAGCTCTGATTTTATCCATCAGCTCGTACTGTATCTGCAGCCCCCATATTTGAAACTCAACACCGGGAACTAGTACCTCAATTCCCAAGCTTTCCAGATCAGCCAACAAATGTCTATCCGTCGTCAAGTACATAACCATCGGATACCTGCTCAAGGCATCGGCGACTACGTTGGCCTTCCCTGGGTGGTACTGTAATGAGATATCGAAGTCCTTCATCAACTCCAACCACCTCCTCTGCCTCATATTCAGCTCCTTTTGTGTGATCACGTACTTCAAGCTCTTGTGGTCTGTGAAGATCTCCTTATGCTCTCCGTATAGGTAATATTTTCACAGCTTTAGAGTGAAGATAACCGCTGCCAACTCCAAGTCGAGGGTGGGGTAGTTCTTTTCATGAGGGCATAACTGCCTGGAAGCATAGGCAATTACCTTCCCGTGCTGCTGAAGATCGCAACCCAGACCCTTTCCTGAAGCATCACTGTAGATAGTGAATCCACCTGTCCCTGCTGGCAATGTCAAAACTGGAGCTGTCGTCAATCTCTTCTTCAGCTCATCAAAAGTGGCCTGGCAATCCTCCGTCCAGAAAAACTCTATATTATTCCTGGTCAGCCTGGTCATCGGCGCTGCAATCCTGGAGATGTCTTGTACAAACCTTCTGTAGTATCCTGCTAGCCCAAGAAAACTTCTGATCTCAGCTACTGAACTAGGGGTAGCCCATGACTCCATTGCCTCGATCTTCTTCGGGTTAACCAAGATTTCGTCACCCGTCATCACATGCCCTAGAAATTCAACCTTGTCAAGGAAGAATTCATACTTTGAGAGTTTTCCGTACAGCTTCTCCTTCCTGAGAGTCTCTAAGACCAACCTCAGGTGCTCTTCGTGCTCATCCGGGGTCTTGGAATACACAAGAATATCGTCGATGAACACCACCACGAACTTGTCAAGGTACTGGTGGAACACCTTGTTCATCAGGTTCATGAATACTGTCGGTGCATTGGTTAAACCAAATGGCATTACCATGAACTCAAACTGGCCATATCTGGTCCGAAAGGCTGTCTTTGGCGTGTCTTCTCTCTTCACCTTCACCTGGTGATAGCCTGACCTCAAATCTATCTTTGAAAATACCTTCGTCCCACTCAACTGATCGAAAAGATCATCTATTCTCGGCAGCGGGTATTTGTTCTTGATAGTGAGGTTGTTCAAAGCTCTATAATTGATGCACATGCGTACCATGCCGTCCTTCTTCGGTACGAATAATACCGGAGCTCCCCATGGTGATGAACTGGATTTGATGAAGCCTTTGTCCTGCAGCTCCTCAACTTGCTTCTTCAGTTCTGCCAGCTTGCTGTTGTTGACTCTATAGACATGTTATGAAATGGGCTCCGCTCTTGGCACCAAGTCAATAGAGAATTTAACGTCTCTGTCTGGCGGCAAGCCTGGCAACTCCTCTGGAAATACATCCAGGAACTCCGCTATTAGAGGATGTGGCAACTCCTCTTCTTCTATCCTGGTACCACAAAATGTGCTCCTGCTCTGCTCCGCTGCTCCTCTGGAGACCTCGAACTCCGGCTCTCCTAGTGGTCAAAATAACACTCTGCCTCTATGACAATCTATAGTAGCATGGTGCCTACTCAACCAGTCTATTCCGAGTACAATATCGTATCCCGGAAGTGGCATGACGAGTAAGCACATGCTCAACTCTCGGCCTCCCACTGAAACTCTCCGGTCCTTGCAATAATAACAGACTAGGATAATACCTCCGCTAGTCATGATCTTGCAAGTCCTAGCTAATGGTTCTGTCTCTAAATGATGTTGAAGCACATAAGATACAGACACGAAACTATGGAAAGCGCAAAAGTCGAATAATATAAATGCTGGAATGCAATTGAGAAGAACTGAACCTGTAATCAAGTCTCCTGCTGGCTCGACCTTCTCGACTGCCATAGCATATGCTCGCCTCTGGGTTGCACCTCTCTACTGGTGGTGTTGAGCAAATCTCTGTTGCTATGGTGGAAGTGGAGGTCCCCTCTGCTGGCCTCCTGGTATGGTAGGTACCCTGGCTGGTCCCCTCTGGGCAGCTGCTCCACCCTGGCCTGGACGAGTCTGTATGGTAGGACAATCCCTCAGCTGATGTGTTGTCGATCCGCAAGACAAACATGTGCCCAACCACTTCCTGCAGATCTCTCTAGTGTATCCTGCCTTCCCGCCGTACGCACACTGGATGGCGGGCTGAGTCTGTCTTTACTGCTGGTGCTGGGCCTGTCCTCGGGCTGGTGCCTGGTGCTGCTGATGTTGCTGCTGATATGGCCTCTGCTGCTACTGGAAGTGTGGATGCTTGCCCGGTCCTACACTACTGTTTGCTCCTCCTGAAGTGTCGCATCCCCTCTTGGGCCTGAGGTCCAAGTCATCCTCGGCTATCTGGGCATCCATCAATATGCCCTCGAAGATAGCAGTGCGACGTCCCGACGTACGAGACTTGATCTCCCTTGCCAGCCCCTTTCTGAACTTTCGGGCCCTGTCTCCTGGATCTCTAATCATCGATGGTGCAAAATGACTCAGGCGGTAAAACTCTGCGGCATACTCATCAACGGACATGCTCCCTTGGACCAAGTCATGGAACTGACTCTCCAAGGCTCCCAGGGCAACATCAGGAAAGAACTTCTCCTTGAAGAGCTCCCTGAAGGCCTCCCAAGTGAGTCCCCCGACAAGGAGTCTCGGCTCATTGCAAAACCACGTCAGGGCAATATCGAACATCTGGTTGTCGGCGGCCTCGATCTGAAGAGCCTCCGAAAGCTGCGCCAAGCGCAAATTTCTCTCTATGTCCTGTAGCCAATCGTCGGCATTGAGTATCCCCTCATTACCTTTGAACTCCCAAGGCATCGTCCTCTTGAAGTCCACAATAGTGCCCGGCCTCTGGTGGTAATGGCCAGGATGCTGCTGCTGCTGTGCGACTCTCTCCACAGCCTGGAGAGCCACCTAATGAGCATTCTCTATGCTCACCCTCATCATCTCGGTCTGGGCCTGGTACGCCTCCGCCTTCACCCTCTGGGCCTCTGCTGACATCCTCTAGGCATCAACCATGCCCTGGATCAATGCGAACATCTGTGCCCCATCGACGGGCACACCTCCTGGAAACTGAGTCGGTGGTGGTGGAAGAGGCTCTGTCACAGCTATGAGAACCCTCTGAACAGGTGGGGGAGGAGGACCCCCGAAAACTGAAGTTACTCCCACATACACAGGAGATGTAGGAGGTGCTACGAATGTCTGTCCAACAGGGTGAGAGGTGGCAGACCTCTCTGAAGCTGCTGCTCCGAGTCTCAAGGACCTGGTCTTCGGCAACATCCTGAAGACAGATTAAAAGAATCAATTAAGGTAAAAGACACGATATCATCAAGGAAGGACAGTAAAATTCTAAAGGAAATAATCATTAAGAGTAGCATTATAAGAATCAAAAATTTCCTAATTGTGATTGATCATATTCTCGGCCTAATCCTATTTCCTAAAACAGGCTCGTAGCAATACTCTAAGCGGGCACCACTACGATATCGCTCTAAATATGAATCTAGACCTGCATGGGCCACCACTAAAAATGTTTCACGACCCGCACCCAAAAATTGGGCATGAGCCGTGGGTACGTCCAGCCTACGCCGCAGCATCGGCGGTATAACGCTGTCTAGGTCTCAAACATAACTTATCCTGTCAATGGTCTCAACTCCATAAGGAGGACAATGATAATACATGAATCCACAGTTTATAATATACTCAATCACAAGGCTATTTGAAAGTAAATGGCACGATGAGAAATAAGGATAAAGAGTTCTATCATAAGTCAACAAAATATAAATACATCACAAGTCTAGAGTATAGATGTCCACCAAAAGTCACCATAATAATACAACCCATATCTCAGTTCTAGAACAATAATACATAAATAGGACAGTGTAAATGCCTGTGGGTAGAATCTCCTCTAAGATTGGTAACTCCTCTGGGATTTCTGGTATGAAATCTTTCTCTACTCCCCGGCCATAGTGGGTAGGGCAGAAATCCTCCAAGTCCTCTGAAAATATTATCCAGTCAGGATTGGATCGAAGCACAAACACTAAACAGTAGTTTCATTAATGTTGACAAAAACTATAAAATAATGTAAGGAATACAAGATGAGATAAATACTGGAAATATAGAATACTAGAGAATATGAAGTAAGCAATAGAATATCTAGCAATAAATAAAATATCAGTGGATGCTAGAACAAGTAATCTGAAATAAAGAATAAACATCTGGCTAAGTGTTTAAAATATCAGTTTATTATGTGATCGGCTTGGGACAAGATCAGGCTGGTTACATATGATTAGCTATGATTCATGTAGGTCAGGCTAACCATCTGGTTAGCTATGATGCAAGTAATGGTTAGGCTAATCGTATATAACAACTATGAGGCATGTAATGGCCAGGCCACACCCGACGTGAGATGTGGGGTGAGCTATGATGCATGTAGAGTTGGGTATGATCACATAATCTACTAATATTTTTCTATCTCCAGCTTGCACGATGGATTCCAATCATGACTCCTCATGACGGGTATCTAGGGTGCTAACCCGTGTATCCACAGTGTCAGAGTCAAGTAGAGTATACAACTAGAATTATAGAATTAATCAACAAAAATAAAAACTGTCAGAGAATGTACTCGCCTGAGGTCCTGAGCAATGTATGAGGATCGATGCCCACAATGGAGTCACAAACCTAATACCAAACATTACTGTTAAATGGTGAATTAAGGGATAAGCACAATTAACTAACTAATGATGATGTTTCTAGGCCAAACAAGGTCCATACTTTGTTAACTAGGTCTACTAGTCCATTTATATATCATAATAGTCCATATTGGACAAAACCTAACTAAACTAGTCATTACTAGTTATACTAGACTTAGTACATAACTATCTATATGATATTACATAATACTTGTATACTAGAGTCTAGTTAGTACATAAATACTTGTATATAGCTTACAAGTTAAATCACTACCTAATACCAACTCAAGAAACTAATACTAGTCATATCAATACTTGATACCAACTAAACTAATTACTAATACTAAATATAACTAGAAAGTACTAATTAAACAATATAATACTAACTAAGCTAATAACGGTGCATCACTACACTATCACTCACATTCCTATATTGATGCACATACATACCCTCTCTTGCCTAACACATTTGTTTGTGTATTCTGATATACTGGAACAGTTATTTGTATTCATTCAGGTACCTGCGGCCCTAATTAAAATACATTGGTCAACTGACACTTAAGTCCAAATGTACTAACACTTGCTATAGCTCTATACCTACACTCGACTGAGCCTTACACCCTTACTGTTTATATCCTAATATCTCTCCCTACCCGAGTTCCTCACTGATACACTAGGGACTGATAATCTCTAACCAACCCAAGTTCTCACACACCTATCATTCTCCAATACATAACTCTTATTTCCCCTTTCAAATTCCTTCTCCTCAGTAGGCAGTTCTCGAGTCCAAGAGTTCAGGCCTGCAACAAAAACAACCTGTGTACATAATTTACACATACCTGAACCCTTAACTGCAACCAAACCCATCCCTTACTCTCCAATGCTTGAACACCAAAACACCCGCATATAGCCTCCAACTGCACTCAGTGGTCACTGATACAGACCACTGGCCTGTGCTAATGCTCAACTAAACTAATACTCATACTAGGTCCCCCTAGCTACTAATACATCAGTGTATTAATATACTGATACAACCCCTCTCACCAAATCTCTTATAATCTAACCACAAGGCAGCATCAACTACCTAGCACAATGTATGAGGATACTCTGGATACCTGCAGAACTCTATCCCTCAGTGCAAGGTATTGCACTGCCCGAGATGGCTGCAGTTCCTTGGTCAACTGCTGCTTTCTCGTATAGTTGCCCTGCATTGCAAGTGCAATGCCTACACTGCTCTACTGCAAACTCGATCTGGAACCCCTCCAGTGTCCTCACAGTCACCTCACTGATACTTAGCCCACAGATCCTACTGATACTAACCCACAGTGTTAGTAAAATGCCCACTGATACACAACTCATACTGACACATAACTCAATAAGACTGATTGACACTATGTGCACAAAGCATAGACATAGGGACACTGATATTCAAATGGCACACACACACACACACACACACACTGCTTACTGAAGAATTTCTCAGACACCACACTGTGACCAAACTGCACAGTCACCATTTCTCACAGACTCACTACTCAGTTTCTTACTGAGACACACGACTAACACCTTTACTACTGCTCAGTTCACCCAAAGACTGAGACACTTAACTACACACATCTATCCAACTCAAGAATCTAATTCACACATGCCTGTGTTGGCCTCAACACACACAAGCCCCAAACAACAGACTCTAGAACCTAGAAATTGACTGCACATAATACATTCACTGAATCAACTTTGACACATAATGAACTCAATACTGATACACTAAGAACTAAATTCTGATACACTACTAAACCCTAAGCTCATTCAAAACTAATGCACAAAACTTGGCCTCTCATAACCCCTAATCACTAACACTCTAGCAAAACCTACTACTCTTTCCCCCAAAATACACATACACACAGCACAGGAAAACTTGACACACACAGTTCACCCCCCCCACAGTGATCTTTCTATGCAGTCACCACTGCACCAACAAATCAAATCCACAACTCCAATACCTGATACCTGATACATGTGAACTGAACTCACAGGACCTGACTACACACAACCCAAATGTAGGCCTCACTGATGCTCACTGCACTTAACATACACACTGCTGCTATAATATATTCCACACAGTATCATATTTCACTGAACCACAATGACTGAGTCAAGTCATCACCCATGAATAAAACCACCATCTACTGATATGCTGAGAACTTAACAATCCTACTGAAACATTAACCCTAATAACTACCAAACTGCTCCCTAACACTGATACACAGAACACAGTGAGCTGAAATAACTGCTCAACACTAGATGCCTAGTTCACACAGTGAACTCGAGGTCATGCACAGTCCTTGGGAAAACCCGACTGTACAGTAACCTTCCCAATGCATCCTTCTCCAAAACACACAACCTATCTATAAACATATACAAGTATATCTATGAATATGTTTATGTATATCAAAATATGCAGTAATAGAATACATTAGATAGGTAAACCCCTAAGAGGCATTCCATCGATCACCTAGGTCTGAAAAATCGGATTCCAAACCAAGAACTCCCGAATACCCAAATCAAAACCCTAAATCGAGATCAATACCATAGGTAGGAGATGTAATCCTGTAGAAATGCACATCCCCATTAACTAGGGTTCACGAAATTTGGGGAAAAACCAACGTAGAAATACCAAACCCTATATTCACCTAGGTTTTCATAGAAAAACTCCAAGAACAAAATCTAAAACAATTGGTGGGCTCCTAATGGCCAAACAATAATGAAAAATAGAATTAAAATGGGGTTAAATCAGATTCTCACCTATTGGGAGATGGTTTCCCAATGTAGGTCCTCTTCTTCAAGCCTTCTTGGTCCAAGCTCCTAGATTTCTCTTGATGGAGGAGGAAATAGATTTCTACGGTTTGTAATTTCTAAAATTTATGGGGAAGGAAGGGTTTTTCTAATGGAGGCTAGGTTTAGGGATTTTTTCATGAATGAAGAAGCTTGAGGGAGGCTTCCCCTTATTATATAGGGCTAGGGTTAGGGTTTCAAATGCCAAGATTTAATTAGCCCTTCATGTTTAGTCATGAAGAAATTAAATTAATTTAAGGTTTAGTTATTTCTATGGTTTATAATCTAAAACTAAAATGCTAACTAGGGTTTCACTAAAAACTATAATACCAATTAGGGTTTGGTCACAAAGGTTAAACCTAATGGGTTTTTAGGGTTTAACCTAAAACCTATGCATTAAGAATATCCTATAATTATTTAATAAAACTCATCACACATATTATTACACAATAATAAATTAAACATGGCAATTTACAATAATATCCTAATATGGAAATGTGGTAGTGACAATTGAGGAATCAACTTGGGAGATAGAGTCGGAGATGAAGGAGAAGTAACCTTTATTGTTCGTTTAGTCGGAGGTAAGGTCTTGTTCTTAAGATTTGGGAACTTTTTATTGGCGGTATATTATATAGTGCCTCAAATCCCGATCCGACCGGGATACGCACTATATAATTAGGCTTGTGGCTAGTCTATCTGAGTCATAGTTTGGAGTTTAGGTCTTTGGTATCCTCTTACCATGGACGAAATGCGATAATCCTTTCCAACTCATGGATAGGCCTCTATTGAAATAAGTCCAATAGTTTTTGTGCTTTGTTGCTTGGTTTTCTTGATGTTGCTTTGGGATTTTATTTTGGTGTTACTTTCGATTTGCTTGGTTTTCACTGTTGGCTTTCTCACTTGGAGCTTTGATTCTTGGGGAGTTCAGAAGGTCTTGCTATTGCAGGTTCATGCTATTATAGGTCCACGTAACAGATATTTGATCGTCCCTAGGCGGGACTCCTTCCATCAGCACTTTCTCTTAACCGGTGTGTGGTTCGGACTCTTCTTTCCTACTTCTTCACATCCATATCTCTAATATTTCAAATGTTCAATCGATGATGCCTGGCTGAACGCCTAGGAAATCCTTAGCCATAATGCATACTAGCCACTAAGAAAGGAACATGGGAATTACAGACTATACTTGTATTCATAACACCTTATAAACACGAGCTTCTTAATAAAGGAATTGAGTTATTGGTTGCGACTTGCTGCCTCAGATAGAGTTTAGACCCACGGGATACCAAAATCGATATACGATTGGAGAAAATATGAACTGTTGCATAAGTATATATATTTCTGCTTTACTTCTTCTGTTTTATTTCATGCATTGTATGATATTTGAACTGTTCCTGCATTTGCATTATCTGAGACAACTTGTGTACAAGGTTTGGCATTTCCTCGAATGGTATTCCGGGACACTGGAACCGTATCGACCCAGGAGGAAATATTTGATCGTGCTAGTCACGATGCATTGCGGGACCTTCAGCAGGGCTTGCTACTCGGGCTGATAGGGCGTACAATAATGCTTTGGATAAGTCCCCATGGTGTCGATCACACCAATGACCGCATAGAATAGAATACATGATAATTTATTATCTTGTGCAGATGGTAAATATACTTGTGTTTCGTTGCAGGGAAGGCGTGCATCGGTTGAGTAAACAACCGATGTACTTGATAGATTAAATGTTATTTTTATTCCTATCAAAACATGCAACAGATATAAACTGAATTCACTTAGTTCTCTATAGAAAGATTATCTTAATGCATGCTCGCCCCTAATAAGCAAGTGTTGATTTAGTCGAGTGGGTTCGTCCCGCTCACCAGTACAACTGAGTGCTAACCAACGTTGTTGGCAACTATTTCAGGCACTTAGGTGGTGCAATTCTAGTAGATAGACGAGGAGGCATTAGAAGCTCTACTATTTTGAAGTATAGTTGAAGTCAGTTCATTTTGGAGGCATAGATTTTTAACCTATACAATGGCGTAATATATGAATGACAAGGCCTATCTGATGGAGCACGCCCTGCCTTTTGAGTTTTCCTTTTGTAATGCAAACCAAGTAGCTAAGAGATGCATCAAATGTAAACTCTATGTAAATTACTCCGAATTATCAATGAAAAGTATGTTTCTTCCTATACTTGTTTTCAACTATCTGTGAATGTGTTTTCTAACTTGTATTTTCAAATGGGTTCCTATCCCTGTACGTTCTTGCCTTATGCAAGCGCAACTCCAGGCCCGCACGACATTACGCCCCAGCGAGGACGATTGACCCTTTTATGATCGGGGCATGACACCAGCATCAGGGGGTGCACCTCAGGGACGAGCGTTTGCTATGAAGGTCGAGGAGGCCGAGCCCATCGAAGATGTTATCGCAGGTTCTGTTCTTCTTGATTTTATTCCAGTTTTAGCATTGTTTGATAGTGGTGCTTCTCATAGTTTCATATTTGTTCCTTTTTCTCTGAAGCATCATTTGGTAGCTGAGCCTTTTCTTAAAACTTGCAAGATCATGACCGGGGGAGGCATTATCCTGGTTAGTGATATTTGCAAGGTTTGGAGAGTTACTCTGGGTGGCCGACAGCTGAGTGCGTGTCTACTTGTAATGCCACTTCAGAGCTACGACATTGTACTCAGGATGGATTGGTTGAATAGACACCATGCTAGTATAGAATGTAGAGGAGGTTAAGTTTTGTTTAGCCCGCCAGGAGGGCCAGAGTTTGAGTTTGCTAGATAAGATGTAGAGCAGAGAGAAGGCATTATCTGTAGAGCTATGGTTGAAGTCAAGGAGTTACCGCATCCTTTGATAGCAGAGTTCTTGGTTGTGTTTCGTGAGGAATTGCCAGGATTGCCACCAGATCGAGATATTGAGTTCTCTATAGACTTGGTGCCAGGTGCAGAGCCAATTTCACAGCATGTCTATAGAGTGAACAACATCGAGCTGGTCAAGCTGAAGAAGCAAGTGGATAAATTGCAGGATAAGAGGTTTATCAGATCTAGTTCTTCACTGTGGGGAGCCCCGATATTATTTATACAAAGGAAGGATGGATCAGTGTGCATGTGCATTGATTATATGGTATTGAATAATCTTCCTATCAAGAATAAATATTCGTTGCCACAGATTGAAGACCTGTTCGATCAGTTGAGTGGCGCCTAGGTATTTTCCAAGATAGACTTGAGATCTGTGCTGAGGAAGGAGAATATGTATGGAAAGCTGTCCAAGTGTGAGTTCTTCCTGGACAAGGTAGATTTCTTAGGACATGTTGTGACTAGTGATAGAATTTTAGTAGATCCGAAGAAAATCGTAGCAGTAGAATCTTGGAAGACCCCGAGTTCAGTAGCAGAGATCAGAAGTTTCTTAGGTTTGGCAGGATACTCCAGAATGTTTGTGCAAATTTTTTTGAGGTTTGCTGAGCCGATGACTAGCCTCACCAGGAAGTATACAAAGTTTGTTTGGATAGTGGAGTGCCGGGCTTCTTTTGAGGAATTAAATATGAGGTTGACGTCTGCTCTTATTTTGGCGTTGCCATTATGGCCTGGAGGTTTAACTACTTATGGTGATGCATCATGGAAAGGGCTGGGTTGTGTTATTCAGCAGAATAGGAAAGTGATTTCCTATGCTTATAGGAAATTGTGTCCTTATGAGAAGAATTATCCTACCCATAATTTGGAGTTGGAAGCAGTCATCTTTGCCTTGAAGTTGTGGAAACACTATTTGTACAGGGAGCGTGTGGAGATCTTCACAGATCACAAGAGCTTGAAGTATGATTTTACTCCGAAGGAGTTGAACTTGAGGCAGCGTCGGTGGCTGGAACTGATGAAGGATTTTGACATATCTTTATAGTCTCATCCGATGAAAGCCAATATAGTTGTCGATGCCTTTAGCAGGTATCCGATAGCTATATTTTTGACGCAAGATCAGTATTTATTGGAAGATCTGGAAATCTTAGACATTGAGGTGATAGTCCCTGGTTTTGCCATGCAGATGTGGGGGTTGTAGATATATCAGAGTTGATGGACATGATCAAGGTAACCCAATATGAGGATGTATCTTTGAGGAGCATCAGAGCTCAGGTGAGAGAAGGATTGGAGGATAATTTTACCATTGCTGAGGATGGTTCTTTGTGACAAGGTACTAGATTATGTGCGCCTAGTGTGGAGCTGTGTGAGGGGGTATTGTAGGAAGCGCATCGCTCTCAGTATTCTATGCATCCAGTTGCCAACAAGATATATCAGGATATGCAATAGAGTGTGTGGTGGTATGGCATGAAGAGGGAGGTGGCACAGTTTGTATCTAGATGCTTAGTGTACCAGCAGGGGAAAGCCGAGAGACAGAGGCCAGGTGGATTACTTCAGCCATTACCCATTCCAGAGGAAAAGTGGGAGCACATTACTAATGATTTTGTGTCCGGACTTCTACGATCTCCAGGAGAGAAATATGTGATTTGGGTCATCGTTGACAAGTTGACGAAGTCGGCCCATTTTTTGCCTTTCTATGTGGGTTTGTCAACGGAGAAGCTGGCAGAGATGTATGTGAGGTAAATTGTCAGGATACATAGGGTTTCCATCAGTAGTCTTCGATCGGGATAGTCGTTATACTTCTTATTTTTGGAGGAGTTTGCAGGCGAGTTTGGGCCCTCAGCTCAAGTTTAGTACTGTATATCACCCCCAAACAGATGGGCAGTCAGAGAGGACCATTCAGACTCTCGAGGATATACTACACACCTGTGTACTAGATTTTGTGGGATCTTGGGAGGACCATCTCCATTTGGTAGAGTTTGCTTAGAGTAACACCTACCAGGCTAGTATAAAGATGTCACCATTTGAGGCTCTGTACGGTCGAAGATGTCGTACTCCATTGTCATGGGACGATGTTGGGGAGAGAGCTTTGCTAGGGCCAGATATGGTTGTGGATGCAGTAGAGATGGTTAAGTTGATCAGAGACAGACTTCGAGTGGCGCCTGACAAATAGCGACATTGAGCCGATTGCCACCGGAGACCTTTGGAGTTTGAGGTATAGTTTTAGATTTATATTTTATGCTTAATTTTGGTTGTTTGTTATAGATTAAGTTCTTAAGGTTGTGTTTTATTCTAGGCTGGAGTTCTAGTGTTCCTCAGGATTTCTTTGACAGGAGGAATAATTTATTTCGGTGGAGGCGGAAAGCTTAGTCTGTGATTCATCGGACCCTTCAGTATTCTCGAAAGGGTCGGTGTAGTTGCTTACAGACTAGACTTGCCACCTGTATTGGAGGGAGTGCACAACGTATTTTACGTGTCATAGTTGAGATGGTACATAGTGGATCCTAGTCACGTATTGGATCACTCGGAGATAGTGGTGGGCCCTACTCTTAGCTATCTATAGCAGCCAGTTAAGATTCTGGATCAGAGAGAGAAGGTGCTGAGGAACCAGACCATTATCTTGGTATGCGTCGCATGGAGGCATCACTCTCCGGGTGAGTCTACCTGGAAGAGGAAGGATAAAATGCGAGAGCGTTACCAATATTTATTTATACCTTGAGGTATGTTCTTTCCTGGTTTTGTTTTATTTTGGGGGTAGTTTTGTCTTTGAATTTTGAGGACGAAATTATTTTAAGGAGAGTAGACTTGTCACTACCACATTTTCTAGAAAGGGTATATTGGTCATTTTATAATTAATTAATATACTTGTGGTATATTTATTATTGTATTACTTATTTATTCTTAGATGCTACCTTTTTATTAGACTTGTGTTAGTGGACTTAACTAGATTAGAATAGACTCATGGACCAACATTAATTCTAGCTAGATTTGAGCCTAACAAACATGCCCATTCATTTGGAGGATGACTTAATTAGTTAAACCAATTAGATTAAAACATTTTCTCCGTAATTAATTCCTTCATGACAAGCACCAAAGGGTATTGTAGACTTTTTAAAGTGACTTGGAGTAGGGGTAAGGTCGGCCATAAGGGGGAGGAGAGAGACTCTCTCTTTATCCATTCATCTCATTTCTAGATCTAGAATTTTTCTCTTCCAAATTTCTTTATCCCTACCCCAATCCCTAACCAATTTTTCTTCCAATTCCTTCTCTATTTCACCATTGGAGGCTATTGGAACAAAGAGGAGGCAAGGATCTACAATGAGAAGAAATGAGCACAAGTTGAAGGCTCTTGACACTCATTTGGAGACTTACATTAGGAATCCATCTCCCAATAGGTATAATTCAATTTTCCTTCTCTATTTAGACTCTAAATCTATAGTTTAAATTATTATGAACCCTCCCTTATACTAAGGCTACCCAAAGGAAGTGGAATTAGGTTCAAAGGAGACCTATGGAGGAAGTTATGGTGTGTTTTATGCCAATTTTGTGAGAATTCTGAGACTGGCACATCATATGTTTGTTAATAGGTCAATAAGACCAAATTGACATGTGTTTCATTGTATGAGACTAGTGTCGTATCCACAATTAGATACGTGTAGGCCGTATCACGATAATTTGGCGATACAGGTTGATTTAGGGGTGTTCTTCCGACATGAGGGTTTGAGCATATCATATTTTGGCATGGGCACGTAGTTGAGTAGCTAGTACTTCGTGTTACTTCTAGTTGTGATTCTAGACTTGCTTGTATCCTTCAGGATATGTTTGGTGGTATGGTGGAGCTATATCACAAGCGTCTTAGATTGAGGGCGATACGGGTTAGGTGTACTCCACATATTTGTTATTTTATTTTCAATTCATTAGACCTGTGTATAGCTAATTAAGTATTATATATGAGTTTTATATATGATATATATATATATATATATCTATATATTGATTATATAATCATTTACCTATGTTCTTACTTGTATTGATGTGTTTTTAGATGTATAATGGTTGGGGGGTTAGTCTAGACTATTTTTGTCACGACCCGTACCTGGATATTCGGGCACGAGTACGTGGGTACGTCCAGCCTACGCTGCAGCATCGGTGGTAGAATGCTGTCTGGGTCAACTCTAACTAACTAACATCTCAACAATATATATATGGTACCTGTCAATCATCTCAACTCCAAACGGAGAACAATATGGTATCTCACAAATGTAACTATGCTCAATCATAATACAAATTAAGGAAGATAGAGCACGAATGGAATAATGAAGAAAAGAATTAAGATACACTCCAAAAGTCTGAAATAATATACATGCCATGAATCTCAATAACAGTCTAATACAAGTCCATCAAAATATAAACTAAACCTCCTCAAGCTCTACAACTAAGTCCTCCTGGTCTACAGGAGTATCCTCTAAAGGTACATAGTCCTACGACCCGTAGAATGTAGCACACTGATCTATGAGCCAATCATCTGAAAAAATATATCCGTCAGGATTGGAGCGAAGTACATACCTCTGAAAGCAGTTTTAAATACATAATCGAGCATATAAAACAGATAATAAAAAATAATACAAGATAACTAAACATATGAATGAAGTAAACTAGAGAGAACATGTAATATACTGGAATAAAGAACAAGCAATATGAATATTTTTAATATAAATGAATAACAGAAATCTAACTAATGTGCATCAAAATACAAGTTTATTATATGATCGGTTTAGGTTGAACACGAATACAATAAGGTAACTCGATTAGAATTGTGGTATGTACTCAACATGTACACAAATACACTGGGGCTTTGATCATATAATCAACTCCTACTCCTCTATCCCCAACTAATATCAATGGATCCAATCACGACACATTACGAACACGAATATGGGCACATTGAACACGAGCAGGGTATGTACACGAATAAAAGCATATTGAACACAAGCAGTGTGTGAACACGAAATATAAATAATCAATACCCAATTCACACAATAAAATACATGTGAAGGAGTACCCGATGAATACGGTTGGGGATAACATTTCCTGATAGGATCCACGTAATACCAGTCCGTGAAACCACTGTGTCAGAATTAAGTATACAGTTCTAGAACATGAGATATATACACTATTATGAAATAAAAACTAACAGAGAAATGTACTCGCCTGAGATCCTGAGAAAGGTGTGTCTCTCAATACCCAAGTTGGTGTCACACAGACTTATATATAGTATATTGCATCAATACAAGGTTCTGGAATAAAAATAAGTTAAACTATCTCAATTCTAGGTCATAAAGCCATTTCTAAGTCAAAATAGTCAAACTAGGTCAACTAGCTATTTCTAGGTTTTATGAGTCCAACTCTAGGATATTAGGTCCATACACTATGTAACTAGGTCATACTAGCTAAGTTAATATACTAAGATACACACAAACACCGTATCATAGGATACACAGGGTTTTAGATATAAAAATACTAATTTATATATATACAAGATAATACATATATTATTCTTAGCTAACTAAAGTAAATTGGATACCTTGGTTTTGAACCAATACGTATCTCACTACTTACACACCCATCTCGATACTCAAACCCAATAACTTGAGTATCGACTAATACCTTGACATTACCTTGGTATCACAAGGTAATTCAAATCCTAAGATAAAGCTAACTACCAATACACTAACTATATACTAACATTAACTAAACTATATAGAATACTACTAACTACCAAACATACAATACATATATACAATACACATATACATATCTACAATACTAACTTACCATCAATACTTTTATATATATATATATATATATATATATATATATATATATATATATATATATATATATATATATAACATGTATATATATACAACTACATAATAAGTACTTAACTACTACATTATTGAACTACTAACTAGACTCTAACCTTAACTAGCTAAACCATTAATAACTACTAGCTACCCACCTTAACTAACTGCTAATCTCTACTAAAACTAACTGTCCTCACCTTGTTGTTGCTGTTACTGTGCTTTGCTCATAGCTGTTGTTTGTTGCTGCTCATTGCTCTGTAGGTTGGCTCCCAGTGCTGCTGAACTTGCTTTGCTGCATAGTGCAGTGTTGTATTGTATTGGCTACTGCAACTGCTTGCTCAATGCAGCGCTCGATCTGCTTGCTGAACTTCTGTTGTTCTTCAGTTACTACACTGTCCTCAATGCAGTACTTGAGCTGCTACATATTTGCAGCTGCACCTTGCTGTGTTGCTCAATCCTGCATACTGCTACTGCTACTGCTGCTCAGTGCATTGCTAATTTCTCTTCGTTGAACTATATGCCACTTCACCTTGTTATGTAATGGCTGCACACTACTGCAGTATAGTGGCTCTTAGCTGCTGCAACATGCTACTACCTTGCTCGAATTGCACTACTCAGTTAGTGATGCACACTATGCTGAATTGCTACTACCCTTGAGTTGATGCAAACTGTTACTAATGTACTGGCTACTCACTGCATTCAGTTGATGTACTGTGCTGAATGCTAAGCTACTTCCCTTGCATTCAGTGCCTGACCCCTCTCAACACACTCCTTACTCACTCACTCACACACATCCACACATACACATATACATATAGATATCAATATATATATATATATATATATATATATAAATACATATACACATATCACTATATCTATACACCTAGCCATACATATATATCTATACAATATAATATAGATACATATACATATACATAGATATATCATTACATAATATATCATATCTAATAGATATACACAAGTCAAAATGAATCGAGACACAATGAACAAACATGTGGAGTGCACTGCACCCGTATCACACTCATTCTATGATACGCTTGCGATACGGCTCCACCACACAACCAAAAGTATCCCGAAGGACACAAGCAAGTCTAAAATACTAATTATGAATAATACGAATAACTAATTACTCAACTACGTGTCCGTGTCAAAATGTGACATGCACAAACCACCGTGTCGGAGGAAAAATCTCCAAAACAACTTGTATCGCCAAATTGTTGGTATACGGCCTATACATATCCAATTGTGGAGACGAAACTAATCATGACACTAGTCACACACAATTAAACACATATCAATTTAATCTAATTGACCAATTGACAAACACAAGATTTGCCAATCTCGGAATTTCTCCAAAATTGACACAAAATACCACATAACTTTCTGCATAGGCCTCCTATGAACCTAATTCCAATTCCAATAGGTAGCCTTAGCATATGGTGTGGTTCCTTATGGTTAAATTATAGATTTAGAATCTAATTAAAGAGAAAAAACTAAATTATACCTATTAGGAGATGGATTTACAATGAAAAATATAAATTGAGTGAAATAGCCTCCAACTTGTAGATCATTGCTCCTCCTTATAGATCCTTACTTCCTTCTTGTAGATCCTTGTTCTAGTAGCCTTTAATAATGAATAGAAAAGGAATTAGAAAAAATTTGAGTAGAGATTGGTATGGGAATAGAGAATTTGGAAGAGAAAAAATTCTAGATCTAGATTGAAATGACAAATGAGAAGAGAGAGAGTCTTTCTCCTCCCTATAGGTAGCCGGCCCTTGTCCTTCACGCAAGATACTATAAAATATCCAAAATACCCCTTGGGGCCTCTCATGAAGAAATTAATTAAGGGAGGAAGGTTCTAATCTGATTGGTTTTACTAATTAATTTATCCTCCTAATGAATGGGCCTACTATTGGGCTCAATCTAAACTAGAATTAAATATTGGGTCCATGAATCTAAACTAACTAGTTAGGTCCACTACGCAAGTCCAAAAATAAATACTACATCTAAGAATAAATAAATAATACAATAAAAAATATTTATATATGCATAATATTTAATATTTATAATCCTAAAATATAAATACCCATGCCAAATTACCAAACTATCCTTAATTGAAAAAGTGAGGGTGACAATTTTGGAAGTGTTGGGGACTGTTGAACAAGTACAGACTTAATTGAGATTACTTGTGGACTATTTAGAGAGGTATGTAGAGGGGCATCATATTCAACAGCAAGAAGATGAGGGTGTGTGCACAGTGCACTGTCAGGTTGGAGTGTGCTGTACACTGTATGCACAGTAGGGTTTTGGAGTCGGGTTTTGCTGTATTTTAGCAAGGTCGAGTAGCAGCATAGTTGGAAGGATTTTGAGGACTGCATAATATAGTTTTGGGGTTACTGTCAGCTAACTTAATGTAAGTTGCTGCAGTTATAAAGTCTGCTGTCCAGACTCGAGCAGGGGGGAGTTCATAGACTCCACGATAGATGGTCAAGTTTAGATGGAAGGTAGTAACACAGTGACTGAAGCAAATAGAAGTCGGGATGTACAGGGAGAGTGGTGCACAGTAGCTGTGCATTGGTGCATAGCAAGTGGGTCGAGTTTTTTTGTGTTTTTAACAAGGATTTAGGGGCAGCAACAACTCGGTATGCTGAGAGGAGGGTTTGTTTTAGCTAGTTGTTAATTGGTTAAGTATTAGTTATGTGTTGTTTAACTGTTAGCTAATGGTTGGTAGTTATTAGTTAACTGTTAGTTATAAGTTAGTATTAGTTATATATATGTTTTGATGTTGGTTTATAGTTAACTACTAATATTAGTTAGATAGTAGTTGTGAGTTAGATTATATATTAGATGATAGTATATGTTAGTTATTTGGTAGTTTATGTAAAATTGTATATTGATGTGGGATGATATACTTATTTAATAGATATTATTAATCATGATTGATAGTTATATATGATAGTATATATATTGGTATACATATATGAGTTAGCTAGTTAGATTAACTGGTTAGTAGGTATTACCTTGTGTTACCAAGGTAAGGTAAGGTAAGGTAAGGTAAGGTAAGGTAATGGAGTTGACTCAAGGTATTGGGTCAAGATGGGTAGTGTGATACCAAGTTTGGCTCCAAGCCAAGGTATCCATAGTACTAGTTTAGCTAGGAATACTAGTATATATTATATTGTGTATCGTATCTAGTATTATCATATATTAGATATTACGTATCTTACGATACGGTATAGTACTAGTATCCTATAGCTAGTATTAGCCTAGTTACATAGTGTATGGACCCAATATCCTAGAGATGGACTCATACAACCTAGAAATAGCTAGTTTGACCAAGTTTGACTACTTTGACCTAGAGTTGACTGTTTTGACCTAGAAATGGCTTTATGACCAAGAATTTGACTTATTTTCTTTCCAAAATCTTGTATTGATGTAATATTCCATATTTAGGTCTCCGGGGCACCATTTCAGACATCTTTGATATTGTTTATCAGATTTCAGGCAAGTATATTCTCTGATAGTTTTTCATTTATGATACGCCCTATGTTTCTTGTATTTAGTGTAGTTATCCTTGATTTTATGACACTATGGTTACATAGATTGGTATATCCGGATCTCGTCATGAGATGTTATTCCTTGGTATTTGTCACTACCACATTCCGAAGACAGGGGTATTTTCAAATTTTTACAATATTTAATATTATGGTAGTTACAATTAAATAATTGCATGATAATATTTTTTATTTAAATAATTATGTGATGTGTAATTGAATATAGTATTAGATGCAGTGTTCATTTATTTTTTTTGCTAGCAGACTAGACCTAGAAGCCCAGTAGATGACCACCTGTCCGAATTATAGAATTCTGGATTTTATTATTTTATCTAGAATTTATTTATTGGAGATTGTAATTAATTACCGTATTTTATTTAATATTTTTGCGCATTGCCTTTGTTTCGATATTTGGATCACTACCCTGACTTTTGTCTTCCAACAAATTTCACAATCTTGCCCTAGACATGCCCGCCTTCCTTTTTGCTATTTTTGCAACTCATAATTTTGCTCCCTGTGCATTAATTCTGGCCGCACAAAAATCGTCGCGGACGTTATTTAATAAATCCCTATTTTGTATCGTTGTGCGTTCCAATTTAAATTGGAGACAATCTTGATCTATTTTTCGTGCGACCCAAATTAGGGTAATATTCTGTTTTGAGTCTTCTTCACTATTGGTATTGATGACCTGACCTGATTTTGGCCCCATGTACTCCTAATTAATTTTTGAACACAACTTACATTTTATTCTAATTAAATTGAGGATACTATTTAAACCAATTCTAAAATCCCAATTTAATTCCAGTGCCCTGCTAATTGAGCCCACACCGATCATACAGCGCCCCCTGACCCTACAAAACATCGGACACCGAATCGCCCCTAAAATTTTCGTCATTTAATGTGTTTGTGCAATTTCCTGAATTTAAGGGGCTAAGTTGCAATTATTCAATTGTAGGTGTCATCACCCCATTGTCCAAGACCAAATGGAAAAGTTATTTATTTGTGGACCAAATTGCATTTTTCTCACTCTATTTTACATGAAAACAATTTCCTTCATGTTTAATCTGGACCACCCATTTAATTGGGTGCATCCTCACCTTTAATTTACCCACACCCTCATCCTATTTAATGTCCTATCTACATCATAAGCCCTAATCCCAAGAGAAACCTAGGTAGCCTCCATCCTCAACCTCAACCGTAGGAAGAAAAATTTCTTCCTTTCTTCTTCTCTTTTCTTTCTCCTTCTCTTTCCTTTCTTCTTCTTCTCCTTCTTCTTCTTTTACTTTTTGAATTCAAATTCAAATAGTTAGGGGGGGAATACTGTTCATTCCCCCATCACCACTGATCAGCCCTCGACTCCTCCCTGCGGTGTCTCCGGCGGCCCTCTTCTCAGCCGAACCCTCCCGCTGGCCTACGCACAGCCGGCCTGGCCATCTCCACCATCAGCCGAAGCTCCCCGGCGGCGCTGCCTCGACGAGTCCGGCGGCCGCTGCCCGACCCGACGGCTGCTCCTCCCCACTCTTCTTCCCGCTGCTCGTGCTTCTCCCTCCATCTCCTCCTTCCATCAGCCGGCTGCACAACTCCCCGAACCCCTTCACCGTGAGCTCCACCCCGCAGCAGCCTTCACCCGGCGGCCAACCCAGGCCGGCCCTGCTCCTCCATTGCCGAGCCCGAACTCCTCCGACCTTCGGTCAGCCAGCCCGGTCAGCCACCTATCCCATCTTCATCCAATCACCACCACCACCTCCATCACTTTAGCGCCACCACCTCCAGCCGTACTCTGGCGAGACTCCGGCCAACCCCGCAGTAAGCTCCTCCTCTCTTCCCTCTTCCCTTTCCCTGTAATACATGTATATGTGTAATCAATCTATGTATTAGTATATACTATGTGGTAATATATAAGTACTCTATGTATATATATATATATATGTATTCATACATCATATATGTGTATTCATTAATAAATATATGTATATGCATGAATATTGGTTATTTTCATATAGTATAAAATTAAGTAATGTATGTTAATGTATGTAAGTATTTAAGGTATACGTATATGTATATATTAACATGTATATGTATGGTATATAGATATATTTAGTGTATTCTATGTTAATGTACATGTATTTGTATATATTATTTAATGTGTAGATATATATATATATATGTATATAGATACGTATACGTACAATGATATATGTTGAATATTGTATTGTATTTTTCATATAAAAAATATGTATTATTTTGGTAATATATATATACCTATATATAAATGTATGTTTTTGGGGTACAAATATACATATATTTATTTGGTATAATTTCATATAGTATATACGTATTAAATGTATTTTTGGAATATGTATAAACATATATATGAATATCAGTATTTTGGTATATATTCAAAATAACCGTATTTTGGTATCAATATATATATGTAAATTTATATTTTCATTTGGTATATGTAAGTATATATACATATATATAAACTTATTTTTGGTATAGGTATAAACATGTATTATATATGTGTTTTAGTATTTAATATTATATATATATAATGTATTGGCATATATATATGTGTATATATATTTTTGTATAAACCCTTGGCATAATTTTAATGTATATATATATATATTGTATATGTCTTTAATTTGATATATATATATATATTGTAAGTACATATGTAAATTAAGATATGTATATTTACGTATCTATCTACTAGGTGACCCTAGTTGACTAGTGCCATGCCTGGCATAGCCCTGAGTTGGTATTTTGTTTGTGTGTTAGTGTAGCATCTGATGCAAATGTGATATGGTGATATGTTTATAGGACTGTTGGTTCACCCAGGGGATACTCTGGAACAGGACATCAATAATTACCAGCTAAGGACCCAAGGCAAGTACATTCTCTGATAATTTCCAATTTCTTGATAATTTCTATAAATTCAATAAATCTTGAAATGTTACAACTGAATCCTTGACACTGTGCTACACGGACTAGTATAGCTTGGATCTGCAGTCATGAGATGTTACATTGATTATCGTATTGACATTGTACACGACATGTATATTAGACATCGTATATGATAGACTGGACTTGCTCGTGTATCGTGACGTGTCATGGTTGGATCCACAGTACTAGTTGGGAGCGGGGAAGTAGTTAGTAAGAAATGTGATCATAACCTCTTATTGTAGTGTAGAACAATGTAAGTGTTAATCATGCTCTTCACCCATGATTAGCCAGGCCCTGTAGCTATCGTACATGTTCCCAAGCCGATCACATTTTGAAACTACTATTTCAAACACTTAGAATAGATTACAGTTCCCTATTTAAATCATATACCATATCACCCGTATATGATACCGTACTCTGTTCTTTTCATTTTCATACATGCACTGACTGTATCATATTGCCTATTGCCTGTCTCTTTACATTGCCTGTCTCTCTTTAATTGCCATTGCATTTATTTTACTGTCTTCTCAGTAGCTAGCATTACATGTTTATTGCTTATAGTCCTTATCAATTAAATGGAACTGTTATTTGAGATTTGTACTTTGCTCCTTCCTGACTGGAAACATTTTTCCAGACTATGCCTTAGAGGACCGCTGTCCGACACTTTATGGACCATATGGTGAGTAGCTGCAGACTTGGTAGTTAGTTGTGATTCCGGAGGCCTAGCAGGAATCACTAATTCTTCTAGTTTCTAATTAGTTCTTTTAGCAGACTACTTGGTACCGGATTTGTCTCCAGCATTTTTGATAAGACTTGGATAACTGTTGAGTTAAGTTATTACATTTTGGATTTGTGTTGTATTAAATTTTTGTTCGATATCTTATCGTGCTGTAATCCTGTGATTGAGTATGTGTTCATTTTATTGTGTCATCCGTGCCTCCTTATGGAGATTGGATGCATGTGTGAGATTGGCTAGATAGTATCAAGACCTTGACAGCGTTCTACCGTCGATGCTGCGGCGTAGGCTGGACGTACCCACGCACTCGTCCCCTAAACCGGGTGTGGGTCGTGACAGTATTATGGTATATCTTGTACAAGCCTTGTTTCTCGTTCTTCTTGTACATATACAGACATCGATTCTTAGGGAGACTAGCTACCTACCCAGTGAATCCTATGTCATAACGTACCATGGTTGGATCCACTATACCAGTCGGGACAGAGTGTGTCAGTGAGATATGTGATCATACCTCTCCTTGTGCATGTCCTTATGAGTGTTGATCATACACCGCACGTATGATTAACAGGCCCTAATCCTTGTGCAAGTTCCCAAGCCGATAACATGTTGAAGCTGATTCTCACTCACATAGTAGTAGTATTTCTTGCTCATTTCCATGATGCTCATTTCTCGTATTTAATTCCAGTATTTCTATTTTGTATATCTCTTGAACTTGTATCTTGCATCTTGTATATTCGCTTTATTTACTGTTACAAAGTTTTTATTATTTATTGAAACTGCTGTTAGAGGTGTACATTGCTCATTTCCTGACCGGATATATTTTTCCCAGATGACACTGAGGAGTTGTATCCCACTCACTACGGGCCTCATGACGTAGTTGGATTAGAGTCAGAGACTTTCGCTCAGGAGGTTCTTATCTCCGTTGAGACAGACGACCCATTACCTGTAGCTCAGTAGATAGGTTTTGTACTGTATTTGTCTCCATTATTTGATATTAGCATTTCTTATTATTAGATGACTCATTAGATATTATTTTTTCTTGTGAGTTGTATTTGACTCTTCAGTTCTCTATATCATATTCATACGATTATCCATCTTATAGATCTGTGAATGAGTATTCATACTTCATTGGTACCATTATTGCCAGATAGATAGTTTACCAAACAATGTTCTACCGTCGATGTTGCGGCGTAGGCTGGACATTGTTCACTAATCGTGTTTCTACACCGGGTACAGGTCATGACATTGGGCATTGAGGTGATAGTCCCTTGTTTTTCCATGTAGATACGGGGGTTGCAGGTACACTCAGAGTTGGTGGACAGGATCAAGGTATCCTATTATGAGGATGTATCTCTGAGAGCACGAATGGAGGATGATTTCACCATTGGTGAGGATGGTTCTTTGCGGCATGGTGCTAGATTATGTATGCCTAGTGGGGAGCTGCGTGAGGAAGTATTACAGGAAGCGTATTACTCTCAGTATTCTATGTATCCAGATGCCAACAAGATGTATCAAGATATGCAAAAGAGTGTGTGGTGGTATGGCATGAAGAGGGAGGTGGCATAATTTATATCCAGATGCTTAGTGTGCCAGCAGGTGAAAGCCTAGAGACAGAGGCCATGTGGTGTACTTCAGCCATTACATATTCCAGAGTGGAAGTGGGATAGATTTTGTGTCCGGAATCCACGATCTCTAGGAAGGAAAGACGTAATTTGGGTCATCGTTGACAAGTTGACCATGTCGGCCCACTTTTTGCCTTTCAAGGTGGGTTTGTCGATGGAGAAGCTGGCAGAGATGTATGCGAGGTTGATCATCAGGATATGTGGGATTTCTGTCAGCACACTCTCGGATCAAGTTGAAAGTCTGGTATTTTTGAGGATTTCTCCGACACGAGGCATGATTCATTTCAGTGGAGGCGGGAAGCTTAGTTCACGATTCATCGAACCCTTCAGTATTCTCGATAGTGTCGGTGTAGTTTCTTACAGACTAGACTTGCCACTGGTATTGCAGGGAGTGAAACATGTTTCACGTATCGCAGTTGAGACAGTACATGGAGGATCCTAGTCATGTATTGGATCACTCGGAGATAGAGATGGGCCCTACACTTATCTATCCAAAGCATCCAGTTGAGATTCTGGATCGGAGAAAGAAGGTGTCACGACCCGCACCCGGATAATCGGGCACGAGTACGTGGTTACGCCCAGCCTATGCCGCAGAATCGGCGGTAGAACACTGTCTGGGTTATTTCTAACTATCTAATATCTCAACAATATAATATAGTACCTGTCAATCATCTCAACTCCAAACGGAGGAGCAATATGGTATCTCACAAGTATAACTAATCTCAATCACAAAACAAACTAAGAAAGAATAATGCACAAATGGAATAGCGAAGCAAAGAATAAAGATACAATCCACAATATGAAATAATATACAAGACGTGAATCCACCAAAAGAATAGTCTAATATAATCCAACACAAATATAATCTCTACCTCCTCAGGCTCAGTAACTAAGTCCTCCTGGTCTATAGGAGTATCCTCTTGAGATACGCCGTCTTGAGGCCCATAGATTGTGGGACACTGCTCTAAATGCCAGTCATCTGGAAAAATATATCCAATCAGGATTGGAGCAAAGTATATACCTTTGAAAGCAGTTTCAATAGCATAATCGAGCATATAAACAGATATAAAAATAAAATAAAAGATAACTAAACATATGAATGAATGAACAATGGATATACAAATAATGTACGAGGAAATAGATCAACAATATGAATATCACAATATGCTAAAATAACTGCAATCTAAACTAAACCAATGTGCCTCAGAATACAAGTTCATTATATGATAGGGTTGGATGAACATGATAAGGTAAGACGATTACAAGTGAGGTATGTAACCAGAATGTACACGATGTAACAATAGGGGCTTTGATCACATAATCAACTCCTACTCTTCCACCCCCAACTAATACCGATGGATCCAATCATGACACGCTACGAACACTAAATATAACCACTGAACACGAGCAGTAGGTGTACACGAATATCATAACCACCGAACACGAGCGATGGGTGTACACAAATAAGCATACTGAACACGAGCAGTGTGTGAACACGAAATATAATCAATACCCAATATATACGATGAGATACAATATACACGATTACCCGCTGAACATGCTAGGGGATAACATCTCCTAACGGGATCCATATAGTATCCGTCCATAAAATTACTGTGTCGGGATCAAGTATACAATTCTAGAACATTCATATGGATAATATTATGAATTAAAAACTATCAGAGAAATATACTCGCCTGAAGTCCTGAGCAAGGTGTGTCTCTCGATGCCCAAGCTGGTATCACACAACCTATATATGATATGTTGTATCAATACAAGGTTCAAGAATAAAATAAGTGAAGTTGATACAATTCTAGGTCGATACGTCATTTCTAAGTCAAACCAATAAAATCTAGGTTGCAAGAGTCTAATGCTAAGTCACTAAGTCGATACACTATGAAGCTATGCTATACTAGCTAAGCTAAGAAACAATAAGGCACACAAAATGCCGTATCCTAAGATACGCAAGTTTTCGAATATGAAAATAGTATTTTATATATATTCAAATCAAATGTTATAATACTATAACAAATCAATAGAAATAGATACCTTGGCCTTGCACCAATGCGTATCACACCTATCTCGATACCCAAACTCAATACCTTAGGAATCGTCCTAATACCTTGGTAATACCTCGGTATCCCGAGGTAACCCAAAACTCTAACATAGTAGCTAACACATATATGATACCCCAAGATAATATACTAGCTATAAACTAACATATACTAGCTACTATAATATATCTCAATACTATTAGAGGACTAACTATACTACCAATATACCTTGCTAAACCAATTACCCAAAACACATGCTAACCCAAATACCTTACCATAATACTAAAAACTGATACTGCACAGTAAAGATGTGCTCCCTGCAGAAACTGTGCACGAGTCTGAACTCCCCATTGCTGCTGCACTGGCCTCTAGTTTGCTGAATTGCCTAATGCTGGTACCTCCCCACTGATGCAGATCCTGTGCAGTTGCATTGCACGAGATGATACTTGCTATGATGTACATGGCTGTGTGCTCTTTTAATTTGCTGTTACTGCTAATGCAGTTAGCTACTACTCGACTTCTCCTTCATTTATTGAACTGCCTGTAGGTGGCTACACTGCACACTGCAGTATGCATCACCCTCTTGATGTCTGATGCCCAGTGCATGAGTCCCCTGCTGTTGGTATCTGCCCGACCTCCAGCTGACTGAACTGTTCGAGGATGCAGTGAACTGCAGTCTCCCAATTTGCCACCTCTATGTGCATGAGTATGCACAGTTCTCACTGATAGTGCACATCTTAACTATAGTAAATGCTCTAAAGTGTACTGCCCCTCACCTTGCACGAGAATGCTGACCCCTCTGCACGAGCTGCTCACTTCACTGACACACCCAAACACACATACATATATACAAAGCTCACTCTCACAGACACAACCACAAATACTACACACAAACACCAATACATATATACCCACACCCACACACACACACACACACACACACACACACACACACACATATATATATATATATATATATATATATATATATATATATATATATATATATATATGTATGTTTATATACATAGGTATGTATGTGTATATATAAATACATAGAGGTATATATATATATATATATATATATATATATATATATATATATATATATATATAACCCAACACATATATATACATATACATATAGATATATGTTTCAAGGTATCACAAGTACTTATGTATATATATATATATATATATATACACTTACCTATAAATACAAACACACACATACATATATATACTAGTACATATAATATATATACTAGTACATATATATATATATATATATATATATATATATATATATATATATATATATATATATATATATATATATATAGATATAGATATAGATATAGATATATAAGTAGATCTATATATATTCTAATGTAGACACATATAGACACACACATATACACTAATCATAAATACACTAATATATACATATATATATATATATATATATATATATATATATATATATATATATATATATATAACAATAAGAGCAAAATACCAAACACGTGGAGTGCACTGCACCCGTATCGCACTCTCTCTTTGATACGCTTGCGATACGGCTCCAACACACAATCAAATACATCCCGGAGGACACGAACAAGTATAAAAATACTAGTTTTGAATAATATGTATAGTAATTAGAGTATCTACATGTTCGTTTCACAATGTGATATGCACAAGGCCCCATGTCGGAGGAAAATCCCCAAAATTAACCCATTTTGCCAAATTAACGAGATATGGCCTACACGTATCCAATTGTGGACACGACACTAGTCACACACAATCAATCAAATGTCAATTAGATCTATTAGACCTAATAACAACCACTACATGTGCCAATCTCAGAATTTCTCCAAAATTGGTACCAAATTGGACATAACTTCCACCGTAGGTCTCCGATGAACCTAAAACTAATTTTTATGGGTAGCCTATGCATGTGGATTAGTTTCTTATGGTTAAATCTTAGATCTAGAGTCTATTAGAAGGGAGAAAACTAAAATATACCTATTGGAAGATGGATTCCCAATAAAAAGTTTCCAAATGCCAAGTAGCTCCTCTCCTTGTAGATCTTGGCCTCCTCCTCCTTGCTCCTTGCTTACTTCTTGTAGATCCCTGATGTAGAAGCCTAAATAAAGAATTTGGAAATATATTAGTGAAGAATTGTTGGAGAATTAATGAGGGAATGGAGGGAATTGGAAGAGAAAAATTATAGATCTAAGAATATGAGAATTGGTGAAACAAAATGGTTTCTCTCTCCTTATGAAGGGGCCGGCCATATAATCCCCCTCCATGAAATGTGAAATATCACAAATAACCCTTGGAGCCTATCATGAAGAGATTTAATTAAGGAGGGAAGGTTCTAGTTTAATGGTTTCACTAATTAATTCATCCTCCTAATCCATGGGCCTAATTTAATGGGCTCAATAAAAACTAATCTAAATATTGGGTTCATGCAACTAATAAATGGGTTAGGTCCACTACACAAGTCTAAAAGAAATCTATAACTCATAATAAATAAATAATGCGATA
Source organism: Iris macrosiphon (assembly GCA_036927795.1). Taxonomy (NCBI): domain Eukaryota; kingdom Viridiplantae; phylum Streptophyta; class Magnoliopsida; order Asparagales; family Iridaceae; genus Iris; species Iris macrosiphon. The sequence continues at coordinate 61,192,524 of JAYESA010000008.1, forward strand.
AATAAATAAATTATGCATGCACAATATTAAATACAAATAATTCCTAAATAAATATTATCCATTGTCAATTACCAAACTACTCTGAATGAAATTGTAAGGGTGACAATCTTACCCTCCTTCAAAAAATTTTGTCCTCGAAATTAAGGAAGAAACTAACTACCAAAAGCAAACAATACAATACAAGAAAGAATTATACCTCACGGCTCGAACAAATATGGATATCGTTCGCACATCTCGGCCTCTTGCTCCCAGGTACTCTCTCTTGGCGAGTGATGCCTCCACGCGGCGTGCACCAAAGGAATCGTCTAGTTCCTCAGCACCTTCTCTCTCCGATCTAGAATCTCCACTGGCTCCTCTGGATAGCTAAGAGTAGGGCCTACCTCTATCTCGGAGTGATCCAACACATGACTGGGATCTGTCACGTACCATCTCAACTGTGACACGTGAAACATGTTGTGCACTCCTTTCAGTGCAGGTGGTAAGTCTAGTCCGTAAGCGACTACACCGACCCTCTTAAGAATTTTGAAAGGTCTAATGAATCGTGGACTAAGGTTGCTGTCTCCACCGAAACAAATTATGCCACGTGTTAAAGAAATTCTCAAGAAAACAGGCCGCCAACCTAGCACTAAATACAACCTTAGCACTCTAACAAACAAAAATCAAACACAAGCAAGACAAAACTAAAGCTATACCTTAAATTCTAAAGGTCTCCGGTGGCTATCGACCCAATGTCGTTGCCTGTCCTGCGCCACTTAAAGTCTGTCCCTGATAAGCTTTACTTTCTCTGCTGTATCCACTACCATCTCTGGTCCCAATAAAGCTCTGTCACCAATATTATCCTAGGATTATGGAGTGCGGCATCTCCGTCCATACAACTCCTCGAATGGTGTCATCTCAATGCGGGCTTGGTAGCTATTATTGTATAAAAACTCTACCAAGTGAAGGTGATCCTCCTAAGAACCTCCAAGATCCAAACCACAGGTACGTAGAATGTCTTCGAGAGTCTGAATAGTCCTCTCCAACTGTCCGTCCGTCTGAGGGTGATAAACGGTACTGAACTTGAGCTTGGTGCCCAAGCTAGCCTACAAACTCCTCCAGAAAAGGGATGTGAAGCAACTATCCCGATCTGAGACTATGCTCACTGGAACACCATACAATCTGATAATCTGGTGCACATATATATCTGCAAGTCTCTCCGTAGATGTACCTATTTTAAATGGCAAAAAGTGGGCTGATTTGGTCAATCTATCTACGATGACCCAAATCGTATCTTTGCCTCTTGGAGAATACGGAAGTCCTAATACAAAATCTATAGGCTCATGTTTTCATTTTTACTCTGGAATGGGTAAAGGCTGAAACAATCCTCCTGGCCTCTGTCTCTCCACCTTGACCTGCTGGCAAACTAAGCATCTGGACACGAATCTTGCTACCTCCCGCTTAATGCCATACCACCATATATGCTTCCTAATGTCTCTATACATTTTATTGGCATCAGGATGCATAGAGTATTGGGAACGATGTGCCTCCTGCAGAATCTTCTCCCGTAGTGCTCCACTCGGTACGCACAATCTGGTACTGTGTCGCAGATATGCTGAACCTGTGCTCTGATGCTCCTAAGAGACTCATCCTCAAACTGTCCAGCTCTGACTCGGTCCATCAGCTCCGACTAAACCTGAAGTCCCTATATATGTGTTATGACTCCAGGAACTAGTATCTCACTGCCCAAACTGTCAGGATCTGCCAATAAATGTTTGACTCTAGTCAAGTACATAGCCACGGGATACCTGCTTAAAGCATCCGCGACTACGTTGGCCTTCCCTGGATGGTATTGCAAAGATTTGTCGTGTAATATCCTATTCCGCTCAAGCGGACTGCCGATTCAAACGACAAAAGTGAAATATCCCGACCCTCTTTGCTCAGGCGAGAATACTCATTTGAGGCAAAGGATATCCAGACTTGTCCCTACAGGAGTTCGGCTTAGGCTTCAGAGGCTCGCTCGGCGTATCGCTCAACTGAGGTGAATCATCGCAAAGGTGGGTGGCCACGGTGAACTTGTCTTTGCTTAGCCAGCACACTTAAAATATGGAACGATACATGCTAGTCACTAGGTGAATCACCCCCTGCATGCTAATAAGAAATCAATGCACCTAGCTAAGGGAATAATCCCAACTTGTATTGCCTGTGCTAGAATATGGAATTGAAATATTGCTTATATTCAGACCCTCGCATGCTACCCTAGATCATGTCACTCGGAAAGTCCCTTACGGTTTTACTCCTCGACTTACCTTCGGGCCTGAGCCAACCCGATTACTTAAGTTCTCAATGTTGCCTTGCCTTAATATTTTTCCATATAAAATTATGCCACAGTCGAGTAACACTATCACATACTGTCCATGCATTGAGTCAGCAAGGAGACTATCAAATAGTCCTTCTGTGTAATTAAACCTGCAAGTATCCGGGACCTTTAGGTCACCAAGGCAATCCCATAACCAGGGGCATGCATCAAGGCAAGTTGTTCAAGAATCAAGAATCCTGTCATGTTACAACTGAATGATAATCACATCAAGTTTACCTCTGACCGAGAATCACGTCAATGAATCCAAGAATCCCAGCTCGTGGAGCAAATGCTCGGTTCAGAACAAGAATCATGGATTATCATATCAAGTTATGGATTTGGAAAGACCCTGACCTGCATGTCGCGGCCAACTTGGAAACAAGGTTATTAGGTTCCACAGACAGTTTTCGGGGCACCGGGGATGATCCGGTCCGGATAGAACTTCACCATAGTCTCACGTGCGGACGGGATAGCGTGTAGCACCACACGTGCTTTCGTTGCATACCATTCTCGTTCAAGACTATAACTTGTCCTTTATGGCTATGCCAGAGACAAACATTCATATAGATAAGTCATCATCGCTTAGTGGCTATCTGCATGCGAGTCATTGCATTGCATCAAAAAGAAATCTGAATAAGCTAAACGATATGAATCTCGCATCCAAACACTTGTATTTGCATATGTTATTGCCCCTGAATGTTTATAACCTGCTCGTGTGTGAATTAACTTGGCTTGCCTTGGACAGGGAAGGTCAAATGGTAAGTTGGTAAGTCTCGCCGTATTTTCTCTTATATCGTACGGCTCACTGCCACACGAGTTAGGCTATTCAACATTGCCATGAAACTGATCCTAAGGCAACTAGAAAGACAACATAATAGTTGGTGCATGGAACCTATATTAAGTGTTTGGATATGTCGAGCGGGCGAGTAGCCTCCCCACCAGTGCATCCATGTACTGATAATCCACTAGGTTGTTTGCAGGGTGCGAGAGAACCTCGTTCGGTGCAGATGCCTCCTTCGTGCGTGCTAAGGCCGGGAGTTCACTCTTAAGCCTTGGAGCATTGCGTCCGAAATAGAAGCACATATACAAGACATAATTTTGGAATATCGCCTAAATATCGCCTCTACAATCATTCCACAATTGTAGCCACTTGGCACGCTTACTGTTTCAGAGAGAGGCTTGAGCGACTTACAATCTCGGTCATGCGTCGCCTGTAATACTTGTTTATATCAATAAAGAGCTTGTTCTACTTCAACTTGTGTTAATACTTCCGCTATTGTTGACATAGTAAATTCGTTACCAACTCGCTTATGCGTTTTATATATTTTGCTACACTCGGACAATCTGTGTGACTTTGTGGCTTAGACTTCTTACCGCCAGCCAATGAACCACGGCCTTGCACGGGCGTGGCTCACGCTCGTGCGACATCACGCCCGGATAGGTCGAAGCGATCGTCCTGCGGGAGCGCTGGCGCGGTGATTCTCGCCTAGCTGGGATGGCCGATTTGCTTGCGGGAGATTGGGGCATGACAGATTGGTATCAGAGCCTGGCTTATACGCCTTTGGACTTTGTTTCGATTTTCACAGTTTCGAAAGCTCGTTCGTGGGTTATGTGCATGCTCTCTCTTAATGTCCCAACGGAATGTTCAAACAATGAGTCTAAATACTTTCAAAAAAAGCGTATTTGAATGATGTGATTGCTTGTATGAAATAGTGATGTTAAGGCCTTTATGCCGACCTGTGCAGACCCTTAAGATTTTCGCAAGTAGATTATCCGATTTTACTATCTCTAAGTTTTACTGAATGTATGTGTTTGAGGGATGCCTTGAACGTATGCACGATCCAAGACTCAAGAAAGTGTGAAACTCGAGTGCTAAGACTTCGCTATCGCTAAGTTGGTTGGCGTGCTCATGCTAGAGGTGCACTTTGAATATGTGCACGATCCATACTCACGATATGCTTATCTCAATACTAGTGCAAGTGAATATCCAAATGAATAAGCATAATGACTTGTATAGGTTTGTCTCAGCCTTAGATACTTAATCAAGATTGATTTAAAATGTACTCATTGTTAAGCAATATGTCCCGCGGTAAGGCGCAAATGAGACTGACTCAACATACACGTAACACGGCGTAAGAACAGTGTAGGAGATTATGTTCAATTAAATTTAGTAGTACCGATTGCAACGCTTGGGATAGATTCCATAATGCGCTAGTACTGCCTACCCTCAGGAAAGGACGAGACTTTTTCTGAGTGGTAGATGATGTAATATCCCGTTTCGCTCAAGTGGACTGCCGATTCAAATGGCAAAAGTGAAATATCTCGACCCGCTTTGCTCAGGTAAGAATACTCGTTTGAGGCAAAGGATATCCAGACTTGTCCCTACAGGAGTTCGGCTTAGGCTTCAGAGACTCGCTCGACGTATCGCTCAACCGAGGTGAATATCGCTAAGGTGGGTGGATACGGTAAACTTGTCTTTGCTTAGCCAGTACACTTAAAATATGGAACGATACATTCTAGTCGCTAGGTGAATCACCCCGTGCATGCTAATAAGAAATCAACGCACCTAGCTAAGGGAATAATCCCAACTTGTATTGCTTGTGTTAGAATATGGAATTGAAATATTACTTATATTCAGACCCTCGCATGCTACCCTAGATCTGGTTACTCGGAAAGTCCCTTACGGTTTTACTCCTCGGCTTACTTTCGGGCTCGAGCCAATGCGATTACTTAAGTTCTCAATGTTTCCTTGCCTTAATGTTTTTCCACATAAAATTATGCCACAGTCGAGTAACACTATCGCGTACCACGCATTTATTGAGTCAGCCAGGAGACTATTAAATAGTTCTTCTGTGCAATTGAACCTGCAAGTATCCGGGACCGCTAGGTCACCAAGGCAATCCCCGAACCAGGGGCATGCATCAAGGCAAGTTGTTCAAGAATCAAGAATCCTGTCATGTTACAACTGAATGATAATCTCATCAAGTTTACCTCTTAACGAGAATCACGTCAATGAATCCAAGAATCCCATCTCGTGGAGCAAATGCTCGGTTTAGAACAAGAATTATGGATTATCATATTAGGTTATGGATTTGGAAAGACCCTGACCTCCATGTCGCGGCCAACTTGGAAACAAGGTCATTAGATTCCACGGACGGTTTTTGGGGCACCGGGGCCGATCCGATCCGGATAGAACTTTACGATAGTTTCACGTGCGGACGGGATGGCATGTAGCACCTCACGTGCTTTCGTTGTATACCATCCTTGTTCAAGACTATAACTCGTCCTTTATGGCTATGCCGGCGACAAACGTTCATATAGATAAGTCATCCTCGCTTAGCGACTATCTGCGTGCGAGTCATTGCATCGCATCAAAGAGAAATCTGAATCTGCTAAACGATATAAATCTCGCATCCAAACACTTGTATTTGCATATGTTATTGTCCCTGAATATTTATAACCTGCTCGTGCTTGAATTAACTTGGTTTGCCTTGGACAGGGAAGGTTAAATGGTAAGTTGGTATGTCTCGCCGTGTTTCCTCTTATATCGCACGTCTCACTGCCACACGAGTTAGGCTATTCAACATTGCCATAAAACTAATCCTAAGACAACTAGAAAGAAAACATAATAGTTGGTGCACGAAACCTATATTATGTGTTTGGATTTGTCGAGCGGGCGAGTAGCCTCCCCACCAGTGCATCCGTGTACTGATAATCCACCTGGTTATTTGCAGGGTACGGGAGAACCTCATTCGGTGCGGATGCCTCCTTCGTGCGTGCTAAGTCAGGGAGTTCACTCTGAAGCCTTGGAGCATTGCGTTTGGAACAGAAGCACATATACAAGACATAATGTTGGAACATAGCCTGAACATTGCCTCTACAATCATTTCACAATTGTAGCCACTTGGCACGCTTTATTATTTCAGAGAGAGGCTTGAGGACTTGTAATCTCGGTCATGCGCCGCCTGTAATACTTGTTTATATCAATAAAGAGCTTGTTCTACTTCAACTTGTGTTAATGCTTTCGCTATTGTCGACTCAGTGGACTCATTACCAACTCGCTTATGCGTTTTATAAATTCTGTTGTACTCGGATAATCTGTAGGACTCTGTGGCTTAGACTTCTTACCGCCAGCCAATGAACCACGATATTGCACGGGCGTAGCTCAAGCTCGTGCGACATCACGCCCGGATAGGTCAAAGCGATCGTCCTGCAGAAGCACTGGCACGATGATTCTCGCCTAACGGGGATGGCCGATTTGCTTGCGAGAGATCAGGGCGTGACCTATCGATGACTTTCATCAGTTCCAACCATCGCCGCTGCCTCATATTGAAATCTTTTTATGTAAACACATACTTTAAGCTCTTATGGTCTGTGTAGTTCTCCACTCTCTCTCTATATAAATAGTATTTCTATAATTTGAGAGCAAAGCTAACCGCTGCCAACTCCAAATCATTGGTAGGGTAGTTCTTTTCATGCGGGCATAATTGCCTGGAAGTATAGGCAATCACCTTCCCGTGCTGCTGTAACACATAACCCAAACCCTTCCCTGATGCATCACTGTAAATAGAAAATCCTCCTGCTCCTGATGGTAGTGTCAAGATGGGAGTTGTAGTCAATCTCCTCTTCAGCTCCTCGAACGCTGACTGACAATCCCAGACCAGACGAATTCTACGTCCTTCCTGGTTAGTCTACTTATCGGCTTTGCAAGTCTAGAAAATTCTTGAACAAACCTCCGGTAGTAGCCTGCTAAACCAAGGAAGCTCTTGACCTTTGCTACCGAACTCGGGGTAGACCATGATTCAACTACTGAGATCTTCTTCGAGTCCACTAAGATTCCATCTCCTTTAATAACATATCCAAGGAATTCAACCTTATCAAGATAGAATTTGTACTTTAATAACTTGCCATACAGCTTCTTCTTTCTGAGGGTCTCCAGAACAATCCTCAAGTACTGCTCATGCTCCTCTGGGGTCTTTGAATATATAAGAATATCATCAATAAAGACTATAACAAACTTGTCCAGGTACTGATGAAACACCTTGTTCATCAGGTTCATGAACACTATCGGGGCATTGGTCAACCCAAATAGCATCACGAAGAACTCGAACTCCCCATAACGAGTCCTGAAAGATGTCTTCGGGATGTCTTCCCACTTCACTTTCACCTGGTGGTACCCTGACCTCAAGTCTATCTTTAAAAATACCTTCGCTCCACTCAACTAGTCAAATAATTCAACTATCCGCGACAACGAGTATTTGTTCTTGATAATGAGGTTATTAAGTGCCCCATAGTCGATACACATACATACCGACCCATCCTTCTTTGGTACAAAAAGTACTGGAGTACCCCATGGTGATGAACTGGAATGGATAAAGTCCTTTTCTTGCAACTCATCTACCTGCTTCTTCAACTCTGCCAGTTTGCTGTTGTTGACTCTATAGACATGCTGAGAGATCGGCTCTGCGCCTGGCACCAAATTTATAGAGAATTCCATATCTCTGTCAGACCGCAACCCCGATAACTACTCTAGAAAGACATCAAAGAACTCTACAATCAACGGATGTGGCGGCTTCTGTTCTTCTACCAAAGCTCCACATAAATTGCCTTCGCTATGCTCCGCTCCACTGACGAACTCGAATTCTGGCTCTCCTGGCATCTGAAATAAAACTCAGCCTCCACGATAATTGATACTAGCATGATGTCTACTCAACCAATCCATCCCGAGTACTATATCGTAACTCGGAAGTGGCATTATGCGTAAATATACGCTTATCTCATGGCCTCCCAAATAAACTCTGGTTCTTGCAAACATCACTGACTAGGATAATGCCACCCTCGATCATGATCTTGCAAGTCCTCGCCAACGGTTTAGACTCAAGAAGATGCCTCAAAATAAAAGATATAGATACAAAGCTATGAGAAGCACCAGAATCGAACAAAACATGAGCTGGAAAGGAGTCGAGATAAACTGAACCTGAAATGACATCGCCAATCGGATCCTCCTCCTCGACAGTCAAGGTAAAAGCTTGCTCCTGTCGCTGCGCTCCTCTCTGCTGCTAATGCTGGGCAAACTGCTGCTGCTACGGTAGAAGAGGTCCTCTCTACTGCTGTCCCGCTGGGGGTCTAGCGGGTGCCCTCTGTGCCTGTCCTCCACCCTGAGCTGGATAAGTTGGGACTTTAGGACAAGCTCGCAACTGATGATCTCCCAATCCACAAAATAAGCATTAGCCTAGCCTCATCCTGCATGCGTCCCATCCGTATCCTTGCTTCTTACAGAAAGTACAAGGAACTGTTGCCCTCTGGATCTGATGCATCTGTTGAGCCGGCTTACTAGGTGGCCCGTGATACTGCTGCCTCTGGTATTGCTACTGAAAGTGAGGCCTCTTTGCTGGACCCATATTGTTTCTGGATCCTCCTGTGTCCTTTGGCCTCTTAGATCCAAGATCTAAGTCATCATCTGCTCTCTACACCTGTCTAAGTATCTCCTCGAAGGTAGTAGTAGGATCTTCGTTGGTGTGGAGTTTGACTTCCCGGCTCAGGCCCTTCCTGAACTTCCTTGCCCTGCCTCTAGGGTTCTGACCCTTCACGAAGTGACCTAGACGACAATACTCTGCCGCATACTCGTCTACTGACAAACCTCCCTGGACGAGGTATTGGAACTGACTCTCCAAAGATGTAAGGGCCACGTCTGGAAAGAACTTCTCCTTGAAAAGCTCTTTAAAGGCTTCCCAAGTGAGTCCTGGTACTGCAATCCTAGGGTCTGTCCGAAACCATGTTAATGCAATATCGAACATCATACAACCCGTTGCCTCTATTTGTAGCACCTCTGGAATCTGCGCTAGCCGCAGGTTCCGTTCGATGTTCTCGATCCACTCGTCCACATAGATAATCCCCTTTGTGCCCCTGAAGTACTTCGAGCCCATCCTCTTGAAGTCAATGATGGTACCCGGCATCGGCTGATACAGAATAAACTGAGCTGGTGCCGTTTGTGGTTGGCCTGTAGTAGCTCTCTCAACTGTTATAAGTGCGATCTGGTGAGCGTTCTCCACACTCTGCCGCAGGACCTCTGACTGTCGCTAATGTGCCTCCATCATCTGCTGGAAGAGCATGAATATCTGCCTCTGATCAGCTACTGGTGGTGGAGGTGGAAGATCCTCAGAAACTGTCTGTCCTCTCCTCAGTATTGGAGGTGGAGCACCTCCGAAAGTTGCTGCCGATACGCCTACCTGGACTAGTAAAGCTGACCTCCTGAATGTAGGTGCTGGACCATCGTCTGAGGGTAGTGCCCTCATGGGTGTTGAAGTGACTGATCGTGCTGTCACGGCACCGGATCACTGGGAACGCATCTTCGACGGCATCCTGAAGATAGATTAAAATACGGAATCAATATTGAATATGATACGATATCATCAAAGAAGGACAAAACTTTATTCAAATTAAAGCAAATATTCAATAGATAAGGATTTTGCAAAATTGATTTAGAATTTTCCTAGTTGTGATTGAGTACTCTCAACCTAAATCCTATTTCCTAGAGCAGGCTCGTAGGAGTACTCTAGATGAGCACAACTAAAAACGTGTCATGACCCGCACCCGGATAATCGGGCACGAGTACGTGGTTACGCCCAGCCTACGTCGTAGAATCGATGGTAGAACATTGTCTGGGTCATTTCTAACTATCTAACATCTCAATAATATAATATGGTACCTGTCAATCATCTCAACTCCAAACGGAGGATCAATATGGTATCTCACAAGTATAACTAATCTCAATCAAAAAACAAACAAAGGAAGAATAATGCATGAATGGAATAGCGAAGGAAAGAATAAAGATACAATCTATAATCTGAAATAATATACAAGATGTGAATCTACCAAAAGAATAGTCTAATACAATCCAACACAAATATAATCTAGACCTCCCCAGGCTCTACAACTAAGTCCTCCTGGTCTATAGGAGTATCCTCTAGAGGTACGCCGTCCTGCAGCCTGTAGAATGTGGGACCCTGCTCTAAAAGCCAATCATCTGGAAAAATATATCCAGTCAGGATTGGAGCGAAGTACATACCTCTTAAAGCAGTTTCAATAGCATAGTCGAGCATATAAACAGGTATAGAAATGAAATACAAGATCACTAAATATATGAATGAATGAACAATAGATATACAGGTAATGTGCGAGAAAATAGATTAAAAATATGAATATCACAATATGATAAAATAACTGCAATCTAAATTAAACTAATATGCCTCAGAATACAAGTGTCACCCTCACATTTTCACTCAAGGATAGTATGGTAATTGACATGGGTAATATTTATTTTAGGATTAATTATATTTAATATTGTGCATGCATGATTAATTAATTACTGTATTATTTATTTATTACTAGTTGTAGTTTATTTTAGACTTGTGTAGTGGACCTACCCTATTTATTAGAATGCATGAACCAACATTTCAGATTAGTTTAGATTGAGCCTATTAAATTAGGCCCATGGATTAGGAGGTTGGATTAATTAGTGAAACCATTAGACTAGAACCTTTTCTCCCTAATTAATTTATTTATGAGAGGCCCCAAGGGGTAATTGAGATATTTCATATATCTTGGGAGAGGGTTATATGGCCGGCCATGCTTGGAGGAGAGAGAAACCATTTTATTTGACCAATTTCCCAATTCTTTAGATCTACATTCTTCCCTCTTCCAAATTCCTTCATTCCCTCGCCATTCTTTCACCAATTCTTCACAAATTCCTTTCCTAATTCTTCATTAAGGCTTCTACATCAAGGATCTATAAAAAGAAAGCAAGAAGCAAGGAGGAGGAGGCCAAGATCTACAAGGAGAGAAGCTACTTTGCATTTGGAGACTTTTTATTAGAAATCTATCTCCCAATAGATACATTTTAGTTCACACCCTTCTAATAGACTGTAGATATGAGATTTATCCAAGATAAATCAATCCACAGGCATAGGCTACCCATAAAAATTGGTTTTAGGATCATCGGAGACCTACGGTGAAAGTTATGTCCAATTTGGTGTCAATTTTAGGGGAATTGCGAGATTGGCACATGTAGTGCTTGTCATTGGGTCTAATAGATCTAATTGACATTTGATTGCTTGTTTGTAACTAGTTTCGTGTCCACAATTGGGTACGTGTAGGTCGTATCTCGTCAATTTGACGAAACGAGTTAATTTTAGGGGTTTTCCTCTGACACGGGACCTTGTGCATATCACATTATGACATAGACATGTAGATACTCTAATTACCATACGTATTCCTCATAATTAATGCATTAGACTTGCTCGTGTCCTCCGAAATGCGTTTGGTTGTGTGTTGGAGCCGTATTGCAAGCGTATCATAGAGAAAGTATAATACGGGTGCGGTGCACTCCACGTGTTTGTTATTTTGCCCTCTTTGCTATAAGTGCATGTGTAATTATATATAATTATGATATTTAAGTGATATACATATGTATATGTCAGTGTAATTGAGTTTATGTATATGTATGCGTCTATGTGTGTGTATATATATAAATATATAGTGATATATATATATATATCTATATGTATATGTATAGATATATGTGTTGGGTTATATATATGTTTATATATATATATATATATATATATATATATATATATAAGTGTAAGTGTGTATGATTATATACCTAGGTTTGTATGTGCATACGTAAATGCATAGAGGGTTGAATGTAGTATAAGTGTGCTAAGTGTTGTGTTTGTGCTTGTGTGTGTGTGTGAGCATTCGCGAGTGAGGGGCTCAGGAAGCAACACACAGCTAATGGAGGAGAGGTGAGCAGCACCTTGTGCATAGTAGCGTGCACTAGAGGGTGTTGTGCACTCAGTGGCAGCCCACTGCAGTAGGGCAGTTGTGCACAATAATATGTACAGAGTTGTCAGGCACTGGAGATGGCTCTGCATCCAACAGCAATGGCAGGTACTGAGCAGTCGAGTATCCATACAGTAAAGCACTGAGTAGTTGTGTAACAGTGCTCAAAGAGAGGGGGAGCCATCAGCAAGAGTGTGCATTGCACACAACAGCGTGCACGAAGTGCAGCAGCAACAGCTAGCTGCGGACGGGCTGTTGTGCACTCGGGCAGCCAATTGCTCGAGTATCAGTGCAAAAGGAAGGCTACAGTAGCAGCGTGAAGGATGTACAGCAATTTACTGTGCCGTATCAGTTTTCATATCAGTAAGGTTTTAAGGTAATTGGTTATAGTTAGTATCTACGTATATTGGTATAGGCATATATATATGATGGCTAGTAGTTAGTAGTTTTAGTAGTTGGTATTAGTGTATCCATGTTTTAGTTTCAAGTAGGTGTTTTGGGTACTTGAGTTGGGTATTTGATTATCCTAGTTGATAGTTAGCTATATTAGCTATATGTATTTATTTAGGTGTGGATGTTTTGTATTATAGTTAGTTCTTTAATAGATTTGAGATATATTAGTAACTAGTTTATGTCAGCTTATAATTAGTATATATTAGTTTGGGATTTTATTTATATATGTGTTATAGCTAGATGTTAATTGTTTTGGGTAACCTTAGGATACCAAGGTATTACCAAGGTATTGGGTCGATACCCAAGGTATTGAGTTTGGATATCGAGATAGATGTGATACGCATTAGTGCAAGGCCAAGGTATCCTATTTCAATTGACTTGTTATAGTATGATAATAACTGAGTTGAATATATATCTAAAACACTATTTTTATATAAATGAACTTGTGTATCTTAGGATACGGCTTTTTGAATGCCGTTTAGTATCTTAGCTTGGATTTTATAGTATAGTTTCATAGTATTTCGACTTAGTGACTTAGTTTTAGACTCTTGCAACCTACATTTCATCGATTTGACCTAGAAATGGCTTTATGACTTAGAATTGAATCAACTTAACTTATTTCCATTTTAGAACCTTGTATTAATGCAATATACCATTTATAGGTTGTGTGACACCATCTTGTGCATCGAGAGACACACCTTGCTCAGGACTTCAGGCGAGTACATTTTTCTAATAATTTTCAATTCATAATATTGTGTATGTGCATGTTCTAGAAATGTATACTTGATCCCGATACGGTAATTTCATAGACTTGTACTATTAGGATCCCGTCAGGAGATGTTATCCCCTACCATATTCAGCGGGTACTCGTGTACATTGTATTTTATCGTGTATATTAGGTATTGATTATATTTTATGTTCAAACACTGCTCGTATTCATTATGCTTATTCGTGTACACCCACTGCTCGTGTTTGGTGGTTATGATATTCGTGTACACCCACTACTCGTGTTCAGTGGTTATATTTCGTGTTTGTAGCGTGTCGTGATTGGATCTATCGGTATTAGTTGGGGGTGGGAGATTAGGAGTTGATTATGTGATCAAAGCCCCATTATTACATTGTGTACATTCTGGTTACATACCTTACTTGTAATCGTCTTACCTGATCATATTCACCCAACCCGATCACATAATAAACTTGTATTCTGAGACACATTAGCTAGTTTTGATTGCAGTTATTTCATTATATTACTGATATTCATATTGTTGCTCTATATTCTCATACATTACCTGTATATCTATTGTTTATTCATTCATATGTTTAGTGATCTTGTATTTTATTTCTATTATCTGTTTATATGCTCGATTGTGCTATTGAAACTGCTTTTAATGGTATGTACTTCGCTACAATCCTGACTGGATATATTTTTTTAGATAACTGGCTTATAGAGTAGTGTCCCACATTCTACGGTCCGCATGATGCAGTACCTTTAGAAGATACTCCTATAGACCATGAGGACTTAGTTGCAGAGTCCGAGGAGGTCTAGTTTATTTGTGTTGGATTGTATTAGACTATTCTTTTGGTGGATTCACAACTTGTATATTATTTCAGATTGTGGATTGTATTCTTATTCTTTCCTTCGCTATTCCATTCTTGTATTATTTTTCCTTAGTTTGTTTTGTGATTGAGATTAGTTATTCATGTGAGATATCATATTGCTCCTTCGTTTGGAGTTGAGTTAATTGACAGGTACCATATTATATTGTTGAGATGTTAGATAGTTAGAAATGATCCAGACAGCGTTCTACCGTCGATTCTGCGGCGTAGGCTGGGCGTATCCACGTACTCATGCCCGAATATCCGGTTGCGGGTCGTTACACATTTTTAGTTGTATCCCATGCAAGTCTAGATTCTTATCACAGTTATGCTCGTCTAGAGTACTGCTACGAGCCTGCTTTAGGAAATAGAATTTAGGCTGAGAGTTTACTCAATCACACCTAGAAAAATTCGAATCTATTTTTGCAAATGGTTATCTATTGAATATTATTTTACTTTGAATAAAGTTATGTCCTTCTTTGATGGTATCGTATCATATTCAATATTGATTCTGTATTTTAATCTATCTTCAGGATGCCACTGAAGACGCGTTCCCAGCGATCAGGTATCGCGACAGTATGATTAGTCACTTCATCACCTTTGAGGGAAGCACACTCAGATGATGGTCCAGCACCTACATTCAGGAGGTCAGCTTCACCGGTCCAGGTGGGCGTATCGGTAGTAGCTTTCGGAGGTGCTCCACCTACAGTACCGAGGAGAGGACAGACAGTTTTCGAGGATCTTCCACCCCCACCACTAGTAGTTGATCAGACGCAGATATTCGTGCTCTTCCAGCAGATGATAGAGGCGCAGCAGCGACAGTCAGAGGTCCTGCGACAGAGCGTGGAGAATGCTCACCAGATCACATTTACAACTATGGAGAGAGCTACTACTGTACAGCCACAGACGGCACCAGCTCAGTTTATTCTGCATCAGTCAAGGTCGGGTACCATCATCGACTTCAAGAGAATGGGCCTGAACGACTTCAGGGGCACAGAGGAGATTATCTATTTGGATGAGTGGATCGAGGACATAGAGCGGAACCTATGGCTGGTGCAAATTCTAGAGGTGCTACAGATAGAGGCAGCGGGGTGTACGATGTTCGATATTGCTTTGATATGGTTCCGGACAGACCCGAGGATTGCAGTACCAGGACTCTCTTGGAAAGCCTTTAAAGAACTTTTCAAGAAGAAGTTTTTCCCAAACGTGGCTCTTACATCTTTGGAGAGTCAGTTCCAATACCTCGTCCAGTGAGGTATGTTAGTGGACGAGTATGCGACGGAGTATTACCATCTAGGTCGCTTCGTGGAGGGTTAGTACCTTAGAGGCAGAGCCAGGAAGTTCAGAAAGGGCCTAAACCAGGAAGTCAAACCCCACACCAACGGAGATCCTACCACCACCTTCGAGGAGATACTCAGGCAGGCGTAGAGAGCGGAGGATGACTTAGAGCTTGGCTCTAAGAGGCCTAGGGATACAGGAGGATCCAGTAATAACACGGTTCCAGCAAAGAGGCCTTACTTCCAGGACAAGCACCAGAGGCCTTATTAGCACCAGAGGCAGCAGTATCGTGGGCCAACTAGAGCGCCGGTACAGCAAATATATCAGATTCAGAGGATAACAGTTCCTTGCACTTTTTGTAAGAAGCAAGGATACTGATGGGACGTATACAGGATGAGGCTAGGCCAACGCTTATTCTGTGGATTGGGAGATCATCAGTTGTGGGCTTGTCCTAAAGTCCTGACTCGTCCAGTTCAGGGAGGAGGACAGGCAAAGAGAGCACCCGCTAGACTACCATCGGGACAACAACATAGAGGACCTCTTCCACCACAACAGCAGCAGTTTATCCAGCATAGCAGCAGAGAGGAGCACAGCGACAGGGAAAAGCTTTTGCCTTGATTATCGAGGAGGAGGAGCCGGTTGGCGATGTCATCACAGGTTCAGTTTATCTCGATTCCTTTCTAGCTCATATTTTGTTCGATTCTGGTGCTTCTCATAGTTTTGTATCTGTATCTTTTACTTTGAGGCATCGTCTTGAGTCTGAACCGTTGGCACGGACTTGCAAGTTCACGACCGAGGGTGGCATTATTCTGGTCAGTGATATTTGAAAGAACCAGAGAGTTTATTTGGGAGGCCATGCGCTGAGCGTATGTTTACTCATAATGCTACTTTCGAGTTATGATATAGTACTCGGAATGTATTGGTTAAGTAGACATCATGCTAGTATCGATTATCGTGGAGGCAGAGTTTTATTTCAGATGCTAGGAGAGCCAGAATTCGAGTTTGTCAGAGGAACGGGGTAGAGCGAAGGCAATTTATGTGGAGCTTTGGTAGAAGAACATGAGCCGCCACATCTATTGATTACAGAGTTCTTGGATATCTTTCCAGAGGAGTTGTCGGGGTTGCCGCCGGACATAGATATGGAATTCTCTATATATTTAGTGCCAGGCGAAGAGCCGATATCTCAGCACGTCTATAGAGTCAACAACAGCGAACTGGCAGAGTTGAAGACAAGGGCTTTATTCGTTCTAGTTTATCACCATGGGGTGCTCCAGTACTTTTTGTACCAAAGAAGGATGGGTCGGTACATATGTGTATCGACTACAGGGAATTTAATAACCTCACTATCAGGAACAAATACCCGTTACCGCAGATTAATGACTTGTTTGACCAGTTGAGTGGAGCGAAGGTATTCTCAAAGATAGACTTGAGGTCAAGGTACCAACAGGTGAAAGTAAAGAGGGAAGATATCCCGAAGACAGCTTTTAGGACTCGTTATGGGCAGTTTGAGTTCTTGGTGATACCGTTTGGGTTGACCAAT
Source organism: Iris macrosiphon (assembly GCA_036927795.1). Classification (NCBI taxonomy): domain Eukaryota; kingdom Viridiplantae; phylum Streptophyta; class Magnoliopsida; order Asparagales; family Iridaceae; genus Iris; species Iris macrosiphon. Next base: position 61,209,569 of record JAYESA010000008.1, read on the forward strand.
ACCCCGGCAGTATTTATGAACTTGATGAACAAGGTGTTTCGTTAGTACCTGGACCAGTTTGTTGTAGTCTTTATTGATGATATTCTAATATATTCGAATACCCCAGCGAAGCATGAGCAGTACTTAAGGATTGTTCTGGAGACCCTCAGGAAGGAGAAGTTGTATGGCAAGTTATCAAAGTATGAATTCTTCCTTGACAAGGTTGAATTCCTCGGACATGTTATTACAGGAGATGAAATCTCAGTAGACCCAAAGAAGATTTTGGCAGTTGAATCATGGTCTACCCCGAGTTCAGTAGCAGAGATCAAGAGCTTCCTTGGATTAGCAGGCTACTATCGAAGGTTTTTCAGGACTTTTCCAGACTTGCAGAGCCGATGACTAGGCTGACCAGGAAGGACGTAGAATTCGTCTGGACTGTGGATTGTCAGTCAGCATTTGAGAAGCTGAAGAGAAGATTGACTACAGCTCCCATCTTGACACTACCATCAGGAGAATGAGGATTTTCCATTTACAGTGATGCATCAGGGAAGGGCTTGGGTTGTGTATTACAGCAGCATAGGAAGTTGATTGCATATGCTTCTAGGCAATTACGTACGCATGAGAAGAACTATCCTACCCATAATTTGGAGTTGGCAGCGGTTATCTTTGCTTTTAAATTATAAAAATACTATTTATATGGAGAGAGAGTAGAGATCTTCACAGACCATAAGAGCTTGAAGTATGTTTTTACACAGAAAGAGCTCAACATGAGGCAACGACGATGGTTGGAGCTGATAAAAGACTTCGACATATCTTTGCAGTACCATCCAGGGAAGGCCAACGTAGTCGCGGATGCTTTAAGCAGGTATCCCGTAGCTATGTGCTTGACTAAAGAAAAATATTTATTGGCAGATCTTGAGAGTTTGGGCATTGAGGTACTAGTTCCTGGAGTCGCAGCACAGATATGGGGACTTCAGGTTCAGTCGGAGCTGATGGACTGGGTCAGAGCTGGACAGTATGAGGATGAGTCTCTGAGGAGCATCAGAGCACAGGTTTAGGTCGGGTTGGCAGAGGACTTTATCGTCGCAGATGATGGATCATTGTGACATGGTACCAGGTTATGTGTACCAAAAGAAGCATTGCACAAGGAGATTCTACAAGAGGAGCATCGTTCTTAATACTCTATGCATCCAGGTGCCAACAAGATATATAGAAAAATGAAAGAGCATATATGGTAGTATGGCATAAAGCGGTAGGTAGCTAGCTTCGTGGCCAGATGCTTAGTTTGCCAGCAAGTCAAGGCGGAGAGACAGAGGCCAGGAGGACTACTTTATCCTTTATCCATTCCGGAATGGAAATGGAAACATGTGACCATGGATTTTGTATCAGGACTTTTGCATTCTCCAGGAGGCAAAGATGCAATTTGGTTCATCGTGGACAGGTTGACCCAACAATCCACTTTCTGCCATTCAAAGTAGGTACATCTTCGGAGAATCTCGTGGAAATATATGTGCACCAGATTGTTAGATTGTACGGTGTTCCAGTAAACACAGTCTCAGATTGGGATAGTCGCTTCACATCCTATTTCTGGAGGAGTTTGCAGGCTAGCTTGGGCACTCAGCTCAAGTTCAGTACCGCTTATCACTCTCAGACGGACGGACAGTCGGAGAGGACTATTTAGACTCTCGAGGATATGCTACGCACCTGTATTTTGGATCTTGGAGGTTCTTTGGAGGATCACTTTCACTTGGTAGAGTTTTCATACAATAACAGCTACCAAGCCAGCATTAAGATGTCACCATTCGAGGAATTGTATTGACGGAGATGCCTTACTCTGTTGTCTTGGGATGATGTTGGTGACAGAGCTTTATTGGGACCAGAGATGGTAGTGGATGCAACAGAGAAGGTGAAGCTTATTAGGGACAAACTTTGTGTGGCGCAAGACAGGCAGCGGCATTGGGCCGATAGTCACCGGAGACCTTTGGAGTTTGAGGTATAGCTTTAGTTTTATTTTGCTTGTATTTGATTATTGTTTGTAAAGTGCTAAGGTTGTGTTTCGTGCTAGGTTGGCGGTCTAATTTTCTTAAGGATTTCTCTGACACGTGGCACGATTCATTTCGGTGGAGGCGGCAAGCTTAGTCCGCGATTTATCAAACCTTTCAGTATAATTGAGAGGGTCGGTGCAGTTACATACAGACTAGACTTACTACCAGCATTGGAGGGAGTGCACAACGTGTTTCACGTGTTACAGTTGAGACGGTACGTGGCAGATCCCAGTCATATATTAGATCACTCGAAGATAGAGGTGGGCCCTACTCTTAGCTATCCAGAGCAGCCGATGGAGATTCTGGATTGGAGAGAGAAGGTACTGAGGAACCAGACGATTCCTTTGGTGCACGTCGCATGGAGGCATCACACGCCAGGAGAGAGTACCTGGGAGCGAGAGACCAAGATGCGCGAGCGATATCGAGACCTGTTCGAGCCGTGAGGTATAATTCTTTCTTGCATTGTATTATTTGTTTTGGTAGATAGTTTCTTCCTTAATTTCGAGGACAAAATTTTTCTAAGGTGGGTAGGATTGTCACCCTCACATTTTCACTCAAGGATAGTATGGTAATTGACATGAATAATATTTATTTTAGGATTAAATATATTTAATATTATGCATGTATGATTAATTAATTACTATATTATTTATTTATTACTAGTTGTAGTTTATTTTAGACTTGTGTAGTGGACCTACCCTATTTATTAGAATGCATAAAATAATATTTCAGATTATTTTAGATTGAGCCCATTAAATTAGGCCCATTGATTAGGAGGTTGGATTAATTAGTGAAACCCTTAGATTAGAACCTTTTCTCCCTAATTAATTTTTATATCAGATGCCCCAAGGGGTAATTGAGATATTTCACATAGCTTGGGAGAGGGTTACATGGTCGGCCATGCTTGGAGGACAGAGAAACCATTTTATTTTACCAATTTCCTAATTTTTTTCGATCTATATTCTTCCCTATTCCAAATTCCTTCATTCCCTCACCATTCCTTCACCAATTCTTCACAAATTTCTTTCCTAATTCTTTATTGAGGCTTCTATATCAATGATCTACAAGAAGAAAGTAAGGATCATGGAGGAGGAGGCCAAGATCTACTAGAAGAGGAGCTACTTTGCATTTAGGAACTTTTTATTGGGAATCCATCTCCTAATAGGTACATTTTAGTTTTTTCCCTTCTAATAGACTCTAGATATGAGATTTAACCATGAAAAAATAACCCACATGGATTTGCTACCCATAAAAATTGGTTTTAGGTTCATCGGAGACCTACGGTGGAAGTTATGTCCAATTTGGTGCCAATTTTGGGAGAATTCCGAGATTGGCACATGTAGTGATTGTCATTGGGTCTAATAGATCTAATTGACATTTGATTACTTGTTTATAACTAGTGTCATATCCATAATTGGATACGTGTAGGCCATATCTCGTTAATTTGACAAAACGAGTTAATTTTAGGGATTTTCCTCCGATACGTACCTTGTGCATATCACAATGTGATACAGACATGTAGATACTCTAATTACTATATGTATTGCTCATAATTAATTCATTAGACTTGCTTGTGTCCTCTGGGATGCGTTTGGTTGTGTGTTGGAGCCGTATCGCAAGCGTTTCATAGAGAAAGTGTGATACGGGTGTGGTGCACTCCACATGTTTGTTCTTTTGCCCTCTTTGATATATGTGCATGTGTAATTATATATAATTATGATATTTAAGTGATATACATATGTATATGTTAGTGTAATTGAGTTTATGTATATGTGTGTGTCTATGTGTGTGTGTGTATATATATATATATATATATATATATATATATATATATATATGTGTGTGTGTGTGTGTGTGTGTGTGTGTGTGTGTGTGTGTGTACGATTATATACCTAGATTTGTATGAGCATATGTAAATGCATAGAGGGTTTAGTGTGGTGTAAGTGTGCTAAGTGTTGTGTTTGTGCTTATGTGTGTGTGAGTGTCAGTGAGTAAGGGTCTCAGGCAGCAACACATAGCCAATGGAGGAGAGGTGAGCAGCACCTTGTGCACAGTACCATGCACAAAAGGGTGTTGTGCACTCAATAGCAGCCCACTGCAGTAGTGCAGTTGTGCACAGCAATATGTACAGAGCAGTCAGGCACTGGAGAAGGCTCTATGGCCTACAGCAACGGCATGTACTGAGTAGTCGAGCATCCATACAGTGAAGCACTGAGTAGCTGTGTAGCAGTGCTCTGAGAGAGAGGGAACCATCATCATGAGTTTGCATTGCACACAACAGCGTGCATGAAGTGCAGCAGCTATAGCTAGCTGCAGAGGGGCTGCTGTGCACTCGGGCAGCCAATTGCTCGAGTATCAGTGCAAGAGGAAGGCTAGCAGTAGCAGCGTGAAGGATGTAGAGCAGTTCACTGTGCCGTATCAGTTTTCATATAAGTAAGTTTTTAAGGTAATTGTTTATAGTTAGTATCGACATATATTTGTTTAGGCATGCATATATATAAGATGGCTAGTAGTTAGTAGTTTTAGTAGTTGGTATTAGTGTATCCATATTTCAGTTTGAAGTAGGTGTTTTGGTACTTGAGTTGGGTATTTGATTAGCCTAGTTGATAGTTAGCTATATTAGCTATATGTATTTATTTAAGTATGGATGTTTGGTATTATAGTTAGTTCTCTAATAGTTTTGAGATATATTAGTAACTAGTATATATCAGCTTATAGTTAGTATATATTAGTTTGGGGTTTTATTTATATATGTGTTATAGCTATATGTTAACTGTTTTGGGTTACCTTGGGATACCAAGATATTACCAAGGTATTGAGTCGATACCCAAGGTATTGAGTTTGGCTATCGAGATAGGTGTGATACGCGTTGGTGCAAGGCCAATGTGTCCTATTTCAATTGATTTGTTATAGTATGATAATAATTGATTTGAATATATATATCTAAAATACTATTTTTATATAAATGAACTTGCGTATCTTAGGATACAGCTTTTTGGATGTCTTTTATTATCTTAGCTTGGATTGTATAGCATAGTTTCATAGTATTTCGACTTATTAACTTAGTTTTAGACTCTTACAACCTAGATTTCATCGCTTTGACCTAGAAATAGCTTTATGACTTAGAATTGCATCAAATTAACTTATTTTCATTTTAGAACCATGTATTGATGCAACATACCATTTATTGGTTGTATGACACCAGCTTGGGCATCGAGAGATACTCCTTGCTCAGGACTTTAGGCGAGTACATTTATCTGATAGTTTTTAGTTCATAATATTGTATATATGCATGTTCTAGAATTGTATACATGATCTCGATACAGTAATTTCACGGACTGGTACTATATGGATCCCGTCAGGAGATGTTATCCCCTATCGTATTTAGCGGGTACTCGTATACATTGTATTTCATCGTGTATATTGGGTATTGATTATATTTCATATCCACACACTGCTCGTGTTCAGTGTGCTTATTATTGTACACCCACCGCTCGTGTTCGATGGTTATGATATTCGTGTACACCCATCGCTCGTGTTCAGTGGTTATGATATTCGTGTACACCCACTGCTCGTGTTCAGTGGTTATATTTCGTGTTCATAGCGTGTCATGCTTGGATCCATCGGTATTAGTTGGTGGTGGGAGAGTAGGAGTTGATTATGTGATCAAAGCTCCATTGTTACATTGTGTACATTATGATTGCATACCTCACTTGTAATCATCTTACCTGATCATGTTCATCCAACCCGATCACATAATAAACTTGTATTCGGAGGCACATTAGCTAGTTTAGATTGCAGTTATTTCATCATATTGCTAATATTCATATTATTGTTCTATATTCTCGTACACTACCTGTATAACTATTGTTCATTCATTCATATATTTAGTGATCTTGTATTTTATTTCTATTATCTGTTTATATGCTCGATTATGCTATTGAAACTGCTTTCAGAGATATATACATCGCTCCAATCCTGACTGGATATATTTTTCCAGATGACTAGCTTATAGAGCAGTGTTCCACATTCTACGGTCCGTATGACGGCGTTTCTTTAGAGGATACTCCTATAGACCAGAAGGACTTAGTTGTAGAGCCCGAGGAGGTCTAGTTTATTTGTCTTGGATTGTATTAAACTATTCTTTTGGTAGATTCACAACTTGTATATTATTTCATATTGTAGATTGTATTCTTATTCTTTGCTTCGCTATTCCATTCGTGTATTATTCTTTCTTAGTTTGTTTTATGATTGAGATTAGTTATTCATGTAAGATATCATATTGCTCCTCCATTTGGAGTTGAGATGATTGACAGGTACCATAGTATATTTTTGAGATGTTAGATAGTTAGAAATGACCCAGACAGTATTCTACCGCCGATTCTGTGGTGTAGGATGGACGTAACCACGTACTCGTGCCTGAAAATCTGGGTGCAGGTCGTGACAACAAGTTCATTATGTGATCGGGTTGGGTGAACATGATCAGATAAGACAATTACAAGTAAAGTATATAACCAGAATGTACATGATATAACAATGGGCTTTTATCACATAATCAACTCCTACTCTTCCACCCCCAACTAATACCGATGGATCCCATCACGACATGCTACGAACACGAAATATAACCACTGAACACGAGCAGTGGGTGTACACGAATATCATAACCACCGAACACGAGTGGTGGGTGTACACGAATAAGAACACTGAACACGAGCTGTGTGTGAACATCAAATGTAATCAATACCCAATATACACGACAAGATACAATGTACACAAGTACCCACTGAACACAGTAGGGGATAACATTTCCTGACGGGATCCATATAGTACCAGTCCATGAAATCACTGTGTCAGGATCAAGTATACAATTCTAGAACATGCATATATACAATATTATGAATTAAAACCTATAAGAGAAATATACTCGACTGAAGTCCTGAGCAAGGTGTGTCTCTCGATGCCCAAGCTGGTGTCACACAACCTATATATGGTATGTTGCATCAATACAAGGTTTAAGAATGAAATAAGTAAAGTTGATACAATTTTAGGTCGATACGCCATTTCTAAAACCAATAAAATTGAGGTTGCAAGAGTCTAATACTAAGTCACTAAGTCGATACACTATGAAGTTATGCTATACTAACAAAGCTAAGAAATAATAAGGCACTCAAAGAGCCGTATCTTAAGATACGCAAGTTTTCGAATATAAAAATAGTGTTATATATATACTCAAATCAAATGTTATAATACTATAACAAATTAATAGAAATAGGATACCTTGGCCTTAAACCAATGCGTATCACACCTATCTTGATACCCAAACTCAATACCTAGGGTATCGGCCAATACCTTGGTAATACCTCGGTATCCCGAGGTAACCCAAAACTCTAACATAATAGCTAACACATATATGATACCCCAAGCTAATATACTAGCTATAAACTAACATATACTAGCTACTATAACATATCTCAATACTATTAGAGGGATAACTATACTACCAACATACCTTGCTAAACCAATTACCCAAAACACATGCTAACCCAAATACCTCACCTGAACACTGAAAACTGATACTGCACAGTGAAGATGTGCTCCCTAAAAAAACTATGCAAGAGTCTGAACTCCCCATTACTGTTGTACTGGTCCCCAGTTTGCTGAATTGCCTACTGCTGGTACCTTCCCACTGCTGCAGATCCTGTGCAGTTGCATTGCACGAGCTGATACTTGTTGTGATGCACATGGCTGTATGCTCTTTCAATTTGCTGTTACTGCTAATGCAGTTAGCTACTGTTCAACTTCTCCTTCGTTTGTTGAACTGCCTGTAGGTGGCTGCACTGCATACTGCAGTGTGTATCTCCTTCTTGCTGTCTGATGCCCAGTGCACGAGTCCCTTGCTGTTGGTATCTGCCTGAACTCCAGCTGACTGAACTGTACGAGGATGCAGTAAACTGTAATCTCCCAATTTGCCACCTCTATAAGCATGAGTCTGCACAGTTCTTACTAATACTGCACATCCTAACTGCAGAGAATGCTCCAAAGTGTACTGCTCCCTACCTTGCACGAGCATGCTGACCCATCTGCACGAGCTGCTCACTTTACTGACACACCCAAACACACATACATATATACAAAGCTCACTCTCACAGACACAACCACAAATACTACACACATACACCAATACATATATACCCTCACACACACATATATACATATACCTATACACCTCTATGTATTTACATATACACATACATACCTATGTATATAAACATACACACTTACACTTATATATATATATATATATATATATATATATATATATATATATATATATATAACCCAACAAATATATATACATATACATATAGATATACGTTATCAAAGTATCACAACAACTTATGTATATATATAGATACATATATATATACACTTACCCATAAATACAAACACACACACACACACACACACACATACATACATATATATATATATATATATATATATATATATATATATATATATATATATATATATATATATATATATACACACATGTACGTATAGCAATAAGAGCAAAACAAACACATGGAGTGCACCGCACCTGTATCACACTTTCTCTATGATACGCTTCCGATACGGCTCCAATACACAACCAAACGCATTCTGGAGGACACGAACAAGTCTAAAACACTAATTATAAATAATACATATAGTAATTAGAGTATATACATGTCTGTGTCATAATGTGATATGCACAAGGCCCCGTTTTGACGGAAAACTATAAAAATTAATCTGTTTCGTCAAATTGACAAGATATGGCCTACACGTATCTAATTATGGATATAACACTAGTCACAAACAAGCAATCAAATGGCAATTAGATATATTAGACCCAATGACAACCACTACATATGGCAATCTTAGAATTCTCCCAAAATTGGAACCAAATTGGACATAACTTCCACCGTAGGTCTCCGATGAACCTAAAACTAATTTTTATGGGTAGCCTATGCATGTGGGTTAGTTTTTTATGGTTAAATATCATATCTAGAGTCTATTAAAAAGGGAAAAACTAAAATATACCTATTGGGAGATGGATTCCTAATGAAAAGTCCCTAAATGCCAAGTAGCTCCTCTCCTTGTAGATCTTGGCCTCCTCCTCCTTGCCTCTTGCTTCCTTCTTATAGATCCTTGATGTAGAAGCATCAATAAAGAAATTAGAAAGAGATTAGTGAATAATTGGTGGAGAATTGATGAGGGAATGGAGGGAATTGGAAGAGGGAAATTGTAGATCTAAGGATTTGAGAATTGGTGAAATAAAATAGTTTCTCTCTCCTCATGAAGGGGCCGGCCATATAATCCTCCTCCATGCAATATGAAATTTCACAAATACCCCTTGGTTCCTCTCATGAAGAAATTTAATTAAGGAGGGAAGGTTCTAGTTTAATAATTTTACTAATTAATCCATCCCCCTAATTTATGGGCCTAATTTAATGGGCTCAATCTAAACTAATCTAAATATTGGGTTCATGCAACTAATAAATGAATTAGGTCCACTACATAAGTCTAAAATAAATCTAACACTAGAAATAAATAAATAATACCATAAATAAATAAATTATGCATGCATAATATAAAATATAAATAATTCCTAAATAAATATTACCCATTGTCAATTACCAAACTACCCTTGAAAGAAAATATGAGGATGACATAAGGTACTGAGGAACCAACCCATTCCCTTGGTACGAGTCGCATTGAGGCATCACTCTCCGGGTGAGTCTACCTGGGAGAGGAATGATGAAATACGAGAGCGTTACCCATATTTGTTTGTACCTTGAGGTATGTTCTTTCCTGATTCTGTTTTGTTTTCTAGGGGTAGTTTCGTCTTTGAATTTTGAGGACGAAATTATTATAAGGGGGTAGACTTGTCACTACCATATTTTCTAGAAAAGGATATTTTGATCATTTCATAAATTATTAATTAATGTGCATGTGGTATAATTATTTATTATATTTATTGTTAGATGTTACATTTTATAGTTTGGACATGTGTTAGTGGACCTAACTAGATTAGATTGGACTCATGGACCAACATTAATTCTAGCTAGATTTGATCCCAACAAACAAGCCCAATAGTTAGTCCATTCATTAAGAGAATGACTTAATTAGTTAAACCAATTGGATTAGAACCTTCCTTCCTTAATTAACTCCTTCATGACAAGCCTATAAGGATATTTTAGACTTTTTATACTTGCTTGCATCTTAAGCAAGGGCCGGCCATTTAGGGGGAAGGAGAGAGACTCTCTCTCTCTCTCTCTCTCTCTCCATTCATTTTATTTCAATTCTAGATCTAGAATTTTCTCTTCCAAATTTTTTTATCCCTACACCAATCCCTACCCAAAATTTCTTCTTAATTACTTTTATACTCACCATTGGAGGCTATTGGAATAAGAAGGAGGCAAGGATCTACAAGGAGGAGGAATGAGCACAAGTTGAAGGCTCTTGACACTCATTTGGAGACTTGCATTGAAAATCTATCTCCTAATAGGTATAATTCAGTTTTTCTCTCTAGACAGCGGGGCAGTCGTTACACCATTCGTGCAATTAGACTCTAAATCTATAGTTTAATCATTAGAAACTCTCCCAGGTACTAAGGCTACCCATAGGAAGTGAAATTAGGTTCAAAGGAGGCCTATGGAGAAAGTTATGGTATATTTTGTGCCAATTTTGAGAGAATTCTGAGATTGGCACATCATGTATTTATCAATAGGTCAATTAGATCAAATTGACATGTGTTTGGTTGTATGAGACTAGTGTTGTGTCCATAATTGGATACGTATAGGCTGTATCATGATAATTTGGTGATACGGGTTGATTTAGAGTTTTTTTTCCTTGATACTGGGGTTTAAGCATGTCATATTTTGACACAGACACGTAGTGGTATAGCTAGCACTTTATATTACTATTATTATGATATTAGACTTGCCCGTGTCCTTTGGGATATATTTGGTGTAGTGTTGGAGCCGTATCGCAAGCGTATCATAGATTGAGTATGATACGGTTGTGCTGTACTCCACGTATTTGTTGTTTTGCATTATATTTTAATTTGACTTGGATATAGTTATTAGGGTATTGTATTTTAGTTGTTATATGCTACATATATTTATATATGCTATATACATCTATCAATGTTTTTATTGTATTTAGTGTGTTTTGGTGGTGTTCTAGTTGTTTGTGGTAAGAGGGGTTTCCTTGTGAACATGTGTTAGGGTTGTGCTCACTGATTTGGGTCTATGGACTGATTAGGAGTGTTGTATTCGACAGTTAGAAGTTGTGGGGCCTATTTGATTCATATAGTGACTGTTGTGGAGGGGTAAACTGACAAGGAGACAAATGGGAGAGAGTTTATTGCCAGTTGACAGTGAGGAGTATCGGGTTAGGCTGTGCACCAAGTGCACAGCAGTCGGGTTTGCTGCCATCTGCACGTGGTTATGCAATAGAAATTTGCAGTTGGTGTACTGTAAATAGCATCGACAACAATGTTGCTAGGGGCAGCAGCAACAGCAAGGCTGCTAGTAGTAGCAGCTACCATGGTAAGAGGGTCGGGTTGTAGGTTGGAGTTGTGTAGTTGGTATTTAAGTTAGTTGTTAGTTGGAGATAAATTTATGTGTGTTTGTGATTGGAGTTAGATATTAGTAAGAAGTTAGTATTTAATATATGGTTATATGTTGTTGTGTGAGTTATATGTTAGAAGAGGGTATGTGCTAGTTATTGGTAATATATGTTAAGTGGTAATTTTGTTATAAGTTAGTATATGGTATAAGTTAGATATTGGTAAGTGAGGTATGTTAGATACTTAATTGTATATAGATAGGTGCATCTATAAACCTTAGCTAGTTAGTTGTCGTAGTTTGATAAGTTAGTAAGTATTACTTGTGATACCAAGGTAATTGTAGGTATTGGGTATGGGTATCAAGATGAGGGTAGCTAGTGCAATACCAAGTTGGTTCAAAGCCAAGGTATTCCATTAGTACTAGTTTGACTAGGAATACTAGTATGTAGTATATTTGTATAACTTGTAGAATATATATATATATATATTTACGTATCTTACGATACATATAGTACTAGTATTCTATAGCTAGTACAGCCTAGTTACATAGTGTATGGACCCAATATCCAAGAAATAGACTCATATAATCTAGAAATAGTTAGTTTGACCAAGTTTGATTAGTTTGACCCAGAGTTGACCTAGTTTGACTGTTTTGACCTAGAAATGGCTTTATAACCTAGAATTTTACTAGTTTAACTTATTTTCATTCCAAAGTCTTGTATTGATATAATATTCTATATTTAGGTCTCCGAGGCACCGTACTTGACATCTTTGATAATGTTCACTGGATTTCAGGCAAGTACATTCTCTGATAGTTTTCCATTTATGATATCATCTATGTTTCTCTTATTTAATATAGATATCCTTGATTTTTTGACACGATGGTTACACGGATTGGTATATCCGAATCTCGTCATGAGATGTTATTCCTTGGAATTTATGGAGTATCTTGTGCAAGACTTGTTTATCATTTTTATTGTACATGTACAAACATTGATTCTTAGGGAGACTAGCTACCTACCTAGTGAATCCCGTGTCATAACGTACCATGGTTGGATCTACTATACTAGTCGGGACAGAGAGTGTTAGTGTAGATATGTGATCATACCTCTCCTTGTGCATGTCCTTGTGAGTGTTGATCATACACGCATGTATGATTAACCAGGCCCTAATCCTTGTGAATGTTCTAAGCCGATCACATGTTGAAGCTGGTACTCATTCACATAGTAGTAGTATTTCTTGCTTATTTTTATGATACTCATTTCCTTGTATTTAATTCCATTATTCCTATTTTGTATATCTCTTGTGCTTGTATATTGTATCTTATATTTTTACTCTATTTACTGTTACATAGTTTTTATCATTATTGGAACTACTATTAGAGGTGTACTTTATTCCTTTCCTGACTGGATATATTTTTTCAAATAACACTGAGGAGTGGTATCCCACTCACTACGGGCCTCAGGATGTAGTTGGCTTAGATCCAGAGGCTTTGGCTAAGAAGGGACTCATCCCGGTTGAGACAGACGACTTATTACCTGTAGCTCAGTAGATAGGTTTATTACTGGATTTGTCTCCAGCATTTGACATTAGTATTTCTTATTATATTTGATGACTCATTAGATATTATTTTGTCTTGTGAGTTATATTTTACTCTTCAGTTCTTTATATCATATTTAAGCGATTTTCTATCTTATAGATCTGTGATTGAGTATTTATACTTTATTGATGGCATATATATCTTGATGAACATTATTCCTAGATAGATAGTTTACCCAAATAACATTCTAACGTTGATGCTATGGTGTAGGCTGAATGTTGTTCACTGTCACGACCTACACCCGGATATTCGGGTACGAGTATGTGGGTACGTCCAGCCTACGTCGCAATATCGGTGGTAGAACGTTGCTTGGGTCAACTCTACTATCTAAACATCTCACTAATATATATATGATACCTGTCAATCATCTCAACTCCAAACGGAGGAACAATATGGCATCATATAAATGTAAAGTATACTCAATCATAATACAAATTAGAGAAGATAAAGCATGAATATAATAATAAAGGAAAAAATCATAACACAACCACAGACTAAAATAATATATACATGTCAATAACCTCAATAAAAGTCTAAGACAAGTTTAACAATAATCTAAACCTCCTCAAGCTCTGATACTAAGTCCTCCTGGTCTATAGGAGTATCCTCTAATAGAACATCGACCTATGGTCCGTAGTATGTGGGATACTGGTATACGAGCTAATCATCTAAAAAATATATCCAGTCAGGATTGGAGCAAAGTACATACAACTAAAAGCAGTTTCAAATACATAATTAAGCATATATAATAAATAATAGAAAAGAATACAAAATAACTAAATAATAGAATAAAATGAACTAGAGTGAAGATGTAATGTACTGGAATAAAGAACATACAATAGAATATCTATAATATAATAGAAATAACTAAAATCTAACTAATGTGCCATAAAATACAAGTTTATTATGTGATCGGTTTAGGTTGAACACGAATACAATAAGGTAACTCGATTACAAGTATGGTATGTAATCGATATGTAAACGAATAAATTATGGCTTGATCACATAATCAACTCCTACTCCCCCATCCCCAACTAATACTAATGGATCCAATCATGATACGTTATGAACACGAATAAGGGCACACTGAACACGAGCAGTGTGCGTATACGAATGTAAGCACACTGAACACGAACAGTGTGTGTACATGAAGTATGCTAAATCAATATCCGATACACACGATAAAATATATGTAAAGGAGTACCCGTTGAACACGACAAGGGATAACATCTCCTGACATGATCCATATAGTACCAGTCTGTCACTACCGTATCCTGAAATAGGGGTAAATTTGTTATTTTATTTATTATTGGTATTGTGTATATTTATTTTTAATAATTGCATTATATGTATATATATATATATATATATATATATATATATATATGTATATATATATATATAGTGTTCTTTAATGCATGAATTAGTAGACTAGACCTAGAAGCCCGCTAGATGAACCCCTGGCCGAAATATAGGGTTATGGATTTAATTTGTATTATTTCGGGATTAAATATTAAGGTTATAATTAATTATTGTGATTTTATTTAATTGTTGTGCCTTACCGTTGCTTCGATATTTGGAGCGCTACACTAGCTTTTGCCTTCCAACAAATTCCACAACCTTGCCCTAGATGTGCCCGTCTTCGATTCTGACCTATGTGTAACTTATAAATATGCTCTTCTGTGCTTCATTTTAGTCGCACAATATTCATTATAGGCGTTTATTTTAATTCTAAATAAAATTTGACTTTGTATCCTTGTGCGTTCCAATCGAAATTGGAGACACAATCTCGACCCATTTTGAGCAACCCAAATTAAGGTAATATTCTATTCTGAGTCTTTTTTATTCATGACACTTGTGTCCCACTTATTTTAATCCTATGTACTTCCAATTAATTTTAAAACACCAATTGCATTAATTTTAATTAAATTGATGTAAGGACCCAACTTGACCCAAAACTAGACCCAACACCAAACTAAACCCCTATTTACACCCTCAAGACTCATACTAAATACCACACACCCTTTTTAGCCAATACATCACACCAAACATGGTATTTTCCCTCATTAAATTCTAAAACTCACTTTCTGTACAATTTTTCAATTATTGGGGGCTTATTTGCAAAAGTGCAATGATGTGTCACCATCCTATTGGTCAAAAAACACATGAAGAAATAAACCCCTTCCTTTGACCGTTAAACTCTCTCTCCCTCTCTCCTCCTTCTTGGTTTGACATTTCCTCTATGTCTAATCTTGGCCACCCATTTAAAATGGAGCCATCCTCACCACACGCACCTATATATATATATATATATATATATATATATATATAATCTATCATACCAACCCCTCTCCCAATGTAAACCCCATCCCAAGATGTACAATTGACCCGGCCACCCCAGCCGCAGTCCACCACCGACTGACCCTCATCTTCCTCGGCCTTCTCCGCCATCAACTAACCTTGAACCGCTGCCAACCGCCTGGAACCCGACCCCGCTCACCTAAAGTCGACCCCCCTCCGCCTGACTCGATCGAGCAGCCCCGCTATTCCAGCCTAACTCGACCGAGCCTACCCCGTTGTTCCCGCCTGATTCGACCGAGCCCACCCCGCTGTTTCTGCCTGACTCGACCAAGCCTACCCCGCTGAACCCCTAACCGAGCAGCCCCGCCTCTGAAACACCTGCCTGAGCTCCTCCGGCCATCCCTGGTCACCTTCATTATCAACATCATCATCACCATCATCATCCCCCTCATTATCATCATCATTACCCTCATCATCACCCTCATCATCATCATCATCACCATCATCATCACCCTCATCATCATTATCATCATCATCATCATCAATATTGTCGTCATCGTCATCAACATCGTCGTCATCATTATCGTCATCACCAACGTTATCGTCGTCATCATCAACATCGCCGTCATCGTCGATCTCGTGCACGTGCACAGGTTCATACCTGTCCCCTCTTCCTTAATTATTTTATGTACGTATGTGTGAATAGTGATAGGTTTAGCATGTCATTTCATGATAGTTTACTTAATGTGAATCTCAAACCCGTGTCGGTAAACCCAATGACCGGTACGCGTATGCGTACATTATTCAATTTGACATATGTATATTTAGTATGTATATATTATTCAATTTGATATATCTATATATGTATATTTAGTATGTGTTTATATTATGTAGCAATTAAATACTATACTAGTATATATATATTTATATATGTACTGAGAGACCCTAGTGTCAATTACGGATATCCCGTATTTATATTGGCCATGTAACCCTATAAATTATTAGAAGACTGCCTTATGTACACTGACGTCTGGCGAGACCCGTGTTATTTCGACTGTCTGATCTTGCACAGCAATTACAGACGACCCATACAATTAGACTGTCATGCCCCAGTCCCAAAATATGTAGGACTAGGACACGTAAGCATGCCAGACGCATGGATATGGCAACTCCAATATATGGAAACCAAAACCCATACGTACGCTATAATATGAATAATAATTCACAAGTGGTATAAACTATCTTAAGTCACAAGCATAATCTAAATCTCATCCACAGAAAACATAAATAAATAAATAACCAATATCTATATAACTAGATCTCAATATGAAGTATCTAAGGATGACAGTCGAATGGAGACAAATCCACTGCCGAACTAGAGTATAAAAGCAAACAAAATATAAGGACAACAACTAATAATTACTGAGACTCGAAGAGAAGACCTCCTCGGAACATAAGCAACAAGTTTGGATCTGCGCTCCTACAAATACTCATGAACATCTACACCTGGAAAGGGACCAGGTCCTCAGAGGGACATAACAAGATACATAGAAGCATGCCAATAAAGTACTAAAATAAACATCCAATGGGTCGCCTAACCATCTATGTGAATGCACGTTGAGAACAACTTTCTTATAAGTGGGCTATCTGGCCATAAAATGGGACTGGCATGATTCTCTCAGAGAATCAGGGGCCAACAAAGTATGTCGTCTTTTGAACGGCAGAGGCTGCTGGGTAATATAGTGGTCATCACGATCGCGTATCTCCGGCGGAGCGTACGGGTTACATAAAAGAAAAGTGCAAAGGATCCCAAATGTCTTACTTGTTGTTCTCTCCACCCCATGCTCTAAGCATGTCATATCCATGACACGATAATACCTCTAATAACTGCCAAGTCTACTAGCATGCAAAGTTTCTAACAGCAGTTATCCCTAACGCACGGCCCATACGTACAGGAGGCCAACCCAGTACCTGAGTCTGTGTCCTACATGAGACTCACACTCATGTAACAGCTGTGTCACGGCCAATGAAACCTAATGATGCTTCATGATAATGGGGCGGTCTCATAAACAAGGTCAATGCATATACATAATAAAATATATTACGACGACACTGTCGTTGCACCCAAGTTTCCTTGGACGCACAGTTTATTTAGAAGTTTAAAATATATGAACTAAATGACAGAAATAAAGATGCAGGCAACATATGGAATATGAATAACAGTACAATGGCAAGATATACTTGCCTGGCAAAAAAGCTACGTAGTACCAATAACCTGCTCCAGAAGTCTCGCGGAACAATCCAATTGGTCCTATATACATATAATATAATACAATGCAACATCAGTCATTACACTATCACATACACAACCATAATACACTGGACTCAAAGGGTACGCTAGGGGTGATACTGGTCATCTAGTAGGGTCTCATGCGCGTCTAATTATACGGGTGTCCTATATTAAATGTTGTATCAAAATCAGACAGTCAACTAACATATGTCTAAGCCAGTACGTTAATGTACACAAGGCAGTCAACTCACATGTTCTTAGGGTCACTTGGTCAAACGTAAATACGGGATAATCCACAGTGTCCTAGGGTCGTACAGTCTAAATATATATAGTCCTAATTTTTATTTAGCATTTACTTAATTATACAATACATATGTATATACCAAATTGGACAATATACGCATACGCGTACGTATGCATATACGAGTTGGGTTCACCGACACGGGGTCTGAAGTCATCCAATTAAACCTGTCATAAGGCAATACTCGTGTCCTAATATTATACACACAAGCACACATAAACAATATGAAAGAGGGGGATAGGTTCAAACCTTGGGGTATGCACACGGGGACGACGATGACGACGATAAGGTTGACGATGATAACGATGACGACGAGGATAATGATGAGGATGATGATGGGGTCTGTCGGAGGAGGCCCAACGGTCAGGAAGGTCCAGCGAGGGGAAAGGAGTCGAGGGCAGGTCGTAGGAGAGAGAAGAGGAGTCGGGTCGAAGCTCCGGCGAGGCTGCTCGGTGCTCAGACGAAGGAGGGAAGGAGAGGACAGGGAATGGTGGTGGTACAGTCGTGCGGGATGTAGGTGTTGCTCAGGCGGAGGATCTCAAGTTAGTCGGCTCTGGCGAGGTGCTGGGGTGCACGGTCGGGTTAGCAACGGCTTGACGCAGGCGGACCGAGGGGAGTCGTGGGTTCAGCAGGGTACAGCGGCTCAAGATCATGCCCGGCGGGGCAGTCGTTAGGTGAAGGGCTGCAGTACTACCGTAGTCCGATCGTAGCAAGGAAGGGGAGTTCGTTCAGCGGGTCGGGGGAAGTCGAGGATGACGAGGTGCAGGGAAGATAACGTCGGTCGTGGGGAAGATGGCTGCTGTGTCGACTCCGGTAGAAGGAGGATGGCCGGAGTGGACGGGGGGAAGATGGCTGCGGGTGTAGTCGGGACAGGTGAACGGTCAGGCGAGTCTGGGCGGGGCTGTAGATGAGAATGGAGAGGGCACAGCCGTGGTTGGGAAGTCCTCAGGCGAGGCTCGGGATAGGCTTCTTGCTGCTCAGGAAGGTCCGGAGATTGGTTTTCGTCTGAGGGGGAAGGAAACGGTGGGGCAGTTGGTTCGGGTGTTGAAAGGTGATCGGCTGTGTCGTGTCGAGGGACAGCGGCCGACGGCGCTCCGGCCAGATCTTGAGGAAGGGGATGGTGCACAGTGTTTGGCTGGAATAGGGTTTGGTTTTGGGTTTTGTGAAATAGGAAGAAAAGAGAAAAAATTATATAAATAGGTAGAAAAGTAGGGTTTTGGGGTTGACCTAGGGGATTGGGCTTGGTCAACATCTCCTTGGAGTGGGCCCTGGGCTTGTCATGGGGATGTTTTGAGGGCTAGGATTTGCATTGTTCCAAATGCAAGGCTAGAATTAGATGAGGGCGATGTTTGTGTGTTTGCACATTCCAAAAATTATGGGGAAAATTCATATAAAGGGAAAATAGGTTTTTTCATGTACCGTGTCCAATGGTGTGGACATCTTAATGCACTTTTGCATAAAACTACAAAGAATTAGAAAATTGCACAAGAATGGAAATTGGATTAAATTAATTAAATTTAATGCATAAGGTGTTCTTGGATTAATTAGTAGTACATGGGGCTAAAATTACGTGGGACACAAGTGTCATGGACATAGGGGACTCAGGATAAAATATTATCTTAAATTGGGTTTCGCAAAATGGGTCAAGATTGTGTCTCCAATTTTGATTGGAACACACAAGGATACAAAGTTGGATTTATTTAAAATTAAATATAAACGTCTACGATGAATATTTTGCGACTAAAATGTAGCACAAGAGAGCATAATTATAAGTTACACAGGGGTTAGAATGGAAGATGGGCACGTCTAGGACAAGGGTGTGAAGTTTGTAGGAAGGCAGTGGCTAGTGTAGTGCTCCAATTATCGAAGCAACGGTAAGGTGCGCTAAGTGATATAAATATTGTAAAATTAAATAAAATATTGTGTTCTATTTCTAATTGGATTCAACTAGCCCTAGTTTCACTATCTAAGCCAAGTAGACCTAATTTTGGATGAGAGGGTTTACATAGACGCACACTTGACCCTAGTTGACCAGTGTCATACCTAGCGTAGCCCTGAGTTCAGTTTATTTATGATTGTGTGTTAGTGCAACAACTGATGCAATATTATTATTAAATATTATCTTTCGGACTATTGGATTTTTAAACAAGATTCAGAAACAGGATATTGGTATTGCCAGCTAAGGACCACAGGCGAGTGCATTCTCTGACAGTTTTTATTATGTTGATTATCTCTATAATTCTAGTTATATAGCGTACATGATTCTGGCACTGTTGTTTACACGAGCTGGCATCATCGGGACCTGTCACGAGGAGTCATGATTTGGAATCCATCTTGCTAGCTGGAGAACGGGGAAATATTAGTAGCTTATGTGATCATACCCAACTCTACATGCATTATAGCTCACCCACACCTTACGTCGGTGCAGCCTGACCATTACATGCCTCATAGCCTGTTATGTATGATTAGCCTGACTATTGCTTGCATCATAGCTATCCGGATGGTTAGCCTGACCTTACATGAATCATAGCTAATCATATGTAACAAGCCTGATCATTCCCAAACCGATCATATGATATGCTGATATTTCACACACTTAGCTAGATAGTCTATACATGTATCTCTAGTATATTGATCTAGCATTCCTTATATTCTAGTTATTGTTCTAACATCCACTGATATTCCAGTTCATGGTTCTAGTATACACTTGTATTCCTGTTCATTGCTAGTTACACCATTGATGACATATGCTCCAGTATTTCTATTTCCAGTATCTCATTATTCCAGTATTATTTATTGCCAATATTTATATCCATCTTGTATTTCTTTACACTGTATTATAGTTTTTGTCAATATATATGGAATTGCTGTTAGAGATTTACTTTGTTCCATCTTGACTGAAAATATTTTTCCAGACTACGACTTAGAGGACTTGTTTACAGCATACTTGGAGATTTGGATATTATGGATTGCAGGTTAGACTATTTATTTTAGTTAGACTTGTCTTGTATTTTATTTATTTTCTTCGATATCTCATCGTGCTTTAGTTATGTGATTGAGTATTCCATATTATATTATGATATCTGCGTCTCCTTACGGAGTTGGATATTCGTGTGAGATTGATTAGCTGGTATTATGACCTAGACAGCGTTCTACCGCCGATGTTGCGGTGTAGGCTGGACGTACCCACGTGCTTGTGCCCCAAATTCTGGGTGCGGGTCGTAACACAGTCCATGAAACCACTATGTCAGAATCAAGTATATTATTCTAAAACTTGCGATATATACACTATCATAAAATAAAAACTAACAAAGAAATGTACTCGCCTGAAGTCCTAAGCAATGTGTGTCTCTCGCTGCCCAAGCTGGTGTTATACAGATCTATATATGGTATATTGCATTAATACAATGTTTTGGAATAAAAATAAGTTAAACTAGTTCAATTCTAAATCATAAAGCCATTTCTAAGTCAAAACAGTCAAAACTAGGTCAAACTTGGTCAAACTAGCTATTTCTAGGTTGTATGAGTCCATCTCTCGGATATTGGGTCCATACACTATGTAACTATGATATACTAGCTATATTAGGATACTAGGATACCAAAAAAATACCGTATCAGAAGATACACAAGTTATTATATATGAAAATACTATAATATATATATATATATATAAGACAACATATATAGTTCTCCTAGCCAAACTAATGCTAAGTGGATACCTTAGCTTTGAACCAAATGCGATATCGCACCACCTACACACACATCTTGATATACAAACTCAATACCTTGAGTAAAAACCAATACCTTGATATTACCTTAGTATCAAAAGGTAATACAATATCTAACATATAACTAACTACCAATACACCTCACTATACAATAATATGCATTTAAACTTATAACAATACTATACTAAACTAACATACTAACATACCCCTTGATATTTAATATTCGTACCCAAGATACCTCAACTCTCATTACCTTGGTGTTACTCAAGGTAAACTAGAAATAATACTAACCAATGCTAACTAGTGCTTATATATATATATATACTTAACTTACCAACTAACTTATCAATAAAACTAACTTAGCTTATTAATAGCTTACTAACTTATCCCTAACTAACATTACTGCTGCTTATTATTGTTGGTGCAGCTTATCGCTGTTTCTGCTGCTGCTCACTGCTTTTGCTGCAGCCGCTTATTACTGCTTCTGTTGTTGCTTACTGCTTCTGCTACAGCTTCTTATCGCTGCTTCTGATGCTGCTTTCCACTGCTGCTTCTTGCTGTTGCTTTTCGCTGCTGCTTACTGCAGCTTATCCGTCTTGCTTCCTGCTGCTTTTGGCCTATAATTTCCCCTATCTAGCTCACATGCACACATCTAATACACACATACTCTCACTCACATAACTACATATATATATATATATAAATAAATAAAAAAATAAAAAAATAAATATATATATATATATATATATATATATAATATATATATATTAATATATATATATATAAGGATATATATATATATATATTATATATATATATATATATATATATATATATATATATATATATATATATATATATATATATATATATATATATGTCACTACATTTCCATACTAGTGATGCACATGCACTCTCATATTCTTCCATGACCACCAACACATCAAAATAAAATGTAGAACATAAACATAATTATATATATACATATATATCATATAACAATTATAATTATAATACTCTAATAGCTATAACCATGGCAAATTGAATTAAAATGCAAGAAAATAAACACATGGAGTGTACCATATCCGTATCACACTCAATCTATGATACGCTTGGATATGACTCTACCACACAACCAAACGTATTCCGAAGGACACGATCAAGTCTAAAATCATAATTAGAAGCAACACGAAGTATTAGCTACTCATCTACATGCCCGTATCAAAATATGACATGCTAAAACCCCCCGTGTCAGAAGAAAACTCCCAAGTTAATCTGTATCGCCAAATTACCGGGATACGGCCTACACGTATATAATTGTGGATACGATACTATTCACATAAAATCAAACATATGTCAATTTAGTCTAATTGACCTATTGACAAACACAAGATGTGCCAATCTCAAAATTCTTCTAAAATTGACACAAAATACCACATTACTTTCTCCATAGGCCTCCTATGAACCTAATTCTAATTCCTATGGGTAGCCTTAGTACATGGGAGGGTTCTAATGATTAAATTATAAATTTAGAGTCTAATTAGAGAGAAAAAAATAGAATTATACCTATTGGGAGATGGATTCCTAATAAAATCTCTAAATTAAGTGTCAAGAGCCTTCAACTAGTAGATTCTTGCTCCTTCTTGTGGATCCTTACTTTCTCCTTGTGCTAATAGCCTCCAATGAAGAATAGAGAAGGAATTGGGAAGAAATTTGGGTAAGAATTGGTGTAGGAATAAAAGAATTTGAAAGAGGAAAAATTCTAGATCTAGATTTGGATAAAAAAATAAAGAGAAAGAGAGTCTCGCCCCACTCCAATAGGTGGCCGGCCTCTACCCCCTCCTTCAAGCTACTATAAAATGTAAACAATACCCCTTAGGGCTTGTCATGAAAAAATTAATTAAGGAAGGAAGATTCTAGTCTAATTAGTTTAACTAATTAATTCATCCTTTTAATGAATGAGCTTACTATTGGGCTCAATTCTAACTAGAAATAAATGTTGGTCCATGGATCTAATCTAAACTAGTTTAGTCTACTAACACAAGTCCAAAATAAAATCTAGCATCTAACAATAAATAAATAATACAATAAAAAATATTTATAACATGCACAATATTTAATATTATATTTCTAAAAATAATTACCCATGCCAAATTATAAAACTATCCCTAGCTGGAAAAGTGAGGAAGAAATTCACTACTTGTGCACCTACATCGGGTGTGGGTCATGACAAGCGACGATTTTCTCGATGACAAGATGGACTTCCCGTAGTGGCGTGTCACTACCACATTTTCTAGGAAAGAATATTTTGGTCAATTCATAATTAATTAAATATTATACATATTATATAATTATTTATTATGTTATTTAATTATTGTTAGATATTAGTTTATTATTTTGGACTTGTATTAGTAGACCTAACTAGTTTAGATTAGATCCATGGACCAACATTTATAATTAGTTAGAATTGAGCCCAATTAGAAGCCCATTCATTAGTAGGATTATTAATTTAATTAAACTCATTAGACTAGAACCTTCCCTCCTTAATTTTTTCTTCATGAGAGGCCCCAAGGGGTACTTTAGACTTTGTATAGAAACTTGGGGAGGGGGTCAAGTGGTCGGCCTACTAAAAGAGAGGGAGAAAATTTCTCTCTCCTGTTTTTATTTCATATCTAGATCTAGAATTTCCCTCAACCAAATTCTTTCATTCTCACATCAATTTTCTACCAAATTTCTTCCCAATTCCTTCCCAAATCACCATTGAAGGCTAGTAGAGGAAGGATCTACAAAGATAAGCAATGATCTACAAGTTGGAGGCTTATTTTATCAAATTTGGAGGTTGTATTAGATTCTATCTCCCAATAGGTATAATTTAGTTTTCCCCTTTAATTATGCTCTAAATATGTATTTTAATCATTAGGAACCACCCCAAATGATGAGGCTACCCATAAAAATTAGAATTAGGTTCATAGGAGACCTATAAAGAAAGTTATGGTGTATTTTGTGCAATTTTGGGAGAATTTCGAGATTGATACATATTGTATTTATCAATTGGTCAATTAGACCAAATTAACATGTGTTTGAATGTGTGTGGCTAGTGTCGTTTCCACAATTGGATTCGTGTAGGACGTATCCCAACAATTTGGTGATACATATTGATTTTAGGGTTTTCCTCCGACACGGGGCTTTGTGTATATCATATTTTGACACAGACACATAGATGTGTGTTTAACTCTTCGTATTGTTCATATATACTATTTTAGACTTGCTCGTGTCCTTTGGGATACATTTGATTGTGTGGTGGACTTGTATCACAAGCGTATCGTAGATCTAGTGTGATACGGGTGCGATGTACTCCACGTGTTTGTTTCATTGCCCTTAATCCTATGTGTGCTTGTGTGTATATATATATATATATATATATATATATATATATATATATATGTATGATATATTATATGATATATATGTATTTGAGCATATATAACTATATATTTATATATGCATATGAGTATGTGTTTATATTATATTGTATAGATGAGTGTATATATAACTATGAGATATTGTATATAAGTATATATATGAGATACTATATCTAAATCTTTGTGTGTATGTATGTGTGTGTGTGTGTGTGTGTGTGTGTGTGTGTGTGTATATATATATGAGGGATA
The DNA here is from genome assembly GCA_036927795.1 of Iris macrosiphon. NCBI lineage: Eukaryota > Viridiplantae > Streptophyta > Magnoliopsida > Asparagales > Iridaceae > Iris > Iris macrosiphon. The sequence goes on from JAYESA010000008.1 coordinate 61,235,103, forward strand.
TAGCTATAGGTGTATATGAGTGTTTGTGTATATATATATCTATATATATATATATATAAGAGTGTATATATATAGAGGTTGGTATATATTGGTTCTATGTATTGGTATATATATGTATGTGTGTTGTGTGCTTTTAGTATGTGTGTGAGTGTGTGTCAGTGAGTGAGAGGTCTCAGGACAGACACAATATCAGCATATCAACAAACAGAGATATTGTAGTTCAGCAGTGAGCATTCGTGCACAGGAAGTCAGCTATTCAGCTCAGGCCTACAGTAACTGGCAGCGTGGCCTTCAGTTGTTCAACAGCAATACAGAGCCTGCAGCTAGGTAACTGCACTGAGCAGTAGCTGAATGCAACTGTGCAGCAATGCACAGCAGATCGAGGAAGCAAGTGAAGCAACATATTCTCTACAGTGAAGCCACTACAAGTTCAGCATACCTACAACACAGTTTTAACTGCAAGGTGTGGTTCAGTTAACTAGTTTAAGTGCAGTAGTTAGTTAAGAGGTAGTTTCAGCACAGTGTATCAGTTAATAGTATAAAAGTTTGAGTTAGTAGTTGTTAGTGTAGTTAGTTTAGTTAAATAGTTAGTTAGTTATATACTTGATTAGTAATAGATAGATAGATGTATATATGTACTTGAAAGTGTACTAGTTAAGGTTAGTTTAGAAATAGTTAGTGATACACTTATTAGTTTAATAGTTAACTTAGTACTATATGTAGATATGTAGTATTATATGGATAGGTATTGTATTGATAAGTTAGTATCTATATATTAGTATATGTATATATTTTATTAGTTAGTTGATTAACATATAGTTAATATTGGGTATTAGCTTTATGAATGAGATTTTGAATTACCTTGGGATACCCAGGTAAAATCAATAAAATGGTTCGATACTCAAGGTATTAGGTTTGAGTATCGAGATAGGTGTGTGGTAGTGTGATACGCATTGGTGCAAGGCCATGGTATCCTATTTGCATTAATTATTTAAGGTATTTTGTGTGTCTCATAGTATCTTAGCTTAGCTAGTGTGGTTTAGCTTCATAGTTTTTTGACATAGTATCCTAAAGTTAGACTCATGCAACCTAGAAATAGGTAGTTTAACCAGTTTGACTTAGAGTTGACCTAGTTTGACTATTTTGACTTAGAAATAACTTTTTGACCTAGATATTGACTAGTTTAACTTATTTTTACTTCAAAATCTTATATTGATATTATCTTCCCTATCTAGGTCTTTGAGGCACTGTAACGGAAATCTGTGATACTGTGTACCAGGTTTCAGGCAAGTACATTCTCTGATAGTTTCTAATTTATGATATTCTCTATGTTCCTTGTATCTATGATAGATATCCTTGATTTCTTGATATGATGGTTACACGGATTGGTATATCCGGATCTCATTATGAGATGTTATTCCTTGGTATATATGGTGTATCTTGTACAAGCCTTGTTCCTTGTTCTTCTTGGACATGTACAGACACTGATTCTCGGGGAGACTTGCTACTTTCCTAGAGAATCTTGTGCCATAACGTACCATATTGGATCCACTATACCAGTCGGGGGCAGGGAGTATATAGTATAGATATGTGATCATACCCTCCTTGTATCAAGTCTTGTTCATTGAATAGTGTTAATCATACGCTGTACGTATGATTAGCCAGGCCATAAATCTTGTATCAAGTTCCCAAGCCGATCACATGTTAAAGCTGGTACTCATTCACTTAGTCATTAGTATTCTTATTTATTATTATATTATTTATTCTTCTATTTATTTCCAGTATTTCCTTTATTGTATATCTCTTGCATCTATATGTTGCATCTTGTAAATTTTATATCTATTTACTATTACATAGTTTATATCATTGATTAGAACTACTGTTAGAGATGTACTCTGCTCCTTTCCTAACTTGATATATTTTTCTTAGATGACACTAAGGAGTGGTACCCCACTTATTATGGACCTCAGGATTTTGTGGGCTTAGAGTTAGAGACAATAGCCCGGAAGGGTCTCATCCCGACTGAGACAAACGACCCGGGACTTATAGCATCTTAGTTATTCTTTCTGTCCTAGATTTGTCTCCATCTTACTTTTAGTAGTTTCTCGAACTCATTTGATATTATTTTTGTCTTATGAGTTGTATTGGGATAATTCTATTATTTTATCATATTTGTGCGTATTTCCATCTTAGATCTTAGATTGAGTATATCGATATTGTTGGTGGCATATTATATTGATTAGTTAAATTACCCAAACAGTATTCTACGGCCGATGCTACGGCGTAGGCTAGACGTTGTTCCCGACATGCATCCATACACCGGGTGCGGATCGTGACACATTTTTAGTGGTGGCCCATGTAGGTCTTCGAGGTCGCAATTAGTGCGATTCATAGTGGTGCTCTGAATTGAGTACTATTACGAGCCTGTTTCAGGATATAGGATATAGACTATAGGCCGAGAATACTCAATCACATCTAGGAAAAACTCTTTTGATTCATTCAACTGTCTTCCTTGATATTGAAATTTGATCTTTAACTGTCGTTTCTTTGAGTGTCTTACCTCATGTGCTATATTGATTCATTCTTTCGCTTTGTCTCAGGATGGCACCTAAGACTAGATCACGGTAGAAAGAGCAGCTTCTGAGAGGCCTGCGACTTCCCGAGGGCATGTACTAGTCACTTCTCCAGTGATTAGCGTGTCAGCTGCATTCAGGGGTTCACCTCCTATTCAGAGGACTGTGCCGACTGTATCTGACAGATCTCCACCTTCCGTGCAAGTAGATGCAACACAGCTGTTTACACTATTTCGTGAGATATTGGAGGCACAGAGGGCTCAGTATGAGGCACACCAGAGATAGACCGACATCTTTCGGTAGGGCATCGAGAGTGCTCATCAGCTTGTTCGTGCCATAGTAGAGAGAGAAGTTCTGGTCCAGCAGCTGGTTGCTCCTCAGGTTGCTCAGCTTTGGTCCGGCAATATTCAAGACTTCAAGAAGTTGGAAACTTCGGTCTTCAAGGGGATGGAGGGCATCGTCTACGCTGATGATTGGCTCAAGGAAATTGAGCATCTCATGAGGTTGTCCCATCTTTCTGAGGATCTGAAGGTTGAGGTGGTAGGACTTCAGCTGTTTGACGTCGCCCGTACTTGGTTCAAGAATGAGCCAATTCTTGTTGATGCAGGGCAGTCTTGGGAGGTGTTCAAGGACCTTTTCAAGAAGAAGTTCTTTGTTCGGGCAGACAGGTTAGACTTGGGGAGACAGTTTGAGAACCTCATTCACGGGAGCATGTCTATAGAGGAATACGCTGCAGAATTTGGCAGGCTGAGCAGATTTATGGAGTATTTGGTGAGAGAACCGGAGGTTCAAGATATTCATTTTCATGAGGTCTAAACTGTGAAGTGAAGATCCTAATTTCGTCTTTTTATGAGACCTACTCGGAGATACTTGCGTAGGCATGTAAGGTTGAGCAGGAGTTTGGTTTGAAGCCCAAGAGAGATCGCGATTCTTTTCTGGGGGCAAACAACAATATAGTATCTGCCAAGCATCCTCATTTCCAATCTAGGCCTTTTCAGCAGCCGCAACAGCACCAGACTCCATCTAGGGTGCTGGTTCACCAGGCACCGTAGCAGTAGAGACAGTTACAATAAGCTTTCTGCCACTACTGTAAGAAGCCCAGCCATATCTAGAAAGTTTGTAGAAGGAGGTTGGGGGTTTATTTGTATTGTGGTACCGAAGAGCATCATTTGAGAGAGTGTCCTTCCAATCCTCGTCGTGCAGTTCAAAGAGCAGCTTCAGCTCTGAGGACACAGGCGAGACCACCTGCAGTACAGTCGAGGGGACAACCGCTTCCGACCCAACAGCAGCGTTATGTCCAGCACCAACATCAGGGAGTTGCACGTCAGGGACAAGCGTTTGCTATGACATTCGAGGAGGTTGAGCCCACCGAAGATGTTATCGCAGGTTCTGTTCTTCTTGATTCTATTCAAGCTTTAGCTTTGTTTGATAGTGGTGCTTCCCATAGTTTTGTATCCATTTTTTCTCTGAAGCATGGTTTGGTAGCTGAGTCTTTGCTTAGGACTTGCAAGATCATGACCGAGGGTGGCATTATCCTAGTTAATGATATTTTTAAGGATCAGAGAGTTACTATGGGAGGCCGGAAACTGAGTACGTATCTACTTGTAATGCCACTTTTGAGCTATGACATTATACTCTAGATGGATTGGTTGAGTAGGCACCGTGCTAGTATAGATTGTAGAGGAGGTAGAGTTTTGTTTGGCCCACCAGGAGAGCCAGAGTTTGAGTTTGCTAGAGGAGCTGCAGAGCAGGGAGAAGGTATTATCTGTGGAGCTATAGTGGAAGATAAAGAGTTGGCGCATCCGTTGATAGCAGAGTTCTTGGATGTGTTTCCTGAGGAATTTCCAAGATTGCCGCCAGATCAAGATATTGAATTCTATATCGACTTGGTGCCAGGTGCAGAACCAATTTCATAGCATGTCTATAGAGTAAACAATAGCAAGCTGGTCGAGATAAAGTAGTAGGTGGACGAATTATAGGATAAGGGGTTTATCAGATCGAGTTCTTCATCGTGGGGAGCCCCGGTATTGTTTGTACCGAATAAGTATGGATCGGTACGCATGTGCATTGATTACAGGGCATTGAATAATCTCACGATGAAGAATAAATAATTTTTGTCACAGATTGATGACTTGTTCGATCAGGTGAGTGCTGCCAAGGTATTTTATAAGATAGACTTAAGATCAGGCTACCACCAGGTGAAAGTGAAGTCGGAGGACATACCGAAGACTGCTTTTAGGACTCGGTATGGTCAGTATGAGTTTATGGTGATGTCGTTTGGGTTGACTAATGATCCGATGATATTTATGAATTTGATGAACAAGGTGTTCCATCAGTACCTTGACAAGTTTGTGGTGTCACTACCAAATTTCTAGGAAAGAGTATTTTAGTCATTTCATAATTAATTAAATATTTTGCATGTTAAATAATTATTTGTTGCATTATTTAAATGTTGTTAGATGTTAGTTATTTATTTTAGACTTGTGTTACTGGACCTAACTAGTTTAGTTTACACTCATGGACCAACATGTATTAAATGTTAGAATTGAGCCCAACTAGAAGTCCATTGATTAGAAGGCTGATTAGTTTAATTAAACCATTAGATTAGAACCTTTCCTCCTTAATTATTTTTTTATGAGAGGCCCCAAGGGGTATAATGGACGTTACATAATAACTTGAGGAAGGGGTAAGGGGTGGTCGGCCTATTAAAGAAGAGGGGGATGTTTCTCTCTCCTCTTTTCATTTGAAAACTTGATCTAGAATTTTTCTCAACCAAATTACTTTATTCCATATCATTTTTCCTACCAAATTTTATCCCAATTCCTTCCTAAGTCACCATTGGGGACTAGTGGAGCAACGATCTAGAAGGAGAAAGCAAGGATCTACAAAGAGAAGCAAGAATTTATAAGTTGGAGGCCAATTTTATCACATTTGGAGGTTGCATTGGGAATCCATCTTCTAATAGGTATAATTCAGTTTTTCCCTTTCATTTAGGTTCTAAATATGATATTTAACTATCAACCCATATGCATAGGCTACCTATATGATTTGATTTTTAGTTCATAGGAGGCCTATTGAGAAAGTTATGGTACTTTTTGTATTAATTTTGGGGGAATTCCGAGATTGACACTTGTTGTGTTTGTCAATTGGTCCTATAGATCAATTTGGCATATGTTTGTGTGTTTGGGGCTAGTGTCGTATCCACAATTGGGTACGTGTAGGTCGTATCCCAATAATTTGGTGATACGTGTTGATTTGGGGAGTTTTCCTCCGAAACGGGACTTTGTGCATGTCACATTTTGACACGGACACGTAGATTTGTGTTTGACTCTTTGTATTGTTCATAAATAATATATTAGACTTGCTCGTGTCCTTCGAGGTATATTTGGATGTGTGGTGGACTCGTGCCACAAGCGTATCCTAGATCTAGTGGGATACGAGTGTGATGCACTCCACGTGTTTGTGCATTTTATTTTTAGATCGATTTTTCCATTGTTCTTAGTCATTATAGTATGTCATTATATGCATATATATATATATATATATATATATATATATATATATATATATATATATATATATTAATATGTATATATATATTTATGTGTTAGTGTATCTTATATCTATGTACCTATGTGTTATGTATATATGTACCTATACTTCTACATATGTAGTAGCTATTAAATATAGTAGTGTATATATGTATATGTTATGTGTGTGTATATATATGTTATACATATATACTTGTATGTTATGTTATTTATATATATATATATATATATATATATATATATATATATATATATACTTGCATGATTATATATATATATATATATATACGTGTACGTAAATGTGGTGATATATATATATATACATATATGATACTATAGTTAACTATATGTGTATGTTATACTATATGTTTTATTGTGGAGATGTATATACATATATATAGAGGAGCATGTATATATATAAATAAATGTAGTTAGTATATATATATTAGTATATATATATATGTGTATGCATTAGTGTATAAGAGAGAGAGGGGGGCTCAACGTTTAGTGACAGCAGCAGCAGATTTAGCAATATAATAACAGATTTAGCGACAGCAGCGGATTCAGCAACAGCAACAAGAGCGGTTTCAGCGACAGCAGCAGCAGCAGCATTAGCGACAACAGCAATATACAACAACAACAGCGGCTTCAGCTACAATAGCTTCAGCAACAGCGGCATCCTTCAGGGACAGCAGCGGTTTCCGCAACAGCAGCAGCAAAAATTGCAACAGCAGCAACGGCATTTAGTGACGCAATCAGCAATTACGGTGACAATTTTACGGTATAGAGATATCTATGTATTATTTATAAATACTAGATATATATGTATGGTATTGGTGTATTTTTATATATTTCATATTTGGTATTTAGGCATTAGTATACTATATTTTAGTAGTTGGTTGTTAGCATATAGTTATTAATGGGAGTTAGTATATATATAAAGTTTTGGCAATTAACTTGAGATACTAAGGAAAGTATCAAGGTATTTAGGAATACCCAAGGTATTGGGTTTGGGTATCAAGATGGGGGTTTAGTAGTACGATACCGAGTTGGTTCAAAACCAATGTATCCATTTTGTAATTAGGATTAATGTATTTAATATTGCTTGAATATACACATGTGATATTTATCTATTGTTTGTGTATCCTGAGATACGGTATCCTAATATCCTAAGATTTAGCTTATATGATCTAGATTCATAGTGTATGAACCTAACATCTTTGAAATATACTCATGCAACCTAGAAATAGGTAGTTTGACCAAGTTTGACCGGTTTGACTTAGAATTGACCTAGTTTGACTTTTTAACTTAGAAATGGCTCTTTGACCTAGATGTTGACTAGTTTAACTTATTTTTATTTCGAAACCTTGAATTGATGTTGTATTCCATATCTAGGTCTTTGAGGCACCGTATCAGACATCTATAAGACTATTCACCAGACTTCAAGCGAGTACATTCTCTAATAGTTTCTCATTTATGATATCCTCTATGTTCATTGTATTTAGTATAGACATTCTTGTTCTCTTGACACGATGGTTACACTGATTGATATATCCGGATCTCGTTATGAGATATTATTCCTTGGTATATGATATATCTTATGCAAGTCTTATTTTATTGATTATCTTGTACATGTACAGACACTGATTCTCGGGAAGACTAGCTATCTTCTTGGAGAATCTTGTGCCATAGCGTACCATGGTTGGATCTACTATACCAGTCGAGGGTGGAGAGTATTTTAGTATAGATATGTGATCATACCCATCTTGTTTCTTATTCTTATAAAGTATTAATTATACACCATACGTATGATTAGCCAGGCCATAAATCTTGTATCATGTTCCCAAGTCGATCACATGTTAAAGCTATTACTCACACACTTAGTCATTAGTATTCTTGTTCATTGTCATATTGTTCATTATTGTATTTATTCCAGTATTTTCTTATTGTATGTCTCTTGTATCTATTGTGCATATTGTATATTCATATCTATTTACTGTTACATAGTTTTTATCATTGATTAGAACAGCTGTTAGAGATGTACTCTGCTCCTTTCCTGACTGGATATATTTTTTCCAGATGACACTGAGGAGTGGTACCCTACACATTATGGACCTCAGGATATTGTGGTTTTAGAGTCAGAGACCCTGGCTCAGGAGGGACTTATCCCGACTGAGACAGATGACCCGGGACTTGTAGCTTCTTAGTATTCTTTGTACTAGATTTATCTCCAGCTTATTTGTTAGTATTCTTTCAGACTCATTGATGTTATTATTTTAGACTCATGAGTTGTATGTGACTATTCTATTCTCTATCATATTCGTGTGTATTTCTATCTTAGATCTGTGATTTAGTATATATTGATATTGTTGGTGGCTCATTAGAATGTTAGATAGATTACCCAAACAATGTTCTACCATCGATTCTGCGGCGTAGGCAGGGCGTAGTTCCCAACTTGCATCCCTACATCGGGTGCGGATCGTGACACATTTTTAGTGGTGACCCATGCAGGTCTTCGAGGTCGCAATTAGTGCGATTCGTAGTGGTGCTCTTATTTGAGTGCTATTACGAGCCTGTTTCAGCATATAGGATATAGGTTGAGAATACTCAATCATATCTAGGAAAAATTCTTTTGATTCATTCAACTATTCTTTCTTGATATTGATATTTGATCTTTAAATTGTCCTTCCTTGAGTGTCTTAAATCATGTACCATATTGATTGTTTCTTTTGTTTTGTCTCAGGATGCCGCCTAAGACTAGATCGTAGTAGGGGAGAGCAGCTTCTGAGAGGTCTGCGATGTCCCGAGGCCCTGCACCAATCACTTCTCCGGTGATTGGAGTGTCAGCTGCTTTCGGAGGTCCACCGCCTACTCAGAGGATTGTGCCAGCTGTATCTGAGGGACTTTCACCTCTACCTTCTGTGCCAGCAGATGCGACACGGATATTTATACTGTTTTAAGAGATGCTGGAGGCACAGAGGGCTCAGTCTGAGGCACATTAGAGGTAGACCGATATTTTACGATAGGGCATCGAGAGTTTTCATCAGCTTGCTCGTGCCGTAGTAGAGAGAGGAGTTTTGGTCCAGCAGCAGGTTGCCCCTCAGGTTGCTCATCTTCGGCCAGGCAATATTCAGGACTTCAAGAAGCTGGAGCCTAGGGTCTTCAAGAGGACAGAGGGCATCATCATGCTGATGATTGGCTCGAGGACATTGAGCGTCTTATGAGGGTGTCCCGTCTTTCTAAGGATCTGAAGGTTGAGACGGTAGAACTTTAACTGTTCGACGTCGCCCGTACTTGGTTCAGGAATGAGCCAATTCTTGTTGATGTGGGACAGTCTTGGAAGGTATTCAAGGACCTCTTCAAGAAGAAGTTCTTCGCTCGGCCAGACAGGCTAGACATGGGGAGGCAGTTTGAGAGCCTCATTCGGGGGAACATGTTTGGGGAGGAGTATACTGCAGAGTTTGACAGGTTGAGCCAATTTGTAGAGTATTTAGTGAGAGAGCCGAAGGTTTGGGCTATTCATTTCCATGAGGGTCTAAACTGGAAAGTGAAGATCCTCATTCCGTCTTTTTATGAGACATACTGGGAGATACTTGCGGAGGCACGCAAGGTTGAGCGAGAGTTGGGTTTGAAGTCCAAGAGAGACCGTGATTCTTTTCTATGGGCCAACAACAGTGCAGTATCTGCCAAACATTCTCATTTCCAGTCTAGGCCTTTCTAACAGAATTTAAAAGTAAAGCACGATGATAGCTAAGAGAACTTAAAAACAAGCTAGTAATCAAATACGGTACGTAAATTCGTACCTTGCTCCTCAAATAAATACGGGAAACGCTGTAGAATGGAATCCTCGTGCTCCTAGGTAGACTCGCCTGGCGAATGATGCTTCCATGCAACTCTGACCAGTCGAATAGTCTGCCCTCTCAAAGTCTTTTCACTATGATCGAGGATATCAACTGGCTGCTCTACGTAAGATAGACTGGGCCCGACTGTAATCTCCGAATGATCAAGCACGTGGCTAGGGTCTGCCACATATCTCCTCAACTACGATACGTGAAATACGTCATGCACTCCTTGTAATGGTGGAGGCAATAAAAGACGGTAAGCCACTTTGCCAACTCGTTCCAATATGTCAAAAGGCCCGATGTACCTCAGACTCAGCTTGCCTCTGCCTTCAAATCTGATGGTACCATGAGTAGGCGATATCTTCAAAAATATATGATTACCTTCCTTGAACTCCAATGGTCTGCGGTGCGCATCTTCCCAATATTTATGTCTGTCCTATGCTGCATGCAGGTGGCTCTAAATCTGCTTGACCTTCTCCACTGTCTGTGTCACCAGCTCTGGACCAAGTATCTGACGCTCTCCCATGTCACTCCAATATACTGATGACCTACACTTCCTGCCGTACAGTACCTCATATGGTGCCATCTGTATGCTAGCCTGGTAGCTGTTATTGTAGGGGAATTCTACCAAGTGTAGATGGTTCTCCCAAGATCCTCCAAAATTAATCATGCACGCTCTCAACATATCCTCTAATATCTGTATCGTGTGCTCTGACTGGCCATTAGTCTGTGGATGATATGCAGTGTTGAACTTAAGACGAGTTCCTAGGCACTCCTACATACTCTGCCAAAAATACGACGTAAATCTGGAATCACGATCCGATACGATGCTGACAGGCACTCTATGTAGTCGTACTATCTGCCTCATATACATGTCAGCTAATATCTCCGTGGACTACCCAACTCTGAAGGACAAGAATTGTGCAGACTTGGTGAGTCTGTCTACGATAACCCAAACTGTATCCTTCCCGCTAGGGCTCCACGGGAATCCTGTGATGAAGTCCATGGTGATGTGTTCCCACTTCCACTCGGGAATGGAAAGCGACTGCAATAGTTCTGTACTCCTCTGATGTTCAGCCTTGACTTGCTGATAAAAAAAAATCTTGCCACGAATCTTGCAATCTCTCTCTTCATCCCATGCCACCAGAAATATTGCCTCAAATCTCGGTACATCTTCGTACACCCGGGATGAATAGAATAATCGAGCTATGAGCCTCGGTCATCAACTCTTGGCGTAGCTTGCCACTCGGAACATATAGGCGATCTCCATGCCTCAATGTTCTGTCTTCATGAACCCTGAGTCCCGTTTGCATGTCGACCTCTGTCCTTTCTCGCAGTCGTCTAAATCTCGTATCTGTAGGCAAGGCTGCCTTGATCCTCTCAATAAATGTGGACTGAATCCTCGAGACTGGCAATCTGTCCATCCATGCCTGGCAATACAATCTCAATCCCGAGTTCCTGAAAATCCTTTAACAACTGGCGCTGAGTCATAAAAATATGCTATAGGCTTCCTGCTTAAGGCATCTGCTACTACATTCGCCTTGCCAGGGTGGTACTGCAACTCAATATTATAGTCCGTCATCAACTCTAGCCAGTGACTCTGTCTTATGTTGAACTCCTTCTATGTGTAGACATATTTTAGACTTTTTGTGATCTGGAAAAATCTCAACACGCTCTCCATAAAGGTAGTGTCGCCATAGCTTTAGTGCAATTATCACTGCAGCTAGCTCTAGATCGTGCGTCTAATAGTTCTTCTCATGAACCCTTAGTTGTCCTGGTACGTAGACTATCTACTCTATCTAAACATAACTCATATTTATTGAGCTTGGCATACAGCCTCTCATGTCTCAGCGTCTCCAACACGATCCTGAGATATCTCTTGTGCTCCTCCTGGCTCTTGGAATATACCAAGATGTCATCGATAAATACCACCACGAACTTATCTAAGTACTGGTGGAAGATATTGTTCATCAAACACATAAATACTGCTGGCGCGTTGGTTAAACCAAACGACATGTCTAAAAACTCATAGTATCCATACTTCGTCCGAAAGGCCGTCTTCGGGATATCCTCTCTCCGTACCTTGATATGATGATAACCAGATCTGAGATCGATCTTCGAGAATACACATGCACCACTAAGTTGATCAAATAAATCATCGATGTGCAGCAGTGGATACTTGTTCTTTATCGTTACAGCATTTAGCGCCCTGTAATCGATACACAAGCGTACCGTCCCGTCCTTCTTCGGTACAAATAGAATGGGTGCTCCCCATGGAGATACACTAGCCCGTATGAAACCCTTATCTAAGAGATCATCTACTTGGACTTTCAACTCAACCAACTCCTTCGGTGCTAGTCTGTAAACGGGGGAGGTAACTGGCTCGGCTCCTAGAGTCAACTCTATAGTGAAATCAATCTCTTTGTCAGGTGGCAGTGCTAGGAGATCCTCTGAAAACACATCCTCAAACTCTGCTATAAAGTGAGGGTATATTGGATCACCTTGCATTGTGTGCCCCTAAGGTAGATTGGCACCATGCTCTCGGGCTCTTTGAAGAACTCAAACTCAGGGTAATCTGGTGGTCATAAATAATGTAACCACGCCGACAATCTAGCGTCGCGTGGTATTAGCTCAACTATTCCATGTCTAGGATAATGTCATAGTCTAGACTAAACCTCATAACAATTTCTCCCGTTCTGTTTTCAACATCAATCCTCAAAAGAAAAAAAATTCCTTGCCTAATGTATAATTTCTCCTCTCCTCAAGGTTTTCCCTAAAATTTTATTCCTCGAATTTCTTCTTTTCGTCATTTATCTCTCCAAGTCACATAGTACAATATTGGTATCGCTCAAGCACATACTAAAATTCCTGGAATCAGATCATTATCTTCCAAGTGAGAGCCTAAAATTTTATCTTCTCTAGTCCATAATATCATTCCTGGTATCGCTATCATTTACCACAACTAATTCCTAGCATCGGGCTATGCACTTCCATAAATTATTCTAGGTCATGATCAACAATCTTTTCTGCTCCCAGTACTTCTAAGATCACTGCTATCTCAAGCACGGGTAGGGTACTACTGGGTCCAATTCTCTTGCTAGCCTTCCACACTAGTTCTAGAATCCAAAGAGAACCTATCAATCTATCCTAATAAGGTAACAATCTTCTCAGGGAATATTACACGAATTTTGTCTCCTATCGTCTGGTCTATGATCTTCTTCTGGAGGGAACCATCAGGCACAAGCGTTTGCCCTCCCGAATAATAGGGGATGAGAAACAACGATAACGATATTGACGGAAATTGAACGAATACAAATTGGAAGTCCAAGAGCGATAATCACATACAAGGTAAGTTTTTAAAATCGATTATAGATTGAGATCATATTCAATAATAAATCGTAATATATATTCCTAATTTACAGGCTCGCTTGGCACAGTCAGGTGACCAAGACGATTTAAATTGGACCTGCATGGGCCACCACAAAAATATGTCACGCTCTAGTCCCAAAATACGTAGGACCAGGAATACGTGACATGCCAGCTACGCGTTCGACCAGACTCTGGTCTGACTCGAATACGTATAAGTTGTATAATATAAAGGACACTATCTAGATATCCCATAAATATAAACCTCTATGTATCAATCCACAATGTACAACAGTAAAGAAGAAAGAGCTATATGTGCTAAGGTTGGCCACCCAATAACACACAAACTCGAGTAGACTCGAGAAGAGGTGAGTCTACAAAAACTAGGCTACAACAGCCGATGAATAATCAATATAAACAAAGTAACCATAATGTCGGTAGAAATAATATGAGTACCTGGTACAATGCCCACAAGATATGCCACTCCATCAGCAACTCAAAATGCTCCGTAAACGTCTATGCTGCAAAACTGGCAGGGAACCAGGTCCTCATAGGGACGTAACAAGGTACAAAAATACAGCATACCAAGTAAATAGAAAGTACAAGTGCAACGATAGGGTACTCTATCATAACCAAACAAGTGTGACACGGTTTAAAGACAATGTTCGACGCGTGGCCTATCCAAAATAAAATCGTAGCTCCAAACTCAGAGACACACGGGGCATACCGTAGCTCCGAGCACAGAGTCACATGGGTGATACACTACTCTAGAATACAGGATCACTACATAAACATATATAAGCGCGCACAGAGGAGCCCAAACGTCTAGTAACTGTCTTTTTCTTCCCAAGCGGTCAACGATGGTGCGCTGAACCTGAACCTCTATCTAACAGGCTCAATACACAAAAATAACTTAACAAACGCGACCCTAAGGTCATCCCAATCTCTGGTCATGATGTCAATATCAGGATACAGGAATCTGGCACGATCATAGTGTATGAGTGTCTCCTGGGGTGCCGATATACTCAGGTACGTACATCGAGGTGTTACGAACATCTAACATTCATTCTAAAAGGTTACGACGAATGTCTGTACCCGGTTGTGATCCGGACGCGAAGTATCAAACGTAAACAAAATACGTGCACAATATACATAAAGAAAAATAAATATCTGTAATCTGAAATACAGGGTTGCAAGGTACACTTGCCTGCATCCGACTGTTAGTGACGGGGATCCGGTTCCTCGTCCAAGTCCTCGGGTCCCATAGTACCTAGAGATGAGATACAAACTAAATCAATAAGTTATCACGCGGCAACAGGGGTGTGACACACGTCTAAACATATACTACAATCTTAGTTACAAGACATATAGACACGACGCTAGAGGGTTGACCAAGGTTGACTATTGGTACGCTACATTAAATCAAACTAATCATCTGTACACTATCATCGAACCATCCTCTATCCTTCTATATTCAGCACAGTATTTATCAGTATTTTGAGCCATGATAAATCCTCAAATTCACCTCAGTGTTCACAGGTGTTAACATGCACCTTGACGTGTCTCAATCTCAAATAATTAACTAATATTTTACAGTCCTCAATCTCTGACTCATGATTCGATATTATACCTATTTCAAAATTAATCACCTGCTCCCAATGTCCATCAACCTTTTAATTATCATTTTATTTTTTAGCAATAGTTTAAAATAGCTAAACAACAATAACCAATGCGCGTTTAATAATTAGAATTTCACCCTAACCGTCTCATATGGCACTAACATCCAACCTCATTATATATCATAATTCCCATCCTCGTATGTATATATTTCATATCCTCAATCAAATCATATTTAAACCATAAATAATTGATTTAGCATTTATTTTTCAACCATGTATAATATTCATAACCTCTAGTTAAAATCAAACCCTAAACTCCCAAGCAATTAAACATTACTAACATAAGCCCTAACTAATGAACACAAAACCACATATAACCCTAACTAATAAACACATTATAATATATATCAATATAGAGAGGGGGGAGAGTGGTATACCTCGACGGCAAGGTGGTATTGAAGCTGGCCAGAGCTAATGGTAGTCTTGGCGGAGTAACGTGAAGCTGGAGGTGGTGGTGGAGTGTACAGCAGTGTGGAGTGGTCGATGGTGGGAGGCTGCACAGCTCGAGAGGTAGAGGAACGGGAGTCTCGGGGATGACTGGCCGGAGTATAGTTGATGGGGATGAGGCCGGGAAGGACAGGTGGGTGGTTTGGCTGGCCAGAGTTGAGGGAACTCGCCGGGGTGGGGCTCGGGTGCACTGAGGTAGGGGAGTGAAGATGGAAGTGTCGGTACAATGGTGGTGGTGGTGGAAGCTCGTCGGAGAACAGCTGGGTGTCTCGACGCGGGTGATTCTCCGCCGCCGGGGTTGCAGTGCCGAGCTGCGGGGATCGTCGGTTGAGAGCAATAGGCCGAAGAGGCTTCGCCGGTGCTCCGAAGGGCGGATGCGGGGAGGCTCGTCGCGGGTTGGAGTGTCGAGCTATGGGGGTGTGGGCTCGATGCTGGGTCTGCGCCGGAGCTGCGATCGAATGCCCGAGCACCGCGGGAGCTCGACGCTGGGATAGCAGCCGGAGCTGTCGGAGTGGCTGCCGGAGCTGCTTCTCAAAGAAGAAGAAGAAAGGAAGAAGAAGAAGAAGGAAATAAATAAATATGGAGGAGGGAGGCACGGTTTTCTAGGTAGAGGAGGAAGGAGAGAGAGGAGAGGGTGGTTTACAATGTGCCTAGGGATTAGGGCCTGCATTGGGGAGAGGGGTGAAAGGATATTTTATAGGGAGTTGTGTGGAGGATGGATGGTTGTGATGCTTCCAATTCAAATGGAGGGTAGGGATTTTACATGAAGGGAATAGGTTTTCTTCATGCAAAGGAAAGGGAAGATGGGTTGACTATGGTCAAAGAAGGGATAGCCTCTCCATTTGGCCTTGGCCAATAAGGTGAGGACACCTAATTCAATAATTGCAACTAAGCCCCTTAAATTTGGGTAATTGCACAAACACATGAAATAATGCAAAAATTGTGGGAGAAATGATGTTTGGTATTTTGTAGGGTGAGGGGGTATTATGTGTTTGGCATGGGCTTAATTAAATGGGCATTGAGATTAAATAGGGATTAAAATAGGATTAGTCAAAATTGGTATCCCCGATTTAATTAGAATTAAAGTGTCCCGCGCTTTTAAATTAAATGGGGGCACTTGGGGTCTAAATTTAAAAATGACACAAAGGTCAAAAATGGTGTGGGCTTGGAGTCAGTCTTGGACCCTTAAGTTGGTCAGGCTCAACGGGTTAAGTTGGTATCTCAAAATTGAAGGTAACGACACAGGTGTCCAACACAAAATTTAATTATGGGATTTAGGATACGGGAAATTGTGCAATTAATTTAAGGCACAACAGATTTGATTTTGTGTGACGGAAAAGTCCAGTGCCTAAATTGGCGAGTCAAGTCAGAAGTACAACAGCCCGATGGAATTTATGGGCTGATATTGGGCTCCGAATAATTCAACAATGGTAGGTACGCCAAGGGTTTAATTAATAAATAACAGACTTATGCAACCCTACTATAAACCTCAAACATCTGCTGCTAAACCAAAATTTTCCATCCCATACCTGACTATCTATAGAATTAATCGAGGGGGTTTACACATTAGTATTCTTGTTCGTTGTCATATTGTTCATTATTGTATTTATTCTAATATTTTCTTATTGTATATCTCTTATATCTATTGTGCAACTTATATATTCACATATATTTACTATTACATACTTTTTATCATTGATTAGAACTGCTGTTAGAGATGTACTCTGCTTCTTTCCTGACTGAATTTTTTTTTTCAGATGACAATAAGGAGTGGTAACCTATACATTATGGACCTCAGGATATTGTGGGCTTAGAGTCAGAGATCCTGGCTCATGAGGGACTTATCCCGACTGAGAAAGATGACCCGGGACTTGTAGATTCTTAGTATTCTTTGTACTGGATTTGTCTTCAGCTTATTTGTTAGTATTCTTTCAGACTCATTGATGTTATTATTTTAGACTCATGAGTTGTATGTGACTATTCTATTCTCTATCATATTCTTGCATATTTTTATCTTAGATCTGTAATTGAGTATATATTGATATTATTGGTGGCTCATTATAATGTTAGATAGATTAACCAAACAGTGTTCTATCGCCGATTCTGCGGCGTAGGCTGGACATTATTCCCGACTTGCATCCCTACATCGGGTGCAGATCGTGACACGTGGTGGTCTTCATCGATGACATACTCATATACTCGAAGACACCAGAGGAGCACAAGGAGTAATTACGAATTGTGTTAGATGTGCTGAGGAAGGAGAAGCTGTATGAGAAGTTGTCCAAGTGTGAGTTCTTTCTGGACAAAGTGGAGTTCTTAGGACATATTATGACTGGTGATGGAATTTTAGTAGATCCGTAGAAGATCACAATAGTGGAGTCTTGGAAGATCCCGAGTCTAGTAGCAGAGGTCAGGAGTTTCTTGGGATTGGCAGGATACTACAGGAAGTTTGTGCAATATTTTTCGAGGATTGCCGAGCCGATGACCAGATTCACCAGGAAGGATGTAGAGTTTGTTTGGACGAAGGATTGTCAGGTTGGTTTTGAGGAAGTGTGAGTTTGTTTGCTCCTATTTTGACGTTGCCATCAGGGTCTGAAGATTTTACTATTTATAGTGATGCATCGGGAAAATGTTTGGGTTGTGTTCTTCATCAAAATGGGAAAGTGATTGCCTATGCATTCAGGAAATTGTGTCCTCATGAGAAGAACTATTCAACCCATGATTTGTAGTTGGCAGCAGTCATCTTTGCCCTGAAGTTGTGTTTTCTACGGAGAGCGTGTGGAGATCTTCACAGACCATAAGAGCTTGAAGTATGTTTTTACACAGAAGGAGTTGAACATGAGGCAGCGTCGGTAGTTGGAACTGATAAAGGATTTTAATATCTCTTTGCAGTATCATCCTAGGAAAGCTAATGTAGTTGTTGATGCCTTGAGCAGGTTTTCGGTAGCTATGTTCTTGACACGGGATCGATATTTGTTGGAGGACTTGGAGAGCTTGGGCATTGAGGTGATAGTTCTTGATTTTTCTATACAGATGTGGGGGTTGCAGATACACTCAGAGTTGATGGACAGGATCAAGGCAGCCCAGTATGAGGATGTATCTTTGAGGAGCATCAGAGCTCAGGTGAGAGCAGGATTGGAGGATGATTTCACCATTGTTGAGGATGGATCTTTGTGGCATTGTGTTAGATTGTGTGTGCCTAGTAGGGAGCTACGTGAGGAGGTATTGCAGGAAGTGCATCGCTCTCAGTATTTCATACATCCAGGTGCCAACAAGATGTATCGGGATATGCGAGAGAGTGTGTGGTGGTATGGCATGAAGAAGAAAGTGGCACAGTTTGTATTCAGATGCTTAGTGTGCCAGCAAGTGAAAGCCGAGAGGCAGAGGCCAGGTGGTTTACTTCAGCCATTACCCATTACAGAGTGAAAGTAGGAGTACATTACTATAGATTTTTGTCCGGACTTCCACGATATCCAGGAGAAAAGATGCGATTTGGGTCACCGTTGACATGTTGACCAAGTCGACCCACTTTTTGCCTTTCAAGGTTAGTTTGTCTATGGAGAAGCTGGCAGAGATGTATGTAAGGCAGATCGTCAAGATACATGGAGTTTTCGTCAGCATAGTCTCGAATCAGGATAGTCTTTTCACTTTTTATTTCTGGAGGAGTTTACAGACGAGTTTGGGCACCCAGCTCAAGTTTAGTACTTCATATCACCCCCAGACAGATGGACAGTCAGAGAGGACTATTCAAACTCTCGAGGATATGTTGTGCACTTGTGTACTAGATTTCGGGGGATCTTGGGAGGACCATCTCTATTTGGTAGAGTTTGCTTACAACAACAACTACCAGGCTAGTATAGAGATGTCACCATTTGAGGCTCTGTACGGTCAGAGATGTCGTACTCCTTTGTCATGGGACGATGTTGGAGAGAGAGTTTGCTAGGGCCAGAGATGGTTGTGGATACAGCGGAGAAGGTTAACTTGATCAGAGACAGACTTCGGGTGGCCCAGGACAGACAACGACATTGGGCCGATAGCCACCGGAGGCCTTTGGAGTTTGAGGTATAGTTTTAGATTTTTTGTTTTGTGCTTGATATTAGTTGTTTGTTATAGATTAAGTTCTTAAGATTGTATTTTGTTTTAGGTTGGTGGTTTGGTATTTCTGAGGATTTTTTTGATACAAGGCACGATTCGCTTCGGTGGAGGCGGGAAGCTTACTCCGTGATTCATCGGACCTTTCACTATTCTAGAGAAGGTCGGTACTGTTGCTTACAGACTAGACTTGTCACCTGCATTGGAGGGAGTGCACAACATATTTCACGTGTCACAGTTGAGATGGTACATGTCGGATTCTAGTAACGTATTGGATCACTAAGAGATAGAGGTGGGCCATACTCTTAGCTATCCATAGCAGCCAGTTGAGATTCTGGATCGGAGAAAGAAGGTGCTGAGGAACCAGACTATTTCTTTGGTATGGGTCGTATGGAGGCATCACTCTCCGGGGGAGTCTACCTGGGAGAGAGAGGATGAAATACGAGAGCGTTACCCATATTTGTTTATGCCTTGAGGTATGTTCAGATATATTTTTTCCTAATTATGTTATGTTCTTTCTGTTCTATTCTATTATTTTTTGGGGGTAGTTTTCATCTTTGAATTTTAAGGAGGAAATTATTTTAAGAGGGTTAGACTTGTCACTACAATATTTTCTAGGAAAGGGTATTTTGGTCATTTCATAATTAAATAAATATTGTGCATATTAAATAATTATTTATTATGTTATTTAATTATTGTTAGATATTAGTTTATTATTTTGGAATTGTGTTAGTGGACCTAACTAGTTTAGATTAGATCCATGGACCAACATTTATAATTAGTTAGAATTGAGCCCAATTAGAAGCCCATTCATTAGGAGGATGCTTAATTTAATTAAACCCATTAGACTAGAACCTTTCCTCCTTAATTATTTTTTTATGAGAGGGCTCAAGAGGTATTTTAGACTTTATATAGAAATTTGGGGAGGGGGTCAAGTGGTCGGCCTATTAAAAGAGAGGAAAAAAAATTCTCTTTCCTCTTTTTATTCCAAAACTAGATCTAGAATTTTACTCAACCAAATTTCTTCATTACCACATCAATTCCCTACCAAATTTCTTCCTAATTCCTTCTCAAATTGCCATTGGAGACTAGTAAAGCAAGGATCTACAAAGAGGAGCAAGGATCTACAAGTTGGAGGCTCATTTCATCAAATTTGGAGGTTGCATTAGGAATCTATCTTCCAATAGGTACAATTCAGTTTTTTCCATTAATTAAGTTCTAAATCTGTGTTTTAATTATTAAGAACCACCCCATATGATGAGTCTACCCATAGGAAATGAAATTAGGTTCATAGGAGGCCTATGGAGAAAGTTATGGTATATTTTGTGTCAATTCTTGAAGAATTCTGAGATTAACACATGTTGTGTTTGTCAATTGGTCAATTAGACTAAATTAACATGTATTTAATTGTGTGTGACTAGTGTCGTATCCACAATTGAATACGTATAGGTCATATCCCAATAATTTGGTGATACGTGTTGATTTAGGGGTTTCTCTCCGACACGGGGCTTTGTGGAAGTCATATTTTGACACAGACACGTAAATGTCTATTTGACTCTTTGTATTGTTCATATATACTATTTTAGACATGCTCGTGTCCTTCGGGGTAGGTTTGGTTGTGTATTGGACTTGTATCGCAAGCGTATCATAGATCTAGTGTGATACGGGTGCGATGCACTCCACTTGTTTATTTTATTGCCCTCAATTCTATGTGTGCTTGTGTGTATATATATATATATATATATATATATATATATGAGGGATATAGCTATAGGTGTATATGAGTGTTTGTGTACATATATCATATATGTATAAGAGAGAGTGTTTATATATAGAGATTGGTGTATATATTGGTTCTCTGTGTTGGTATATATATGTGTATGTGTTGTGTGCTTTTAGTATGTGTGTGAGTGTGTGTCAGTGAGTGAGAGGGCTCGGGACAGAGACACAATATCTGCATATCATTAAACAGAGACATTGTAGTTCAGCAGTGAGCATTCGTGCACAAGAAGTTAGCCATTCAGCTTGGGCCTGTAGCAACTGGCAATTTGGCCTTCAGTAGTTCAACAATAATATAGAGCCTGTAGCTAGCTAAGTACACTGAGCAGTAGCTGAATGCAACTGTGCCGCAATGCACTACAGGTCGAGGCAGCAAGTGAAGCAACAGGTTTTGCACAGTGAAGCCACTACAAGTTCAGCATACCTGAAACACAGTTTCAACAACAAGGTATGGTTCAGTTAATTGGTTTAAGTACAGTAGTTAGTTAATAGGTAGTTTCAGCACAGTGTATCTGTTAAATTGTATATAGTTGTTAGTAGTTTGAGTTAGTAGTTGTCAGTGTAGTTAAATTGTTAGTTAGTTATATACTTGATTAGTAGTAGTTAGATAGATGTATATATATACTTGATAGTGTACTAGTTAGTTACGGTTAGTTTAGAAATAGTTAGTGATACACTTTATTAGTTTAATAATTAGCTTAGTACTATATGTAGATATGTAGTATTATATGAATAGGTATTGTATTGATAAGTTAGTATCTATATATTAGTATATGCATATATTTTAGTAGTTAGTTGATTAGCATATAGTTAATATTGGGTATTAGCTTTATGAATAAGGTTTTGAATTACCTTGGGATACCAATGTAATGTCAAGGTAATGGGTCAATACTCAAGGTATTAGGTTTGAGTATCGAGATAGGTGTGTGGTAGTGTGATACGCATTGGTGCAAGGCCAAGGTATCCTATTTTCATTAATTAGTTAAGGCATTTTGTGTGTCTCATAGTATCTTAGCATAGCTTGTGTGGCTTAGCTTCATAGTGTTTTGACCTAATATCCTAGAGTTAGACTTATATAACCTAGAAATATATAGTTTGACCAATTTGACTTAGAGTTGACCTAGTTTGACTATTTTGACTTAGAAATAGCTTTTTGTTCTAGATGTTGACTAGTTTAACTTATTTTTATTCCATATCCTTATATTGATGTTATATTCCCTATCTAAGTATTCTAAGCACCGTACCGGACAACTGTGATACTATGCACCAGGTTTCAGGCGAGTATATTCTCTGATAGTTTTTTATTTATGATATCCTCTATGTTCCTTGTATCTAGTGTAGATATTCTTTATTTCTTGACACGATGGTTATACGGATTGGTATATCCGGATCTCGTCATGAGATATTATTCCTTAATATATATGGTGTATCTTGTGTAAGCCTTGTTCCTTATTCTTCTTGTACATGTACAAATACTGATTCTCGGGGATACTTGCTACCTTCTTAGAGAATCCTATGCCATAACGTACCATGGTTGGATCCACTATACCAGTCGGGGGCGAGGAGTATGTAGTGTAGATATGTGATCATGCCCTCCTTATATCAAGTCTTGTTCATTGAATAGTGTTAATCATACACCGCATGTATGATTAGCCAGGCTATAAATCTTGTATCAAGTTCCCAAGCCGATCACATGTTAAAGCTAGTACTCACTCACTTAGTCATTAGTATTCTTGTTCATTGTCATATTGTTCATTCTTGTATTTATTTCCAGTATTTTCTTTATTGTATGTCTCTTGCATTTATATGTTGCATCTTGTATAATTTACATCTATTTATTGTTACATAGTTTATATCATTCATTAGAACTACTGTTAGAGATGTACTCTGCTCTTTTCTTGACTGGATATATTTTTCCCAAATGATACTGAGGAGTGGTACCCCACTCATTATGGACCTCAAGATATTGTGGGCTTAGCGTCAGAGACACTGGCTCAGGAGTGTCTCATCCCGACTGAGACAGATGACAGGGACTTGTAGCATCTTAGTTATTCTTTTTGTACTGGATTTGTCTCCAACTTACTTTTAGTAGTTTTTCGGACTCATTTGATATTATTTTTGTCTCATAAGTTGTATTATGACTATTCTATTCTTTTATCATATTCGTGCATATTTCTATCTTAGATCTATGATTGAGTATATTGATATTGTTGGTGGTATATTATATTGATTAGATAGATTACCCAAACAACGTTCTATCACCGATGCTGTGGCATAGGCTGGGCGTTATTCCCGACTTGTATCCCTACACCGGGTGCGGGTCATTGACATGGCTAGATGTTCTCAGCATCGAGAGGCTTCTTGGTGAGGTATGTAGAAGATGTTGGTGTATTATGGTCATGCTCGAGTCTTCCTATGATGGTGGTCGTGCTTGTTCGACACCACTGTTGGTGTTATCTCGATGTCAAGATTTAGGCGGAGCAGTCGAGGGGCATGTATGGTTGCTAAGGAAAATTGAGCCAGATTTTGTAGGAGCTCTGAGCAAGAAGGTGGTGTATGGAGGATAAGACCAGGTGATGGGAAGAAAAAGGGCTTGACTCAG
Source organism: Iris macrosiphon (assembly GCA_036927795.1). Classification (NCBI taxonomy): domain Eukaryota; kingdom Viridiplantae; phylum Streptophyta; class Magnoliopsida; order Asparagales; family Iridaceae; genus Iris; species Iris macrosiphon. The sequence goes on from JAYESA010000008.1 coordinate 61,259,034, forward strand.
GGAGGCCATGGATTTCTTGGGAAAAGAGATACGAATATTGAAAGATAGGAGATAGCCTAGCATGTATAGATAGGAGATGGTATGCATGGGATGTTATAGAAATTTTTTGGTATTGGTATATGGGAAGGAAAGGATTCGGCTGAGAGAGATGGTTAGCTAAGGACTTATAGTTATGGGTGGAGGCTCCTCTCTGTATATTTTTAAAGACGGGGGCCTATATAAGTAAGAGAAAGAAGTGTTATGAGTTGATAGATACAAATTTATATTTAAATAGCTAGTTTGTTATTTAATAAGCTTAGATGAATAAATGTGTATAAAGGAATGCTATTATGATTAAGATATGCATACAAAATTCAATATCAGATTGAATAAAAGTGGATTTGGTTATTTAGATAAAGATACCATTCAAGTAATTAATTTCAGCAACTATGCATTTATTTATATAAATCTTTCATTTATATTTTATTATTTTCTTTCTGTAATCCCATCTGGCTTATGCAAATGCATATTTTATTTTTAGTTTGGTGCATTCATTAGTGTATTATTTATCGTCCATCTCGTTTTATAACAAACTTTGAATTTATTTATATATAGTTTATTAATCATACAGTTGACTAAATTTTCTTGATCAATCCTAATTATATAATTTCTTATTTCGCTAATAAAAATCAAAAATTATACTAAAAAATCATAGTATTTAGGGAAAAGGGTATTACAACCACCATTTCCATTTCTTAGAGTCACACCCACTTATGGGAAAAAACTGTTTATACTTATCTAGGGCATCATGGATGAACAAAGGATGCAGGTGGAGGCTCAGTGATTTCAAGCTGAGTCTCAAAGGATGCAGGCCGAGGCACACCGAACTCAAACTGAGTTGATAAGGGTTGACATGGAGAATGTCCATCAAGTGGCCTTGTAGGCCATGGAGAGAGTCACTTCGTAGCATTCCACTCAACAGCAGAATCTGGGCACTATTTTAGACTTCAAGTGGATGCTTCTTCGGGAGTCCAAGGGCACCGAGGGAATCCTTTATGTTGATGAGTGGCTGGAGAATATTGAGAGGATTATGTGAGTAGCCCAAATTCTGGAGAGTCTGCAGATTGATGCTGGTGGATTACAACTTTTTGACCTTGTACGTACTTGGTTCCATACTGTCCCAGAGATTGCAGTACTGGGCTTAACTTAGTAGAGTTTCAAGGATTATCGAGACTTGAGGGAGCACGTATGGTGGTATGGAATGAAGCGCGAGGTAGCACGCTTCGTATCTCGGTGTCTAGTGTGCCAGCAGGTAAAGGCAGACCGGCAGAGGCCAGGTGGTTTGCTTCAACCTTTACCGATTCCAGAATGGAAATGGGAGCACGTGACCATGGATTTCATTTCAGGGCTTCCACGTTCTCCAGGAGGAAAAGACGCGATTTGGGTCATCGTGGACAGGTTGACCAAATCAGCCCATTTCTTACCTTTCAAGGTGGGCACGTCGACAGAGAAGCTAGCAGAGATGTACGTGCGGCAGATTGTTAGGCTTCATGGAGTTCCTGTGAGCATCATCTCGGATCGGGATAGTCGTTTCACTTCCCACTTCTGGAGGAGTCTGCAGGCTAGCTTGGGCACTCAGCTCAAGTTCAGTACCGCATATCACCCCCAGACAGACGGGCAGTCTGAAAGGACTATTCAGACTCTCGAGGATATGCTACGCACTTGCGTTTTAGATCTCGGAGGTTCTTGGGAGGATCATCTGCACCTGGTAGAGTTCGCTTACAACAATAGCTACCAGGCCAGCATCGAGATATCACCATTTGAGGCTCTTTATGGACGGAGGTGTCGTACACCGCTATCATGGGACGACGTTGGAGAGAGAGCCTTGCTAGGACCAGAAATGGTCGTGGATGCAGCAGAAAAGGTGAAACTCATCAGAGACAGACTGCGAGTGGCGTAGGACAGACAGCGGCATTGGGCCGACAGCCACCGTAGACCCCTTGAGTTTCAGGTATAGATTGTTATTTTTGGTTTGTGTTGTTTGTTTAGATTGCGTGCTGAGACTGTTTTGTTTTAGGTTGGCGATCTAGTATTTCTACGGATTTCTCCGACGCGTGGAACGATTCGTTTTGGTAGAAGCGGGAAGCTTAGCCCACGCTACATCGGACCCTTCGGTATTCTTGCGAGGGTAGGTGCAGTGGCGTATAGATTAGACTTGCCGCCTGCACTGGAGGGAGTGCATAATGTGTTCCACGTGTCGCAGCTGAGACGGTACGTGGCAGACCCTAGTCACGTACTTGATCACTCGGAGATTGAGGTTGGTCCGACGCTCAGCTACCCTGAGCAGCCCGTAGAGATCTTGGACCGCAGAGAAAAGGTATTGCGGAACCAAACTATTCCTTTGGTTCGCGTAGCATGGAGACACCACTCTCCAGGAGAGTCGACCTGGGAGAGAGAAGACGAAATGCGCGAGCAATACCCTTATCTCTTCTAGACTTGAGGTATATTCCTTTTCTGAATTCATTCTTGTTCTAGTTCAGTCCAATTTCGAGGACGAAATTTCTTTTAGGAGGGTAGACTTGTCACTACCACTTTTCCATATGAGGGCATTTGTGTAATTTAACTATTTAAATAATTATGTATTTAATTAATTGCTGAGTTTTATAAACTAATTATATTATTATTAGTGATATTTGGTTTTAGGTCTGACCCTAGAACGCATTAGGGCAAACCCTAATGACCAAACCCAAATTTGTAAACCCTACTCTAGCAAACCCTAGAATTTTAAATTTGGATGGAACCCTCAAAACCCTAGACTGACTTAACCTTAGCTAATTAGGTTCTACATGACTTAACCTAGGGGTTAAACCTAGGCCATACACTGGAAACCCTAACCTAGTTGTTTATATAAAAGGAAGCCTCTTTCTAGGCTATTCTTCACGTAGAGAGAAAGGAAACCCTAGCCTCCACAAGAGAAACTAATTCCCCACCCAATTCTCAAGATCTAGCCCTAGGTCTCCATTTTCTCCTTCTCCAAAGCAAGGAACGTGGGTCAGGAAGCCTTGGAGAAGAAGAATCTCATTGAAGAAACCTTCCCTGCAGGTAAAACCCTAGTTTTTATTCATTTAATTCCTGTTTTCAGATGTTCATGGCCATTAGGAACCCACCCTAAGGTTGGAATTCGAATTTAGGGATTCTAGGTGAAAACCTAGGAGGAACTAGTGTTTTGGTGACCCACATAGGTATTCCCCAATTTTTCAGGAACCCTAGCCCTAGGTATTTATAGGTAGACTAATTTTCTCTCATACGTATAGATTTGATTATGATTTTAGGGTTTAGGTTTGGGTTTTTGGAGTTCTTGATGTGGGATCCGATTCTGCAAAACATGTGTTTGATGAAATGCCAAGAAGGGTTGAACACCTATCTAATCTCCTCTAAAATAATCTAATTTGATGAATGATGTATATATATATATATATTTATACATATGTATATGGATTTGATGTGTTGTATATATATATCTAGGTTGTAGTTGTGTGGGTGTTTAGAAGAGGGAAAACTGTGAAGGGTTCACTGTACGATCGGGTATGTGTATTGGAGGAAGGCACTGTTCAGTCGGGTTTGATTTCTGTGTGTACTGTGTCTGTGAGTTTCAGTTTTGTTGGGTGACAGTGCCTGTGCAGTGCAAATGGGTAGACAGGGGATCGCAGCAAGTTGGTTGATCCCTGCTGTGCACTTGTCCACATGTGTATTTGTGTGCACACAAGGGATGGGGGAAATAGAAACTTGTGTGTGTGCAGTGAATTTCTTCCTGTGTGTAAAACTGTGAGTTTTATGTGTCAGTGGGTAGCAGTTGTGAGTGTGTCCATTTTGCATCAGTATGCCTATGTATCAGTCAGAATTGTGTGTATGTTGTATCAATTTCAGAGTACTGTGTGTAGCAGTTTTGGTGAGTTGCATGTGTTGAGTTCATTGGTGTAGATGTGTTAATGTACATCAGTGTGTGGGTATCCTAAAACTGGGAGTTTAAGTATCTGTAAACTGTGTGTGTGTATTGTGTTAGGAATTTCAGTGGCTGTGTGTAGATTGAGTGCCAGTTTCAGAGAAATGTGTAGGTGTGGTGAGGTGTTCACTGTGATGGGTAATTGGAGTGTGGTTGTTGTTCATGTGGGAGATGGCTGTGCTGTGTTCACAGTGTGTGAGGGTGCTTTAGTGTAGTACATAGATGAGTTGTGACTGTGTGTTGACAGTTAGTTGTGTGTGGATGATTGAGTATCTACACTCAATTTCTGATAACTGGAACTATCTGAACTAGAATAATGACTGAAGGTGCTCAGGCATTATGAGTTGATCTTGGTCCTGGTGGCAAGCAGGGTAATATTATTTAGTTTCAACTTGAGGTATCAGGCAATTATGGGGGCAATTTAGCATTTCAGTTGATGTTATAACAGCAGCTAATAACAAGCCAAGGTAAGGAGTGAAGGGTGATGTTGGTGTTGCAGTCAGATAAATATTGTACAGTGGTGCAGTACGTTCGTGTTGATGTTTTGTGTGTGTTGTCAAGGTGAGGTAGTGAATACAGGGTATGTGAGGTTGTTAAGGAACATCAGTGCTCAGGTTAAGAGGGGAGGGTTCAGATGAGTACCTGCAGATTAGTATAAGTTACCTAATTTATTGCTATCATGAGTGAATTACCTGTATGTATTTCTGAGCTGTGTATGAGTTGGTCAGTGAGTTGTGTATGAGTTGAGTATTAGTTTAGAGGAGCAAGGAGAGGGAGTTGTGTAGCAGTGTCTTAGTGTTTTAGTGTCTCAGTTTAGGTACCTGTGTGTATTAGCTAGATGTGTGTTGAGTTGAGTATTAGAGTTAGGAAAGTGTATCAGTGAGGAATTTTCAAGTATCAGTATATAGTAGTTGTATTGGGGACTGATACTTAAGTATCAATATCTGTGTGTAGTTGTTATGTGTCAGTCAGTTAGAGAAGTAGAGTTAGTATGTTTTGAGAGTTAGTAAGCTAGGAATTGATAGTTAATATATATATTAAGAATCAGTTAGCCAATTAGAATGTCAGTTAGTATTAGTAGCTTGTTAGTTATTTGGGTATATATGTTAATATGATAAAATAAGTTACTAGTTAATGTAGATAATTAGCTAAATAATAAGCTAGTATCACTTAGAAACTTAGGTAAATACCTAGAATAGCTAGGGTTAGTTAGTAAGTGGCAAATTTAGACCAATTGACTTAGTTGGACCTAGTATTGACCAGTAAACCTTAGACATGACCTAGAAACCTCGTTTTAAAATTGTTAAGCATGTTATTCTTTTAATTCATTAATTAACATTGAATCTCCATAAATAGGTCATTGTGATTCCATTTTGGACCTCGATCCTCACACCTTGCTCAGGACCACAGGCGAGTACATTCTCTGACAGTTTTCATGGTTGATTACTTCTATAAATTGTAGTGTATTACATACTTGATTTCGACACTATGGATACACAGGTTAGCACCCTAGATCCCCATCATGAGGAGTCGTGATTGGAATCCATCGTGCTAGCTGGGGGATGGAGAACTATTAGTAGATTGTGTGATCATATCCAAACATTATATGTACCATAGCTCGCCCCACTTCTCACGTCGGGTGCAGCCTGACCACTTATATGCTCCATAGCTGTTATATATGATTAGCCTGACCATTATATGCACCATAGCTAACCATGCGGTTAGCCTGACCTAAAAGAATCATAGCTAATCATATATAACCAGCCTGATCCAGTCCCAAGCCGATCACATAATAAACTAATATTTCAAACACTTATCTAGATGTTTATTTTATTCTGATTCACTTGTTCTAGCATTCACTATTTATTGCTCATTGCTAGATGCTCTATTGTCTATTTCATTTCTCCAGTACTTCTCATTTTTAGCATTTATTTCCATCTTGTATCTCTTACACTGTTTATAGATTTTTGTCAATTTAAATGAAACTGCTGTTAGTGCTTGTGCTTCGCTCCAATCCTGACTGGATAACAACATTTTCAGAGAACCTGGAGGACTTTTGCCCTACTCATTACGGTCCAGGAATAGAGGAGGATTTCACCCCAGAAATCCCAGAGGAGGTGCCTATCCTAGAGGAGAACTTACCAGCCTGTCCTTAGATTACTTTTCAACATTTTTGTTTTAGACTGAGACTGAGATGTATTTATTTTATTTGTGACTTTGTGAGGTCATTTAGACCCCGGTTTTGAGTTGGACTTATTGTGGTTGGTTTTATTTAGAACTCTTTTCAATTCTCATCGTGCCATTATGTTATAGTTGTGATTGAGTATAATATAGCATTGTGGTTTATTTATCATTGTCCTCCGTATGGAGTTGAGACTATTGACAGGATATACTATGTTTGTGACCTAGACAGCGTTCTACCGCCGATACTGCGGCGTAGGCTGGACGTACCCACGACTCATGCCCAAATTTCGGGTGCGGGTCGTGACATCTCCTCAAGAAGAAGTTCTATTCAGAGGTAGCCCAGGGGATTCTAGTGGGACAGTTTCATAGCTTGGTGTAGGATAACCTATCTGTAGATGAGTACACTACAGAGTTCAACAGATTGAGCTGCTTCGAAAAGTACATAGTCAGGGACCCTGTGGACCGAGCTTGCAGATTCAAAAAGGGGCTTAGCCAAGGAGATACAAATGCATATTACTACGAGCTGAGATACAACTTTTGCTAATCTTGTGGCCGTAACTCAAGTAGAAAAGGAAGACTTCAACCTCAGGCCCAAGAGGGACTGAGATGCTTTTGGTGGTGGTAGCAGTGTGAGACCGGTAAAGCATCCCCAAGTTCAGCAGCGAACTTTCTAGTATCACCAATAGCAACAACATCATGCACATGTTCGAGCCCTCGTCCAGCAGGTGTAGCAGCAACCACACAGACAGACACAATATGCCGTTCATTGTGTATTCTGTGGAAAGCTATGACACACCCGAGATATCTGTATAAAGAGGTTTATACCTATTATGTGGTTCATCTACATATCAGTTGAGGGATTGTCTTTTGGCTCAGGGTCATCCAGCTCACGGTGGAGCACCTTCTCAGAGAGGACCAGCTAGAGCACCTGTGGCACCGCAGCAGAGGGGACCTCTATTTTTGACCCAGCAGCAGTATTTTATTCAGCACCAGCAGAGGGGTATAGCTTAGTGTATGGCATTCGCTATGACGGTCGAGGAGACTGAGACTACTAGCGATATTATTGTAGGTTCTGTTCTTCTTGACTCTATTCCAGCTTTAGTATTATTTGATTCTAGAACTACTCGTAGTTTTGTATCTGTATTTTTTTTGCTTAAGCATCATCTAGTAGCTGTCACCACCACATTTCCAGATTAGGGCATTTGTGTAAACTCACTATTTTGAATAATTATGTGTTTAATTAATCTGCTGAGTTTTTTAAAACTATTTATATGTTGTTGGTTGTGTTGGTTTAGGTCAAACCCTAGAAGTCAGTATGGCTAACCCTAGTTGAAAATCCAATTCTAGTGAAACCCTAGAATTCAAACTTTAGGTTTGGACCTCAAACCCTAAAATGACTAAACCCTAGTTAATTAGGTTCTTCATGACCTAGCTGGGGGGGGGGGGTTTAACCTAATCCTATGCAATTAAAATCCTAACCTAGTTTTAATATAAAAGGGAACCCTCTTTTCCTTCATGAAGAAAGAAAACCCTAGCCTCCACTAGAGAAAACCATTTCCCCCACCACAAATTCGGAATCCAGACCTAGGAGATCCCCCTTCCTCCTCCAACAAAGGGAAAACAAGGATCTGGGGTCAAGAAGCCTTGGAGAAGGAGAACCTCCATTGAAGAAACCATCTCCCCTAGGTAAGATCGGAATTTTTAATTCTTTTAACCTCTGATTTCTGTTGTGGTGCCATTAGGAAACCCCCTATGGTGTAGATCTCGAATCCTAGGGATCCTACTTAAAGCCCTAGAAGAAGTTAGGGTTTTGGGTGACCTACGTTTAGTTTTCCCCAATTTTCGTGGACCCAAACCCTAAGGGTTTACATGTAGACAGATTTCATCGCATATACTTCAAGTTGAACTCGATTTTAGGGTTTTGATTTGAGGAATTTGGGTTCTTATATAAAACCATTTTTCTGTACTTCTTGTGTTTGATGAAATGTTTCTTAGGGTCTTGCCTATCCTTGTATTTTAATTTCTACATATTTTGATATACCTATCTATGTATATATATATTTCTTGTGTAAACAGGTTGTGCACAGTCGGGTCTGGTGATTACCTGTGTGCAGTGTGTATTGGGGGTCCTGATAGTCAGGTTTTGGGGGATATACCTGTGTGTGCACAGTCGGGTTTGGGAAAAAACTGTGCAGTTTAGTTACCAGTGTGTTTCTCAGTGATTAGTTCTAGGGTGTTGCCTGTGTGTCAGTTATGACCTATGTGTGTGAGTCTCTGTGATAGTGTGTAGCAGTTTTGTGAGTGTGTCCTTGTGTATCAGTGTAGGTTTATATCAGTGGGATTTGGGGGTTCCACTACAGTGAGTTGGAATTAAATATAGGGAGTTCTGTGTCCAGCAGAGGTAATGTATACCAGTATCAGTAATCTGTATCTGTGTGAGTGCAGTGTGCAGATTATGCTGTGTATGTGTGTGTGTGAATACAGTATGTGTATTGGAGTGTAGAGTCAGGCCAGGATTTTTATGTATCAGTAATTTTCAGAGTGTGTGTGTAGAATTTTTATGTCACTGTATATGAGGACCCATGTGTGTGTGTGTGATGTTCAGTGAAGAGTTTATATACATGTGTCTATGAGTGTCAGGTATCAGTGAGTTTTACTGAGAGAACCTACGTCTGTGCACATGTGTGTGTGAGGAATTCTCATCTCAGTAATTTCTGTGAGTAAGTATATATATCAGTAGCAGTTGCAGTGAAGATTAGGTTCCTCACTTAGTAGTATATTTGTCAAGTTCATAGGTTAGTCTCAGTTTGACATGGTGGGTTAGTGACTGTTATGTTAGTCTCAGTTTTGATACTGTATAGTAGTGTGGGTAGGTATGTGCAGTGTACAGAGTTGAGTCTTATGTGTCTGTGCAAGGGAATTAGTGTGTGTAGGTGTGTTAGGGCTTGTGCAGTTGTGTGAGTGATGTTTAGCAGTGCAGTAGCTGTCCAGGGGCTGTGTCCACATGTGTATGTATGAGTAGTGTGTTTGTGTATCAGTTGACTGTGTGAAAATTGTCTGTGAGTGCATACATGTATCTAGGAATGGAGAAGAAATGAGGATTGAAGGCATGTGAACTTCTGAACTCGAAATTGAGTTGAGTACTGATACCAAGTGAGGTATCAGTCCTAATCCCAGTTTTAGATCAGTGGGGGGGGAGTAATTCCAGTGGGGTATTGGAGATGCAATGGGTTTTAGATAGCAAAGTATAAGGGGAACACTGACATTTGATATCAGTAGAGTACCTGAGAGTGTGTATCTGTGCATAATGTATGAGTGTGAGTGAATACCTGTAAATTTGTGTAGCTTAGAGTGTATCAATGTGACTATGAGTGTGTTGTGCTGTGTACCTGACACTGTGTGTAGCTGTGTGTTCCCAGTGTATGTGTATCAGTTGGGTGAGTGTCTGTGTGTATGAGTGTGAGAACTTAAGAAAATAGTGTGCCTGTGTGAATGTATAAATTGTGGGTTAGAGCTGTGTGTTCCTATCAGTGGGTGTGTGAGTATCAGTGACTGTGAGAGTGAGCATTGAGTGTTGTGAGTGTCACAGTGGCTGAGTGTATCAAGTGTATCAGTGAACAATGTTGAGTTCAGCCTATGAGAGTGTAACCCTATGTGAATTCCTATATGTGTTTGTGAGTAGTTCAGTGAGTTAGGGGCTGTGTAGTGTAGGTTCTGAGTGTATCAGTAGGACATTGTATTTGGACTGTGTGTGTGTACAGAGTTTTGGGTATCAGTGAGTGTTCCTATGAGAAATTTAGTGTATCCAGTGTGTGTGCAGATTTCTGTGTGTGCCATAAAACCTAGTGTAGCTGAGTGTGTATCCCTGTATGTGAGAACCTGTGTGCCTGTGTGTTTAGGTATTAGGTGTTACTCTTCAGTCAACTAATAGTGTACAGTACAGGGTTGGGAACTCAAGTAGCAGTTAAGGTAATATATAAGTATGTCTATGACAGTTAAGACATAAGTGTTAGTTATTATAGACCAATATGTATAGAGTATCATATTACTTATATTATTTTCATTAGTTAGTGACCTTATAGACTAATTAACTAGTTTTGGACCAAAACCTTAGTGTGGACCTAGTTTATCTAGGATAACCTAGTACTGAACAGTAAACCACAGAATTGACCTAGAAGCCTCATTTTTCTTAATAAGTTAACATGTTATTTCCTTTAAATTCAGTACCTGACATTTATACTCCGCAAATAGGTCATTGTGATCCCACTTTGGACATCAATCCTCACACCTTGCTCAGGACCACAGGCGAGTACATTCTCTGACAGTTTTTATTGTTGATTATCTCTATAATTCAGTTGTATTACATACTTGATTCCGACACTATGGATACACGGGTTAGCACTCTAGATCCCCATCATGAGGAGTCGTGATGGAATCCATCGTGCTAGCTGGGGGATGGGGAACTATTAGTAGATTATGTGATCATATCCAAATATTTACATGCATCATAGCTCACCCTACTTCTCACGTTGGGTGCGGCCTGACCATTTACATGCTTCATAGCTGTTATATATGATTAGCCTGACCACTACATGCATCATATTTAACCATATGGTTAGCCTGACCTACATGAATCATAGTTAATCATATATAACCAGCCTGATCTAGTCCCAAGCCGATCACATAATATACTGATAATTCAAACACTTAGCTAGATGTCTATTTTTTATTTCAGATTCACTTGTTCTAGCATTCACTGTTTATTGTTCATTGCTAGATGCTCTATTGCCTATTTCATTTCTCCAGTACTTTACATTTCCAGCATTTATTCTCATCTTGTATTTCTTACACTGTTTATAGTTTTTGTCAATTTAATGAAACTGCTGTTAGTGCTTGTGCTTCACTCCAATCCTGACTGGATAACATTTTTTAGAGGACCTGGAGAACTATTGCCCCACTCATTACGGCCCAGGATTAGAGGGAGATTTTACTTTGAAAATCCCAGAGGAGTTGCCTATCCTAGAGGAGATCTTACCTGCCAATACTTAGATTACTTTTTCTATATTTATTGATTCAGACTGAGACTGAGTTGTAATCACTTTTGTGATTGGTTTATAAAGAACTCTTTTCCATTCTCATCGTGCCCATTATTTCTTATAGCTTGTGATTGAGTATATTTATAGAACTGTGGATTATTTATCATTGTCCTCCGTACGGAGTTGGGACTATTGACAGGATATATATTATGTTAAGACCTAGACAGCGTTCTACCGCCGATGCTGCGGCGTAGGCTGGACGTACCCACGACTCATGCCCAAATTTCGGGTGTGGATCGTGACACATTTTAGTGGTGGCCCATGCAGGTCGAGTCCTAGATTCGCATTAGAGCGATATCGTAGTGGTGCTCGCTTATAGTATTACTACGAGCCTGTTTTAGGAAATAGGAATTAGGCCGAGGATATGCTCAATCACCATTTAGGAATTTCTGATTCTTATAATAATTTTTCCTTTAGAAATTACTGTCCTTCCTTGATGATATCGTATCTATTACCTTAATCGATTCCTTTCGTGCTGTCCTCAGGATGCCGTCGAGGACCAGATCGCAGGATCAGCAGCAGCCTCCGAGGCAGATCCAACAGGCTTGTCACTTCTGTAAGAAGCCAGGTCACCTTTGGAAGAGCTGTAGGAATAGGCGAGGACTTTGTTTATACTGTGGCACTGCGGGACATCAAGTGAGGGGTTGTCTTCGAGCTCCTTATCTTCCCGACCAGTGCGCAGATCCAAATCAAAGAAGTCCAGTTAAGCCACATGTGGGACCGCAGATGGCTCATCATCAGTAGCACCAGACACCAGTTCGAGGACACATCCAGCAGCAACAGCCACAGAGACAGACTTGGCCAACTATCCAGTTTGTGTATTGCAGGAAGATGGGACATACCAGAGACATCTGCAGGAAGAGGTTGGGCACATGTCTTTCCTGCGGATCGATAACACATCAGCTGAGGGATTGCCCTACCATACAGACTTGTCCAGGTCAGGGTGGAGCAGCCGCCCAGAGAGGACCAGACAGGGTACCTGCCGTACCAGGAGGCCAACAACAGAGAGGACCTCCACTTCCACCGCAGCAGCAGATGTTTGCTCAGCACCGGCAGCAAAGAGGTGCACCCCAGGGGTGAGCATACGCCATAGCAGTCGAGGAGGTCGAACCAGCAGGAGACTTGATCACAGGTTCAGTTCTTCTCGATTGTATTTCCGTATTTACCTTATTCGACTCTGGCGCTTCCCATAGTCTTATGTCTGTATCTTGCACTTCGACATCATTTAGAGACAGAACCATTAGCTAGGACTTGCAAGATCACGACTGGTGGAGGTATTATCCTAGTCCGTGATCACTGCAATGACCAAAAGGTGTCAGTAGGAGGCCAAGAGTTGAGCGTGAGCTTACTCGTCGTGCCACTTTCGGGGTACGATATTGCACTCGGAATGGACTGGTTGAGGGCATCATGCTACCATAGATTGTTATAGAGGCAGAGTATTATTTCGACCACCAGGAGATTCGGAGTTCGAGGTCGCCAGAGGAGCAGCGGAGCAGAGCAGGATGCTCAATCACAATTATTGAGAGATTCCTGGGACGACCCTTGAGAATCTTATTATGAATTCCAATTTAATTTCTTTCCCCTTGTTTTTGTTTGTTCTCGCTTGTTGATATTGAGTTTGATTCTTGTTGATCAGTTGTTAAATTTCTGGTATCGTTGTTGAGTAGATTTTTATATCAAGATAAATTTTACGGGCTAAAATTTACGGTATCATCTGATGACATATATTGATGAGGACAGTGAGAAAGGTTAAACGTCTACTTTGGTTATGGAACCTAGAGTTTATCGCAGCCATACTAGTTGTCGTGACGAGAATGTAGGAACCTGACTAGGATGTACATATTATAGTTATGAAACATAGAGTCTCTCGCAGCCATACCGGTTGGCGTAGCGAGGATTCTAGATGACATGATTATAGGGTTGCATACCTTAGTTACGGAACCTGTCGTTTATCGCACCTATGCTTACTAGCGTGGCGAGGATTCTGAGTGTCATGATTTCAGACAGACGTGTATGATCATCAGGTTGTATCTTAAATTGGTTCTTAAAATATCATCTCAATACTTACCTATTTCTGTTATTCTAGGACTTTGTTCCATCGCTTCTTTTCTTTACTAGCAGTAAAGATACCTTCAGTCCTTGATCTAGTTCCTTTTTGAGCTTATTTTTCTTTGAGAATTCCTTGTTAGTATGATAATTAGTGACTTACAATTTTGTTTGTGTCTTGTATTAGTGTTGACTGAAGTGTGACTTGTGAGTTTGTAAGTGGTTCTTAGTTGGGCATGGGAGCAGTAGGCATTAATCTAGAGATACCCATAGCATAGTACCTTGTAGCAATAGTTCTATGATAGGTGTTATTATAGTCAATATTGGTACTACAGGTAGAAAAAGGAGTAAGAGTATCAATGATGGTTCCAAGAGTAAGTGTCAGAATCAGCATGCCAGTCCTGGGTAGTCATTAAAATTATGTAATTGGATGATCTATGTAAACAATTAAGTATCAAAGAATTGTGTTAAAGATTAATGGAGCATGATGTTCAGTTTGGTGATTGATACTGGGTGTATCAAGAGTAAAGAAATGTATATGCATAAAGGGTTTTAATGAGATGCCATGAGTAGAGAAATATCAAGATTGGTAATGAAAGTTATGAAATGTATCACATATTAGTTTAACAGGCTGTAAAAGGTTTAAGAGATATGCTTATACATCAATCGAGATATGGAACCATATGTCTGTCCTTGAGATTGAAGTAAAGCATGGGTATTATAGAAATTGCAAGAGATCTTAAGTTCTAGTCAATGTGACAAGATGATCTAATGATGAAGCTAGTGTTACCATACCAATAGTGCTAGTGATTCTATATCAAGGATTATTGAGAATGGTGCTAATAACAGTAAGTACTACGTGTGATGATAGTTAGAAGGGTGTATTAACTAATATAGATAGAAAATCATTGAAGAAAATATATGTGATGATAACTTTGATCATTGGAGGTAATAGTACAAGCGATTCGGGCAGTACAATTTTAATACACAGTAGTAGACAATAGATGTATTGAGTGCACCTCGAGTACTAGAGACTGTGAGCACTTATACGTATATTTGTGGATTTATAAAATTAAAGAGTGGAAATGAATTTTAACTTTGAGAATTATTGAGGAGTTGAGATTATGTCATTAAATTTTTGAGGGTTCAAATTTTGATTCCATAAACATGGTTAAGGCTACAAAGATTTTAGAAGTGATTAAAATTTTATTTCGATATTGAGTATCTGACTTTGAGGAGGTATATGCAAATTATTTTTAAGTTGATCGAGAAGTTAAACCTTGACGATTATTTTGAGGATTAATTTTATGGTAGATGAGAAATATGAATATTAAATATAGGAGTAGATGATATACAGGTGTAAGGATCTGATGACTTGAGCATGATTGAGATGGCACCGCAGACTGACTTGGGTGTCCATCTAGAGTTGTGTTGGGAAGAGCAGTACTTAGTATGGTGTTACACTTGGTGTGCACTGGAGTGATGGGAACAATAGTATGGACAATTGTAGTAGGAACGAGAACTGACAGAGAATGTGGTACTAAAGAGATAGGGGTATCAAACTTGGATGCATTATTGAACCATGGTTATATTAGAGAATCTTGGTATCAGATTTAAGTATTAATAAGCAGGTGTATGCAATGAGGATGTAATCATGGATGTTGTGGACTAAAGGTTAGTTGATAGGGATATCAAATTCCGAGTATAAATTTTTATTTTTAAATTCGTGGGAATTGTGAGGAAATGGAAACTGATTTTTATTTTTGAGGATAATTCAGGAATATAGTAATTTCGGAAATTTTTGAAAATTGTGAAACGACAAGGTGGATTATTTCAGGATTCTGTGGGTTGTTGAATTTTACTATTTATGGAAAATAATAATGTGTATGAGTAAATACTACTATGAGGACTTTAAATTTTGAGGACGAAATTTTTAAGGAGGGTAGACTTGTCACCACCACATTTCCAGATTAGGGCATTTTTGTAAACTCACTATTTTGAATAATTATGTGTTTAATTAATCTGCTGAGTTTTTTAAAACTATTTATATGTTGTTGGTTGTGTTGGTTTAGGTCAAACCCTAGAAGTCAGTATGGCTAACCCTAGTTGAAAACCCAATTCTAGTGAAACCCTAGAATTCAAACTTTAGGTTTGGACCTCAAACCCTAAAATGACTAAACCCTAGTTAATTAGGTTCTTCATGACCTAGCTGGGGGAGGGGTTTAACCTAATCCTATGCAATTGAAACCCTAACCTAGTTTTAATATAAAAGGGAACCCTCTTTTCCTTCATGAAGAAAGAAAACCCTAGCCTCCACTAGAGAAAACCATTTCCCCCACCACAAATTCGGAATCCAGACCTAGGAGATCCCCCTTCCTCCTCCAACAAAGGGAAAACAAGGATCTGGGGTCAAGAAGCCTTGGAGAAGGAGAACCTCCAATGAAGAAACCATCTCCCCTAGGTAAGATCCGAATTTTTAATTCTTTTAACCTCTGATTTCTGTTGTGGTGCCATTAAGAAACCCCCTATGGTGTAGATCTCGAATCCTAGGGATCCTACTTAAAGCCCTAGGAGAAGTTAGGGTTTTGGGTGACCTACGTTTAGTTTTCCCCAATTTTCGTGGACCCTAACCCTAAGGGTTTACATGTAGACAGATTTTATCGCATATACTTCAAGTTGAACTCGATTTTAGGGTTTTGATTTGAGGAATTTGGGTTCTTATGTAAAACTATTTTTCTGTACTTCTTGTGTTTGATGAAATATTTCTTAGGGTCTTGCCTATCCTTGTATTTTAATTTCTACATATTTTGATATACCTATCTATGTATATATATATTTCTTGTGTAAACAGGTTGTGCACAGTCGGGTCTGGTGATTACCTGTGTACAGTGTGTATTGGGGGTCCTGATAGTCGGGTTTTGGGGGATATACCTGTGTGTGCACAGTCGGGTTTGGGAAGAAACTGTGCAGTTTAGTTACCAGTGTGTTTCTCAGTGATTAGTTCTAGGGTGTTGCCTGTGTGTCAGTTATGACCTATGTGTGTGAGTCTCTGTGATAGTATGTAGCAGTTTTGTGAGTGTGTCCTTGTGTATCAGTGTAGGTTTATATTAGTGGGATTTGGGGGTTCCACTACAGTGAGTTGGTATTAAATATAGGGAGTTCTGTGTCCAGCAGAGGTAATATATACCAGTATCAGTAATCTATATCTGTGTGAGTGCAGTATGCAGATTATGCTGTATATGTGTGTGTGTGAATGCAGTATGTGCATTAGAGTGTAGAGTCAGGCCAGGATTTTTATGTATCAGTAATTTTTAGAGTGTGTGTGTAGGATTTTTATGTCACTGTATATGAGGACCCATGTGTGTGTGTATGATGTTCAGTGAAGAGTTCATATACATGTGTCTATGAGTGTCAGGTATCAGTGAGTTTCACTGAGAGAACCTATGTCTGTGCACATGTGTGTGTGAGGAATTCTCATCTCAGTAATTTCTGTGAGTAAGTATATATATCAGTAGCAGTTGCAGTGAAGATTGGGTTCCTCACTTAGTAGTATATTTGTCAAGTTCATAGGTTAGTCTCAGTTTGACATGGTGGGTTAGTGACTGTTATGTTAGTCTTAGTTTTGATACTGTGTAGTAGTGTGGGTAGGTATGTGCATTGTACAGAGTTGAGTCCTATGTGTCTGTGCAAGGGAATTAGTGTGTGTAGGTGTGTTAGGGCTTGTGCAGTTGTGTGAGTGATGTTTAGCAGTGCAGTAGCTGTCCAGGGGCTGTGTCCACATGTGTATGTATGTGTAGTGTGTTTGTGTATCAGTTGACTGTGTGAAAATTGTCTGTGAGTGCATACATGTATCCAAGAATGGAGAAGAAATAAGGATTGAAGGCATGTGAACTTCTGAACTCGAAATTGAGTTGAGTACTGATACCAAGTGAGGTATCAGTCCTAATACCAATTTTAGATCAGTGGGGGGGGGAGTAATTCCAGTGGGGTATTGGATATGCAATGGGTTTTAGATAGCAAAGTATAGGGGGTACACTGACATTTGATATCAGTAGAGTACCTGAGAGTGTGTATCTGTGTATAATGTGTGAGTGTGAGTGAATACCTGTAAATTTGTGTAGCTTAGAGTGTATCAATGTGACTATGAGTGTGTTGTGCTGTATACCTGACACTGTGTATAGCTGTGTGTTCCCAGTGTATGTGTATCAGTTGGGTGAGTGTCTGTGTATATGAGTGTAAGAACTTAAGAAAACAGTGTGCCTGTGTGAATGTGTAAATTGTGGGTTAGAGCTGTGTGTTTCTATCAGTGGGTGTATGAGTATCAGTGACTGTGAGAGTGAGAAGTGAGTGTTGTGAGTGTCACAGTGGCTGAGTGTATCAAGTGTATCAGTGAACAATGTTGAGTTCAGCCTATGAGAGTGTAACCCTATGTGAATTCCTATATGTGTTTGTGAGTAGTTCAGTGATTTAGGGGCTGCGTAGTGTAGGTTCTGAGTGTATCATTAGGATATTGTATTTGCACTGTGTGTGTCTGCAGAGTTTTGGGTATCAGTGAGTGTTCCTATGAGAAATTCAGTGTATCCAGTGTGTGTGCAGATTTCTGTGTGTGCCATAAAACCTAGTGTAGCTGAGTGTGTATTCTTGTATGTGAGACCTGTGTGCCTATGTGTTTAGGTATTAGGTGTTACTCTTCAGTCAACTAATAGTGTACAGTACAGGGTTGGGAACTCAAGTAGCAGTTAAGGTAATATATAAGTATGTCTATGACAGTTAAGACATAAGTGTTAGTTATTATAGACCAATATGTATAGAGTATCATATTACTTATATTATTTTCATTAGTTAGTGACCTTATAGACTAATTAACTAGTTTTGGACCAAAACCTTAGTGTGGACCTAGTTTATCTAGGATAACCTAGTACTGAACAGTAAACCACAGAATTGACCTAGAAGCCTCATTTTTCTTAATCAGTTAACATGTTATTTCCTTTAAATTCAGTACCTGATATTTATACTCCGCAAATAGGTCATTGTGATCCCACTTTGGACATCAATCCTCACACCTTGCTCAGGACCACAGGCGAGTACATTCTCTGACAGTTTTCATTGTTGATTATCTCTATAATTCATTTGTATTACATACTTGATTCCGACACTATGGATACACGGGTTAGCACTCTAGATCCCCATCATGAGGAGTCATGATTGGAATCCATCGTGCTAGCTGGGGGATGGGGAACTATTAGTAGATTATGTGAATATATCCAAATATTTACATGCATCATAGCTCACCCCACTTCTCACATCGGGTGCGGCCTGACCATTTACATGCTTCATAGCTGTTATATATGATTAGCCTGACCACTAAATGCATCATAATTAACCATATGGTTAGCCTGACCTACATGAATCATAGTTAATCATATATAACCAGCCTGATCTAGTCCCAAGCCGATCACATAATATACTGATAATTCAAACACTTAGCTAGATGTCTATTCTTTATTTCAGATTCACTTGTTCTAGCATTCACTGTTTATTGTTCATTGCTAGATGCTCTATTGCCTATTTCATTTCTCCAGTACTTTACATTTCCAGCATTTATTCTCATCTTGTATTTCTTACACTGTTTATAGTTTTTGTCAATTTAATGAAACTGTTGTTAGTGCTTGTGCTTCGCTCCAATCCTGACTGGATAACATTTTTCAGAGGACCTGGAGAACTATTACCCCACTCATTACGGCCCAGGATTACAGGGAGATTTCACTCCGGAAATCCCAGAGGAGTTTCCTATCCTAG
Organism: Iris macrosiphon; assembly: GCA_036927795.1. Classification (NCBI taxonomy): domain Eukaryota; kingdom Viridiplantae; phylum Streptophyta; class Magnoliopsida; order Asparagales; family Iridaceae; genus Iris; species Iris macrosiphon. The sequence goes on from JAYESA010000008.1 coordinate 61,278,141, forward strand.
AGGAGATCTTACCTGCCAATACTTAGATTACTTTTTCTATATTTATTGATTCAGACTGAGACTGAGTTGTTATTATTTTGTGACTTTGTGAGGTCATCTAGACCCAGGACTTGTGTTGCACTTTTGTGATTGGTTTATAAAGAACTCTTTTCCATTCTCATCGTGCCCATTATTTCTTATAGCTTGTGATTGAGTATATTTATAGAACTGTGGATTATTTATCATTGTCCTCCGTACGGAGTTGAGACTATTGACAGGATATATATTATGTTGAGACCTAGACAGCGTTCTACCGTCGATGCTGCGGCGTAGGCTGGACGTACCCATGACTCATGCCCAAATTTCGGGTGCGGGTCATGACAGTAGCAGAACCTTTGGGCAGGACTTGCAAGATCACGACTGGAGGAGGCATTATCTTAGTCAGTGATGTTTGCAAGGGACGAAGAGTTTTCTTGGGAGGCTAGGATTTGAGTGCGTGCTTACTAGTAATGCCACTTTCGAGCTACGATATTGTACTCGGGATGGAATGATTGAGTATGTATTTTTCTAGTATAGATTGTCACGAAGGTTGAGTATTGTTTCGTCCACCAGGAGAGCCAGAGTTTTTGTTTGCTAAAGGAGAAGTGGAGCAGGCTGAGAGCATCATCTGTGGAGCTATGATAGAGGAAAAAAAGTTGCCTCATCCCCTTATAGTAGAGTTTTTAGATATATTTTCAGAGGAGTTACCAGGGTTGCCACCAGATAAGGATGTTGAGTTCTCTATAGACTTGGTGCCACGAGTAGAGCTAGTATCACAACATATCTGTAGGATCAACAATAGTGAGATGGCAGAGCTGAAGAAGCAGGTAGATAAGTTGTAGGATAAGGGGTTTATCAGATCTAGTTTATCGCCTTGGGGAGCTCCGGTATTATTTGTGTCACTACCGTATTTTCTAGAAAAGGGTATTTTGGTCATTTTATAATTAATTAAATATTGTGCATGTTAAATATTTATTTATTGTATTATTTATTTATTATTAGCATGATAGATTTATTTATTTTGGACTTGTGTTAGTGGACCTAACTAGTTTAGTTTAGACTCATGGACCAACATGTATTAATTGTTAGAATTGAGCCCAACTAGAAAGCCCATTAATTAGGAGGATGATTAAATTAATTAAACAATTGGACTAGAAGCTTCCCTCCTTAATTAATTTCTTCATGAGAGGCCCCAAGGGGTATTTTAGACTTTACATAGTAGCTTGAGGGAGGGGGCAAGTGAGGCCTATATAAAGGGGATGAAAACTTTCTCTCTCTTCATTTTTTATTCCAAATCTAGATCTAGAATTTCCCTCAACCAAATTCCACCAAATCCCTACCAAATTTTCACCCAATTACTTCTTAAATCACCATTGGAGACTAGAAGAGCAAAGATCTAGAAGGAGGAAGCAAGGATCTACAAAGAGGAGCAAGGATCTACAAGTTGGAGGCCAATTTCACCAATTTTGGAGGTTTCATTAAGAATCCATCTCCCAATATGTATAATTCAGTTTTTTCCTTAAAATAGCTTCTAAATCTGAGATTTAATCATGAATAATCAACCCATATGTATGTACTACCCATAGGATTTGGTTTTATGTTCATAGGAGACCTATGGAGAAAGTTGTGGTGCTTTTTGTGTCAATTTTGGGATAATTCTGAAAATGACTTTTGTTGTGTGTGTCAATTGATCCTATAGATCAATTTGGCATATGTTTATGTGTTTGGGGCTAGTGTCGTGTCCATAATTGGGTACATGTAGGTCGTATCCCAACAATTTGGTGATACGTGTTGTTTTGGGGGGTTTTCCTCCGATACGGGACTTTGTACATGTCGTATTTTGACACGGACACATAGATCTACATTTGACACTTTGTTTTGTTCATAAATATTATATGTGATTTGTTTGTGTCCTTCGGGATGCAATTGGATGTGTGGCAGACTCGTGTCGCATGCGTATCCTAGATCTAGTGGGATACAGTGTGATACTCTCCAATTGTTGTGTGTTTATGTGTAGATCTAATTAATTGTGCTTTAATTCTTGAATTATAATTGTGTATGTATCTATATATATTATATATATATTATGTATATTTATTATAGTGTTTATTGTATCATAGATCTATGTATTATATATGTATTAATAGAATATATATTATGTAGCTTTCTTCTACATACATTAATATATATGTTATAATATATGTTAGGGATGTAAATATATGTATATATTTTATATAATATATGTGTATGTTTAATTAACTAGTTAGATTATTTATAGTTATTATATGATTATTTATATATATATATATATATATGTATGTAGATATATATTTATAAGTGGTAGCATATATATATATAATATAGTAGATATATTTATATGTGGTTATATATATATATAGTTATATTATATATTGTTATGTATTTATATTATTGTATGATTATATATATGTATACATATATGTATAGTTATATATACATATTACTATATGTGTGTGTGTATGTTACTATGTGGTATCTTATACAATTTACTATGTGTAAGTGTATGTATAGTTATATATAGTTTTATATGTTTATTGTATAAATATATTTTGTGGGTTATATATATGTATTTAAATATATATTATATAAATATATATGGTGGATTATATATATGTATTTATATATATATTGTATATATATATATATACATATATTTTCAGCGACAACAGTGAGCCAGAAGTGTCGCAACAGCAGCAACAAATGCAAATAATAGCAGCTTTTCAGCGACAGCAGTCAGCGACAGTTGCAGAAAACTGTTGCTGAAACAACAGTGTATCAGCAGAGTATCAGAAGCTTCAGCGACAGTTTTTAGTGACAGTGCAGGAAACTGTCACAAAAACTGCAGTGTATCTATATACACAGCAGCTTTCTGTGACAGTGGACAGGGTATTTAGCGACAGTTTGACAGTTTTTAATATATTAGATATTAATAAATATATAGATATATATGTATATATATATATATGATAATTAATATATATATAAATATGTTCATAATTGCTATTTGTATTATAGTATACTATATATGTATATATTTAGTTGTAGCATATAAATTTATTAGAATAATTAGTATACTTTAGTTATCAATTGTTATGAGTATTTTTTATATATTATATATTTGTAGGTATGTATGTACGTATATATATATTAATAGTTAGTGTGTAGTTGGTAGTTAGTATTATTCTATTAGTACATACTAGAGTTATATTGGATTGATATATGTAATTATTGATGGGTAGTTAGTATATATATGAGATTTTGGCAATTATCTTGAGATATCAAGGTAAGTATCAAGATATACCAAGGTATGAGTAGTAGGTATTGGCATAAGTAATAGGATAGTTGTAAACTAATTATGGGTTGGTATTAAGGTGACTAAAATAAGGTATATAGAATTATATAAATATTAAATGCATAGTAGTTTATAATTATTGTTGGGTAGTTAGTATAAATAAGGTTTTGAATTTACCTTGAGATGCCAAGGTAAGTATCAAGGTATTGGAGGATAATCAAGGTATTGGGTTTGGATACCAAGATAGAGGTTTAGTATTAAGATACCAAGTTGGTTCGAAACCAAGGTATCCATTTAGCATTTGTAATTAGAATTTTATATATATAATATTGTTTGATATGTACATATGTGTTATATTTATCCCTTGTTTGCGTATCCTGAGATACGGTATCTTAGTATCCTAAGATTTAGTTTGTATGGCCTAGATTTATAGTGTATGAGCCCAATATCTTTGAGTTAGACTCATGCAACCTAGAAATAGGTAGTTGACCATAATTTGACTATAGTTGACCATAGTTGACTTTGAGTTGACCTAGTTTGACTTTTGACTTAGAAATGACTTTATGACCTAGAAAGTTGACTAGTTTAATTTATTTCTCTTCCCAAAAACTTGTATTAATACAATATTTCATATATAGGTCTGTGACACCAGTTCGGACATCATTTTTTCATTATTTGCTCTGGACCATAGACGAGTACATTCTCTGATAGTTTTTATTATTTGATTACCACTATAATTCAAGTATTTAGAAATGTTACTTATGATTCTTGACACGATGGTACACGGATTGGTATTGTTATTGGATCGTTAGTCATGGGATGTTACCTTGATTATGGAGATGATATCGGATACTGTCCTTGTTGGTATTGGATAACATTAAATATTGTAGATTAAACATTGGATACATTGGCTAGTGACGTGTCATGATTCGATCCATCATATCAGTCGGGGCGGGGGAAATACCAATTAAATATGTGATCAAAAAACTATCGGCTAGTAGTGTAATCATTGGCTACTAACTAACCATGCAATTCACGTATGGTTGAGTTAGCTCCTTAGTGTAATTATTGAATCTCCCAGGCCGATCACATATTTAGTTAGTATCTCAAATCACATAGTTATTGTAGATTCCATTATTCAGTTCATTGATTACCTTGTTCTATTCTGACATTATAGTTTATTCCTTTATTCTTGTACCCATTGATTATATTCTGTTGTTAGTATTGCCTATTCTCTCATTGTTCTTGATTATCAGTTATATCCTCATCGTAGATAGCATCTTCTATTCTACTGCTTTATAGTTTTTGTCAATTAATTGGAACTGCTATTGGGTTGTACTTCGCTCCATTCCTGACTGGAAAACATTTTTCAGAGGATCCGGGAGATTGGTGTCCGACATACTACGGACCTCAGCCTATAGATGGTGCAGATTTGGACCCACTAGTTCTGGAGTGACTGTCGAGAGATTTAGCCGGATTCACTAGTTAGCATAGTTAGTTCTCTTTAGCATTTTGGTACCGGATTTGTTTCCGGCATATATTTGTGTTTGGATATCATTTCTATTTGTTGTTGTTATATTTTTAACTGCTTAGTTATGTTAGACTTCTGTGATATCTTCTCGTGCCATAGAAATGTGATTGAGTATTGTGTTGAATTAAGTTGATTACTCTCTTCTTGGAGTTGAGATATTATTGGAGGTTTATGCTTTATAGTGAGATAATTAGATAGTATAGTTGACCAAGACAGCGTTCTACCGCCGATGCTGCGGCGTAGGCTGGGCGTTGTTCCCGACTTGCATCCCTACACCGGGTGCGGGTCGTGACACATTTTTAGTGGTGGCCCATGCAGGTCAGGCTTCGCAATATTGCGATGTCGTGGTAGTGCGATGACTTAGTTGTACTACTGCGAGCCTGCGATAGGATATAGGACATAGGATACTAGGAAGAGAGAGGGGTACTCAATCACAACTAGGAATTCTAATCTGAATTGTATCGCTAATTTTGATTCCTTCTAAATACTTTTGTCCTTCCTTGATAATATCTTATCTTGTGTCGAATTGATCTCCTTTGTTTCGATCTGTCTTCAGGATGCCGCCGAAGACTAGATCCCATCGATCGGGAGCAGTTTCTGCGAGGTCTACCACCTCTCAATCTTCCACTCAGGCAGTAGGGTTTGTACCTCCTACGACATTAGTTCATGTAGGAGTCTCGGCTGCCTTCGGGGGTTCTCCTCCACCTGTTCCGAGGACTACTCCAGTTGCTTCGGAGGGACTTCCACCACCTCAATTTTCAGGAGATACCGTACCGATGGTTGCACTGTTTAGAGAGATGATGGAATTACAGAGGGCACAGATAGAAGCCCAGCACAGGCAGTCAGATTTGATGCGGCAGAGTATGGAAAACGTCCATCAGATAGCTATAACAGCAGTTCAGAAAGAGGCTCCTCCACAGCCACATGATATTCAGATCAAGCCAGGCAACATTCAAAATTTTAATAAGCTTGAGCCTCGAGTTTTCAAGGGTACAGAAGGTATAGTCTATGCTGACGATTGGCTTGAAGATATCGAGCAACTCATGAAGGTGTCCCATCTTGTTGAGGATCTGAAGGTTGAGGCGGTAGGACTTCAACTGTTCGACGTTGCCCGTACTTGGTTCAGGAATGAGCCAATTCTTACTGATGCGGGGCAGTCTTGGGAGATATTCAAGGATCTCTTTAAGAAGAAGTTCTTTGCTCGGACGGACAGATTAGAATTAGGAAGGCAGTTTGAGAGCCTTACACAAGGGAGCATGTCCGTAGATGAGTATGCCGCAGAGTTCGGGAGGCTGAGCCGATTTGCGGAATACTTAGTGAGAGAGCCAGAAGTTTGGGCTATCCGTTTCCGCGAGGGTCTGAATTGGAAAGTGAAGATTCTTATTCCGTCTTTCTACGAGACGTATTCTGAGATACTTTCGGAGGCACGCAAGGTCAAGCGGGAGTGGAACTTGAAGCCGAAGAGGGACCGTGATATGTTTGGGGGTGACAGTAGTAGTGCGGGACCGACAAAGAGGCCGCGGTTCCAGCAACAGCAGTTTCCAATACAATTTGGATCCTATCAGCAATAATATCATATGCCAGAACCTATTGTTACTCCAGTACAAGCTCTAGTACAACAGATACCACAGCAGCCTCAGAGACAGGTGCAACAAGCTCCTCAATGCACCTATTGCAAGAAGACTGGGCACACTTGGGAGATGTGTCAGAAGAGACTTGGAGCATGCTTACATTATGGATCAACGGAGCATATGGTAAAGGATTGTCTCTGGACAATTCAACGTCCAGGCCAGGATGCAGATCGAGGCCAGAGAGGTGGAGTTAGGCCACCTGTAGCACCACAGATTGCTCATCACCCGCAGAGGGAGCTACCTCGGCAGGGCGGAGCATTTGCGATGACGGTCGATGAGACCAATACTACAGGTGATGGGTTAGAGAGTCTGTTCTTTCTTTCTGTTCCTTTCATCTATTTTGATTGATTGATTCTTTAGTACCTTTTGGATGCTTGTGTTATATAGTTAGTGTAGATATAGAATACCCTGACAGAGACAACAGTAATAAGACAGAAGACAGGTGGAGACCATGACCATGCATGATATTCTTTGCATAGGACTGTTCTTAGTGAGATAAGACCTTATTAGACTATGATTGCTGGGGGTTTGACCTAGAAGGAGTACGATCACCTTTAAATTTCGAGGACGAAATTATTTTAAGGGGGATAGACTTGTCACTACCGTATTTTCTAGAAAAGGGTATTTTGGTCATTTTATAATTAATTAAATATTGTGCATGTTAAATATTTATTTATTGTATTATTTATTTATTATTAGCATGATAAATTTATTTATTTTGGACTTGTGTTAGTGGACCTAACTAGTTTAGTTTAGACTCATGGACCAACATGTATTAATTGTTAGAATTGAGCCCAACTAGAAAGCCCATTAATTAGGAGGAGGATTAAATTAATTAAACCATTGGACTAGAAGCTTCCCTCCTTAATTAATTTTTTTATGAGAGGCCCCAAGGGGTATTTTAGACTTTACATAGTAGCTTGAGGGAGGGGGCAAGTGAGGCCTATATAAAGGGGATGAAAACTTTCTCTCTCTTCATTTTTCATTCCAAATCTAGATCTAGAATTTCCCTCAACCAAATTCCACCAAATTCCTACCAAATTTTCACCCAATTACTTCTCAAATCACCATTGGATACTAGAAGAGCAAGGATCTAGAAGGAGGAAGCAAGGATCTACAAAGAGGAGCAAGGATCTACAAGTTGGAGGCCAATTTCACCAATTTTGGAGGTTTTATTGAGAATCCATCTCCCAATAGGTATAATTCAGTTTTTTCCCTTAAAATAGCTTCGAAATCTGAGATTTAATCATGAATAATCAACCCATATGTATGTACTACCCATAGGATTTGGTTTTGTGTTCATAGGAGACCTATGGAGAAAGTTATGGTACTTTTTGTGTCAATTTTGGGATAATTCCGAAAATGACTTTTGTTGTGTGTGTCAATTGATCCTATAGATCAATTTGGCATATATTTATGTGTTTGGAGCTAGTGTCGTGTCCATAATTGGGTACATGTAGGTCGTATCCCAATAATTTGGTGATACGTGTTGTTTTGGGGGGGTTTTCCTCCGACACGGGACTTTGTACATGTCGTATTTTGACACGGACACATAGATCTACATTTGACACTTTATTTTGTTCATAAATATTATATGTGATTTGTTTGTGTCCTTCGGGATGCAATTGGATGTGTGGTGGACTCGTGTCGCATGCGTATCCTAGATCTAGTGGGATACAGTGTGATACTCTCCAATTGTTGGGTATTTATGTGTAGATCTAATTAATTGTACTTTAATTCTTGAATTATAATTGTGTATGTATCTATATATATTATATATGTATTATGTATATTTATTATAGTGTTTATTGTATCATAGATCTATGTATTATATATGTATTAATAGAATATATATTATGTAGCTTTCTTCTACATACATTAATATATATGTTATAATATATGTTAGGGATGTAAATATATGTATATGTTTTATATAATATATGTGTATGTTTAATTAACTAGTTAGATTATTTATAGTTATTATATGATTATTTATATATATATATGTATGTAGATATATATTTATAAGTGGTAGCATATGTATATGTAATATAGTAGATATATTTATATGTGGTTATATATATATATAGTTATATTATATATTGTTATGTATTTATATTATTGTATGATTATATATATGTATACATATATGTATAGTTATATATACATATTACTATATGTGTGTGTGTATGTTACTATGTGGTATCTTATACAATTTACTATGTGTAAGTGTATGTATAGTTATATATAGTTTTATATGTTTATTGTATAAATATATTTTGTGGATTATATATATGTATTTAAATATATATTATATAAATATATATGGTGGGTTATATATATGTATTTATATATATATTGTATATATATATATACATATATTTTCAGCGACAGCAGTGAGCCAGAAGTGTCGCAACAGCAGCAACAAATGCAAATAATAGCAGCTTTTCAGCGACAGCAGTCAGCGACAGTTGCAGAAAACTGTCGCTGAAACAACAGTGTATCAGCAGAGTATCAGAAGCTTCAGCGACAGTTTTAGTGACAGTGCAGGAAACTGTCACAAAAACTGCAGTGTATCTATATACACAGCAGCTTTCTGTGACAGTGGACAGGGTATTTAGCGACAGTTTGACAGTTTTTAATATATTAGATATTAATAAATATATAGATATATATGTATATATATATGATAATTAATATATATATAAATATGTTCATAATTGCTATTTGTATTATAGTATACTATATATGTATATATTTAGTTGTAGCATATAAATTTATTAGAATAATTAGTATACTTTAGTTATCAATTGTTATGAGTATTTTTTATATATTATATATTTGTAGGTATGTATGTGCGTATATATGTATTAATAGTTAGTGTGTAGTTGGTAGTTAGTATTATTCTATTAGTACATACTAGAGTTATATTGGATTGATATATATAATTATTGATTGGTAGTTAGTATATATATGAGATTTTGGCAATTACCTTGAGATATCAAGGTAAGTATCAAGATATACCAAGGTATGAGTAGTAGGTATTGGCATAAGTAATAGGATAGTTGTAAACTAATTATGGGTTGGTATTAAGGTGACTAAAATAAGATATATAGAATTATATAAATATTAAATGCATAGTAGTTTATAATTATTTATGGGTAGTTAGTATAAATAAGGTTTTGAATTTACCTTGAGATGCCAAGGTAAGTATCAAGGTATTGGAGGATAATCAAGGTATTGGGTTTGGATATCAAGATAGAGGTTTAGTATTGCGATACCAAGTTGGTTCGAAACCAAGGTATCCATTTAGCATTTGTAATTAGGATTTTATATATATAATATTGATTGATATGTACATATGTGTTATATTTATCCCTTGTTTGCGTATCCTGAGATACGGTATCTTAGTATCCTAAGATTTAGTTTGTATGGCCTAGATTCATAGTGTATGAGCCCAATATCTTTGAGTTAGACTCATGCAACCTAGAAATAGGTAGTTGACCATAATTTGACTATAGTTGACCATAGTTGACTTAGAGTTGACCTAGTTTGACTTTTGACTTAGAAATGACTTTATGACCTAGAAAGTTGACTAGTTTAATTTATTTCTCTTCCCAAAAACTTGTATTAATGCAATATTTCATATATAGGTCTGTGACACCAGTTCGGACATTATTTTTTTATTATTTGCTCTGGACCACAGGCGAGTACATTCTCTGATAGTTTTCATTATTTGATTACCACTATAATTCAAGTATTTAGAAATATTACTTATGATTCTTGACACGATGGTACACGGATTGGTATTGTTATTGGATCGTTAGTTATGGGATGTTACCTTGATTATGGAGATGGTATCGGATACTGTCCTTGTTGGTATTGGATAACATTGAATATTGTAGATTAAATATTGGATACATTGGCTAGTGACGTGTCATGATTCGATCCATCATATCAGTCGGGGCAAGGGAAATACCAATTAAATATGTGATCAAGAAACTATCGGCTAGTAGTGTAATCATTGGCTACTAACTAACCATGCAATTCACGTATGGTTGAGTTAGCTCCTTAGTGTAATCATTGAATCTCCCAGGCCGATCACATATTTAGTTAGTATCTCAAATCACATAGTTATTGTAGATTCCATTATTCAGTTCATTGATTACCTTGTTCTATTCTGACATTATAGTTTATTCCTTTATTCTTGTACGCATTGATTATATTCTGTTGATAGTATTGCCTATTCTCTCATTGTTCTTGATTATCAGTTATATCCTCATCATAGATAGCATCTTCTATTCTACTGCTTTATAGTTTTTGTCAATTAATTGGAACTGCTATTGGGTTGTACTTCGCTCCATTCCTGACTGGAAAACATTTTTCAGAGGATCCGGGAGATTGGTGTCCGACATACTACGGACCTCAGCCTATAGATGGTGCAGATTTGGACCCACTAGTTCTGGAGTGACTGTCGAGAGATTTAGCCGGATTTACTAGTTAGCATAGTTAGTTCTCTTTAGCATTTTGGTACCGAATTTGTTTCCGGCATATATTTGTGTTTGGATATCATTTCTATTTGTTGTTGTTATATTTTTAACTGCTTAGTTATGTTAGACTTCTGTGATATCTTCTCGTGCCATAGAAATGTGATTGAGTATTGTGTTGAATTAAGTTGATTACTCTCTTCTTGGAGTTGAGATATTATTGGAGGTTTATGCTTTATAGTGAGATAATTAGATAGTATAGTTGACCAAGACAGCGTTCTACCGCCGATGCTGCGACGTAGGCTGGGCGTTGTTCCCGACTTGCATCCCTACACCGGGTGCGGGTCGTGACAATTTGTATCGAAGAAGTATGAGTCGGTACGGATGTGCATCGAGTAAAGGACTTTGAATAACCTCACTATCAAGAACAAGTACCCGCTATCGAGGATTGATGTTCTTTTCGATCAGTTGAGTGGCGCAAAGATATTTTTTAAGATATACTTGAGGTCTGGCTCTAAACGCTAATTTTTACCATTGGAATATTTTGATAATTTTGTATGTTGCTAATTTTTTTATATTAGTGGTTAGTCTAGAATTAATTAGTATTATCTAGTATTAATTAGTTTTGATTAGAATAATTAAGGTAGTGTCATGTATAGAATATTATCTTTGGTTAGTAGAGATTTCTTTCCTATTAGATTTGAATTTGAAATTATGAGGGAGAAGGAAAAATTAGTCTTTTATCCAAACAACCAATTAGTCATGACATGGCATGCTCCTATTGGTAGACAATTCTAAGTCAAAATGTTTCTCAATTTTCCCTCTACTTCTTCTCCAAGACTACACATTTATTTATTTTATTTTCCACTAATTTCTAGATCTAGAATTTGAATTCCAATCCTAATTCTCCACCAAAACTACTTATTCCTCTTTCATTGGAGAGCAAGAAGCTTGGAGCATAAGAGAAAACTTGAAAAGGAGTCCAAGCATTGAGGATCGTGTCCGATTTGTCTTTCTCGTGTTCCAAATTCGGAGTTCTTTAAAGGAGTTGCACAAACACTAGGTAATTCTCTCATTTTCACCAAATTTATGGTTAAGAACACCCCTTGGACCTATAGAAACCTTCCCATGGTTGGCATTGACTCTCCAATGATAGATCTAGTTGTTAGAGGCATTCCAATTGGTAGATCTAAACTTGTGTCATGAAAAATATTGAGTTTTGGGCTTAATTTGGGGGAAATCTAAATTGTGATCATCAAGTGTGTGATTAGTGTCCTCATGAGGACTATTAGTGTCTATTTAGATTATATGTTGGTGTCCTTATGTCCAAAATTGGATACATAGAGGCCGTATCGATATACCATGATACGCATAGGTTGATTTGGTATTTTTGGATTTTTGGATGAATTAGTGGTAATTTCTCTTCAATTATATTTAATTATCTAATATAGTGTGTGTGTGTGTGTGTGTGTGTGTGTGTGTGTCTGTGTGTGTGTGTGTGTGTGTGTGTGTATATATATATGGAAAAAAGGTATATGAGCCATAGGCACATATTCCAAAATGAGCCAATGCACATATGGACCAATAAGAAAGGAGTGTACTAGTGCACATAGGTGCACATAGGATATAGGAATCCATTCCTATTTGTCCACATGTGCATGGCTCATATATGATTATGAACCTATGGCTCATATCCCGTTTACCCTATATATATATATATATATATATATATATATATATATATATATATGGTGTATATATGATTTTAGCATGATGTATCATAAAGTATTAATGAGTATCATAAGTGATACTTGGGGTGTTCCATGAATTGTTTGATGTAATGCATTGGGATCGTGTATTTATATGTGATAGAGTTAGTTGGCAGGTTGGGGGTAATGTAAAGGACTACAACGAAGGATGGAGGCTCGGGTTGGGTAACCTATGTGTGCAGACTTGACTATAGATCTGGTGCAACAGAGAGTAGATTAGAACACTGCTCTTACTACAGTGTGAGGTTGTAGGGGACTGGAGGATCAAATATGTAGTAGACTCAGTTTTTTATAGTGAAGGAGTTTCAGATTTGTAGTATACCTGAAGGGAAGAGGGTCGGGCAGAGCTTGAGAGAGGAAAGTTTGGGTTGGAAATTACAGACCTGAGTTTAGACCTCGAGTACATACAATGGGTAGGAGGTGGTACTGCAAGCAGTTGTAGTTAATAGGGGGTTCCTACATAGTATGCAAATTAGATGTGTATTAGTGTCTTGAGTGTGGGTACACACCTGCTAAGGCGGTTCGACAAATGATCGAACGAGGAGAAGGAAATCCTGCCACGAAGTATGGTTGGATGTTGTCGGCACAGGCGTGACCTGCTGCTGCTGTCGGCACAGGCGCGACCTGCTACTGTTGTCGATTTATGTCAGGGTCGGCCGGGATTATGGCGGTTCTGGTGGTGGTTGACGATCATGCGCCGGAAGTCAGTGTTGGATCTAGGATGAAAGAGTTTAGGTTTAGGTTTAGGGTTTGTCGTATGGTTATACCTATTGATAGGGAGATTGGGGGTTCGCCCACGCGGGTCTCGAGGAGGTTGTGGGCTTGGGTCCACAGGAATATATTAGGGTTTTAATTTTTTTTCCTTTTTTTATCTTTTCTTTACTTTTAATATACATATGAGAATTTATAAAAAAAAAAGATATATTTGCACATAAATTAAATTCTAAGAAAATTTATAATACTTTAATAAAAGATTTTTAAAATAAAAAAATAGTTTTATGAAATACTTTTAAATAAATATTTATGTAAGTAAATGCATCAAAGAGTTTATTTCTAATTAATCAAAATAATCTAAGAACCCAATAATAATAAAAATACTTAAAATTATAAATTAAAATTAGGAGGTTTTATATTCTACCCAACTTACAAGATTTATGAAATTAAAAATAAGGCACAATTTTTATAATTAAAAATAGTTTTGTGAAATTAAAAATAAGGCACGGTTTTAGAAAATAAGAGAAGGCAATATGGTGGAGAAGGGTCAAGTACGGAATAATGTACCTCAACCACAAAAAGGGGAAGATATAACTCATGTATTAAATTCTAAGAGTCTGTCTGATCTGCTTTAAGGTAATATTGCACGAATAAATTTTTATTACATGAAGAACTTGCACATGAAATTGAGGATGTGAAGAATACGATAGAGGATGTATATAACCTAAGGGAACAAGGTATTGATAGAAAAGAGAATACTACTACTGCTACTCGTGTTATTTACTAGTTTCTTGGGTATGTCATCTAGTAAAATGTCAACCTATCATTATCGCTAATAAACTACCATATATACACAATTCTATATCTATCTATACTCCTAAAATTTTGTGTCATAATGGGGTAATGATTATACAATGGTAATTATAACTACAAGGTCATACCTGCATCTACACCCTCATATGTCTGTGCTCCCACGATCGTAGTACTGAATGCTTGGCCTTGTCCTTGGTTGCCTAGCCAGGGTCTGCCCCTCCCAAACTGAGCAGACTGTAGCAGCAGCAGTGGGTATCCTTGATATCCATTAGGTGCTTGTGATCATGGTGCTCCTGATCCTAAAGCCAATGACCTCTAAATCTGCGGCTGGTCATGGATAGGAGTAGGTAGTGTTGGCCTCTGGACTTCATGTGTTGCAGGGGCCCTCAGTTGTGGGAAATCTCTGACCTGAAGTTGGATAGACCCACAAGATAGACACTATCCCAGCTGTCGTCTGCAATCTTACACAACATGGCCTATCTTTCCACAGAAATAACAACTAGGCTTATCCTGAATCTAATACTGGGCTAATCCTAGTTGTTGCTGCTCTCATGCTAAGAGATGTCTAATAGGTCCGCTTTGAGGTACTGTAGCTGGTGTAGCTACTGGTGTGGGGCATCTCTGCATCTGCTGCGTCTCCTTCAAAAGGAGCTCCTGGATTCTAGCTTCCTCCAATACGACTGCATGCGATATCCTCGATTACGCACTAGTGAATCTCTTAATATTTGGTGATAGCCCACAGTGGAATCTCATGGCTCTCTCCAGCTCCATGGGAATCAATATCTCACCGACTCAATCTGTTAAAATTCACGTTATACTCGTCCACCGTCATATTCTCCTGCTTGAGATAAAGGAAGTGATCATAGAGGTCATCTTGAAAATTGGCAGGGAAGAACCTCTCATTGAAGAGCTCATAGGGATCCTCCCAAGTCTGGTTGGTACCAAATTATCTTTACTCACCCTTCCACAAATGGTGAGCATTGTCCTCAAGTAAAATTTCTACTGTTGTCATCCATAGGTCCTCTGGTAACTATGACGCATTCAACAACTTCCCGGTGATAATGAGCCATTCGGAGACTTCCAACGGAGTCTCGGTACCTCTGATGTACTTCGGGTTCATCTGAGTGAAACCCTTGATGTTTCCCTCATAAGGTCGTGGCGTTGTTGTTGGTATATAGGCTGGTGGTGGCGGGCGAGGTCTGTTCATTGCATCTCTAAGATCTCGTCTCAGTTGCTCATTTTGTTGCTACTGGGCTTGCATCATAGCCTGCATGAACTGGGTCGAGGTAACATTTTTGTCAGTCTGCAAAAATGGCTACAGAGGTGGCACGAAGGGTATCTGTAAGGCAAACTAAGGCGAGAACTGGGGGTGATAGTGGTGACATTCTTCCACCTTGGGGTCTTGTAGTTTATTGCGCTTGATGCCCCTCCGGAGGTGCAGAATTCTAAGGGTCCTACTGAACTGATGGTGGTGTCTGGTGTAAAACCCCAAGTTCTGAAAACCGTATTAATTATTTAAGTAATTATTAATTTAATTTATAGTAATTATTACCTAATTAGAAGAAATAGAATTTATTTAATTTTTTATTTTAGGTGTATATACATTTAGGGGATTTATGGAGCCATTATAAAATTTTTCTAATTTATTCCATGTAGGAGACCCTATGGACGATTGACAGATTAATTTTATGCCCTAAGATTAATTTTTAGAATTTTCTATACATATATATATATACATATATATGTATATATACATATATATAAAGTTTAATAAGAAATGAATAAAGAAATTAGAAATAAAGAGAAAAATAAAAGAAAAGAAAAGCAAATGGATTAATTCCTAATGGATCTACCAAACCCGCAACCCAACAGCCTTAAATCTACACGCTAGCGTACATAACCACAGCAGCAGCTACAAACGCACCCCCCCCCGCGCGAGCAAATGCACCCCCTCCCCATATATATATATATATATATATATATATATATATATATATATATATATATATATATATATATATATATATATATATATATATATATATATATATAACTCATTTCCCTAAAACCCTAACCCTAGACCGCTCTACCCATCTAAACCCTAGCTGCGTCACCTCCAGCCGCCTGATCCGCCGAAGTTCACCGCTGCCTGGACCTTCGCTCGCCATGACCGCGTGACCGCGCACAACCCGCTGCAGAAAGTGACTGTGACATACCTGTGTTCACGCTCTGATTTTCGTGCCCTCGCTCGAACAAACTCGACCCCGTCTTTACCGATATGTTCACGACTTAACCCCCTTTAATATCTGTGCATTAGATGACCTCGAACATCGCGTAAACCTAAGCAAAAACAGCGACCAATTTGGCAAAAAATGACAACTTTTGGATATCTCAGAAAACTGTGGTAACTACCTATGTTCACGGATTCGTATCTCCCACCACAGAGATCCGAATTTTGTTTTTCTTATTGCTTTGCGAAGACCACCTAACCTAGTTTAATTTATGTTATTTATACTAATTTATTAACTGCTGTATGCAGAATTAAACCAATTTAAAAACTCCAAAAATCTACTTTTTCCAGATTTCTAGAAATTGTGATACGGAGCGCGCCCCGCCAAACGGGACCGCCCCGTCGCATACCGAGTGTACCAAAAGGTGCGCAAAGTATACCCAGACGTGTGGACTTTCGCGAAAACTGATTTGGACGCGTGTGCGCGTCGAAATCAGCCCGTATCCAAAGAAAATCTTCCGTGTCGTAACTTTTGCAAAAGCCCTACGCATTTAGTGTACGCTCGTCAGAATGCGACAAAACTTGCGCCACTGGACTCGTGGTATCGCGCCGGTCCTGTGATCCAATTTTCACGCAATTCTGAGATAGTTGCCCAAGTCGCCTATTGGCGGGCCCTACGGTTGACTTTTTGGGCAAAATTGTGTTCGGCTCACCGAAATTCATATTTGGACATATCGTTGAGTTTATACTAACATTTAGAGTTTGTTTGACCTATAATTTGTCCCATTTAGAGACCGTTACCCCTAGCACGCTTGTCGGTGCTAAGTGGCCCACATGTAGAGCCGTTTTTACTCAAAATTTACCATTTTGCCCCTGTGTCCTAATTGGACGAAAGGGTAGTATTTTCTAGCTATTTTTCTTATTCTGGGAATGTTGGTGGTGTTTATTTCAGCATCTGGAGACGTTCATTCTGAGGCCGTAGTTTATGACTCTTGGTATTTGATATCTGGACGTTACATTTTATAGCTCTCTTGCCAGGCAAGTATACCTTGCCTTGTTGTACTGTTTAAATTCTTTATTATTAGTTGCATGTTTATATTATATAACTGTGCGCGTTCGAGAGAGACTCGGGTACAGTAAACGAAGGCGTTGATGTTAGGACTTGTGTCTGACCTAGTGTCTAGTAGACCCTCCTAAAGTTGTGGAGTTATCGGTATGACTCCCAGGCCTTGACACATTTCTTACACGTGTTGTGAGTCATATGTAGGGCACGGACTTGCGTATATGGTTGGCCACCTGTACGTGTAGGTCGTGCGACGGATAGGGTATAACTGCTAATAGTGATGCATGTTAGAAGACTTAGCAGTTATTAGTAGGCGGAGCATAGACTATCGTGGTACGATGGTCCAATCCTTGTCCTTGTTTGGTTGTAAGGTTGGGCTATTATTCTAACGATAGACTATGAGCCAGAGTTACGACGTCGCGGCGTAGTAGCTAAGGCGTGTTGTGGATACAACATGCATAGATCATTGGGCGGGGAGGACGACTAGAAGGCGTATGGGACACCCACTTCCTTTACACTGCTGCCATACTCGACGGAGTGATATGGACGATATATACTATATTGCTGCCACGTTCTTTAGAGCGATATGGACGATATACTATACTGCTGCCACGTTCTTCGGAGCGGTATAGACGATATATTATACAGATGCCATGCTCTTCGGAGATGGACGTTATTATACAGTACCCTCCTATGGGGACATATGTGGCACATACTAGCCAGTTGTCACGATTGGTAAATTACGTCAGCATAAGTCTAGCCTACACTTTCCCATACACTCAAATTTGTCCTCAAATTTGTATTCACTTAGATGGTTAGCGCACCCCATTATTTATTCAGTATTTACTTTATGGCATGCTTCTATGTATCTTGTTATGTCCCTCTGAGGACCTGGTCCCTTTCCAGGTATAGATGTTCATGAGTATTCGCAGGAGCGCAGATCCGGACTGGTTACTTATATTCCGAGGAGGTCTTCTCTTTGAGTCTCAGTAGCTGGTAGTTGTTGTACTCATATTGTATTTATCTTGCTTATTCTTTATTCAAGTTCGGTAGTGGATTTATTTCCATCCGACTGTCATCTTGAGATACCTCATATTGAGATCTAGTTCATAGATACTAGTACTTTATCTATTTATGATTTATGTGGATGGGATTAGTTTATACCCTGTGACTTATGATAGTTATACCACTAGTGAATTATTATTCATATTACAGCGTACGTGTGTATCACGGTATCCATATATTGGAGTTGCCCTATACATGCGGCTGGCATGCTTACGTGTCCTAGTCCTACGTATTTTGGGACTGGGACGTGACATCTGGCCTGCCTGTGATGGTTGTCCCTGCTGTAGTAACATAGTCGGGGACATCATTGATGAAGGCAGAACTCCCAATCCCTCCTGAGTTGGTAAGTCGTTGTAGTGGTAGCTAGAGTAGCAATGCGTCCACTATGAAGATTTATCTTACTGGCATGAAGATAAGGACAACATTAGAATAGATTCAAGGTGGATAGAAGTCAAGCAATCTTACGAGAGTTTAAAAATAAAGTCAAGGAAGGTGATTCAAATAAGTGGATGAGATCCTAGACTCTAATCCTATTTGCATGCTCGTATCAGTACAGTTACATAACTGATACGATATGCCCTGACATGTTTAGGCCACAACAAAATATGTCACATCCCAGTCCAAAAATACGTATAACTAGGAATGCAAAAGAATGTCAGCCGTATGTATATGGATACTTCAATATGTGAAAACCATAACACATACGTACGCCATATTATGAACAACAATTCATAAGTGGTATATATCTAAATATCTTCAGTCACAGTCATACTAAATCTCATCCACAGACGTAAGTCAATAAATAAACTAGATCAAATAGATCAAAATGATCAAGTTTGAAATATCCAAAGAAATAAATAACCAAGAAGAACTAATAGTCGGGTGGAGACAAATCCACTACCAAATGACCATATCAAAACTAAAATGAGAGACGGGGACGAAAATCCAATATAAATAAAATGATCAGAAAATAATGTATCAACTAATAAGTCCAACAACTAATATAAATCAGATAACCTCAGAGGGTAAAACCTCCTTGACAAAAAATGCTGCGTCAGGTCCTGGTCCGTACTCCTGCGGATAGTCATGATCATCTACACCTGGGAACAAAATTTGGATCCAGTACCTCAGAGGAGGTAACAAGATACAATAAAAATATGCTTTAATATACTGAAAATAAATACCCAAAAGGTCTCCTTACCATTCCATATGAAATACACTTTTGAGGACAATAATCCTAATAAGGAGCTCTCGACAAATACAAGTGCTAGACACATGTAATGCTCATCCGAGTCACCCGCGACCAACTAGAGGAAAGTAAATAAATACCAAAAGGTATGCACATCCAAATCAAGTTCTGTTAAAGCCCACACGTCAGAAAATACTATACATACCTTTTGGAATAACTGCTATACAATGAGGTTGACAGGTTTGACAGGAACAACTCTGTATCAAGATTTTTTATTGTTTTAAAAACTATTTTTCAAGATGTTTAACCTAATTTTTAATAGCCAAAAACTATAAATTGAATTAAATTATTTTATGGGTTTTGAAGAGGTTTAGGTTGTCTACGCGAGGGTGAAGGTAGTTTGACATTTCTCCAACTGTGGAGAAAGTTATGCGTCTCGCAAGATGGGGTCGTTGACATTTTCTGTCGTATTAGAAACGATATTTTTTTAAGTTTTGGACTCGATTTCTACCTAATTTTTAATATTGTTTAATTAAAACTTAATACCGGAATTTGAAGAGGGTTACGTTGGGAACACAATTGCGAAGGCGATTCGATAAATGAACGAACGAGGAGAGAGAAATCCCTCCATGAAGTCGGGTTGGCTGTTGTCGGCACCGAAGCAACCTGTTGCTGCTGTTGTCGGTTTTGGTCGGGATCGGCAGGGATTACGACGGTGCTGGTGGCGGCGATGGTCGGAGGATGTGCGTCGGAGGTCGGGATTGGATCTGGGATAGAAGAATTTAGGTTTACGTTTAGGGTTTGGCGTACAGTTATACCTATTTCTAGGGAGATCGGGGGTTTTCCCGCACGGGTCTAGAGGGGGTCGCGGGCCTGGGGACGTGGGAATAGATGAGGATTTTGATTTTTTTCCATTTCTCTTTGTTTTCTTTTAATAATAATTTATATATATATATATATATATATATATATATATATATATATATATATATATATATATATATACAAAAAGATATATTTGCACATATATTAAATTCTAAAAAATTTATAATACTTTAACAAAAGAATTTTATAATAATAAAAAATAGTTTTGTGAAATACTTTTAACTAAATATTTATATAAATAAATGCATCAAAGAGTTTATTTCTAATTAAAATAATCTAAGAAGCCAACATTAAAAAATACTTAAAATTATAAATTTAAATTAGGAGGGTTTACACCTAGAAACCTAAAATAACATTTGTTAACCATGATTATGACTCTAAAACACCTGTTTGACTTGATAATTCATGTTTAGGTCACTTTGATTCTTGTTCGGATACCGACTTGTATTCTTTGCCCAGGACTACAGGCAAGTAAATTCTCTTATAGTTTTCTTTACTTGATAATTACTATGATACATTTACTTAGTGATGTATTACTTGATTTCTGACACGATGGTACACAGATTAATATATTTTTGATCCTCAGTCTTGAGATGTTCCTTCATATTATGCATCATTCATTGTATTATGATCTGATATTGTATTGTGATTCACGCGTGTGACATGTCCTGATTTGGATCCTTGTACTAGTCGGGTGGGGATGTGCTAGCTAGACATGTGAAAATACCCATATATTGTGCAAGTATTGTGAGTGTTAATCATATACCTCACGTATGATTAGCCAGGCCCTATTATATATTATGCCAGTTCTCAAGACGATCACATGATGACACTAGTACTTTAAAATACATAGTTAGTTATAATTATTTCTTGTCTACTTCATATTTATTGAGTTATATCCTATTACTCTGTCTACTTACTTCTCATAATCTATTATGCTATATATTCGTGTTTACCTAATTCTTATATTGCTACTGTCATATTATGATTCAGTTCTATATTTCTTATCTTTTATTACACTCACTTTTACTATTTTATAGTCTTTGTCATTTAATTGGAACTGTTGTTAGAGTGATACTCATTCCATCATTACTGGATAACATTTTTAGGTGTTAATTTGGAGGATTTGTGACCGACATATTACAGACCCCAGGAGGGCAAAGCAGCTGATTTGGACCCTGTAGCTCAGGAGTAGTTGGAGTGCTTGCCGGGAGGCCTAGTCGAAGTACTTAGTATTTTAGTTCCTTTATTAGTACCTTGCTACCGGATTTGTCTCCGAATTTTATTTGAGACTTGGCAAGTTACATTTGGAGTCTCTAGTCTTGTAGTTGTTGTTTAGAGTTAATGTTTGTTATTTAGACTTGTAGCTTGTGACTTGGATTTCTTTTCTTATATATTATATCGTACATTTTCTTTCCTTAGCATGTGATTGAATATATTTTAATGCTATAACATTGTCTCCTTATGGAGTTGGATATTATTGTGTGAGATTGATAGTTAGATAGTGATAACCAAGACATTATTTTACTGCCGATATTGTGGCATATAATAGATGTACCCACTTTCTCGTGCCCGATCATCCGGGTGTGGGTTGTGACACAGGCTACCATCAGGTAAAGGTGAAGAAGGAAGACATTTTGAAGACTACTTTCTAGACTCGTTATGCCATTACGAGTTTATGATGATGGCGTTTAGGTTGACTAATGCCTCAACGGTATTCATGAACTAGATGAAGACGGTGTTCCACCAGTACCTTGACAAGTTCATGGTGGGGTTCATCGATGATATTCTCATATACTCGAAGACGCCAGAGGAGCACGATGAGCACCTGATGATTGTATTGGAGACCCTCAGGAAGGAGAAGCTGTATGGGAAGCTCTTAAAGTACGAGTTTTTTTGGGATCAGGTAGAGTTTCATACACACGTTATGACCGAAAAAGAGATTTTGGTGAACCCGAAGAAGATTGCAGCGGTTGAGGCATAGACTACACCGAGTATAATTGTAGAGATCCGAAGTTTCTTGGGTTTGGTAGGCTATTATTGGAAGTTCGTGAAGGATTTTTCTAGAATTACAAGGCCAATAACCAGACTCACCAAAAAGGATATGGAGTTTGTGTGGACTGAAGATGTGCCAATCCCGAAATTCTCCCAAAATTGACACAAAATACCACATAACTTTCTTCATAGGCCGCCTATGAACCTAATTCTAATTCCTATGGGTAGCCTTAGTACATGGGAGGATTTCTAATGATTAAATTATAAATTTAGAATCTAATTAGAGAGGGAAAACAGAATTATACCTATTGGAAGATGGATTCCTAATAAATCTCTAAATTAAGTGTCAAGAGCCTTCAACTTGTAGGTTCTTGCTCCTCCTTGTAGATCCTTACTTTCTCCTTGTGCTAATAGCCTCCAATGAAGAATAGAGAAGGAATTGGGAAGCAATTTGGGTAAGAATTGGTGTAGGAATGAAAGAATTTGAAAGAGGGAAAATTATAGATCTAGATTTGGATAAAAAATGAAGAGAAAGAGAGTCTCGCCCCACTCCAATAGGTGGTCGGCCTCTACCCCCTCCTTCAAGCTACTATAAAATTTAAACAATACCCCTTGGGGCTTGTCATGAAAAAATTAATTAAGGAAGGAAGGTTCTAGGCTAATTGGTTTTACTATTAATTCATCCATTTAATGAATGGACTTACTATTGGGCTCAATTCTAACTAGAATTAAATATTGGTCCATGGATCTAATCTAAACTAGTTTGGTCCACTAACACAAGTCCAAAATAAAATCTAGCATCTAACAATAAATAAAAAATACAATAAAAAATATTTATAATATGCACAATATTTAATATTATATTTCTAAAAATAATTACCCACGCCAAATTATAAAACTATCCCTAGCTGGAAAAGTGAGGAAGACATTCACTACTCATGCACCTACATCGGGTGCGGGTCATGACAAGCGGCGATATTCACAGTGACAAGATGGACTTCCCACAGTGGCGTGTCACTACCATATTTTCTAGGAAATAATATTTTGGTTATTTCATAATTAATTAAATATTATGCATATTGTATAATTATTTATTGTGTTATTTAATTTTGTTAGATGTTAGTTTATTATTTTGAACTTGTGTTAGTGGACCTAACTAGTTTAGATTAGATCCATGGACCAATATTTATAATTAGTTAGAATTGAGCCCAATTAGAAGCCCATTCATTAGGAGGATTATTAATTTAATTAAACCCATTAGACTAGAACCTTCCCTCCTTATTTTTTTTCTCCATGAGAGGCCCCAAGGGGTACTTTAGACTTTGTATAGAAACTTGGGGAGGGGGTCAAGTGGTCGGCCTATTAAAAGAGAGGGAGAAAATTTCTCTCTCCTTTTTTCATTTCAAATCTAGATCTAGAATTTTCCTTAACCAAATTCTTTCATTTCTACATCAATTTTCTACCAAATTTCTTCCCAATTCCTTTCCAAATAACCATTGAAGGCTAGTAGAGGAAGGATCTACAAAAATGAGCAATAATCTACAAGTTGGAGGCTTATTTTATCAAATTTGGAAGTTGTATTAGGATTCTATCTTCCAATAGGTACAATTCAGTTTTCTCCATTAATTATGCTCTAAATTTGTATTTTAATCTTTAAGAACCACCCCATATGATGAGGCTACCCATAGAAATTAGAATTAGGTTCATAGGAGACTTATAAAGAAAGTTATGATATATTTTGTACAATTTTGGGAGAATTTTGAGATTGATACATGTTGTATTTGTCAATTAGTCAATTAGACCAAATTGACATGTGTTTGAATGTGTGTGGCTAGTGTCGTGTCCACAATTGGATACGTGTAGGCCGTAACCCAACAATTTGGTGATACATATTGATTTGTGGGTTTTTATCCGACACGGGGCTTTGTGCATGTCATATTTTGACACGGACAAGTAGATGTGTGTTTAACTCTTCGTATTGTTCATATATACTATTTTAGACTTGCTCGTGTTCTTCGTGATACGTTTGGTTGTGTGGTGGACTTGTATCACAAGCGTATCGTAGATTTAGTGTGATACGGGTGCGAAGCAATCCACGTGTTTGTTTCATTGCCCTTAATTCTATGTCTGCTTGTGTCTGATATATATATATATATGTATATATATATATGTATATATATATATATATATATATATATATATATATGTACTTGATCATATATAACTATATATTTATATATGCATATGAGTATGTGTTTATATTATACTATATAGATGAGTGTATATATAACTATGAGATATTGTATATAAGTATATATATGAGATACTATATCTAAATCTATGTGTGTGTGTATGTGTGTGTGTGTGTGTGTGTGTGTGTATATATATATATATATAAATATATATATATGAGGGATATAGCTATAGGTGTATATGAGTGTTTGTGTATATATATCTATATCTATATATATATATATATATATATAAGAGAGAGTGTATATATATAGAGGTTGGTATATATATTGGTTCTATGTATTGGTATATATATATATATATGTATGTTGTGTGCTTTTAGTATGTGTATGAGTGTATGTCAGTGAGAGAGGGCTCGGGACATAGACACAATATCAGCATATCTGCAAACAGAGACATTGCAGTTCAGCAGTAAGCATTCGTGCACAGGAAGTCAGCTATTCAGCTCGGACCTACATCAACTGGCAGCATGGACTTCAGTAGTTCAACAGCAATGAGGAGCCTGCAGCTAGGTAACTGCACTGAGCAGTAGCTGAATGCAATTATGCAGCAATGCACAGCAGGTCAAGGAAGCAAGTGAAGCAATATGTTCTCTACAGTGAAGCCACTACAAGTTTAGCATACCTACAACGTAGTTTCAACAGCAAGGTGTGGTTCAGTTAACTAGTTTAAGTGCAGTAGTTAGTTAAGAGGTAGTTTCAGCACAGTGTATCAGTTAATAGTATAGTAGTTTGAGTTAGTAGTTATTAGTGTAGTTAGTATAGTTAAATAGTTAGTTAGTTATATACTTGATTAGTAATAGATAGATAGATGTATATATGTACTTGATAGCGTACTAGTTAAGGTTAGTTTAGAAATAGTTAGTGATACACTTATTAGTTTAATTGTTAACTTAGTACTATATGTAGATATGTAATATTATATGGATAGGTATTGTATTGATAAGTTAGTATCTATATATTAGTATATGTATATATTTTATTATTTAGTTGATTAACATATAGTTAATATTGGGTATTAGCTTTATTAATGAGGTTTTGAATTACCTTAGGATACCAAGGTAATATCAATATAATGGGTCGATACTCAAGGTGTTGGGTTTGAGTATCGAGATAGGTGTGCGGTAGTGTAATACGCATTGGTGCAAGGCCAAGGTATCCTATTTGCATTAATTAGTTAAGGCATTTTATGTGTCTCATAGTATCTTAGCGTAGCTAGTGTGGCTTAGCTTCATAGTATTTTGACATAGTATCCTAGAGTTAGACTCATGCAACCTAGAAATAGGTAGTTTAACCGATTTGACTTAGAGTTGACCTAGTTTGACTATTTTGACTTAGAAATGGCTTTTTGACCTAGATGTTGACTAGTTTAACTTATTTTTATTCTGAAACCTTATATCGATGTTATCTTCCCTATCTAGGTCTTCGAGGCACCGTACCAGAAATCTGTGATACTGTCCAGGTTTCAGGCAAGTACATTCTCTGATAGTTTCTCATTTATGATATCCTCTATGTTCCTTGTATCTTGGGTAGATATCCTTGATTTCTTGACATGATGGTTACACGGATTGGTATATCCGGATCTCATTATGAGATATTATTCCTTGGTATATATGGTGTATCTTGTGCAAGCCTTGTTCCTTGTTCTTCTTGTACATGTACAGATACTGATTCTTGGGGAGACTTGCTACTTTCCTAGAGAATCTCGTGCCATAACGTACCATATTGGATCCACTATACCAGTCGGGAACAAGGAGTATATAGTGTAGATATATGATCATACCCTCCTTGTATCAAGTCTTGTTCATTGAATAGTGTTAATCATACGTCGCAAGTATGATTAGCCAGGCCATAAATCATGTATCAAATTTCTAAGCCGATCACATGTTAACGCTGGTACTTATTCACTTAGTCATTAGTATTCTTGTTCATTGTCATATTATTTATTCTTGTATTTATTTCTAGTATTTTCTTTATTGTATATCTCTTGCATCTATATGTTGCATCTTGTATATTTCATATCTATTTACTGTTATATAGTTTATATCATTGATTAGAACTGCTGTTAGAGATGTACTCTACTTCTTTTCTGACTGGATATATTTTTCTCAGATGACACTGAGAAGTGGTACCCCACTTATTATGGACCTCAGGATTTTGTAGGTTTAGAGTTAGAGACAACGGCTCAGAAGGGTCTCATCCCGACTGAGACAAACGACCCAGGACTTATAGCATCTTAGTTATTCTTTCTATCCTAGATTTGTCTCCATATTACTTTTAGTAGTTTCTCGGACTCATTTGATATTATTTTTGTCTCGTAAGTTGTATTGTGACAATTCTATTCTTTTATCATATTCGTGCATATTTCTATCTTAGATCTGAGATTGAGTATATTGATATTGTTGGTGGCATATTATATTAATTAGATATATTACCCAAAAAGTGTTCTACGGCCGATGCTGCGGCGTAGGCTAGACGTTGTTCCCGACTTGCATCCCTACACCGGGTGTGGATTGAGACACATTTTTAGTGGTGGCCCATGCAGGTCTTCGAGGTTGCAATTAGTGTGATTCATAGTGGTGCTCTGAATTGAGTACTATTACGAGCCTGTTTCAGGATATAGGATATAGACTATAGGCCGAGAATACTCAATTATATCTAGGAAAAACTCTTTTGATTCATTCAACTGTCTTCCTTGATATTAAAATTTGATCTTTAACTGTCGTTTCTTTGAGTATCTAACCTCATGTGCCATATTGATTCTTTCTTTTGCTTTGTCTCAGGATGCCACCTAAGACTAGATCACAGCAGGGGAGAGCAGCTTTTGAGAGGCCTGCGACTTCTCGAGGGCCTGTACCAGCCACTTCTCCGGTGATTGGCGTGTCAGCTGCATTCAGGGGTCCACCTCCTATTTAGAGGACTGTGCCGACTGTATCTGACGGATCTCCACCTTCTGTGCCAGTAGATACAACACAGTTGTTTATACTATTTTGTGAGATATTGGAGGCACAGAGGGCTCAGTCTAAGGCACACCAGAGACAGACCGACATCTTACTGTTGGTCATCGAGAGTGCTCATCAGCTTGTTCGTGCCGTACAAGAAAGAGAAGTTCTTGTCCAGCAGCTGATTGCTCCTCAGGTTGCTCAGCTTCGGTCAGGCAACATTCAGGACTTCAAGAAGTTGGAACCTTTGGTCTTCAAAGGGATGGAGGGTATCGTCTACGCTGATGATTGGCTTAAGGAAATTGAGCATCTCATGAGGTTGTCCCATCTTTCTGAGGATCTGGAAGTTAAGGCGGTAGGACTTCAGCTGTTTGACGTCGCCCGCACTTTGTTTAGGAATGAGCTAATTCTTATTGATGCAGGGCAGTCTTGGGAGGTGTTCAAGGACCTCTTCAAGAATAAGTTCTTTGCTCGGGCAGACAGGTTAGACTTGGGGAGACAGTTTGAGAACCTCATTCACCGGAGCATGTCTGTGGAGGAATACGATACAGAATTTGGCAGGCTGAGCAGATTTACGGAGTATTTGGTGAGAGAACTGGAGGTTCAAGCTATTCATTTTCATGAGGGTCTAAACTGGGAAGTGAAGATCCTGATTTCGTCTTTTTATGAGACCTACTCGGAGATACTTGCGTAGGCATGCAAGGTTGAGCAGGAGTTGGGTTTGAAGCCCAAGAGAGATCGTGATTCTTTTCTGGTGGCAAACAACAGCACAGTATCTGCCAAGCATCCTCATTTTCAGTCTAGGCCTTTTTAGCAGCCGCAACAGCACCAGACTCTATCTAGGGCACCGGTTCACCAGGCACCGCAGCAGTAGAGACAGTTACAACAAGCTTTCTGCCACTACTTTAAGAAGCCCGGTCACATCTGGAAAGTTTGTAGGAGGAGGTTGGGGGTTTGTTTGTATTATGGTACCGAAGGGCATCAGCTGAGAGAGTGTCCTTCCAATCCTCGTCGTGCAGTTCAGGGAGAAGCTCCAACTCTGATGACACATGCGAGACCACCTACAGTACAGCCGAGGGGACTACCGCTTCCGACCCAGCAGCAGTGTTATGCCCAGCACCAACATCAGGGAGTTGCACGTCAGGGACAAGCGTTTGCTATGACATTCGAGGAGGTTTAGCCCACCGGAGATATTATCGCAGGTTCTGTTCTTCTTGATTCTATTCAAGCTTTAGCTTTGTTTGATAGTGGTGCTTCCCATAGTTTTGTATCCATTTTTTTTCTCTGAAGCATAGTTTGGTAGCTGAGTCTTTGCTTAGGACTTGCAAGATCATGACCGGGGGAGGCATTATCCTAGTTAATGATATTTTTAAGGATCAGAGAGTTACTCTAGGAGGACGAGAGCTGAGTACGTATCTACTTGTAATGCCACTTTTGAGCTACGACCTTGTACTCGGGATGGATTGGTTGAGTAGGCACCGTGCTAGTATAGATTGTAGAGGAGGTAGAGTTTTATTTGGTCCGTCAGGAGAGCCAGAGTTTAAGTTTGCTAGAGGAGCTATAGAGCAGGGAGAAGGCATTATCTGTGGAGCTATGGTGGAAGACAAAGAGTTACCGCATCCGTTGATAGTAGAGTTCTTGGATGTGTTTCCTAAGGAATTTCCAGGATTGCCGCCAGATCAAGATATTGAATTCTCTATCGACTTGGTGCCAGGTGAGAACCAATTTTATAGCATATCTATTGAGTAAATAATAGCGAGCTGGTCGAGCTGAAGAAGCAGGTAGACGAATTACAGGATAAGGGGTTTATCAGATCGAGTTTTTCATCGTGGGGAGCCCCGGTATTGTTTGTACCGAAAAAGTATGGATCGATGCGCATGTACATTGATTACAGGGCATTGAATAATCTCACGATGAAGAATAAATAATCTTTGTCACAGATTGATGACTTGTTCGATCAGTTGAGTGCTGCCAAGGTATTTTATAAGATAGACTTAAGATCAAGCTACCACCAGGTGAAAGTGAAGCCGGAGGACATACCGAAGACTAATTTTAGGACTCGGTATGGTCGATATGAGTTTATGGTGATGTCGTTTGGGTTGACTAATGACCTGACGGTATTTATGAATTTGATGAACAAGGTGTTCCATCAGTACCTTGACAAGTTCGTGGTGTCACTACCATATTTCTAGGAAAGAGTATTTTCGTCATTTCATAATTAATTAAAATATTTTGCATGTTAAATAATTATTTGTTGCATTATTTATATGTTATTAGATGTTTGTTATTAATTTTGGACTTGTATTACTGGACCTAACTATTTTAGTTTACACTCATGGACCAACATGTATTAATTGTTAGAATTGAGCCTACTAGAAGCCCATTGATTAGGAGGCTGATTAGTTTAATTAAACCATTAGACTAGAACTTTCCCTCCTTAATTATTTCTTCATAAGAGGCCCCAAGGGGTATAATGGACATTACATAATAACTTGAGGAACGGGTAGGGAGAGGCCGACCTATAAAGAAGAGGGGAAAAGTTTCTCTCTCCTCTTTTCATTTGAAAACTTGATCTAGAATATTCCTCAACCAAATTCCTTCATTCTATATCATTTTTTCTACCAAATTTCATCCCAATTCCTTCCCAAATCACCATTGGAGACTAATGAAGCAACGATCTAGAAGGATAAAGCAAGGATCTATAAAGAGGAGCAATGATGTACAAGTTGGAGGCCAATTTCATCACTTTTGGAGGTTGCATTGGGAATCCATCTCCCAATAGGTACAATTCATTTTTTTCCTTCATTTTGGTTCTAAATATGAGATTTAACCATGAGAAATTAACCCATATGCATAGTCTACCCTTAGGATTTAATTTTTAGTTCATAGGAGGCCTATTAAGAAAGTTATGGTACTTTTTTGGGTCAATTTTGGGGGAATTCTGAGATTGACACTTGTTGTGTTTGTCAATTGGTCCAATAGATCAATTTGGCATGTGTTTGTGTGTTTGGGGCTAGTATCGTATCCACAATTGGGTATGTGTAGGTCGTATCCCAATAATTTGGTGATACGTGTTGATTTGGGGGTTTTTCCTCCGAAACGGGACTTTGTGCATGTCATATTTTGACACGGACACATAGATTTGTGTTTGAATTTTTGTATTGTTCATAAATAACATATTAGACTTGCTCGTGTCCTTCAGGGTATGTTTGGATATGTGGTGGACTCGTGTCATAAGCGTATCCTAGATGTAGTAGGATACGGGTGTGATGTACTACACGTGTTTCTGTATTTTATTTGTAGATCGATTTTTCCATTGTTCTTAGTCATTATAGTATGTCATTATATATATATATATATATATATATATATATATATATATATATATATATATATATATATATATATTGTTATGTATATATATATATATATTTATGTGTTAGTGTATCATATATCTATGTACCTATGTGTTATGTATATATGTACCTATACTTCTACATATATAGTAGCTATTAAATATAGTAGTGTATATATGTATATGTTATGTGTGTATATATATATATATATATATATATATATATATATATATATATATATATATATATATATTTATACATATATACTTGTATGTTATGTTTTATATATATATATATATATATATATATATATATATATATATATATACTTGCATGATTATATATATATATGTGTACGTAAATGTGGTTATATATATATATATATATATATATATATATATATATATGATACTATAGTTAACTATATGTGTATGTTATACTATATGTTTTATTGTCGAGATATATATACATATATATAGAGGAGCGTGTATATATATATAAATAAATGTAGTTAGTATATATATATTAGTATATATATATGTTTATGCATTAGTGTATAAGAGAGAGAGGGGGGCTCAACGTATAGTGACAGCAGCAGCAGATTTAGAAACAGCAGCAGCAGATTTAGCGACAACAGCGGACTCAGCAACAGCAACAGCAGCGATTTCAGCGACAGCAGCAGCAACATTAGAAACAACAGCAGTATACATCAACAACAACTGCTTCAGCGACAGCAGCTTCAGCAATAGCAGCAACCTTCAGGGATAGCATCAATTTCTGCAACAGCAACAGCAGTAATTGCAACAGCAACAGCGGCATTTAGTGACGGCATCAGCAGTTACGGTAACAATTTTATGGGTAGAGAGATATCTATGTATTATTTATAACTACTATATATATATATATGGTATTGGTGTATTTATATATATTCATAATTGGTATTTAGGCATTAGTATACTATATTTTAGTAGTTGGTTATTAGCATATAGTTATTAATGTGTAGTTAGTATATATATAAATTTTGACAATTAACTTGAGATACCAAGGTAAGTATCAAGGTATTTGGGGATACCCAAGGTATTG
The DNA here is from genome assembly GCA_036927795.1 of Iris macrosiphon. Lineage (NCBI taxonomy): Eukaryota > Viridiplantae > Streptophyta > Magnoliopsida > Asparagales > Iridaceae > Iris > Iris macrosiphon. The sequence goes on from JAYESA010000008.1 coordinate 61,310,495, forward strand.
GGTTTGGGTATCAAGATGGGGGTTTAGTAGTACGATACCGAGTTGGTTCAAAACTAAGGTATCCATTTAGTAATTAGGATTAATGTATTTAATATTGCTTGAATATACACATGTGATATTTATCTATTGTTTGTGTATCCTGAGATACGGTATCCTAGTATCCTAAGATTTAGCTTATATGACCTAGATTCATAGTGTATGAACCTAACATCTTTGAGATAGACTCATGCAACCTAGAAATAGGTAGTTTGACCAAGTTTGACCAGTTTGACTTAGAATTGACCTAGTTTGACTTTTTGACTTAGAAATGGCTCTTTGACCTAGATGTTGACTAGTTTAACTTATTTTTATTCTGAAACCTTGTATTGATGTTGTATTCCTTATCTAGGTCTTTGAGGCACCGTATCAGACATCTATAAGACTATTCACCGGACTTCAAGCGAGTATATTCTCTGATAGTTTCTGATTTATGATATCCTTGTACTTTCAATAGGCTTAATGTCTGGTCTAACCAATGTTCCCAAACACTTCAGCAAGAGACATGTTCATTGTATTTAGTGTAGATATTCTTGTTCTCTTGACACGATGGTTACACGGATTGGTATATCCGAATCTTGTCATGAGATGTTATTCCTTGGTATATGGTGTATCTTGTGCAAGCCTTATTTTATTGATTATCTTGTACATGTACAAATACTAATTCTTGGGAAGACTAGCTATCTTCTTGGGGAATCTCGTGCCATAGCGTACCATGGTTGGATCTACTATACCAGTCGAGGGTGGAGAGTATTTTAGTATAGATATGTGATCATACCCATCTTGTATCTTATTCTTGTAAAGTGTTAATCATACACCGTACGTATGATTAGCCAGGCCATAAATCTTGTATCATGTTCCCAAGCCGATCACATGTAAAAGCTAGTACTCACACACTTAGTCATTAGTATTTTTGTCCATTGTTATATTATTCATTATTATATTTATTCCAGAATTTCCTTATTGTATGTCTCTTGTATCTATTGTGCATATTGTATATTCACATCTATTTACTGTTACATAGTTTTTATCAATGATTAGAACTGCTGTTAGAGATGTACTCTGCTCCTTTCCTAACTGGATATATTTTTTCCTAAATGACACTGAGGAGTGGTACCCTACACATTATGGACCTCAGGATATTGTGGTCTTAGAGTCAGAGACCCTGGCTCAGGAGGGACTTATCCCGACTGAGACAGATGACCCGGGACTTGTAGCTTCTTAGTAGTCTTTGTACTGGATTTGTCCCCAGCTTATTTGTTAGTATTCTTTCAGACTCATTGATGTTATTATTTTATACTCATGAGTTGTATGTGACTATTCTATTCTCTATCATATTCGTGCGTATTTCCATCTTAGATCTGTGATTGAGTATATATTGATATTGTTGGTGGCTCATTATAATGTTAGATAGATTATCCAAATAATATTCTACCACCGATTCTACGGCGTAGGCAGGGCATTGTTCCTGACTTGCATCCCTACATCGGGTGCGAATTATGACATATTTTTAGTGGTGGCCCATGCAGGTCTTCGAGGTCACAATTAGTGCGATTCGTAGTGGTGCTCTTATTTGAGTGCTATTACGAGCCTGTTTCAGCATATAGGATATAGGCTATAGGCTGAGAATACTCAATCACATCTAGGAAAAATTCTTTTGATTCATTCAACTATTCTTTCTTGATATTGATATTTGATCTTTAAACTATCCTTCCTTGAGTGTCTTAAATCATGTACCATATTGATTCTTTCTTTCGTTTTGTCTCAAGATGCCACCTAAGACTAGATCGCAGCAGTGGAGAGCAGCTTCTGAGAGGTCTGCGACTTCCCGAGGCCCTGCACCAATCACTTCTCCGGTGATTGGAGTGTCAGCTGCTTTTGGAGGTCCACTACCTACTCAGAGGACGGTGCCAGCTGTATCTGAGGGAATTTGACCTCCATCTTTTGTGCCAGCAGATGCGACGCAGATGTTTACACTGTTTTGCGAGATGCTGGAGGCACAGAGGGCTCAGTCTGAGGCATATTAGAGGTAGACCGATATTTTACGACATGGCATCGAGAGTGCTCATTAGCTTGCTCGTACGGTAGTAGAGTGAGGAGTTTTGGTCCAGCAGCAGGTTGCTCCTCAGGCTGCTCAGCTTCGGCCAGGCAACATTCAGGACTTCAAGAACCTGGAGCCTAGGGTCTTTAAGGGGATGGAGGGCATCGTCTATGCTGATGATTGGCTCGAGGACATTGAGCATCTTATGAGGGTGTCCCATCTTTCTAAGGATCTGAAGGTTGAGGCGGTAGGACTTTAACTGTTCGACGTCGCCCACACTTGGTTCAGGAATGAGCGGATTCTTGTTGATGTGGGACCGTCTTGGAAGATATTCAAGGACCTCTTCAAGAAGAAGTTCTTCGCTCGGCCAGACAGGCTAGACTTGGGGAGGCAGTTTGAGAGCCTCATTCAGGGGAACATGTCTGTAGAGGAGTACGCTGCGGAGTTCGGCAAGTTGAGAAAATTTGTAGAGTATTTAGTGAGAGAGCCGGAGGTTCAGGCTATTCGTTTCCATAAAGGTCTAAATTAGAAAGTGAAGATCCTTATTTCGTCTTTTTATAAGACATACTGGGAGATACTTGCGGAGGCACGCAAGGTTGAGCGAGAGTTGGGTTTGAAGCCCAAGAGAGACCATAATTATTTTATATGGGCCAACAGCAGTGCAGTATCTGCCAAACGTCCTCATTTTTAGTCCAGGCCTTTCCAACAGCCACAGCAGTACCAGACTCCAGCTAGGCACCGTTTTACCAGGCACCACAGTAGCAGAGGCAGTCACAACAATCTTCCTGCCACTTCTGCAAGAAGCCCGGTCATATCTGGGAAGTTTAGAGGAGAAGGTTGGGAGTTTGTTTGTATTATGGTGTCGAAGGGCATCAGATGAGAGAGTGTCCTCATTATGCAGTTCAGGGAGCAGCTTCAGCTCCGAGGGCACAGATGAGACCACCTGCAGTACAGCCGAGGGGACCACTTCCGACCCAGCAGCAGCGTTATGTCCAGTATCAACATCAGGGAGGTTCATGTCAGGGATGAACATTTTCTATGACTATCGAGGAGGACGATCCCACCGGAGATATAATCGCAGGTTCTATTCTTCTTAATTCCATTCAAGCTTTAGCTTTTTATGATAGTAGTACTTCCCATAGTTTTATATCTGTTTCTTTTGCTCTGAAGCATAGTTTAGTAGCTGAGTCTTTGCTTAGGACTTGCAAGATCATGACTGGGGGAGGCATTATCCTGGTTAATGATATTTACAAGGATCGAAGAGTTACTCTGGGAGGCCGAAAGTTGAGTGCATGTCTACTTGTAATGTCACTTCCGAGCTACGATATTGTACTCGAGATGGATTGGTTGAGTAGGTACCGTGATAGTATAGATTATAGAGGAGGAAGAATTTTGTTTGGTCCGTCAGGAGTGCCAATGTTTGAGGTTGCTAGAGGAGCTGCAGAGAAGGGAGAAGGCATTATTTGTGGATCTATGGTAGAAGACAAGGAGTTGCCTCATCCATTGATAGTAGAGTTCTTATATGTGTTTCCTGAGGAATTGCAAGGATTGTCGCCAGATCGAGATGTCAAATTCTCTATAGACTTGGTATCCGGTGTAGAACCAATTTTATAATATATCGATAGAGTAAACAACAACGACCTAGTCGAGCTGAAGAAGTAGGTGGATGAATTACAGGATAAGGGGTTTATCAGATCAAGTTCTTCACCGTGGGGAGCCTCGATATTGTTTGTACCAAAGAAGGATGGTCGGTACACATGTGCATTGATTACAGGGCATTGAATAATCTCACTATCAAGAATAAGTACCCTTTGCCACGGATTGATGACTTGTTCGATCAGTTGAGTGGTGCCAAGGTGTTTTCTAAGATAGTTTAAGATCAGGCTACCACCAGATAAAAGTGAAGCCGGAGGACATACCGAAAACTGCTTTTAGAACTCGGTATGGTCAGTACGAGTTTATGGTGATGTCGTTTGGGTTGACTAATGCCCCGGTGGTATTTATGAACTTGATGAACAAGGTATTCCATCAGTACCTTGACAAGTTCATGGTGGTGTTCATCGACGACATACTCATATACTCGAAGACACCGAACGAGCACGAGGAGTATTTGTGGATTGTGTTGGAGGTGCTGAGGAAGAAGAAGCTATATGGAAAGTTGTCAAAGTATGAGTTCTTCCTGGACAAGGTGGAGTTCTTGGGGCATGTTGTGACGGGTGATGGTATTTTAGTGGATCCGAAGAAGATCGCAGCAGAAGAGTCTTGGAAGACCCCGAGTTCGGTAGCAGAGATCAGGAGTTTCTTGGGATTGGCAGGTTACTACAGGAAGTTTGTGCAGGATTTTTGGAGGATTGTCGAGCCGATGACCAGACTCACCAGGAAGGATGTGGAGTTTGTCTAGAGGGAGAATTGCCAGGCTGCTTTTGAGGAATTGAAGAAGAGGTTGATGTCTGCTCCTATTTTGACGTTGCCATCAGGGTATGAAAGTTTTACCATTTATAGTGATGCATCAAGAAAAAGGTTTGGGTTGTGTTCTTCAGCAGAATGGGAAAGTGATTGCCTATGCATCCAGGCAATTGTGTCCTCATAAGAAGAACTATCCTACCCATGATTTACAGTTGGCAGCAGTCATATTTTCCCTGAAGTTGTAGAAATACTATTTGTACGAAGAGTGTGTGGAGATCATCACAGACCACAAGAGCTTGAAGTACATTTTCATGCACAAGGAGTTGAACATGAGGCAGCGTCGGTGGTTGGAACTAATGAAGGATTTTGATATATCTTTGAAGTATAATCCTAGAAAAGCTAATATAGTTGTCGATGCCTTGAGAAGGTATCCGGTAGCTATGTTCTTGACGCAGGATCAATATTAGTTGGAGGACTTGGAGAGCTTGGGCATTGAGGTGATAGTACCTAGTTTAGCTATACAGATGTGGAGATTGCAGATACACTCAGATTTGATGGATAGGATCAAGGCAACCCAATATGACGATATATCTTTGAGGAGCATCAGAGCTCAAGTGAGAGTAGGATTGGATGATGATTTCACCATTTCTAAGGATGGTTCTTTGAGGCATGGGGTTAGATTGTGTGTGCCTAGTGGGGAGCTGTGTGAGGAGGTGTTACAGGAAGCGCATTGCTCTCAGTATTTCATACATCAAGGTGCCAACAAGATGTATCAGGATATACGAGAGAGTGTGTGGTGGTATGGCATAAAGGGAAAAGTGGCACAATTTGTATCCAGATGCTTAGTGTGCCAGCAGGTGAAAGCCGAGAGGCAGAGGTCGGGTGGTTTACTTCAGCCATTACCCATTCCAGAGTGGAAGTGGGAGCACATTACTATGGATTTTGTGTCCAAACTTCCACGATCTCCTAGAAGGAAAGACGCGATTTGGGTCATCGTTGATAGGTTGACCAAGTCGGCACACTTTTTGCCTTTCAAGGTGGATTTGTCTACGGAGAAGCTGGCAGAGATATATATGAGGCAGATAATCAGGATACATGTAGTTCCCGTCAGTATAGTCTCGGATCGGGATAGTGGTTTCACTTCTTATTTCTAGAGGAGTTTGCAGGCGAGTTTGGGCACTCAGCTCAAGTTCAGTACCGCATATCATCCCCAGACAGATGGACAGTCAGAGAGGACTATTCAGACTCTCGAGGATATATTGCGCACTTGTGAACTAGATTTTAGGGGTTCTTGGAAGGACCATCTCCATTTGGTAGAGTTTGCTTACAATAACAGCTACCAGGCTTGTATAAAGATGTCACCATTTGAAGCTCTGTACGGTCGAAGATGTCGTACTCCCTTGTCATGGGACGATGTTAGAGAGAGAGTTTTGCTCAGGCCAGAGATGTTTGTGGATGCAGTAAAGAAGGTTCAGTTGATCAGAGACAGACTTCGAGTGGCACAGAAAAAACAACGGCATTGGGCCGATAGCCACCGGAGGCCTTTGGAGTTCGAGGTATAGTTTTAGATTTTTGTTTTATGCATATTATTGGTTGTTTGTTATAGGTTAAGTTCTTAAGGTAGTTTTTTGTTCTAGGTGGGTGGTTTGGTGTTTCTGAGGATTTCTTCGATACGAGGAACGATTTGCTTCGTTGGAGGCGGGAAGCTTAGTCCGTGATTCATCGAACCTTTCATTATTCTCGAGAGGGTCAGTACAGTTGCTTATAGACAAGACTTTCCACCTATATTTGAGGGAATGCACAACGTGTTTCACGTGTCACAGTTGAGACAGTACGTGGCAGATCATAGTCATGTGTTGGATCACTCAGAGATAGAGGTGGGCCCTACTCTTAGATATCAAGAGAAGCCAGTTGAGATTCTAGATGAGAGAGAGAAGGTGCTGAGGAACCAGACTATTCCTTTGGCACGCATCGCATGGAGGCATCACTCTCCAGGGGAGTCTACCTGGGAGAGAGAGAGGATGAAATGCGAGTGCGTTAGCCATATTTGTTTGTGCCTTGAGGTATGTTCTTTCATAGTTAAGTTATATTCTTTTGTTATATTCTGTTATTTTTTGGTGGGTAGGTTTCGTCTTTAAATTTCGAGGACGAAATTATTTTTAGGAGGGTAGTTTCTAGGAAAAGGTATTTTAGATATTTGTGCATATTTTGTTGTATTATTTAATTATTGTTAGATATTAGTTATTTGTTTTGGACTTGTGTTAGTGGACCTAACTAGTTTAGTTTAGACTCATGGACCAACATGTATTAATTGTTAGAATTGAGCCCAACTAGAAGCCCATTGATTAGGAGGATGATTAGTTTAATTAAACCATTAGACTAGAACATTCCCTCCTTAATTATTTCTTCATGAGAGAACCCAAGGGGTATAATGGATATTATATAGTGACATGAGGAAGGGGGTAAGGAAAGGCCGTCCTATTAAAGAAGAGGGAGAAAGTTTCTCTCTCCTCTTTTCATTTGAAAACTATATCTAGAATTTCTCTCAACCAAATTTCTTCATTCCATATCATTTTTTCTATAAATTTCATCCCAATTCCTTCCTAAATTACCATTGGAGACTAGTAGAGCAAGGATCTAGAAGGAGGAAGCAAGCATCTATAAAGAGGAGCAATGATGTACAAGTTGGAGGCCAAATTCATCACTTTTGGAGGTTGCATTGTGAATCCATCTCCCAATAGGTTACAATTTATTTTTTTCCCTTCATTTAGGTTTTAAATATGAAATTTAACCATGAGAAATTAACCCATATGCATAGGATACCCTTAGGATTTAATTTTTAGTTCATATGAGGCCTATTAAGAAAGTTATGGTGCTTTTTGTGTCAATTTTGGGAGAATTCTGAGATTGACACTTATTGTATTTGTCAATTGGTCCTATAGATCAATTTAGCATGTGTTTGTGTGTTTGGGGCTAGTGTCGTATCCACAATTGGGTACGTGTAGGTCGTATCCCAACAATTTGGTAATATATGTTGATTTGGGGGTTTTCCCACGGCACTTTGTGCATGTCACATTTGACACGGACACGTAGATTTATGTTTGACTCTTCGTATTATTCATAAATAATATATTAGACTTGCTTGTGTCCTTCGGGGTACATTTGGATGTGTGGTGGACTCGTGTCACAAGCTTATCCTAGATCTAGTGGGATACGGGTGTGATGCACTCCACGTGTTTGTGCATTTTATTTCTAGATCTATTTTCTCATTATTCTTAGTCATTATAGTATGTAATTATATATATATATATATATATATATATATATATATATATATATATATATATATATATATATATATATTTATGTATATTTTTTTTATGTATATATATATTTATATGTTAGTGTATCATATATCTATATACCTATATGTTATGTCTATATGTAGCTATATTTCTACATATGTAGTAGCTATTAAATATAGTAGTGTATACATGTAGATGTTATGTGTATATATATATATATATATATATATATATATATATGTATATGTATGTATGTTATACATGTATACTTGTATGTTATGTTATATATATATATATATATATATATATATATATATATATGTATATGATACTATAGTTAACTATATGTATATGTTATACTATATATATTATTGTGGATATGTATATACATATATATAGTGAAGCATTTATATATATATAAATAAATATAGTTAGTACATATATTAGTATATATATATATATGTATATGCATTAGTGTATAAGAGAGAGAGGGGGGCTCAACGTATAGTGACAGCAGCAGCAGATTTAGCAACAACAACAACAGATTTAACGACAATAGCGGATTCAGCAACATCAACATCAGCGGTTTCAGCGACAGCAGCAGCAGCAGCATTAGCGATAGCAACAGTATACAGCAGCAGCAGCATTTGCGATAGCAGCAGTATACAGCAGCTTCAGCAACAGCCTTCAGCGACAGCAGCTTCAGCAACAACAGCACCCTTCAACGACAGAAGCTTCAGCAATAACAGCACCCTTCAGCGACAGCAGCAGTTTTTGCAACAGCAGCAGCAGTAATTGCAACAGCAGCAGCAGCATTTAACGACGACCGCAACAGTTATGGTGACAGTTTTACTGGTATAGAGATATTTATGTATTATTTATAGCTAATAGTTATATATGTATGGTATTGGTGTATTTATATATATTTTATAATTAGTATTTAGGCGTTAGTATACTATATTTTAGTAGTTGGTTGTTAGCAAATAGTTATTAATGGATAGTTAGTATATATATGAAGTTCTGGCAATTACCTTAAGATACCAAGGTAAGTGTCACGACCCGCACCCAAAAAATCGGTCATGAGTCGTGGGTACGTCCAGCCTACGCCGCAGCATCGACGGTAGAACGCTGTCTAGGTCAACTATCTAGCTAACAATCTCACGCAACCAATATATAAATCTGTCAAGATCTCAACTCCAAACGGAGGAGCAATATCATAATGATAATCACAATGTACTCAATCACGAATCTAAGCTCGATAAGATAACACAGAAATCTAACAACTATAAAGTCTAACCAACAACAACTACTACAACAACCACAACAACATCAATAATAATAATAATAATAATAATACCATATCCTGAATCAAATATAATACAAGGTCTCAATCCAAAACCGGAGACAAACCCGGTGCTAAAAGCTAATAAAAACGATAACAAGGTCTTAGTGATCCCGGCTACCAACCCGGAAATCACTCCTAAACTAGAGGGTCCCTGTCTGCACCATCGACAGGCTCAGTTCCATAAAACATCGGACACCAATCCTCCGGATACTCTAGAAAAAATATGTCCAGTCAGGACTGGAGCAAGTACACCTCTAACAACAGTTCCAGTTAAATAATAAAAACTATAAAACAGTTGTAGCAAGTAGCAAGATGATGGAAATAAAGTATGAACAACAAATATATATGTATCACTGGTGCATAAAGGTAAAGATGCATGAATATCAGAATCAAGATAGTAGTAACTGCAGGATACAAGAAATCTAAACTAAGAGTAAGTATGTGCACAAGAACGTATAGTGAGTCCAGCAAGAAATATATGTAATGAGTCAAGTCCAGAAACTATAAGTGAGACCAGCAAGAAATGCAAGAGAGTCCAGACTAGAAAGAATGAACTCGTGTCTTTGAAATACCTGTTTTGACATGTAAACGGCTAGGGGTAAGTACGGCTCACCGCGTACTGGGTGCGCGACTGCTATCATTCCAGATTAGACCAGAGGGGGTAATTCCTGATGATTCTAGATAGGAATATTTACATGTCTACTCGAGTATTTCCTCGCCCCGACGAGTATAAGTGAACCAAGACTCGACACGTAAATCAAGTATGAGTCCAGCCAGAAACATGAGTGATGCCTGTAGTGATGCCTGTAGTGATGTCTGTAGGTGATGTCAGTAGGTGATTCCAGAATAGAGACCAGAAACATAAAAAAATACGTGTCGCAAGTAAATAAATCCAGAAATACCAGTCTGTGTCCCATGTTGTGCCAGAAAAATCAGATGATACTATACAAGAAACTGAATCATAATAATCATTAGATAATGAAAACTATCAGAGAATGTACTCGCCTGACGTCCTGAGCAACTAGCGATCAGAACTGGTGTCGCAAGGACTTATTGCAAAAAGCAAGATTAAACAGGTTTCTAATAAGTTAAACAGATATAAAATAATTAAAAATAGGCTTCTAGGGTCATTCTAGGTTAAACGGATCAAACCGGTAAAATCTGGGTCAAAAAGTCAACTCTGGGTCCAAAAAGTCAACTCTGGGTCAAAACTAGGTCAAAAGTTGACTTTGGTGGTCAACCGGGTCAACTACGGTCAACTCTAGGTCAAACTAGGGTGCCCCTGAAATTCTAGGTCAAAACTAGGTCATTAAGCTAATAAACCCTCAAACTCGCCTCCTTGAGATACCGGGATACCCTCGGTATCCGATACCTGACCCTACGCTATATGTCCCGCCTAAACCTGCTAAAATCTATGCTAGCATGCGTAAATATATACACATATACATAAAAACCTATCTCTAAACTCAAACCTAAGCAATTGCTCAAAAATCCCGCTCGAAACCCAATACCTTGGATATCTCAAGGTATTGAGATACCTTGATTTCTCAAGGTATTGAGATACCTCTCTAATACCCCCTCTAACTAGCTATTTAAGCACAAACATATATTCCTAGTTAATAGTCTAGGCTAGAATATATATCTAACATATATATACATAAACATATATATCTATATGCATATATATATATCCACAACACATATACACATACCTTACACCCAAACTCACATATATATATATATATATATATATATATATATATATATATATATATATATATATATATATATATATATATATTGTAAACCCCTCGACCAGAAATTAGGGTTTACTAGTTTAATTAGCCTAATTAGGGTTAACCTAAATTAATTAAGATTTAATATATAGTATTATAATACTTGTGCAATGATTTATTGTTTTAGGATACTACCTTAGCTGTTGCCCTAAAACGAATTCCACATATTTGACCTAGACACGTAAACCCATCATATTGAACCTAGAACAAACCCCGGATACTGATTTTCGTGCCTGATTTTAGTCGCACAAAAGTCGTTGCAAACGTCCGTGCGCAAATTAATTAAATTGCGTAATTACGTTCGCTGCCCGTTCCAATTGACATTGAGACCCAACCTCAACCAGTTTTGACCAACCCAGATCACGATAATATTGTACACTGAGCCTACTACACCAATGACCCTTGTCCAACCCAATTTAGACTCCCGGTTTTTAATTAAATTAAATTAGAAACACCGGTGCATTAATTGCGAATTAATTAATGGGGTGACCTAACCTAAAATAAATTGGACCTAATTCCAACCCAGACCCACACCCACATCCACAAACCTCATACAAAACACCAAACACCATCATGGACTAATGAGGAACACCAAACATGGTATTTGGTCGCATTAAATCCCAAATACGAAATAATTGTACAAATACCAAATTGTCAGGGGCCTAATTACAAAATTGCAATGAGGTGCCCCCCTCTCATTGGCCCAAACCATCATGGAGAAAAGTAATGGTCATGACCAATCATGAGCATTTAAATTCCCCCCATTTTTATGTCCTTACATCACCTTTTTGGGAACCCATCATGACCCTACAATTTGAATGGCCTATTACTAGCCCTCCACTCATCTTGATGAACAACCCCACTCCCCAAAAATATTGGTCCAGCCGGCCCTAATCCCTAGGCAGCTCCCCCCTCACTCTCTCTCCTACATATGCATGCTTATTTACACATTAAATGAGAAAAACCCAAACCCTAATACTAAAACCCTAACTCCCACTCCCCACAGCCGACCCTAACCTACCCACCCCGAGCTCCACCACCGGCCACCAGCCACCACCAGTCGCCACCACCCTAACCCGACCCCTTCGCCAGACCCTCCCCTACCCTCGGCCAGCTTTTGACGTAGTTCTGGGTATGGACTGGTTAAGCCAGTACAATGCCGTGCTAGATTGCCGGAAGGGTAGTGTTACTTTTAAACTGCCAGGACAATCGGAGTTCGAATTCATGCGAGGCACCATCGAGCGAGGAGTAGGACATGCAGCTGGAGCTTACATGGCGATGGAGACGGCACCCCCAAAAATCGATACAGAGTTCGAGGATGTTTTCCTGGAGGAGTTGCCAGGCCTACCGCCTGATAGAGAGGTGGAGTTCACCATCGAGCTAATACCTGGAGCAGCACCGGTATCATCAAATGTGTACCGGTTGGCAAAGAAGGAGCTTGACGAGCTGAAGCTACAGCTAGAGGAGTTGCAGATCAAGGGATTCGTTCATCCTAGTGCTTCATCCTGGGGAGCACCAGTGCTGTTTGTACCAAAGAAGGACGGGACGTTTCGGATGTGCATTGATTACAGAGCCCTTAATGCTCTGACTATCAAGAACAAGTACCCTCTATCGCGAATCGACGATCTGTTCGACCAGCTGACAGGAGCAGTGGTGTTCACGAAGATCGACTTGAGATCGGGATACCATCAGGTGAAGGTGCGAAGGGAGGACATTCCAAAGACAGCATTTAGGACTCGTTATGGTCAGTACGAGTTCCTAGTGATGCCTTTCGGATTGACAAATGCGCCTGCTGTGTTTATGAACCTGATGAACCGAGTCTTCCACGAGTATCTGGACCAGTTCGTGGTAGTCTTCATCGACGATATCTTAGTGTATTCGAAGAGCCACGAGGAGCACGGAGAGCATTTGAGGCTAGTGCTAGAGACGCTGAGACGAGAGAGGCTTTATGCCAAGCTGAGCAAGTGCGAGTTTCTTCTAGATCGTGTCGCATTCCTTGGACACGTTATCTCGGGAGATGGCATTTCAGTAGATCCCGCGAAGATATCATCTGTAGAGACGTGGCCGACCCCTACCAACGTCACGGAGGTGAGGAGTTTCCTAGGACTTGCCGGATATTACCGGAGGTTCGTAGAGAACTTCGCAAGGATCGCAGAGCCGATGACCCGCTTGACCCGCAAGGATCAGGAGTTCACCTGGACAGAGGAGTGTCAGACGGCGTTCGACGAGCTGAAGAAGCGTCTGACTACAGCACCCATCTTGACCATACCTTCTGGACCTGGAGGATTCATGATCTATAGTGATGCATCCGGGAAAGGATTAGGATGCGTTTTGATGCAGCATGGGAAGGTTGTGGCCTATGCCTCTAGATAGTTGAGGACCCATGAAAAGAACTATCCTACCCACGACTTGGAGCTTGCCGCAGTGATCTTTGCTTTGAAGCTTTGGAGGCACTACCTTTACGGAGAGCGCGTGGAGATATTCACCGATCACAAGAGATTGAAGTACGTCTACACACAGAAGGATCTGAACCAGAGGCAGAGACGTTGGCTCGAAGTGATGGCAGACTTCGAGATTGAGCTACAGTAACATCCGGGAAAGGCTAATGTGGTAGCCGATGCTTTAAGCAGGAAGCCCATAGTATTTTTCCTGACTACCCAACAACATCTGTTGAGAGATCTAAAACAGTTGGGTATCGAAGTCATTATGCCCGGAATAGACGGCCAGATGTCGAGTTTCCAGGTGCAATCGACATTGGTGGAAAGAATCAAGGCCGCTTTGCCGACGGACGCCAGATTTCAGAGGCTTCGACAGAGGACAGAGGCTGGGATACAGACGGGACTGCGTATACACGAGGACGGGACTTTGAGATATGGAGATCGTCTCTATGTTCCGAATGGAGAGCTACCCCAGGAGCTAATGACGGAGGCACACAGTTCGACCTATTCTATACATCCAGGAGGCACGAGGATGTACAGAGACCTGAGGCAGTACTACTGGTGGCACGGGATGAAGAGAGAGATAGCCCGCTTCGTGGCTAAGTGTCTGGTGTGTCAGCAAGTCAAGGCTGAGCATCAGAGATCTGCCGGATTACTTCAACCGCTCCCGATACCGGAGTGGAAATGGGAGCACATCACCATGGACTTCGTCACGGGTTTCCCGAGGAGTCCTAGTGGTCGCAATGCCGTATGGGTAATCATAGATAGACTCACCAAGTCTGCCCACTTCCTACCTTTCAGAGTAGGGCAATCTACGGAAGTCTTGGCAGACATGTACATGAGGGAGATTGTACGACTGCATGGAGTGCCAGTCAGTATCGTGTCTGACCGGGATACGAGGTTTACATCTTACTTTTGGAGGAGTATGCAAGAGAGTCTTGGTACCCGCCTTAAGTTCAGTACTTCGTACCACCCGCAGACAGATGGACAATCCGAACGCACCATTCCGACGCTGGAGGACATGTTGAGGGCATGTATGCTTGACTTCAGCGGTTCATGGGAGGACCACTTGCACTTGGTCAAATTTTCCTACAACAATAGCTATCAGGCGAGCATTCAGATGGCTCCCTATGAGGCATTGTATGGTAGGAAGTGTCTATCCCCAGTATGCTGGAGCGATGTAGGCGAGAGGCAGATTCTAGGGCCAGAGTTGATCGTCCATACAGTGGAGAAGGTGAAGAAGATCCAGGGGCATCTACGAGCAGCACAGGACAGGCAGAAGCATTGGGCTAACTCGCATCGACGACCCTTAGAGTTCCAGGTGGGAGAGCATGTGTTCCTGAAGATTTCACCTACTAGAGGAACCATCAGATTTGGAGGCAGAGGGAAGCTGAGTCCGAGGTACATCGGACCCTTCGATGTGCTAGAGCGCGTCGGAGAAGTTGCTTACAGATTGGCCTTGCCGCAGACACTAGAAGGAGTTCACGATGTCTTCCATGTATCTCAGCTGAGGAGATACATACCGGATCCGAGTCATGTGCTTGACCACTCGGAGATCACCGTTGGTCCAAGCTTATCATACCAGGAGGAGCCGGTAGAGATCCTAGACCAAAGCGAGAAGGTACTGCGAGGCCAGAGTATCCCTCTAGTTCGTGTCGCATGGAGGCATCATGCACCAGGTGAATCAACCTGGGAACGAGAGGACGATATTCGGCAACGTTTTCCCCATCTCTTCGAAGGCCTAGGTATGTGATAGTACTTATTTCATTCAACAGTTATTCTATATGTTTGTTTTTATTTCGAGGACGAAATACTCTAAGGAGGGTATGTTGTAAACCCACTCGACCAGAAATTAGGGTTTACTAGTTTAATTAGCCTGATTAGGGTTAACCTAAATTAATTAAGATTTAATATATAGTATTATAATACTTGTGCAATAATTTATTGTTTTAGGATACTACCTTAGCTGTTGCCCTAAAACGAATTCCACATATTTGACCTAGACACGTAAACCCATCATATTGAACCTAGAACAAACCCCAGATACCGATTTTCGTGCCTGATTTTAGTCGCACAAAAGTCGTTGCAAACGTCCGTGCGCAAATTAATTAAATTACGTAATTACGTTCGCTGCCCGTTCCAATTGACATTGAGACCCAACCTCAACCAGTTTTGACCAACCCAGATCACGATAATATTGTACACTGAGCCTACTACACCAATGACCCTTGTCCAACCCAATTTAGACTCCTAGTTTTTAATTAAATTAAATTAGAAACACCGGTGCATTAATTGCGAATTAATTAATGGGGTGACCTAACCTAAAATAAATTGGACCCAATTCCAACCCAGACCCACACCCATACCCACAAACCTCATACAAAACACCAAACACCATCATGGACCAATGAGGAACACCAAACATGGTGTTTGGTCGCATTAAATCCCAAATACGAAATAATTGTGCAAATACCAAATTGTCAGGGGCCTAATTGCAAAATTGTAATGAGGTGACCCCTCTCATTGGCCCAAACCATCATGGAGAAAAGTAATGGTCATGACCAATCATGAGCATTTAAATTCCCCCCATTTTTATGTCCTTATATCACCTTTTTGGGAACCCATCATGACCCTACAATTTGAATGGCCTATTCCTAGCCCTCCACTCATCTTGATGAACAACCCCACTCCCCAAAAATATTGGTCCAGCCGGCCCTAATCCCTAGGCACCCCCTCTCACTCTCTCTCCTACATATGCATGCTTATTTACACATTAAATGAGAAAAACCCAAACCCTAATACTAAAACCCTAACTCCCACTCCCCACAGCCGACCCTAACCTACCCACCCCGAGCTCCACCACCGGCCACCAGCCACCACCAGTCGCCACCACCCTAACCCGACCCCTTCGCCAGACCCACCCCTACCTTCGGCCACCGCCACCCGGCCACGACGCCGCCGGCAGCCACCTCCCCAACCAACCACACTGACCCGGCTGCTCTCTCCCCGAGTGCACAGCTGACCACCCCTCTGCTTCGTGCTCCGCCACCTTAGCTCCGCCGACCGCCATACTTGGCCGAGCCCTCCCCCAGCCAGTCCTCCACCACCCCGTCGAGTTTCAGCCGACGCCGCCGCCACCTCGAGGAGAAATCGAGCCCGCAGCGCCTAGACGTCTAAACCGCGGCTGCTGCTGCCGATCCTCCCCGAGCCTCGCCGGAGCGCCGTCCGGCCACCCCCGCCGGCGACGACCGACCAACTCGACCCCCTCGACCTGAGGTACAACACAGTATATTATTTTATGTAAAAATATTAGTAATTAAGTATATATTTTAGGTTGCAAGCCTTCCGATACGTGGATCTCGTATTTTACAGTATTGAAATACGTATATTAGGTATTCTAAATATATATATGTATTCCTTTCTGTATTTTACAGTATTTAATGTATATGTACTAAAAATATTTTTGAGTTTTAATGTATGTAATTTATATATATAAATGCTTAATACAACATGAAGGTATATATATACATAGTATAGATATAATTACTTGGTATGATCAAATACCTAAAGTGTATATGTATATATGTATATATACATATATATATATATATATACAAATAAATGTATACTTCTGAAAAATAAATAGTGTATGTATTTTTTTACCTAAATTAATAATGGTGTATAAATATAAATAATGCTATATTTACTTTTGGTAAACACACATAAGTATGTATGTATGTATGTATGTATGTATGTATGTATGAATGTACTTTTTTTTAAAATACGAAGAATATTAAATATCTAATAATTATAGTATTAAATACATTTCTGGAAATCAAGTATTATTATTATATGTATATTATTAGTAAATACTTACGTATTGACCCCCCCTAGTATGTATATGCCTATGAATATTTATAAATATATATATGTATATATATATTCTTGCAGAGTATGTATACATATTTTATATACTTTGGTTATGTTTTATATAAATTGATATATATATATTTTCTATCTAAATATATATATGTATATATATATGTGAATTTACGATATTTCCCCATTTATGTTCAGAGTTTTTATAAGTGTATACTAATTAATACGTAAGCACTATTTTTGTACTAATAAACAAATATATTATTTAATATATTTAAATATGTTTTAGTGTATATACAAATAATAGTGTTAGCTATATATACATACAGCCCCGACCCTGTGTTAGTTGTAGATACGGACAGTGTGTCCTAGTCGTGCTATTGTAGCGACTAATTTGGACATTACTATATCATGTATAGGATTGCTGGACACTACTGCCGAGGCATCAAGAGCAGGGCTTTGGATTTCGCAGCTATTCGGGGCAGGCAAGTATACCTTGCTGGATTACTGCTTTAAATTTAAATGTTAAATATTTTAATTATACATGAACTGTGCGCGTCCGAGAATGACTCGGGTGCGGTCGATATTGCGTCGATGAGTAGTGTACATGTCCTAGTTGCTAGCTGACTCACCCACTGTGAGGATATTTTGATATCTTCCTTGACCATGGCACTATACACGTATCATGATGGTACACTCATATTGGGATGCGGGTCTGCGTACCCGATTTGCTATCGGTACGTACGACATGCATCACGGACTAGCTTGTATTCTAGAATAATATAGTTAATTGAGACTTGGCATCTAGATACGGTACACTCAAGTCGTGCATTCGACTTGCGTATCTACATTGGGCGGGAAGGACAACTGACAAATGTATGGGATACCCCCACCGGATTCCGTGGTATCCAGAGGAACCATAGACCCGGTGACTCCCTATATTCAGACACCGCGCTCTACGGAGTGTACGGACGTATATACATTGCAGATACCACGTCCCTTAGAGTATGGACGTTATATATATACAGATACCTCATTCTTTGGAATGATGGACGTTGCAGATACCACACTCTAGAGGACGTTGGACGTTATGCCTACACCTACTTATACGTTCCTAGGTTGTCCTTATATTGCATTCACTTAGATGGTTAGCACACCCCCTCTTTACTTTTATTTCAGTACTATATACAGCATGCATATTGTATCTTGTTACGTCCCTCTGAGGACCTGGTTATCTTCCAGATCTGGACGAGCCTTTTTATCCCAGAGTTTACGGGCCAGGTGTAGAGACGAGGTTTGCTCTTGACGAGGAGCTGGAGGTACTTCCATCAGAGTACCCCTGATCAGATTGGTAGGCCTTCCGCCTATGACTGGAGCTCCTTACCTAGTTAGCCGTTGTTCCAGTCACTTTTCTTATCAGTACTTTATTTCAGACTATCAGCACATTTGGTAGTGGGTTTGTTCCCACCAGACAAATTTCAGTTGTATTATGTCATTCGACTATGTCCTTATATTCCAGTCTTTCATTTCAGTATTTTACTTGCTGTTTGTGGATGAGATTAGACACTGCCTGTTGATATATTAGACTTGTTAGATTTAGGACAGCGTAGCACACTTCGCCAGGATCCATTAAATTGGGATATCCTCGAAGACGTGTCAGCTGGCCAATGCCACGTGGCCTAGTTTCATAATATTTTAGGACTGGGGCGTGACATGGTTTTAGTGGTGGCCCATGCAGGTCTGAAACACAAAACATCTATCGCTTGTGGTATGGAAACGTGCCCAGCGAGCCTGCAATAGGATAGAAATTACTAGGTCTCATCCACTTGATTACGCCTTTGAACCTCTTCCGAATTATAATATATTTGCATCCTATTTGATTTATTCCGTACTCTTTCTAATGAAGTTCCATCTCTTACAGCGAGATGAACCTTCGGAGCCGACGTAAGATACTCGGTGCCATAGCACCACCTGCAGCACCGAGGGAGGATACGACACAGGGACCACCCAGACAGCAGCAGCCAGAGGCACAGGTGATCCCTCAGGCCCCGATGATGCACTGGCATCAGGTCTCTCCCGACGAGGAGACGCAGCAGCCAGAGGGCCAGGCATCGCAGACGATTCCGAGGCAGTACTTCGAGGGGCAGACCTCGAGGGCGACACCGATGCCGCAGTACGAGAGGCCGGCACCCGAGGAGACCCCAAGAAGACAGCCGGAGGTACCGCTTCCACCACCTCCACCGTTTCCACCTCAGATGCCACCAGCGGAGGGACAGCCCCAGATGATGCAGTTCTTCCAGATGATGATGCAGGCCCAGTGGCAGCAGACGGAGACTCTGAGACAGGGTCTGATGGCAGTACTGGAGAGGACACCTGCTCAACCAGCACCAGCACCTGCCCAGCGAGCAGGCACTGTACGAGGCTTCAGAACGATGGGGCCGGATACCTTCTCGGGCAAGGAGACGGCAGAGGAGATCGCAGACTGGGTCTCCAACACCGAGATGCTTCTAGAGGGTTCGCAGCTACACCCAGATCTCTGGATGACCGCGGTGAGGGCCCAACTCACAGGCAACGCCCATCACTGGTGGGACTCTATGGAGCGCAGCATTGGCCGACAGCAGACTTGGGAGGAATTCCTAGAGCACTTCAACGCGAAGTACTTCCCAGCTACGGTGAGGAACGCCCTGTACTCTCAGTTCCTGTACCTGGAGCAAGGGAACCTGACTGTGGACGCCTACGACGAAGAGTTCAGCAGACTCAGCCGATTTGGTACAACCCTGATCCCCAATGACCTGGAGAAAGCCAGGAGATTCCACCATGGGCTCTCTCACGAGCTGCATAGGTACACTACTACCCAGGCGAGGATCTCTTATGAAGAGGTCCTATCAGAGGCGAGGATCCAGGAGGCTATAGGAGGAGGAGGAGCGAGACATTCCAGCGTGAATGTACCAGCCAGGACCCAGCAAGGAGCCGGAGGACCGATCCGCCGTCCAGGAGCACAGGCGCAGCAGAGGACAGGGCCATACAAGCAGAAGGAGCTTCCGACCTGTCACTTCTGTGGCAAGAGGGGACACGTCATCCGAGACTGCAGGAAGAAGCTCGGGCTCTGCATGGTCTGTGGAGCCAGCCAGCACCTTGCTAGAGACTGCCCCCAGCGCAGAGACGCAGCACCCCAGACTGGACAGAGGCCACCAGCAGCACCACTGAGGATACCACCCCCAGCAGGAGGACAGTGTCCACCAGCTACCGAAGGACAGCAGAGAGGACCACCTTTGGTTCCACAGGAGGCACACTTCAACCAGGCCCGCCAGCAGGCAGGAGGGCAGAGGCGCGGGCAAGCCTTTGCTTTAGCATCTATTGAAGAGGAACCAGAAGGAGAGGCTATAGCAGGTATAATTTTAGTTGCATCATTACCTGCAACTGCACTGTTTGATTCTGGAGCTACACTGTCATTTATATCTAGTAGATTCGTAGCAATGCATAGAGTAGCAACCTCCCCCTTACCTAAGAGTTGGAGAATACTTACCGGAGGAGGCATCGTACCGGTTACCAGCACCATTAGAACGTGCTCAGTAGTAGTTTATGGTAGGGAGATGAGAGCGCGATTTTTGGTACTCCCAATGCCAGCTTTCGACGTAGTTCTGGGTATGGACTGGTTAAGCCAGTACAATGCCGTGCTAGATTGTCGGAAGGGTAGCGTTACTTTTAGACTGCCAGGACAACTGGAGTTCGAATTCATGCGAGGCACCATCGAGCGAGGAGTAGGACATGCAGCTGGAGCTTACATGGCGATGGAGATGGAACCCCCAGAAATCGTTGCAGAATTCGAGGATGTTTTCCCGGAGGAGTTGCCAGGCCTACCGCCTGATAGAGAGGTGGAGTTCACCATCGAGCTAATACCTGGAGCAGTACCGGTATCATCAAATGTGTACCGGTTGGCAAAGAAGGAGCTTGACGAGCTGAAGCTACAGCTAGAGGAGTTGCAGATCAAGGGATTCGTTCATCCTAGTGCATCATCCTGGGGAGCACCAGTGTTGTTTGTACCAAAGAAGGACGGGACGTTCCGGATGTGCATTGATTACAAAGCCCTTAATGCTCTGACTATTAAGAACAAGTACCCTCTACCGCGAATCGACGATCTGTTCGACCAGCTGACAGGAGCAGTGGTGTTCACGAAGATCGACTTGAGATCGGGATACCATCAAGTGAAGGTACGAAGGGAGGACATTCCAAAGACAGCATTTAGGACTCGTTATGGTCATTACGAGTTCCTAGTGATGCCTTTCGGATTGACAAATGCGCCTGCTGTGTTTATGAACCTGATGAACCGAGTCTTCCACGAGTATCTGGACCAGTTCGTGGTAGTCTTCATCGACGACATCTTAGTGTATTCGAAGAGCCACGAGGAGCACGGAGAGCATTTGAGGCTAGTGCTAGAGACGCTGAGACGAGAGAGGCTTTATGCCAAGCTGAGCAAGTGCGAGTTTCTTCTAGATCGTGTCGCATTCCTTGGACACGTTATCTCGGGAGATGGCATTTCAGTAGATCCCACGAAGATATCATCTGTAGAGACGTGGCCGACCCCTACCAACGTCACGGAGGTGAGGAGTTTCCTAGGACTTGTCGGATATTACCGGAGGTTCGTAGAGAACTTCGCAAGGATCGCAGAGCCGATGACCCGCTTGACCCGCAAGGATCAGGAGTTCACCTGGACAGAGGAGTGTCAGACGGCGTTCGACGAGCTGAAGAAGCGTCTGACTACAGCACCCATCTTGACCATACCTTCTGGACCTGGAGGATTCATGATCTATAGTGATGCATCCGGGAAAGGATTAGGATGCGTTTTGATGCAGCATGGGAAGGTTGTGGCCTATGCCTCTAGACAGTTGAGGACCCATGAAAAGAACTATCCTACCCACGACTTGGAGCTTGCCGCAGTGATCTTTGCTTTGAAGCTTTGGAGGCACTACCTTTACGGAGAGCGCGTGGAGATATTCACCGATCACAAGAGCTTGAAGTATGTCTACACAAAAGGATCTGAACCAGAGGCAGAGACGTTGGCTCGAAGTGATGGCAGACTTCGAGATTGAGCTACAGTAACATCCGGGAAAGGCTAATGTGGTAGCCGATGCTTTAAGCAGGAAGCCCATAGTATTTTTCCTGACTACCCAACAACATCTGTTGAGAGATCTAGAACAGTTGGGTATCGAAGTCATTATGCCCGGAGTAGACGGCCAGATGTCGAGTTTCCAGGTGCAATCGACATTGGTGGAAAGAATCAAGGCCGCTTTGCCGACGGACGCCAGATTTCAGAGGCTTCGACAGAGGACAGAGGCTGGGATACAGACGGGACTGCGTATACACGAGGACGGGACTTTGAGATATGGAGATCGTCTCTATATTCCGAATGGAGAGCTACCCCAGGAGCTAATGACGGAGGCACACAGTTCGACATATTCTATACATCCAGGAGGCATGAGGATGTACAGAGACCTGAGGCAGTACTACTGGTGGCACGGGATGAAGAGAGAGATAGCCCGCTTCGTGGCTAAGTGTCTGGTGTGTCAGCAAGTCAAGGCTGAGCATCAGAGATCTGCCGGATTACTTCAACCGCTCCCGATACCGGAGTAAAAATGGGAGCACATCACCATGGACTTCGTCACGGGTTTCCCGAGGAGTCCTAGTGGTAGCAATGCCGTATGGGTAATCGTAGATAGACTCACCAAGTCTGCCCACTTCTTACCTTTCAGAGTAGGGCAATCTACGGAAGTCTTGGCAGACATGTACATGAGGGAGATTGTACGACTGCATGGAGTGCCAGTCAGTATCGTGTCTGACCGGGATACTAGGTTTACATCTTACTTTTGGAGGAGTATGCAAGAGAGTCTTGGTACCCGCCTTAAGTTCAGTA
Source organism: Iris macrosiphon (assembly GCA_036927795.1). NCBI lineage: Eukaryota > Viridiplantae > Streptophyta > Magnoliopsida > Asparagales > Iridaceae > Iris > Iris macrosiphon. The sequence goes on from JAYESA010000008.1 coordinate 61,333,652, forward strand.
CTTCGTACCACCCGCAGACAGATGGACAATCCGAACGCACCATTCCGACGCTAGAGGACATGTTAAGGGCATGTATGCTTGACTTCAGCGGTTCATGGGAGGACCACTTGCACTTGTTCGAATTTTCCTACAACAATAGCTATCAGGCGAGCATTCAGATGGTTCCCTATGAGGCATTCTATGGTAGGAAGTGTCGATCCCCAGTATGCTGGAGCGATGTAGGCGAGAGGCAGATTCTAGGGCCAGAGTTGATCGTCCATACAGTGGAGAAGGTGAAGAAGATCCAGGGGCATCTACGAGCAGCACAGGACAGGCAAAAGCATTGGGCTAACGCGCATCGACGACCCTTAGAGTTCCAGGTGGGAGAGCATGTGTTCCTGAAGATTTCACCTACCAGAGGAACCATCAGATTTGGAGGCAGAGGGAAGCTGAGTCCGAGGTACATCGGACCCTTCGATGTGCTAGAGCGCGTCGGAGAAGTTTCTTACAGATTGGCCTTGTCGCAGACACTAGAAGGAGTTCACGACGTCTTTCATGTATCTCAGCTGAGGAGATACATACCGGATCCGTGTCATATGCTTGACCACTCGGAGATCACCATTGGTCCAAGCTTATCATACCAGGAGGAGCCGGTAGAGATCCTAGACCGAAGCGAGAAGGTACTGCGAGGCCAGACTATCCCTCTAGTTCGTGTCGCATGGAGGCATCATGCACCAGGTGAATCAACCTGGGAACGAGAGGACGATATTCGGCAACGTTTTCCCCATCTCTTCGAAGGCCTAGGTATGTGATAGTACTTATTTCATTCAACAGTTATTCTATATGTTTGTTTTTATTTCGAGGACGAAATGCTCTAAGGAGGGTATGTTGTAAACCCACTCGACCAGAAATTAGGGTTTACTAGTTTAATTAGCCTAATTAGGGTTAACCTAAATTAATTAAGATTTAATATATAGTATTATAATACTTGTGCAATGATTTATTGTTTTAGGATACTACCTTAGCTGTTGCCCTAAAATAAATTCCACATATTTGACCTAGACACGTAAACCCATCATATTGAACCTAGAACAAACCCCGGATACCGATTTTCGTGCCTGATTTTAGTCGCACAAAAGTCGTTGCAAACGTCCGTGCGCAAATTAAATAAATAGCGTAATTACGTTCGCTGCCCGTTCCAATTGACATTGAGACCCAACCTCAACCAGTTTTGACCAACCCAGATCACGATAATATTGTACACTGAGCCTACTACACCAATGACCCTTGTCCAACCCAATTTAGACTCCCAGTTTTTAATTAAATTAAATTAGAAACACCGATGCATTAATTGCGAATTAATTAATGGGGTGACCTAACCTAAAATAAATTGGACCCAATTCCAACCCAGACCCACACCCACACCCACAAACCTCATACAAAACACCAAACACCATCATGGACCAATGAGGAACACCAAACATGGTGTTTGGTCGCATTAAATCCCAAATACGAAATAATTGTGCAAATACCAAATTGTCAGGGGCCTAATTGCAAAATTGCAATGAGGTGCCCCCCTCTCATTGGCCCAAACCATCATGGAGAAAAGTAATGGTCATGACCAATCATGAGCATTTAAATTCCCCCCATTTTCATGTCCTTACATCACCTTTTTGGGAACCCATCATGACCCTACAATTTGAATGGCCTATTCCTAGCCCTCCACTCATCTTGATGAACAACCCCACTCCCCAAAAATATTGGTCCAGCCGGCCCTAATCCCTAGGCAGCCCCCCCCCTCACTCTCTCTCCTACATATGCATGCTTATTTACACATTAAATGAGAAAAACCCAAACCCCAATACTAAAACTCTAACTCCCACTCCCCACAGCCGACCCTAACGTACCCACCCCGAGCTCCACCACCGGCCACCAGCCACCACCAGTCGCCACCACCCTAACCCGACCCCTTCGCCAGACCCTCCCCTACCCTCGGCCACCGCCACCCGGCCACGACGCCGCCGGCAGCCACCTCCCCAACCAACCACACTGACCCGGCTGCTCTCTCCCCGAGTGCACAGCCAACCACCCCTCTGCTTCGTGCTCCGCCACCTTAGCTCCGCCGACCGCCATACTTGGCCGAGCCCTCCCCCAGCCAGTCCTCCACCACCCCGTCGAGTTTCAGCCGACGCCGCCGCCACCTCGAGGAGAAATCGAGCCCGCAGCGCCTAGACGTCTAAACCGCGGCTGCTGCTGCCGATCCTCCCCGAGCCTCGCCGGAGCGCCGTCCGGCCACCCCCGCTGGCGACGACCGACCAACTCGACCCCCTCGACCTGAGGTACAACACAGTACATTATTTTATGTATAAATATTAGTAATTAAGTATGTATTTTAGGTTGCAAGCCTTCCGATACGTGGATCTCGTATTTTACAGTATTGAAATACGTATATTAGGTCTTCTAAATATATATATGTATTCCTTTCTGTATTTTACAGTATTTAATGTATATATACTAAAAATATTTCTGAGTTTTAATGTATGTAATTTATATATATAAATGCTTAATACAACATGAAGGTATATATATACATAGTATAGATATAATTACTTGGTATGATCAAATACCTAAAGTGTATATGTATATATGTATATATACATATATATATATATATATATATACAAATAAATGTATACTTCTGAAAAATAAATAGTGTATGTATTTTTTTACCCAAATTAATAATGGTGTATAAATATAAATAATGCTATATTTACTTTTGGTAAATACACATAAGTATGTATGTATGTATGTATGTATGTATGTATGTATGTATGTATGAATGTACTTTTTTTAAAAATACGAAGAATATTAAATATCTAATAATTATAGTATTAAATAAATTTCTAGAAATCAAGTATTATTATTATATGTATATTATATAGTAAATACTTACGTATTGACCCCCCTAGTATGTATATGCCTATGAATATTTATAAATATATATATGTATATATATATTCTTGCAGAGTATGTATACATATTTTATATACTTTGGTTATGTTTTATATAAATTGATATATATATATTTTCTATCTAAATATATATATGTATATATATATGTGAATTTATGATATTTCCCCATTTATGTTCAGAGTTTTTATAAGTGTATACTAATTAATACGTAAGCACTATTTTTGTACTAATAAACAAATATATTATTTAATATATTTAAATATGTTTTAGTGTATATACAAATAATAGTGTTAGCTATATATACATACAGCCCCGACCCTGTGTCAGTTGTAGATACGGACAGTGTGTCCTAGTCGTGCTATTGTAGCGACTAATTTGGACATTACTATATCCTGTATAGGATTGCTGGACACTACTGCCGAGGCATCAGGAGCAGGGCTTTGGATTTCGTAGCTACCCGGGGCAGGCAAGTATACCTTGCTGGATTACTGCTTTAAATTTAAATGTTAAATATTTCAATTATACATGAACTGTGCGCGTCCGAGAATGACTCGGGTGCGGTCGACATTGCGTCGATGAGTAGTGTACATGTCCTAGTTGCTAGCTGACTCACCCACTGTGAGGATATTTTGATATCTTCTTTGACCATGGCACTATACACGTATAGTGATGGTACACTCATATTGGGATGCGGGTCCGCGTACCCAATTCGCTATCGATACGTACGACATGCATCACGGACTAGCTTGTATTCTAGAATAATATAGTTAATTGAGACTTGGCATCTAGATACGGTTCACTCAAGTCGTGCATTCGACTTGCGTATCTACATTGGGCGGGAAGGACAACTGACAAACGTATGGGATACCCCCACCGGATTCCGTGGTATCCAGAGGAACCATAGACCCGGTGACTCCCTATATTCAGACATCGCGCTCTACGGAGTGTACGGACGTATATACATTGCAGATACCACGTCCCTTAGAGTGTGGACGTTATATATATACAGATACCTCATTCTTTGGAATGATGGACGTAGCAGATACCACACTCTAGAGGACGTTGGACGTTATGCCTATACCTACTTATACGTTCCTAGATTGTCCTTATATTGCATTCACTTAGATGGTTAGCACACCCCCCTCTTTACTTTTATTTCAGTACTATATCCAGCATGTATATTGTATCTTGTTACGTCCCTCTGAGGACCTGGTTATCTTCCAGATCTGGACGAGCCCTTTTATCCCAGAGTTTACGGGCCAGGTGTAGAGACGAGGTTTGTTCTTGACGAGGAGCTGGAGGTACTTCCATCAGAGTACCCCTGATCAGATTGGTAGGCCTTCCGCCTATGACTGGAGCTCCTTACCTAGTTAGCCGTTGTTCCAGTCACTTTCCTTATCAGTACTTTATTTCAGATTATCAGCACATTTGGTAGTGGGTTTGTTCCCACCAGACATATTTCAGTTGTATTATGTCATTCGACTATGTCCTTATATTCCAGTCTTTCATTTCAGTATTTTACTTGTTGTTTGTGGATGAGATTAGACACTGCCTGTTGATATATTAGACTTGTTAGATTTAGGACAGCGTAGCACACTTCGCCAGGATCCATTAAATTGGGATATCCTCGAAGACGTGTCAGCTGGCCAATACCACGTGGCCTAGTTCCATAATATTTTGGGACTGGGACGTGACATATATATATATATATATATATATATATATATATATATATATATATATATATATATATATATGCATCTAGCTAGCTATATGTATATATATCTATATATATAGTATAGATATCTAATTACCTATCTATCTATCTATCTATCTAGTTATATATACATATATATATATATATATATATATATATATATATATATATATATATATATATATATATATATATATATATATATAGTTATCCATCTAACTATCAATCTAACTATCTAACTGTCTATTAATCTATCTATGTATGTACCTATCTATCTATCTAATATATCTAGGTATCTATCTATCTATCTATGTCTATCTATCTATCTATTTATCTATTTATCTATTTACCTATCTATAGATATCTATCTATTTATATCTATCAAGTTATCTATCTAACTATCTATCTAATATCTAACTATCTATCTAATATCTATCTGTCTAACTATCTATTTATCTAGTATCTATCTATCTAACCACCTATCTATCTATTCATCTATAAACCTATCTATCTATCAATCTTGCTATCTATTAATCTATTTAGCTAATAGATCTCCCTCTCCCTCGCTAAGCTACTAGCCAATGCCTCGCCTAGCTGTTGCTGCTGCGGATGCTGCTGCGGATGCTGCTGCTGCTGCTGTGCACAGCAGCACGCTGTGCACTGCTTCGCCGCAGCACGCACTGCTCTGCCACACGCACACACACAGACACGCCCACACACAATCACATATATATCTACATATATATATACAATCACACACACATATATATATACACACTCTAACATATATATATATACATACACACTAACTTATATACTTACACACACACATTAACACATATAAACACACACACACACACACTAATACATATATAAACACATACCTATATATATATATATATACACACATATCTATATATATATATATATATATATATATATATATATATATATATATATATATATATATATATATATATATATATACATATACACACACACACTCAAACATATATATATATACACTCACTCACACACACTCACTCTCACACACACTAACACACACTCTCACAAACACACAACCACACACACAAATATATATATATATATACACATACATATATATATACATATACACACATATACAAACTCATATATATATATAAACATTCACTCACACTCACACTCACACTCACCTATACATACACTAACACCAACACACACTCACACAAACACTCACTAACACACTCATATATACATAAAAACACACATACATATATAAATATATATATATATATAGAAACACACACACAACACACAACACAACGCACAACTCCTCACCAACGCACACAACCACCCCTACGCACACGAACACCTATATAAATATAAAATATAATCCAAGAACTCTAGCACACACTATCCGAAGCTAACCCAACGTGCGCACAAGCCCGAAACTAAGAAGCCACGCCGAAATGGCCGTTCGGTCATTTCGACGAACACGCGGTGTGCGGTTCGAAAAACCTCCTGAAACGCACACCAAACCAACTCGAAATCGGCCCAAAATTTACCCACGGGTTCTAAACGATGTCTAAATCCTAGAAAAAATGCTACTCCATTGATTCTAGTCCCGTGGCGAAAATGCGCACGCACTTAGAACCGGCGACGACGAAAACACCAAAAATGCCCGTTTCTCCGCGACACGACTTCACGTGTCCGAACGAAGACACGCACTAACCCTCAAGACACCCGAGCACGTCTACCTAGGTCCGTCTAACCTTGGGCATCACCTAAAATTGGGCCAATTTCGGATTCCACCCGAAATTGACACAAAACCTAGTGTTAAAGTCTCCAAAGACTACCAAACTAGTTCCAACTTCCTCCCACGGGTAGCCCTAAGGTCTAAAAAGGTTCTAAACTATTAATTACACTATATAAGAGTAATTAGAAGGGGAAAAAATTAGAGTTTACCTCTTGGGAGTTGGAATCCCAAGCCAAAGTCTCCAAAAAGCTCCAAATCCACCACAACAAGCTTCCAAGCTTCCAATCCAAGCTCCAATACCAAATCTAAGCTCTACCCACCTAGTTTAGGGGAAAGAAAAGGGTTAGGGTTCACATCCATGGAGAATAGAAGAAGAAAGAGAAGAAATAGAGCACTTACTTGGATGTGGGAAGAAGAAAGGAAGAAGAAAGAGTGGAGAAGAAGAAGAAGAAGAAGAAGAAGAAGAAGTGAAGAAGTGGGGAGAGGGGTTGCTTCTATGGTAGGGTCGGGGAATGAGGGGGAGGCCGGCCAAGTGAAGAAAAGGGGTTTACATAATCCAAAAGTCCAAAAAGCCCTCTCCTAACTTGGGTTTGGGTTTCGGGTTCCAAAAGCACTCAAACTAACTCCAAATCTCTCCAACTAACCCACTAAAAATATAATAAATAATCTAAACCCAAAAATAAGTCTCACAAGAGTGTGGGTTGGGTCGGACATGGGTCCACTAGGGTCTGACATGGGTCCAGGCTAGCCAAAATCTTAAAACAATCAATAAAAAAATAATACAACTACTAATTAAATATATATACAATTAAATATAAATAATACACAATTAACCCAAATTAAAATAAAAAAAATACTCAGCTCTGGAAATGGGGTAGTGACAAGCCTATCCTCCTTAGAAAATTTTGTCCTCGAAATTTAAAGTCAATTGCACTCCCTCTAGGTCAAACCCCCAACAATCACAGTCAAGAAATTCTACCTAATCAACATACAAGATCATGGTCCTACTGGTCGTGTTATCACAGTCTCAATCAGGGTCACTACACTATCTACCACAACACAAAAAAAATTCTAACAGGTACTAATGAAGCACACCACAAGAAATGGAAAAGGACAGGAAGGAGAACAAAAAGACAGACCTGCTAACCCGACACCCATAGCATCGGCCTCCTCGACCATCAACACATAAGCCCCGCCCTACTGGGGTGTATCCCTCTGCTGGTGCGGGGCATGATTGTCACGACCCGCACCCGGTTTAGGGGCACGAGTGCGTGGGTACATCCAGCCTACGCCGCAGCATCGGCGGTAGAACGCTGTCTAGGTCATGTAACTATCTAATCAAACTCACGTGAATACCTAACTCCATAAGGAGACGTGGATATCACAAAATAATGCTAGAAATACTCAATCACATAAACTAAAGCACAATGAGATATCAAAGCAAACAAGAAATACAAGACAAGTCTAACGACAAAATAATCATACCTGCAATCATTAACTTCCAATCCCCAAGTGTATCGGAACCCAGTCTACTAAGGTCACAGTCTGGAAAAATATTTTCCAGTCAGGAAGGAGCAAAGTACATCTCTAAATAGCAGTTCTATATAAATGACATAAACTATGTAGCAGTTCTAGATGGAAATATACCAGATGCATGTATAGGTACGAGAAATGTACAATGAAAGAAATACTAGAAATACTGTAAGTAAATGCAGGAAAAGAAATAATATGTCAATGAGCAAGAAACCTATGACTAAGTGTGCGAGTACTAGCTTTAACATGTGATCGGCTTGAGAACTTGATCAGGCTGGTTACATGTGATTAGCTATGATTCATGGAAGGTCAGGCTAACCGTTGGTTAGCTATGATGCATGTAGAGGTCAGGCTAATCACACGTAACAGCTATGAGGCACGGAGATGGTCAGGCCGCATCCGACGTGAGATGTGGGGTGAGCTATGATGCATAAAAAGTTGGGTATGATCACATATCTACACTAAAATACTCCCCAAACCCCCGACTGGTATAGTAGATCCAATCATGGTACGCTATGGCACGGGATTCCCTAGGGAGGTAGCAAATCTCTTCGGGTCTCAGTGTCTGTACATGCACAAGATATCAAGGAAACAAGTCTTGTACAAGCTACACCATGAATAAGGAATAACATCTCATGACGAGATCCGTGTATACCAATCCGTGTAACCATCGTGTCAAGATCATAGATATTTACACTAGATACAGTGAACATAGGAGATATCATAAATTAGAAACTAATCAGAGAATGTACTCGCCTTGGGTCCTTAGCTGGTAAAACCAATGTCATGTCCCAGAGTATCGTCTGGAGGAACCAACAGTCCTAAATATATCAAATACAACATTTGCATCAGGTGCTACACTAACACATCACAAATACATGAACTCAGGGGCTCTATCAGGTATGGCACTAGTCAACTAGGGTCACCTAGTAATTTACCAATTAATAAATAGTTTAATATATATATATATATAGTTATTCCAAGTATACAAAATAGGTATAACTGTATGTACATAAGTGAAAATATATTTTATTTAGGTGAAAAATTAAAATATGTTTTACAAGTACATATATATCAATACAGTTTTTATATATATATACCAATATACATTTATTTATATTTAAATACTGAAACATACATTAATACTTATTATACCAATGAGACGTATATAATATATATATAAGTGTCTATTAGTAATTTGTACAAAATACGTATTTGTGTATATACACTAATAGATGTATATACATATATACTTTATACCAAAATACATATTTGTATATATATATATATATATCAATCAAATATATTTTATACATATTTAACTAATGAAGAAAATGTATATAATGCCACACTTCTCAAGGTGATCCCAAATGAAGTAGCAGTTAGTTCCAATGGATCCGGAGCAGTCCAAATAGCTAGAAACTATATAAAGAAGTCCAAGATCGGAGTTCGGCACGAAAACCGAGATAAGGATACCAGGCTAAGGGTCGTTTGTTTGTTATTAAGGTAACCCTTAATTTATGAAAAATCATTTCGAAATTAGATTTTGAACAATTAAAAGTTTATTTATACAATCTAGAATTTATGTAAAAGCCAACATATATGTTTACATCTATAGTAAAATTGGTCACCAGCCCCAAATAGACAATTTTGAACTAAGTTTTATTATTGAAATTATATTTTTTTTTAATTAACAATATAAACCCCAAATTATTATATTTTGCATAATCAGAAACCCTTTTAATTATTTCGCAATTACTAATTTACATAAAAACTACTAATTGCATATTAATATAACCAAGTCCTTATATATAATACATAACTGAAATCATACACATAATAAATAACTAAATTCATACGTTATAAACAATAAAACTAATTATATTTTAAGTACTAACTAAATTACATTAATTACTAATTACATATAAACTAATTGATTAATTAACTACTGATTAAGAATAATTAACTAATTTATAATTTAATTAACTGATAAAGAAATTAATTACTGATTAAGAAATATTTAATTGATTAATTCAATATATTACTTAACTAATTACAAATAATTAATAGATTAATTCACTACTTACTTAACTAACCCAATTTATACAGAACAAAAGGGGGAGAGGGAAGAAGAGGCTCACGATGGGGGGTTTTCCGGCGAGGTCGCGGTGGGGCTCCGTCGGGCAGGGCGTCGGTGCGGGGAAGTCCGTCGGTGGCGGTGGTCGAGCGTGCGTTCATTCGAAGCGGCGACGGATCTGATCGTCTCGAGGAGGCGGTCGAAGCTCATCTCGGCGGCGGCAGCGGAAACTCAAGAGCGGCGGGGGTTCGAGGAACTGGTCGAAGACCCAGGCGGTCACAGGCGGGTGTCCTCGGCGACATGGAGGGGGCCGCGACGGAATCTTCGAGAGCGGCGGGAACTCGACTCGAGGCGGCGCTTGGATCGAGGGGCAGGCGCTCTGTTCGAGGGGCGGCGGCTGCGTCTGGTCGGCCACGGTAATGCTCGGCTTCCAGCGGCGGGCTTGCATCCACCGGCGATCGAGATCTGGGCGGCCACCGGCGCTCGTCGGAGTTAGGTTAGGGCTAGGATTTGTGGATGTGTCGGGGTGCATCGTGTCGGCTGGACACGATGGGTTCGTTGTACTGCGGGCGTGTCCGGGTGTTGGACACAGGAAATCTGGTTGTAATATTATAACCGGACACAGGAAATGAATGGATACGGTGGGACACCCGGGGTCGGACCCGAGGCCATCACGGCTGACACGGTGATGCTGGACACACGGACACGAGCACACAAAAATGGTGGTGGCTTTGGCTTTGGGAATTATGGGGGCTAGCTAATAAATTGGAGATTAGGGTTTCTTGGGAATGGTGATGAGGGACTTAAATAGGGAGAGAGAGTTGTGGGCTAAATGGTGAGGATTGGCCCAATAATGAATGGCCAGGATAATAAATAAACGAGTTTTCATGTGGGAAAAATGAGGGTGAAATTGGAAGATGGTAACCTTATAAAAATTAATAGAAAATACTATAATTTAAGAAAATGTTTTTAAGGGCTTCCAAGGCTAACTGATTAAATTAGCTACTAAACAAACCCATATTTGAATACCCTAGAAAATATAAAATTCATTTATTTACTATTCCAAAAATGGATATGAAAATTTATTATGAACAACTAATCCTTCTATAATTTAAACAAATAATTTTATGATTTCAAGCCAAAAATATTCGAAGCTATAGTATTATATTTACCTCATTATTTATCTAGTTATTTTATAATAAATTGACATTTAGAAAAATGATTTTTATAAAAGATTTTAAATTACCTTCTAAAATCAAACATTGTTCTAAATCAAATACAAAAATTCAAGCAGAAAATATTTTTATAAACTTGGTATTTAAAATAAATTAAAAATCTAATTTTTTTTTCGGAAATTTGGAAATTGGAGGTTACAATGATGCTGTGCCACAGGTAGCCTAGCTCTAACTCTCTGATCCTGTGCTCCGCCCAATGGAGGTGCAGTGGGGCAATCTCACATCTGGTGAGCAGCGGATCCACAGAATAAACACACCTTCAAACTCCTCCTACAAACATCCCAAGTGTGTCCTGCCTTCCTGCAGTAGGCACAAGTGGGCACCCTCTAATCCTGACCCTGTTGCGCTGCCTTCTGCACATAGGGACGCTTAGCCGATCCCGCACTGCCACTCGTACTGCCTGAATCATCCCTGCCTCTCTTGGACTTGAGCTCCAAGTCATCCTCTGCCCTCTGAGCATCTCCTACTATCTGCTCGAAAGTTGCCTCGCGGTCGCTCCTAGTCAAAGACTTGATCGCCATGACAAAGCCCTTGCGAAACTTCCTCGCCTTTGCTACCTCACTCAAGCCCTCCACAAATCTGCCCAGACGGCAGAACTCCGCTGCGTACTCGTCCACCATCATGCTCCCCTGGACGAGTGCCTCGAACTTAAACTTCAATGTACCTATAATTCCCAAGCCTCGAAGTATATATTCTATAACATCATACCCTAACTCCATGCATATCCATTAATTTCAATTTAATACTTATGAAAATAAACCCTAATTATACATCATTAACATATTAGATCCTTAACACTAAACTAAAAATACACATACCAACTTATATAAAAATATAGAGAGGGGGAAAAGAGGTTCACCTTGGCGACGGGGTGGTCGTCGCTGGCCAGAGGGGTTGTGGGGAAGAAGCTGGCTCGGCCGGGGTGACAACACGGTTGGTGGTGGTGATTGTAAGGTGGTCGGGGTGCTGGCAGCCGCTGTAGAATGGTCGGGGAGAGATGGAGGCGGTGGTGATGGCAGATATGGAGGTGGTGGTAATGGTGTGCGGTGGTGGTAGTGAAGCTAGAGGTGGTGGTCAGCCGCCGGTGGGGAGAACGGCAGTGCGGTAGTAAACAGGGATGTGGAGGTAGCAGCGCCGGGGATGGGGAGGAAGCTGGCACGCCGGGGTGGAACTCGGGCTCGCCGCGGCCGGGGAGGGCCGACAAGAGAAGGTCGAGCGTGAGCTAGTACTCTATGCTGTGCTGAAGGTTCAACCCACCGTGATAGTCGGGGACCCTGCGAGCAATGTCCGGCCATACGTCATTTCCTTTGGGCTTCCATTCGAACAGCCCGAAGTGGAAGTCCGGCGGGAGGTCGGTTCCTGGTTCTCGACGGATGGGATCGAGATCGACGTGGGCGTCGAAGGGAGATTTGGTGAAGCTCAGGCTTGGTGATCACTGCACTAGCGGGGCCGCGATGTTCCGGTGATGGCGCAGTTGGTCGTCGAGCTGCTTGCAATGGTGTTGGTGTCAGTTTGGTGGGGACGAGGAACACCAGTCATCCCTAGACGGAGGGGACGACGTCTCGGTGGATCTGTCTTCATCTCGTCGGGATCGGGTCGCAGGAAGCTGCGATGGCCATTGGAGTCGTCAAGAACAACCGAGATCAGGTGGAGATCTACTATCGAGCTCCTCGACAGATGCCTTACTAGCGGAGGAGGAATCTGCGAGCTCGCCTACGGGCTCCTGGTCTGCCATGGCCAAGCTCTCCACCAGAACGGTTATGGCTTCTGGTGCAAGGATGAAGAAGAAGAGAAGAAGAAGAAGAAGAAAGGAAGAAGAAGAATTAAGGAAGAATTCGGTTGATGTAGGAAGAGGGAGGAGAAAGAGAGGGGTTGGGTTTCTCTAGGTATTGGGATTAGGGCCGGCATGGGGTTGTGTGTGGTGATGGAGACATTAAATAGGGAAGTGTGTGGGGGTTGGATGGAGAGGATGAGCCCAATTCAAATGGGTGGTGGAGATTTCATATGGAGGAATTTATTTCTTCATCCAAAGGAGAGGGAGAGGGAGGCTTGACCGGTCAAAGAAGAGGGGTGGCTTCTTCATTTGGCCTTGACCAATAAGGGCATGCCACATGTCACAACATTTGTAATTTAGCCCCTTAAGTTTGGGTATTTGCACAAATACATGAAATGATGAAAAAATTATGGGAAATTGGTGTTTGGTATTTTGTAGGGTGAGGAGGTGTTGTGTGTTTTGCATGGGCTTAATTAAATGGACATTGGAATTAAATTGGGATTAAAAATAGGATTAGTCAAAGTTGGTATCCCTAATTTAATTAGAATAAATTGTCATGTGCTCTTAAATTAAATGGGGGCACATGGGATCTCAATTGGGAGTGACACAAAGGTCATGAATGGTGTATGCTTGGTGTCAGTCTTGGACCCTTTTATTGGTCCGGCTCAACGGGTTAAGTTGGTATCTTAAAATTGATGGCAACGACACAGGTGCGCGACACGGAATTAAATATGGATTTCGGTTACGGAAAATTGTGAAATTAATTTAGAGCACAAGAAATTATGATTATGAGTAACGAAAAAGTCCAGTGCCTAAATTGGCGTGTCAAGTCAAAAGTGCAACAATCTGTTGGAATTTATGGGCTGATGTTGGGCTCCGAATATTTCAATAACGGTAGGGCGCGCCAAGGATTTAAATAAAGAATCAGACATCTGTAACCTTACTCTAAATCTCAAACATCTGCTGCTAAACCAAAATTTTCTAACCCGTACCAGACTATCTATAGAAATAAATGAGGGGGTTTACAAGAAGTCGGGGTGATGATGGTGGCATTAATGGCGGTGGTGGTGTAGAGGATCCGACGAGGAAGGTCGACGGAGGAGGTGAGAGCAGTGGTGGTCGAGGTGCAGGAAAGATGGAGGTGGTGCTGGTGATTCTAGGTGGGGACTCGGGGTGGTCGACGGGAAGAAGGAAGAACGGTGGAGGAGAGATGGTTCAGACGAGGTGTTGTGGAGGGAGGCAGGCCGGCGGGTGGTTGGGATACTGCTCCGGCGAGCGGTTGGATGGAGGAAGGAGAAGATGAATAGTAGTAGGAGGGGTTCGGTTGAAATAGAGTTTGGGTTTTTGAGTTTTGTAAAAAAAATGAAGAGAAAAAGTTGTATATTTATACATGTGGGACCTAGGGTTTGATGTTGACCTAGGGGATTGGGTTTGGTCAACATCTCCTTGGGATGGGCTTGGCCTTACATGGGGATAAAATTAGGTGGGATACAAATTTTATGAACGTAGAGGACTCAGAGTAGAATATTATCATAATTTAGGTTGTACGAAATGGGTCAAGATTGTGTCTCCAATTTTGATTGGAACGCACAAGGATAAAGAGTTGATTTTATTAGAATTTAAATATAAAGGTCTGAGACGAATGTTGTGCGACTTAAATGTAGCACATGAGAGTATGATTATAAGTTACACCAAGGTTGGAATAGAAGGCGGTCATGTCTAGGGCAAGAGTGTGAAGTTTGTAGGAAGGTAGTGGCTAGTGTAGTGCTCCAATTATGGAAGCAACGGTAAGGTGCGCTAAGTGATATAAATATTGAAAAATTAAATAAATATCGTATTCTATTTCCAATTAGGTTCAAACTAGCCCTAGTTTCACTATCTAAGCAAAGTAGGTCTAATTTTGGGTGAGGGGGTTTATACTAGGTTAATGCCCCAAGCCTAGTCTTCCACTCCACCATTGACAGGGGTTCTGAAACCACACTCTAGGCCTCAAGGCCAAGATCCAAGCTCCTTGCTCCAAGCTTGAGGAACGGAGAAGAAGAAGAAGAAGAAGAAGAAGAAGAAGAAAAAAGAGAAAGAGAGAAAGAGAATGAGAAAATGAAAGAGAAGAGAGATAAACTCATATATATATATATATATATATCCTACCTCCTAGTATATATATATATATTTTTTTTATATATATATATATACTAGGAGGTAGGATATATATATATATATACTAGGGGGTAGGATGGATGAGCATGAGAATAAATGCAGGGGAGCAGATGCGCTGAGAAAAGGGTGCGCACAGGATCTAGTCACGACTTCTCCTATCAAGTCTCAACTATGTAAGAAATAGGTTCAGGGGTCAAATCGTGAACCCTCTCAGGTATCCATCCTATATACAGGTCCTAGTACGGGTTAATGGAAATTACTAATGAGTATTCTACTGGTCCACGGTAGTCTCTCACAACAAAATAAAAATTCGATCACAAAAATACAATAAGTATGATACGCAAAATATCAAATACAGTCTAAGTCAAAATACCAAAAATAAAGAAATATAAAATTTAATAACGAAGGTTACATCGATACTCCATACATGTGTGGCAAGAAGCTTAAGCCAAATCTAAGGTAAAGTGTCAGACAGTTAGAGTACTCAAGCGACATCTGGAGTTTGATGTATGCAACAACTACTACAAGGCCTGGCATAACTTTTACCACGGGGATGCTAAGCCGGTTCACAAGCAATCTAAGTGTGTATCATGGAAAAGCTGTAAAAAGAGTAATAAGATATCTCAAGAGGACTCAGAAGTATGCATTGTACTACAACGATTATCCGATAGTAGTGGAAGGTTTCAGTAATAAAAGTTGGCACTCAGAAGTAGAGAGCGAAAGGTCCACTGAAGGGTTCGCCTTCTCCATGGGTGGAGCTGTTATATTATGGAAGTCGAAGAAGAAAATAATTCTCTCTCATTCCTCCATGGAATATGAGTTCTACGTATTGGCAGCTGTAGCGGATAAAGCAGAATGGCTAAGAAGCTCATGTATAATCTTCTAATGGTTGGTGTACAGATTTCGGCAGTACCGATTTACTGTGACAACCAGGCGACTGCTACGGTGGCATCAAATAATCACTTCAATGGTAAGAAGAGGACTGTGACTCAGGCATAGGTCAATGAATGATCTTATCAAGACTGGAGTCATTACCGTGATTGATGTTCGGAGCTAGAAGAATCTGGCAGATCCATTCACCGAAGGTCTCAAGTGCCAGCTAGTCGAGGACACCGCAATCAAAATGGTCTTGAATATATTCTGATATTGTGTCTTTATAATTCTATCATAAAGTTTTATGCTATTAGTTTAAAGAGAAATCTACTAGGCATCTAGCTTTTTATTCAAAGAAGGATCAATAACTGGAGAATATCAGGAATAATGAATAGTCTTTGAGACATTGAGGGATTACGGACCCAGAACTACTATTGTCTATTATTTATTCTTTGTCTAGAACAAGTCCTGTGGGAGGATGACTTCGACATCTCAATGAGTTCTCATGCATTTTGAATGTCTGACATGCTCTACATGAAGCACGGGTAGAACAATACTATAAATGAGCGTAGTACTCCATGCTACAGTAGGGTGACACCATATGAGGTACCTCGAGAGGGTAAAGCCTTAGCTTAGAGCCATGTTACAGCGACATAGCATGCATATAGACAGTTAGCCTAATGCTGTAGAATAGACAGTGGTAGGTAACACTACAAAGAGGTCGGTAACCTCATGATACAATGGTGTGATACCACAAAGAGGAAAAAGATGTAAAGCCTTGGCTTTGCGAGCCATGTCATAGCAGTGTAGCACCGCAAAGGAGCGCAAGGCTTCATGCTGGGTAGTAAAATACTACAAAGATGCTTGGGACCTCATGTTACTGTGGTATGACACCACCAAGCGGTTGTGGACCTCGGCTTTGGGCCATGTCATAGCAGCGTAATACCGCAAAGAGGTACAAGGCTTTTTGCTTGGGATTTTCAAACTCTCTGAAGGAATTCACCTAGAGTGTATGAAAAAAGATACATGCACTCTTAAGGGTAAGCTTGTAGACACCCAATATACATACACCAAAACTAGGTGTGCACAGAGCCTCTAATGTGTAGGTGGAAGCACAACTGATGTCATTGTGGAGTGGAAAGAATTGTAACTATAGTACAGAATTCAAGGTTTAGTCCATTATTGTATCGTATTATTATTTGACCCATGCGAAAAGATTCAAGTCATAAACGACATCTATCCTAATGCATGATGGACAGTCACTGTGGGAAACGCTCAACCCATATATATTGAGATATGTTGGGGATTGTTATAGTTTTTGCCTTTGGACTAGTGAAGATAGTCCCATATTGGCTACAAATCCTAGTAGGTATCTCAATATAATGCTTTGTTTGTGTTGAGGTGTGCACATTGGTTATGGTAGGGCACATGTGAGTGCCATGTAGGGGTATTTTCAAAGGAAGAATAAGTATTAACTCAAAGAAAGTATTTATGCTTTTTGTCACTCTCTTGGAAAGGAGCTCAGCCCTAAAGGAGCTTAGCGACTCAGACTCGAACTCGGACTCAAGGGCGCAAAGTGGTACTTCGTTGGCACACTTTGTACTTTGTCACGCCCTAGTCCTAAAATACATAGGACTAGAAATACGTAAGCATGTCAGCCGTATGTATATGGAGAAACCATAACATATATGTACGTTGTATTATGAATAACAATTCACAAGTGATACATAATGTTACAAGTCACAGGCAACTAAATCTCATCCACAGACCTAAGTCAATAAATAGAGAAATAAACTAACCAAATAGATCCAAATTTTTAAGTCCAATTAATCCAAAATAATAGTTGGGTGAAGGCAAATCCACTACCAATGACTATAGAAAACTAAAACAAGAGAGGAGGATAAAACTCCAATATAAAATAAAATAATAATAAAAGAGTATCAACTAAAATATCCATTGCTAGAGATAATCAAAGATGCTCAGAAGTTAAGACCTCCTCGACAGAAGAATCAGGTCTCGGTCCGTACTCCTAGGATAGTCCTGATCGTCTATACTTGGAAAGGGACCAGGTCCTCAGAGGGATGTAACAAGATACATAAAAGCATGCCAGTAATGTACTGAAAGTAAACATCCAACATGGTCACCTAACCAGTCTATGTGATATGTAGTTTAAGAACAACTTTATCACGTATGGACTATCTGGCTAAAATAATGGGATGGGCATAGTTCTCTCAGAGATCCAGGAAACACTGGCATAATGTCTTTCGATCGTCACAGTCCTGCAGTAAATAATGAGGTCATAAAACCTCGCATCGACAGCAGAGCTTATGGGACAATAAAAGAAAAGTATAAAGGAGTCACATACGCTTATTCATTATTCTCCTCACCTAGTGCTACTAATATAACAATCTATAACACACAACACCTCTAGTAACTGCTAAGGCTGCTAAAATAATATATCTCTATTAGCAGTTATTCCTTATCTGTCGCACGACCTTTACGTAAAAGGGGCCAGCCTATTACGCAGGTCCGTGTCCTACATGAGACTCACAACATGTGTCAGGGATGAAGAGATATAAGAATATCTTATCTACATAGGGTGGTCTCGTAAAACTAGGTCAACATACAAAATAAAAGTAAGAGACAAAAGACAACACAACCGTCGTTGCATCCAAATCTTTCTTGGAAGCACAATTTTATATATAGCAAAATAAATAGAAATAAATAAAAGTTGAATATAACTAAACAATACTGTGGCAAGATATACTTGCTTGTCAAGCAATCAGTGTAGTATAGACATCCAGACAACAAGAAAAAGAACCGAAAAGTAGGGACCCTGAATAAACGTCTCCAGATGCTGAAATAAATATCATCAACGTCTCTGGAATCAGCGAGATAGTCAGAAAATACTATCATTTCATCTAATTTGGACATAGGGGAAACAATAATTTTATATGCCAAGGCTAAAGGTCTCTAAATTGGATATATTATAAGTTAAACAAATCCAAATCGATGATACAAACTCAACGGTATATCTAATTTTGGATTTCGGTGAGTCGATCACAAAATTGTTCGTCAAGTCGAATCGTGGGGCCCACGAAAAGACGATTCGTCGACTATCTCGGAATCGGACGAAACTCTGGTCGCAGGATAATTCAAACACTGTGAATCCAATGGTGCAAGTTTTATTTCGATCTGACAAGCGTACATCAACTAGTGGGATAATTTGTAAAACACTAATACGGAGGATTTTTTACGGATATGGGCTGATTTCGACGTGCACACACATCAAAATTAATTTCTACAAAAGTCCACACGTTAGGATATACCATGCATGTCTTTTGATACAATTGGTATGCAACGATGTGGTCCCATTTGGCGGGCGCACTCTGTATCATAAAATTTTAGTTTCTGAAAATATAGTTTTTGGTCAAGTTTGAACATGTTTATTTCAGCAAAACAAGCAACCAAATAAAAACTAAAAGAACAAAATTATTCTTGGATATGTTGTTTAGAAATCTGTTTAAATATATTTCAAAAATACTACGTGGTTTGAAAGAAAACAAAACATAAATAGTGGTACTTGGACTATTTCTGTCATGTCAGAAAATATGATTTTTTCTGAGTTTTGGACTCAATTTTTCTACCATATTTCTACGAAACCAAATGCTATAAATTACATATTCATAAAATGTAGGCATTATATAGGATCAAGAAAATTTGATTTTTGTTGTGTGTGCAAGGATTTACGAGGCAAGGAAATAGGGTACCTGAACTAGCTGCTGCTGTCGGTTCCGCGGGTTAGAGGGGGTTCGGCGGTCGGCCGACGGCGAACGGCGGTGCACAGGGGGTCGGGAAGGCGACGTTGGAGCAGGGTTATGGTTAGGGTTTAGATTAGAGAAGGAGATTAGGGTTAGGGTTTCAGTTTAGATTATTTATATAGAGAGCGAGATGTGAGGGTCGGTCACGGGCCAGGGTGTCGTAGGTTTAGGGGTATTTTAGTATATGATTTATTTTTTACTATATTTATTATTATTATTATTATTTTATTATAATTATTGGTATGTTGTCATTATACGTATTATTATTCCTATTATTATAAAAGAGAAATTCCTAGAAAAATAGGGGAGGTTACACACTTAGCACATCAGCATCGTCGTATGGCACTTTTGCGTATTAGTTGTGCTCATTTTATGCGCGAGCTACATACGTGTGCGCATCAGCGGGTGCATGCATGGACTATGCACGACTATTCACGTGTGATACGCAGGTTATGCATAATTATGTACAGGATACGTACGGCTATATGTGTATGTGCATCTACACGTATGCGCACATGCACGGCTACACGGATGTGCTGCTATGCGCATATATGCAGATAGCATAGTTGTCGCATGATCCCCTTGATTGCAGGATTTGAATGATTATGGAAATATTTTTTCTTAATTCAGATCTTATTTTTGTGGTATTTGAATTTAAATCGTTCCTATCTTTCCATAATTAGTTGGCGGCCAGGATAGGGTTAAGGTTTCCATCCTACTCTATAAATACTCTTCTCGTGCCCCTTTGTGAATCTACTTCAAAATTGAGAGATAGATAGTATCGTCCTGTTGCCACCATTGGAGTCCAGGAGTTCATGTAATTTCTAAACATAGGTGACGACCAGCATTCTAGTAGTTTTGTTTAGAACTTGATGGTTCTTGGGAGCAAATCGTGTAGGCGAATCTTTCTTTGAGCAACAATGATCGTCAGGCCACTCTCCGTTCCCGATATTTGTATTTGGAATATATTATTATTTTTAGCATGGTTGTATGTGCATGGATACTAGACCCATTCTTTAGTTTAACCTGGTTCATGGTTTATTTTGTGGGTTAGTTCAACTCATGAGAACCTTTGGTTCAACCCTCAAACTCTACCATATATAATCCAATATTTTCTCTCTCTCCTCACTTTTTTATTTCTTCCTCTTTCTTTAGCTCTCTCCCTATTTCATAGGCAAGTACACCTTGCATGAGAAATAGAGAAACCCTCTATAGTATTATTCCATTATGTTTATTATATGTTTTTAAGCACTTTTAGTTCTTGGAGTTTTCTGTTTTGATGGATGGATTAGTGTAGATCTATATTTCTAAACTTATGGTTTTATGGGTTTCATGAGTTTTTTTTATTTTGATCTATTAAAATTTTATCTTTGAAAACTAAATTTTTTTTTCTACATTATAGAGATTTCAATTTACAGCATTTTGGCTTTTGGTTCACCTGATTTGGACTTTAAATGAGAATTTTATGAACAAAATAAGATTTTAGTTTTTTTAGCTTTTTCGACAAGGCTGAACCTGTTGTTGGAGAAGACGAAGTTTCCATGCGGCCAGTGAGCATATGCGACTGAGAGTGCCATGCAACCCAAGATGGTTATGCCGCTCAAACTCTTGCCGTATACTGATAGCATGCGTCCATCTTGTTGGAAGCGTGACTGCTGATTTGCACAGTATCCTTGAACACCTTGTGCTTTCACTCGCTGAATGAATAAAAAATTTGCTAAGTCCTAAAGAACTCCATGAGTCATTGAACCCCATGCGGCACCGACACTCATGCGACCAAAATGGTATATGGCCCCCTATTTCTTGGGCGCATGGCTTTGAACCGTTGGCACTTATTTCTATAGTTTTGTCTTTTCTTCCTGACACACTTTATGGCTTGTCATCTCAGTTACATCAGTCACTTTATGTAACATCACTGACACTTTATTTATTTGACTGTCACTTTAACACTTGTCCCAAGGAGTAAAATTAACCGTGGGCATGCGGCCTGGCTTTTCATGCGGCCTGATTTTTTATGCTGCCAGGATTGTCATGCGGCCTGATTTTCCCATGCGGCCTAGAGACTCATGCGGCCTTACTTATTTTGACTGAATATCTTCTTAATTCATGTGACCCAATGTATAATTGGTAATTGGACTCGAATACTGTGTCTGTGCTGATACTACTATTGCTTGATTATTATTCATAATTTTATGTGCACCGAGGAGCGACATATCCTGTCACATATTAAGTGATTATATTTGGTTGCGCATCGAGAATGCCTCCAAATCCCTGAACGTGTGATATTATAAATATACATTATTTCTCCAGTACGAACATAATAAGCGAGTCAAACTACCAAAGCGTGGCTAGGATATTGATTGTATGAATGTTGCATACACGCTTGGGTGAATCCAGATTTGATTTCCATTGATTCATATCTAGCGTGCCTGTACTTTGTATGACATCTTAAGAGAAATTATCATGTGACCACGCCTTGAGATTTCAAACACAACATAGGGCTAATTAGGTAACTAAAAGTAATAGTAATAATGGAGGGAACGGTATCCCGAGATCATGCTTATGAACCATCCCACAGAGATTTATTCTATGTGCGCTTTGGGCTGGCCACCGCCGATACTGTATAACATCTGCCTTAGTGGAGTACAGTATTTAACTATTATTATTATGCCGAGCCACAGTTTCAATATAGGAACACTAAAACCGCTAATACCATATTTTTAGCGCAGTAGCCCTACGAGGGACTGGTGCATCCTGCAATTGTCTATTTTATTATTTTGGTTCAGTTAGCTCATGTTCGATACTGGCATAATCTGAAGATACTTATTATGCATTATTCTGAGATAACCTCAGACTCCATAAAATAGCAAGCCGTACAAATGATTAGTCGATATAAGAAATAGACTTGGTTGTGATTGTATCTATTCAGCTAGCAGCCTAGGGAAATAGAATATCTTAGGGTGAGGGTTCAACCCTTGTCCTTGTTTGGTTGTAGGGTTGAGCCTTAGCGCTAGGATATGCCATGGACCTAAGTTACGACACTAAACCTATGTAATATTATATTATTTTTCTTGGGTTTTTGTTTCTCTATTTCATGCTTCCTTTATGGTACTTGCTATTTGGGGTCTAACCCCACTGGTTTTGCATGGCCAGGTTTTGAGCCAGCACCTGAGGATCCAGCGTTCTTTCCCCAAACTCATGGTGCGCACCAGGAATATGGTCGCAGGGGATAGCGAGTGAGTTTTCTTCTTCCCTGCTCGTCTTACACATTTACTATTTTTGGCGTTTAGCCACCGGCACCTGTTAGCCGGGTCGTCTGGACATTAGTTTTTCTTACATGATTGTATTAAATTAGACTGCAATTGATCATTGTCATGTACTTTTATCACTCTTCTAGCTTCTTATTTTGCACAGCTGGACTCTAAAATATTTTAGGAAAATATTTTGGAAGCCTTATTGCTTTATCATATATGCTCTATGCTTACTGTTTCTTGTTTGAATAATTGATACATAAAAGTTCTTGACCATAGGAGACTTAATTGTAGCATGCACCCCCTTGTCTTATACAGCCGTGATCGTCATATGACGTATAGCACCTTGTATGGGGTAGCTAGTCATGTCCGTCTCCGTATTTCGGTACTTGGACATAATAAGGTTTTAGTGGTGGCCCATGCAAGTCTATTCTTCAGACTTGTGGGGTGTCATGGTCATAGAAGTCTCAATCACATGATCTTTCTTGAAATTCTGAATTCGTCATCTTCGATACTCAGCTTAAATTCTCCCAGATTGGTTGCTTCCTTGTTCCTTCTTGTCATGTGCTTATTATTTTTTGTGCTCTTCTTTAGGGCTTCTCCTTCCCCCGATACAGCAATTATAATAGAGACAGAGTTGCCAGTGGAATAAAATCCTACGGGACCCATGCCAAGGATCTAAGTTGAGCCCAAGATGAATAGGACAGAGCAGCAGGTCCCAAGTGTCCCCGTACCTCCCGTAGTGCCGACAATACTAGATACCCCAGCCTTGCTAGAGATTATCCGTGGATTGTTGACTGTTGTCACTACTATATTTTCTAGAAAAGGGTATTTCAGTAATTTTATATTTAATTAAAAATTGTGCATGATAAATAATTATTTGTTGTATTATTTAATTATTGTTAGATGTTAGTTATTTATTTTGGACTTGTGCTAGTGGACCTAACTAGTTTAGTTTAGACTCATGGACAACATGTATTAATTGTTAGATTTGAGCCCAATTAGAAAGCCTATTGATTAGGAGATTGATTAAAATTAATTAAACCATTAGACTAGAAGCTTCCCTCCTTAATTATTTCTTTATGAGAGGCCCAAAAGGGTATAATGGACATTATATAGTAGCTTGAGGAAGGGATAGAGGGGGTCGACCTATTAAAGAGGGGGAATTGGTTTCTCTCTTCTCTTTTCATTTGGAAACTAGATCTAGAATTTCTCTCAACCAAATTCCTTCATTCCCACTTCATTTCCCAACCAAATTTTATCCTAATTTATTCTCAAATCACTATTGGAGGCTAGTGGAGCAAGGATCTACAAAGAGGAGCAAGGATCTACAAGTTGGAGGCCAATTTTATCACATTTGGAGGTTTTATTGGAAATCTATCTCCTAATAGGTACAATTTATTTTTTTCCTTAATTTAGGTTCTAAATCTCATATTTAACCATGAGAAATCAACCCATATGCATAGGCTACCCATAGGATTTGGTTTTGTGTTCATAGGAGGCCTATTGAGAAAGTTATGGTACTTTTTGTGTCAATTTTGGGAGAATTCCGAGATTGACATTTGTTGTGTGTGTCAATTGGTCCTATAGATCAATTTGGCATGTGCTTGTGTGTTTGGGGCTAGTGTCGTGTCCACAATTGGGTACGTGTAGGTAGTATCCCAATAATTTGGTGATACGTGTTGATTTGGGGATTTTTTCTCCGACACGGGACTTTGAACCTGTCATATTTTGACATGGACACGTAGATTTGTATTTGACTCTTCGTATTATTCATAAATAATATATATGACTTATTTGTGTCCTTCGGGGTACGTTTGGATATGTGGTGGACTCGTGTCGCATGCGTATCCTAAATCTAGTGGGATACGGGGTGATATATTCCATGTGTTGTACAATTTAATTGTAGATCTATTTTCTCTTGTGTTCTTATTCATGGTGAGGTATAATTATATATATGTATATATTGTTGTGTATATATATATACGTAATTTTGTGTCTTAGATCTATGTATCTATGTATATACTATATGTGTATTTAGTGTTATGTAGCTATTCTTCTACATGTAAGCAAATTTATATATTGTAGTATGTATAGATATGTATATGTTAAATAGATACTTATATGTTGTTATATTTATAATTATATAATGTATTTTTATATTGTGTATGTGTTTTTATGTACGTATACGTATGTGTGTTGTTATAAATATGTTACTATGTATGTAGGTGTATATTACTATGTAGATATTATGTACATAAATATGTGTGTGTGCATGTGTATTTATTAGTTGTAATTATATGCATATATTAGTATATATATTATTATGTGTTATATATATATATATATAAATATATATATATATATATATATATTAGAGATAGAGGAGAGCAGGAGCTATAGCGACAGCATCATGCATCACAAAAGCAACAGTAGCAGCAATAACAGCAGCAGCATCCGCGATAGCAACAGCAGCAAGCGTCGCAGCAGTAGTAACGCACAGTAGCAGTAGCAAGAGAAACAACGACAGCAGCAAATGGCAACAACGACAGCAGCAGGAATCTGTCACTATAACAGCAGTATCAACAGCCGTATCAGAGGCTATAGCGACGGTTTTGGCGACAGCAGCAGAAATTTGTCACTAAAACAGCATAGTATCAGCAGCAACAGGGGTTTCAGCGACAGCAGGCAAGGGGCCTTTAGCGACAGTTTGATAGTTTTTATAGTTATTAGATATGTATATGTATATGTATATGGTAATTGATATATATATATATATATATATATATATATATATATATATATATATATATGTAAATATGTTTCTAATGGCTAATAGTATTTTAATCTACTATATGTATAACATGTAATATAGCATATATTATTTTTAAAGGGTAGCTAGCATAAGTAAAGTATTGGGTATTACCTTGTGATACCAAGGTAAGTGGGGATACCCAAGGTATTGGGTTTGGATATCAATATTATGGTTTAGTGTGGTGATACCAAGTTGGTTCAAAACCAAGACATCTATTTAATATTTATAATTAGGATTTTATATCATTAATATTGTTTGACATATATGTGATGTTTTACCTATTTATTTACGTATCCAGAGATACGGTATCCTAGTACCCTAAGATATAATTTTATGACCTAGACTTTAGTATTTGAACACAATATCTTTGTGTTAGACTTTTGCAACCTAGAAATAGGTAGCTGACCATAGTTAACCATTGTTTGACCATAGTTGACCATAGTTGACTTAGAGTTGACCTAGTTTGACTTTTGACTTAGAGATGGCTTGTTGACCTAGAAGTTGACTAGTTTAACTTATTTTCTTTTTGAAACCTTGCATTAATGTTGTATTCCATATCTAGGTCTTCGAGGCACCGTATCAGACATCTATGAGACTATTCATTAGACTTCAGGCGAGTACATTCTCTGATAGTTTCTTATTTATGATATCCTTTATGTTCATTGTATCTAGTGTAGATATCCATGTTTCTTGACACGATAGTTACACGGATTGGTATATCCGGATCTCTTCATGAGATATTATTCCTTCTTTATGGTGTATCTTGTGTAAGTCTTGTTTCATTGATTATCTTGTGCATGTACAGACACTGATTCTCGGAAAGATTTGCTACCTTCCAAGAGAATCCCGTGCCATAGCATACCATGGTTTGATCTATTATACCAGTCGGGGTGGAGAGTATTTTAGTATAGATATGTGATCATACCTTCCTGTGCAAGTATAAATTTTCTGTGAGTATTGGCCATACACTGCACGTATGACTAACCAGGCCATTATTTCTGTATAAGTTCCCAAGCCGATCACATATTCAAGCTAGTACTCACTCACTTAGTCATTAGTATTCTTGTTCATTAATATATTGTTCATTATGGTATTTATTCCAGTATTTTCTTATTGTATATCTCTTGTATCTATTGTTGCATCTTGTATATTCATATTTATTTACTGTTACATAGTTTTTATCATTGATAAGACCTGTTGTTAGAGATGTACTCTACTCCTTTCCTGACTGGATATATTTTTCCATATGACACTAATGAGTAGTACCCTACACATTATGGACCTCAGGATGTTGTGGGTTTTGAGTCAGAGACCCTGGTTCAAGAGGGACTTATCCCAACTGAGACAGATGACTCGAGTTTAGTAGCTTCTTAGTATTCTTGGTACTGGATTTGTCTCCATCTTATTTGTTAGTATTTTTTTCAGACTCATAAATGTATTATTTTAGACTCATGAGTTGTATGTTACTTTTTTATTCTCTTATCTGAATCGTGCTCACTTCCATCTTAGATCTGTGATTGAGTATATTGATATTGTTGGTGGCTTATAATATTGTTAGATAGATTACCCAAATAGCGTTCTACTGCCGATTCTGTGGCATAGGCTAGGCGTTATTCCCGACTTGTACCCTTACACCGGGTGCGGGTCGTGATACATTTTTAGTGGTGGCCCATGCAGGTCAGCCTTCGCAAGTTAAGCGATGTCATGGTAGTGTGATGACTTGGTTGTACTACTGCGAGTCTGTTTCAGGATATAGGATATAGGCTATAGGTCAGAATACTCAATCACATCTAGAAAAAATTCTTTTGATTCATTCAACTATTCTCCTTTGATATTGATACTTGATCTCTTAATTTGTCCTTTCCTTGAGTGTCTTACATCATGTGCCATATTGATTCTTTCTTTCGTTTTGTCTTAGGATGCCGCCTAAGACTAGATTGCAGCAGGGGAGAGCAGTTTCTGAGAGGTCTGCGATATCCCGAGGGCCTGCACCAGTCACTTCTCCGGTGATTGTAGTGTCAGCTACTTTCGGAGGTCCACCACCTACTCAGAGGACTGTGCCAACTGTATCTAAGGGACTTCCACCTCCACCTCCTGTGCCAGCTGAGGCGACACAGATGTTTACACTGTTTCGTGAGCTGCTTGAGGCACAGAGGGCTCAGTCTGAGGCACATCAGAGGCAGACCAATATTTTACGGCAGAGCATCGAGAGTGCTCATCAGCTTGCTCGTGCCGTAGTCGAGAGAGGAGTTCCGGTCCAGCAGCTGGTTGTTCCTCAGGTTGCTCAGCTTCGGCCAGGCAACATTCAAGACTTCAAGAAGCTGGAGCCTAGGGTCTTTAAGGGGAAGGAGGGCATCGTCTATGCTGATGATTGGCTCGAGGATATTGAGCGTCTTATGAGGGTGTTCTATTTTTTTGAGGATCTGAAGGTTGAGGCAGTAGGACTTTAATTGTTCGATGTCGCTCGTACTTGGTTCAGGAATGAGCCGATTCTTGTTAACGCGGGACAGTCTTGGGAGGTATTCAAGGACCTCTTCAAGAAAAAGTTCTTTGCCCGGGCAGACAGGCTTGACTTGGGGAGGCAGTTTGAGAGCCTCATTCAGGGGAGCAAGTCTGTAGAGGAGTATACTGCGAAGTTTGGCAGGTTAAGCCAATTTGTAGAGTATTTGGTGAGAGAGCCGAAGGTTCGGGCTATTCGTTTTCATGAGGGTCTAAACTGGAAAGTAAAGATCCTCATTCCATCTTTTTATGAGACATACTCGGAGATACTTGCGGAGGCACGCAAGGTTGAGCAGGAGTTGGGTTTGAAGCCCAAGAGAGACCGAGATTCTTTTCTGGGGGCAAACAGCAGTGCAGTATCGGCCAAACGTCCTCATTTCCAGTCCAAGCCTTTCCAGCAGCCTCAGGAGCACCAGACTCCAGTTAGGGCACCTTTTCACCAGGCACCACAGCAGCAAAGATAGTTACAGCAATCTTTCTGCCATTTCTGCAAGAAGCCCGGCCATATCTGGGAAGTTTGTGGGAAGAGGTTGGGAGTTTGTTTATATTGTGGTACTGAAGGGCATCAGTTGAGAGAGTCTCCTCATCGTGCAGTTCAGGGAGCAGCTTCAGCTTCGAGGACACAGACGAGACCACCTACAGTACATCCGAGGAGACATTTTCTGACACAGCAGCAACGTTATGTCCAGCATCAACAGTAAGGAGGTACATGTCAGGGACGAACGTTTGCTATGACCGTCGAGGAGGATGAACCAACCGAAGATGTCATCGCAAGTTTAATTCTTCTTGATTCCATTCCATCTTTAGCTTTGTTTGATAGTGGTGCTTCTTATAGTTTTATATCTATTTCTTTTGCTCTGAAGCATGGTTTGGTAGCTGAGTCTTTGCTTAGGACTTACAAGATCATGACCGGGGGAGGCATTATCCTGGTTAATGATATTTGCAAGGATCGAAGAGTTACTCTAGGAGGACGGAAGTTGAGTGCTTGTCTACTTGTAATGCCACTTTTGAGCTACGATATTGTACTCAGGATGGATTGGTTTAGTAGGCACCGTGCTAGCATAAATTGTAGATGAGGTAGAGTTTTGTTTGGTTCACCAGGAGAGCCATTGTTCGAGTTTGCTAGAGGAGCTGCAGAGCAGAGAGAAGGCATTATTTGTGGAGCTATGCTAGAAAATAAGGAGTTGTCGCATCCGTTTATAGCAGAATTCTTGGATGTGTTTCCTGAGGAATTGTCAGGGTTGTCGCGAGATCGAGATGTTTAATTCTCTATAGACTTGGTGTCAGGTGCAAAACTAATTTCGTAACATATCTATAGAGTAAACAATAGCAAGTTGGTCGAGCTGAAGAAGTAGGTGGACAAATTACAGGATAAGGGGTTTATCAGATCGAGTTCTTCACCGTGGGGAGCCCCGGTATTGTTTGTACCGAAGAAGGATGGATCGGTGCGCATGTGCATTGATTACAAGGCTTTGAATAATCTCACTATGAAGAATAAGTACCCTTTGCCACGAATTGATGATCTGTTCGATCAGTTGAGTGGTGCCAAGGTATTTTCTAAGATAGATTTGAGATCAGGTTACCATCAGGTGAAAGTAAAGCCGGTGGACATACCGAAGACTGCTTTTAGAACTCGGTATGGTCAATACGAGTTTATGGTGATGTTGTTTGGTTTGACTAATGCATCGGCGGTATTTATGAACTTGATGAACAAGGTGTTCCATCAGTACCTTGACAAGTTTGTAGTGGTGTTCATCGAAGACATACTCATATACTCGAAGACACCGGAGGAGCACGAGGAGCATTTAAGAATTGTGTTAGATGTGCTGAGGAAGTAGAAGCTGTATGGGAAGCTGTCCAAGTGTGAGTTCTTCCTGGACAATGAGGAGTTCTTGGGGCATGTTCTGACTGGTGATGGTATTTCAGTAGATCCGAAAAAGATCGCAGCAATGGAATCTTGGAAGACCCCGAGTTCGGTAGCAGAGATCAGGAGTTTCTTGGGATTGGCAGGCTACTACAGGAAGTTTGTGCAAGATTTTTTGAGGATTGCCAAGCCGATGACCAAACTCACCAGGAAGGATGTAGAGTTTGTTTGGACGAAGGATTGTCAGGTTGATTTTGAGGAATTAAAGAAGAGGTTGACGTCTGCTCCTATTTTGACGTTGCCATCAGGGTCTGGAGGTTTTACTATTTATAATGATGCATCAAGGAAAGGTTTGGGTTGTGTTCTTCAGCAGAATGGAAAAGTGATTGCCTATGCATCCAGACAATTGCGTCATCATGAAAAGAACTATCCTACCCTTGATTTGGAGTTGGCAGCAGTCATCTTCGTCCTAGAGTTGTGGAAATATTATTTGTACGGAGAGCGTGTGGAGATCTTCACAGACCATAAGAGCTTGAAGTACATTTTCACACAGAAGGAGTTGAACATAAGGCAGCGTCGGTGGTTGGAACTGATGAAAGATTTTGATATATCTTTGTAGTATCATCCTGGAAAAGCTAATGTAGTTGCCGATGCTTTGAGCAGATATCCGGTAGCTATATTCTTGATGCAAGATCGATATTTGTTGGAGGACTTGGAGAGCTTGGGCATTGAGGTGATAGTTCCTGGTTGTGTTATGCAGATATGGGGATTGCAGATACATTCAGATTTTATGGAAAGGATCAAGGCAGTACAGTATGAGGATGTATCTCTGAGGAGCATTAGAGCTCAGGTGAGAGCAGGATTGGAGGATGATTTCACCATTTGTCACTACCACATTTTCTAGGAAAAGGTATTTTCGTAATTTTCTATTTAATTAAATATTATGTTTGATAAATAATTATTTATTGTATTATTTAATTGTTGTTAGATGTTAGTTATTTAATTTGGACTTGTGTTAGTGGACCTAACTAGTTTAGTTTAGACCCATGGACCAACATGAATTAATTGGTTAGAACTTAGCCCATTTAGAAAGCTCATTGTTAAGGAGATGGATTAAATTAATTAAATTATTAGACTAGAAGCTTCCTTCCTTAATTATTTCTTCATGAGAGGCCCCAAGGGGTATAATGGACATTACATGATAACTTGAGGGAGAGGAAAATGGACGGCCTATTTAAAAAGAGGGAGAAATTTCTCTTTCCTCTTTTCATTCCAAATCTAGATCTAGAATTTTCCACTACCAAATTTCCTTCATTCCCATTTCATTTCCCAACCAAATTTCATTCCAATTCCTTTCCAAATCACTATTAGAGACTTGAGAAGCAAGGATCTAGAAAGAGGAAGTAAGGATCTACAAAGAGGAGCAAGGATCTACAAGTTGGAGGCAATTTCATCTCAATTGGAGGTTTTATTGGGAATCCATGTCCCAATAGGTACAATTCAGTTTTTTCCCTTAAATTAAGTTCTAAATCTGAGTTTTAACCATGGAAAATCAACCCATATGAATAGGCTACCCAAAAGTTTGGTTTTGTGTTCATAGGAGGCCTATGGAGAAAGTTATGGTGCTTTTTGTGTCAATTTTGGGAGAATTTCGAGATTGACAATTGTTGTGTGTGTCAATTGATTATATAGATCAATTTGGCATGT